>VDFB02281492.1:1038214891-1038274900 GCA_007258455.2 Sequoia sempervirens
TGGAGTTGGTGGCTGGATGGTGGTCAAATGTGTCGCCACGACAAGGAAACAAAGCCTTTGTATTTTTCAATCAATTGCAATATGTTAAGGAGCAGATGAAGAAATGGAATAGAGAGGTGTTTAAGAACATCTTCTTGGAAAAGTTCAAACTTGAACAAGAATTGGGGGAGCTACATTCAAAAGTTATTGAAGAAGGTTTGAGTGAGGATGATTTCCAACTAGAAAAAGAGCTAAATAAACAATATGCAGAGGTTTTGGCAAGAGAAGAATTTTTTTGGAGACATAAATCAAGGGAGACATGGCTTAAGGAGGGAGATCGTAACACGAAGTTTTTTCATAATGCAGTTAAGGTCAGGAGGTCCTACAATAAAATTCTCTCAATATAGGACAAGCATGGATCTACCCTCATGGAAAAGGATGACATCTGCAAGGAAGGTGTGTGATTCTTTTCTGAAGCTTTTCAAAACAATCAGGTTGATATTTCTTAGGAGAATGAAGTGTTGTATGTTATCCCCCCATGTGTCTCAAAAGCACATAATGCAGTGCTAACAAAGGCAATCACTTTGGAAGAAGTCAAAACTGCTCTTTTCAGTATTGGAGGAGACAAAGCACCTGGACCTGATGGATTTTCAATGCTCTTTTTCTAGAAAATGTGGGATGTCTTGGCACGAGTTTTGGGAGGTGGTAGAGGAATCAAGAGTGGGTGGTTATGTGTTGAAGTATTTCGACAATACATTTATTGCTCTAGTCCCCAAGAAAGAGGAAGTGTTGTCTTTCATTGATTTCAGACCGATTGCTCTCTACAATACTGTTTACAAGGTTATCTCGAAGGTGATGGAAAATAGGCTAAAGGGTGTTTTTGATACCATGATATCTCCAGAACAGAGTGGTTTCTCACCAAATTGTTCCATTTATGAAGGAATTATTATCGCACATGAAGTAATACACTCCATATGGATAGCACGAACTGAAAGAATGTTGGTAAAGCTGGATATTAGGAAGGTGTATGATGAAGTGAATAGAAGCTTTCTCTTAAAGGTGCTTAGGAGGTTTGGCTTTTGTGAGGCATGGGTCAAATGGGTTGAGAGTTGTATAAATACCCCCCAATTTTTTGTCCTAATTAATGGTAGCCTGGAAGGATTTTTTGATTCCGAGAAGGGAATAAGGCAGGGGGACCCAATCTCACCTTTTCTATTTATAATAATGGCAGAAGCTCTAGGAAGATTAATTTCAAAAAAAAGGGAAGAAGGGATTTGGAGGGTTGTTCGAGTGGCAGAGAGTGTAGACTCTCTATCCCACTTATAGTTCATTGATGATACTCTACTTATGGGAGAAGCCTCTTTTAGGGAAGCCAGGATGATGAAAGGTATTCTTGATAAGTATAGCAAAGCTTCTGGGTAGTGCATAAAATGGAGAAAATCTGAAATTTTCTTTTTTAACACTTGTGGTCAGAAGCAAAGGGAAATCTGCTCAATTTTGGGCATGAAATTGTGATCTCTTCTTGGAATATATATGGGAATCCCTTTATTCGGGGAAGCAACAAGTCTTACAACATGGAAGGATTTGGTAGATTGTTGTTTGAAGCATATGGGCTGTTGGAAAAGTAGGTAGCTAACTTCGGCTGGAAGGATTTTAATGTTAAAGTATGTCATCTCAACTATTCCTATTTTCTCAATGATGTGTCTTAAAATTCCAAAAATAATCATTCAGGTAGTTGGGCAGCAAATGCGAAATTTTTGTTTGGAATGGGGCTAATGATCAGGATAAAATTCCTCTTCTTTCGTGGGAAAAGATCTGTATGGTGAAAGGGAAAGGGGGTGCGGGGCTAAGAGATTGGAGTATTATGAATGAGGCTTTAGGAGAAAAATTGGTGTGGAATATATATTCCCAACCCTCTCAATTATGGGTCTGGATCTTAAAAGAAAAGTATTTGCACTCGATGGAGGACAACATAATTTTTACTATGTGCAATCCCCCTTCTGGTTTAGCAATTTGGAACTTTGTGATCTCTTGTCATCAGGTAATAGTTGATCACATCACCTAGTAGATTGGGAATGGAGAGAAGGCGAAGTTCTAGGAAGATTTGTGGGGGGGATTTCCAGCGTTGAAAGAGAATGGTGAATTGCAGGACTTGAGACTTTGGTTCATGCAACATTGGGGGGAAAAGGTAAGTGATTACTTGGAGTTCAGGGGTGATGCTTTGGGTGGTGATTGGGGTTGGAAATCTCTTCGGGATGCTGAGTTATCAGAATTCTAGAGGGCTCTCATGCAGGAGGTCTTCAGGTCTAGAAATATTATGAGGTCTAATAAGGACGATAAGGTGGTGTGCTGTTGTGCGATGGATGGGAAGTATTCAGTAAAAATTGGTTACCAATTTTTGGATACAAAAGCAGGGAATGAGAGTTGGCTGACTAGTTTATGCTGGGGGAAAGAATGCCTTCCCAAAGCAGGGGCCTTTGTATGGCTGGCAATTAGGGGTTGCATTCTGACAAGAGAAAGAAGGAAACGTTTGGGTTTTTGTGGACCAACTAAGTGTGTGATGTGTGCAGGTGCAGAGGAGACTAGTGACCATTTACTGCTTCATTGCAGACTAGCTACATCATGCTCGGAAATGCTGAGGCAAGCTTTGGGATGGCAAGGCCCTATCCCGGATACACTTAAGAAGGTTTTTGAAGGATGGCCAATACCAAGAAAAAAGACAACATTTTCATGCATTTGGAAGGTAAGTCTGTCTCTAGTGTTGTGGGAAATTTGGAAAGAAAGAAATAGAAGAATATTTCTTGACAAGGAAGAGGCATTAGAAAGGTTACAATGGATAATTAACCATGCCATAGAGGAAGTGGTTGGAGTGGAAGCTTCACAATATTTCAACCCAGGGGTCCCCTTTACTTTGGAGGATAAGCGTATTTAGACGCAATGGTCGGGTATTCACCTACGGCCTGTTAAGGGGCCAGGTTGGGTTCAACCAACTGCAAAGGAGTCTAGGGAGGTTTCTTGGGAAAATCTAATGGAAGGCTAGTGGAAAATAAACTTTGATGGTGCATCAAAAGGGAACCCTAGACCACAGGGGCAGATTTCATTATTCGAAACTGGAAAGGGGATGTATTAGCCTTGGGAGTGAAAAGGTTGGAGGATGGAACAAATAATGCAGCAAAAGCTTCAGCAGCCTTAACGGTGATTGAAGTTGGAAAAAATATGGGAGCTACAAAAATTCATTTAGAAAGGGACTCACTAATAATTGTACAAGCAGTGGTGAAGGGTACTATTAGTGTGTGACACCTTCAGAACATAATTGAGAAAATTAGAGAAGAATTAGCTTCATGCAAAAAAAAATAGTGAGTCACATTAGAAGACCGGGTAATGTTGAAGTTGAAATCCTCTCTAAATGGGCTTTAAAATTTAGAGAAGTGGGAGAATTGAAATTTGAATATTTTAGGAACGTGGATTTAGAGGAATAATCTAAAGAAGTTGGTGAATACACTGCATTTAATGGGCAAGATGGTGGGTAGTCGGAAGTAGTTTTGACAGGACAGGAGGAATGTTGGGAAGGTTGGCGGTGGCATCCCCACTACGAGCGGCATTTAAATCAGAGTGAGTTAATCAAGAAGATTAAAATCCCTCATCCCTCGGGTTTTGATGAATTAATTTGTGTTTGGCATGGTGAAGAAGGCTCTGTGAAGGAGCACTTGTGGTGGTGGCACTGCTGGCTCAGAGCTCCAATGGAGGAAAACTTCACTCTTCTCTCAAGAAGACAATTAAGCCTATTTTATGGCGACGCGTCCAAGAAGAGATTAATGGGTATGTTTCTCTTGAATGATGGGCCTTTGGTGTAGTGTGTGAGGATGATCCTAGGCAGGGACTTTGGCATTTTAAGACACAGATACAGGACAAACATGGACATGTACTCTCTGATAGTAGCATGGGGACTTAACCTGGGTGAGAAAGTAGAGACAATTAGAGAAGTGATGGAAACAATTGTACATGTAGATTTCTTGGACGATTTGGAGACAATATTGGAATGGGCAGTTCCAGGTGTAGGGCTAGACATTAGTGAGGGATTTGAGATGGAAGATTTTGAAGAATTTGAGGGATGCATAACATTTGTTTGCTGGACAGAGGGGAGGTTTAAAGAGCGTTGTAGAGAAGAAGTGAAACTAGGCTGGAAGGCGTTGAAACTCTTTGTCCAACTGATGAAAGTTGAAGAGGTAATTGCCCAGGCGAAGGCGGAAGCGGAGCGAATGGAAAGAGATTAGAAGGAGAAAGCAGAGCAAAGAGAAGTGGAGTGAATGGAAAAATATGGGAAGTGCCAACGGAAGAAAAAGACGAAAATGGTCTGCAAGATCAAAATGGAGTCGGGTAACTCAAGCTGAAAGGAAAGATTTCCTGTGTTTTTTGCATGAATTTGTAATGTTGCTACTTTAATCTATGTTTTTTGATGAAGGATAAATTTTATATGGGAGGAATGGTGAAACTACCGTTTAGGGTTGGGCAACTTGTTTTAGGGACAATGGAGTTAAAAGTATAATAACTCAAACATTTTTTATTTGTTGTAGGGGAACATGGGTATAAAGTATGTTTTTCAGCATGTTAATATGCTTTCTAGTTAAAACTTACTAGTTGTAGCTGGGGGGTGAAGCCACAATAGTGGTTTACAATTCAAGTGAGGAAGGAAAACTCACAAAAAATGACCCCAAGGCAAAAAATGTGATTTTGGGGGTTCATATGATCCTACTGGTTCGAGCGAACCCCTTTGAATCTTGGGTACCAAAAAAACAAAAAAATGCATTGGCAAGGGGTTTGAGGAAACCCCTTTGAAGGGGTTCGCTAGAACCCCTAGGGTTCATACGAACCCCCCTTATCTCTCATCCCCCCTAAGACAAAAAAAACCTAAAATTTGGCACTTCGGAGCTCGGGTTGAGGATGAAAATGGAGGAATCTTCACAAACCCAACTGGAATCAGGTAGTCCTTGGAACGAGCTATCCAATGAATATAATTTTAATATGTTTTGGTTTTATTATGTATTTGTTTTTAGTTTTATTAAACATAGGTTTTCATCAAAATGAAGGTCTATGTTCGCACATGTGGAAAAATAGAGATTATCAAAAAACAAATTTAAAATATGAGTGCAGATATTGAAGTCCTTGATCCAACAACAAAAATACAAAAAGTACGTTTATACAATCGCTATATGTCCAATTGTAATTGGTTTGACTTTGAAACTTGATTAAAGAAAAAATATTTAATAAAAATTATCTAACCAAGTGGAAGAACTAGATATCAGAGTTACAAATCTAAATTCAAAGAATTAGAATTTTATCCTTCATGGAAAAAAGTTATGTTATACTGTGTCACTTTTAAAAATGTTGTTTTAAAAACCAAGTGGGAGATGGAAAAATAAGTGCAATCGATTCCAAAACTTTGAAAAAATATTTTTAGAATCTAGACAAAATGTGACGAGACTCTAGTTTGCATCATCTTCAAATTCCTCACGGTTTAGCGCTATAAGTGAATGTGAAGATTTAGTTAAAATAATAATTCCGATCGGTTTGGCCAAAAATTAAACCACTATTGTGGGATCACCCCGGTTTTTGTTTGGTGAACTCACGAAACTAATGATGTAACATTTTTTCAAAGCAATACAAACTTCTATTAGCGAGCAAAAAAAAAATCTTATAAATAAAAACAATATTTAAAACTTTTCAATTTATAATTAATTATTTATACTTTATTTTATTTTTTATATGTTATAATTAAAGAAATCTTCTACATTTATATAATAATTATAAAAATAATTAAAATTAATTTTTAAAAATAAACATATGACTTATTATTTATATATTATATTTATTATATTATAATATAATAATTATTAAAATCTTTAAAATAAAAATAATATTTATAAATTTATAAATACATAATTATCTATTTATATAATATATTTATTATTTATATATGTCAATAATTAAAAAAAATCTTAAAATTTAAGTTTAAGCAATTTAGAGAAATAAATTATTTATATATTATATTATATTTATTATTTATCCTTATTTTCTTTTTCTTTTTTATCAAATTGTTGGATTTTTTTTTTGAAAAACTTCCACTTCATATAAGAAACCCATGGACATAAATATCAACATAATAACTAGACTAAAATAGTGACTATGCAATTGCAACTGCCCTGATAGACATTCAAGCAAACAAGAGGAATTTAATCAAAGCTAAAGAACTATATGACAAAATACCTTGACAAAAATGACCTTATGGATTTGTGATGTTTGCAGGATAAAAGCCACTTTACATATGTTGCAGTCTTCCAAAAATTTCAACCACAAGTAACTGTTAGACCCTATCTGTCATGTCAAAATGGTAGTGTTGGGTTTAAAAATTTGGGAATCATAAAATTTTAGAGAAAGAGCAATTTAGAATAGATTTTAAGTTGAAGACATTGAAGCAAACATGCATGCAGAATGTGGAAGCATATACAAGGCACTGGAACTGTTTAACAAATACATTAAGGAAAAATGGTCCCATGGGATGCCATGGTTGCAGGATATCAACAAAAATAGATTTGTCGAAAATGCTCAAGAAACTTTTCATGCAAACGTGATTGGCAGGTGTAGAGCATACCTCCAACAACTTCCCTGCCTACGCCAAAATAGGAGCTTTGGAACAGAGCATGGACATTCATCAAAGCATTAAAGAAAGGAGATTTTTAAGATTTGAAACTACCCTGGTGGGCATTTATGCAAAATGTGGGAATATAGACAAGGCGCGTGAACTGTTTGACATAATGCCTGAAAGAGGTGATCTCAGGCGCAGTAATCATTACAGAACATGCTTAAAAACATATTGTTAAAACGGCTATAGAAACTTTTAAACAATGGCTGTAGGACTTTTGGGATGGGGTATGGACATCTAACAAAACATACAGGATAGAGAAATTTACAGTTGCGACTGCTCTGGTAGACATGTAAACACAATGAGGGAGCAAAGATAAGGTTCGCAAACTGTTTGACATAATGCCTCAAAGAAACATGGTCTCATGGACTGCAATGATGGATGGATCTGCACAGAATGGATTCGACCACAACCCATATGATAAGCTTGGTAGACATGCATACAAAGAATGGAAGCATAGACTGAGTATCATATCTCCTCCAAATAGTGTGGTTTCGTGGAAGGCAAGGATAATAGATTATGCAGAAAATGGATTATTAAAAGGCTACAGAAACTTTCATGCAAATGCAATTGGAGTTGTAAACTGTAAATAAAATAATACTTGATACATACCCGAAATTTCAAGAGATGTGCAAATGTTAAGATGACAAAATTGCATTAGGAACTCAAAGCAAATATGCAAAATAATGACTGCATGCATCAAAATACATGTATGCCAAAGCATGCAACAATGAATATCAAAATACAAGCCAGGTAGTTTGTTTATATAGAACTAAGGAGATAATGGAGGTGACAAATCGGAACCAATAGAAATTAACCACCAAAAGTGGTAAATGTTCCACCCTTCAAAACCAAAAGTGATCATCCACCCTAGTTATTAAAGATCACACGCTGTATGGACATTAATCCACTAAGAAAATAAAAACCTACACCAACAACAATAAGTGTAGAGAAATCTATAAAGAAACATGCAAGATCACACATTGTATGGACATTCATCTTAGCATAAAGAATAGAGGAATTTTGTCAAATATCGTAGTTGTGATAGTCTTGGTAGACTAATTAAGAAAAATACAATAGGAAGGGATGAGGCGAGTGAAATGTTTAACAAAATGTATGAAAGAAATGTGGATTATGGACCATAGGATATGTGCAAAAATGGATTTTGTTGAAAAGGCTTTAGAAACATTCAAACAAATGCAAGTAGCGGGTGACTCAATAGAAATATCTAGATCTCCCTAGTGTGTGAAGAGGTTGAAAAAAAATGATCCAAGTGATTAAAATTCATACATCATCCCACCAAATAATACCAAAAGAAAATCAATTATTGGCTGATGAAATAAGACAAGTATGCTCATTGTAGTGAAGCTTCAATTACATGTATCTGTTGTCTAAAATAGCTTTCCTTTTTAGATGTTGCATCATTCAATGCTCAAATCAAGCATAGGTGAACCAAACTCACTGATGGACCATCTTCCTTAATCCTTACTAAATATTGAAAAACTTCAATTATTTAAGACTCCATTAAATTGTATCTTACATAAACACGGGGAGGGTTACATGCAAAATGTGGAAACAGAGATAGGCATGTGAAATGTTAACCAAACTAACAGTAATGAATGAACAAATATAAAATGCAGACAAGTCGTGCTACAAGAAGTGCACCACTAAGAGAGGATGGATAAATGCAAAAATGTATAAATATACAATAACAAAAAACATAAACATACCAATATTGAAAGAACTACTAGTTTGATGCCTCTCTTAACCTTGAAAGAACTTCATTCCCTATTCTCCTCTCTCTCTTCCTTTTCTCCATCTACATTTTTCGTTGAATGCCTTATTAGCATCTTTGTATCATGTTTTCTAGCTCCTCCCTCCCTCCATTCCCCCCTCCTAAAGTAGTAGTTCCACCTTTGTTGATTATGTCTAAAGAGGGCAAGATGGTGAAGTCATAGTCTCCCCCTTTTTAGTGCCCCCATTGCATGTAAATTCATGCAACTCCTAAACCTTGGCTAATCACTCACTCTCGCGTTGGTTTAACTCTCGCCACATCTAGAAAACTAGTATAAGTTAAATTGTTAAAAAATAATTTGTTTTATTATAAAAATAGAAAAAATCATGTTTTTATCATTATTATTAATGATTATTATCTTTGTTGTGACACTAAAGGTATACAAGGAAGATCTTTTCCTACATACAATACCTCTGCAACTAGATGCAAATTCATCAAAAATAAAGACCTATCAACCCCAATCTCACCCTCAAGATGCAATAAAAATTAATGAAATTGAGGGTAAATGTAGGAAAATGGGGAACCAAAAAGGGGTCTTAATTGGTCACTTTTTTTTGAAATCAAGAAAGATCAATCATGGATAAGAAATTGAAGATAGTTATGCTCAAAACTTGAATTTTTATTTTTTTTAAATGGTTGAGGTTAAGGGGTTCAAAAAGGGGGAGCACACAAAGTGCACATCTTTTTGTTAAAAAAACATAACATAACATAACAATTGTTGTGTTACCCCTAAAATGCTGTCCTTCTTTTAGTACTTAAAAAATTTGCTTCAGTGAGAGATTTGCTAAAACTACATAGTTTATGCTTGATTTTTGTGCTAATTTTATAATGAATATATAATTTTTTAATAATTTTCAAGGTGGAAACATCCTGAAAAAAATTGAGTGTGCTCCGTCCAAATTTTATAGGAAACTAATCGAAAATCAAATAACTTTTTTGACTATGTATAGAATTGAGTTTAGTTTCTAAAATTGTAATTTATTTGAAATTTCGATAAATGGCTAAAAAATGAAGCCAAGAGGTTTTGGACAAAAAATGGAGACACTAGCAAAAGAAATTAAAGATCAAAACTTTTAACATATTTGAAATGTGAAAAACATTACATGGTTAGAAAGCTAAGAGAGAGCTCAACGTTACTATGCCATTTTTAGTCTTAACATTGAAACACGTGCAAACTTGATGGAGAGCACACTCGAGATTATGTCATTTTTTTACAATTTGAAAAACCATGTCTTTGGATGTTGAAATGTTGAGCTCTAGACCTATCTTTCTACCTCTCCCTTCCTCTCTCTTTTTGTCCCTCTTTAGATCTCCATATCTCACAAGACCTATCTCTCCACCTATTCCTCCCTCCTTCCCTCTATATTTCTCTTTGTCTCACCTCTCTCTCTCCCTATCTTCTCTCACATCTTTATCTCTCTCCCTACGATACCTCCCTCTCTCCCTTGCTCTATCTACCACTCTCTCTCTCTCTCTCTCTCTCTCTCTCTCTCTCTCTCTCTCTCTCTCTCTCTCTCTCTCTCTCTCTCTCTCTCTCTACCTCTCCTCCCCTCACTCTCTCTACCTCTCCCTCCCTCCATCACTCCCTCTCTTCTCTCTCTCTCCCTCTCTTGCTCACTCTCTCTCCCTTCATCACTCCCTCTCTCCCTCTTGTGCTCACTCTCTCTCCCTCCCTCCCTCTATCGCTCCCTTTATCCCTCTCTCTCCCTCTCCCTATTTAACATATAGCGTTTAGATATTAGGACTTAAGGTTTAGGGTTTAGAGTTTTGGGAATAGGGTTTAGGGTTTACAATTAATGATGGTGGGTTGAGGGTGGCACCTATCTCTCTCTCACCCCTTTCTACCTTTCCATCCCTACCTCCCTCCCTCCCTACCTCTCCCCCCTCTCTCCCTACCTCTCTCCATGTCTTCTCTCTCTCTCACCTCTCTATCGTTCTCCGCTCACTACCTCCCTTCCCTGCCTCTCCCTCCCTCTCTAAATTATTCATGGTTTAGGGTTTATGATGGAGGGTTTAAAGATTAATTTTATTTTTTAGGTTTTAGTGTTAAATTATTCATGCTAGGTTTTAGAGTTTAGCGAATAGTGTTTAGGTTTTATGATGGAGGGTTTAGAGATTAAAAATAATTTATAGGTTTTAATGTAAATTATTAATGTTAGGTTTAGGGTTTAGGGCTTAGGGTTTACAATTTACAGTTTAGGGTTTGATGGAAGGTTCAACGTTGAGGGTTTAGGGATTAAATTTATTTTTTAAGGTTTTAGTATTAAAAATTATTAATGGTGGGTTTTAGGGTTTAGGGATTAAATTTAATTTTAAAGGTTTTAGTATTAAAAAATATTAATGTTAGGTTTTAGGGTTTACAGTTTAGGGTTTGGCATATAGTGTTTATTATTTGGGGCTTAATGTTTAGGTTTTAAGGTTCATGATGGAGGGTTGAGGGTATGCATGCCTCTCACCTCTCTTCCTCTCGCTCCCTCTCTCCCTTCTTCCCTCTCTACCTCTCCTTCCCTCCCTACCCCTCTCTCCCTCTCTTTTTCTCTCTCACCTCTCTACCTCCCTCATCTCTCTCTACCTCTCCCTCCCTCACTCTCTCTCTACATCTCCCTCCCTCCATTGCGCTCTCTCCCTCTTCCTCTCTCACCTCTCTCTCTCTTTCTCCCCCCCTCTCTCTAGATTACTTATGGTTTAGGTTTGGGGCCTAGGGTTTAGGGTCTATTATGGAAGGTTTAGAGATTAAGTTTTTTTTTTTAAGTTTTAGTGTTAAATTATTAATGTTAAGTTTTAGGGTTTAGTGAATAGTGTTTAGGGTGTAGGGCTTAGGGTTTAGGATTTATGATATAGGGTTCAATGTTGAGGGTTTAGGGATTAAATTAAGTTTTTAAGGTTTCAATGTTAACAATTATTAGTGTTAGGTTTTATGGTTTAGGGCTTAGTGTTTAGGGACTATGGTTTAAGGTTTAGAGCCCAAGGTTTAGGGTATTCAGTTTAAGGTTTATGGTGGAGGTTTCAACATTGACTGTTTAAGGATTAAATTAAATTTTTAAGGTTTTAGTGTTAATATTATTAATGTTATATTTTAGGGTTTAGGGCCTAGGATTTAGGGTTTACGATTTAAGGTTTACATAGTGTTTAAAATTTGGGGCTTAATGTTTAGGGTTTAGGGTTCATGATGGTGGAGGTTTGAGGGTCTACCTACCTCTCTCTCACCTCTCTTCATCTCTTTCTCTCCCTCCTTCCCTCTCTACCTCTCCTTCCCTCCTTCTCTACCCCTCTCTATCTCCCTCTCTTCTTCTCTCTTTGTCTTTCCTCACTACCTCTCCCTTCAACCCTCACTCTCTACCTCTCCCTCCCTCCATCACTCTCTCCCTCTCTTCCTCTCTATCTCACCTATCTCTCTTTCTCTCCCTCTCTAGATTATTCATAGTTTACGGTTTAGGGTTTATGATGGAGAAGTAGAATATTCATAATTTAGGGTTTAAAATGTAACTATGGCCATCAAATATAGATACATATGCTCATATCATCATTTAGAATAAATATTTTTGAAGTGCATTTTTCAACAACTTATTAAAATTAACATATATTCCCATTCATTTAAAACTAAATGATATTTTAAATATTTTTGAGCAATCATACCTGATACGCATTCATATTCATTAAATTATTTTATTTGAGAAATAATTTTAATATTTTCAACCATACATGATACGCATTCATACTCCTTAAATTTACTTTATTTGAAAAATATTTTTTCTTTACAATCATTCGACATTAATAAGTTGGATTTTGAAAAGCACAAAAGTAAGATGCAGGACTACTGGATCCTCTCCCCTGGTTTTTAATTTCTAACAAAGTATGATCATTTTGCAATAAAACACTGGTCGGTTGTTTTCCTTACAAAATCAATACGTGTAAGACGACGTACAATATACATATCCACTTCCTCGCTCAGAATGAAAAATATCTATGCCCGTCACGGGACGGTAGAAAACGTGGTACAGTTTAGTGAATTGTGTATTACTTATATTGGTTGTCGGGGAGGAATGGTTGGTGGGCATATTAAATTCTTCCACTTTCGCACTGAAAGACAATTAACTGTTGACTCCACGCACAATATCTGTCTAATGGTCGCAAGAAAGGACGCAAGACAGACGGCCGGAAAAGTTTGCTTAATGGCCGGAAAAGTTCGCTTAATTTCCCCTGCAACCCACAGATCTCTATAAATGTATCTTTTTGTGCACAGACATTGCTACAGACCAGCAAAGATGGCAGCATATTCAGCCTTCAAATCTTTCAGTAGTTCGTGCTTTCAGAAGAGCGCAGCCTTTCTTGCAAATTCAATATACCAAGTGTTCAGACGTTTTGTAATATGGATTGTTTCGGCGGGCTCTGTTCCAAAGCATGTTGCGATCATAATGGATGGCAATAGGAGATACGCAAACAAAAGAAATGTGAAGAATTTGAAGGGCCATGAATTTGGGTATAACAGCCTGATGCATACTCTGAGGGACTGTTATGAATTGGGGATAAAATATGTAAGTGTTTATGCTTTCAGTATTGAGAATTTCAGGCGGTCAGAGGAGGAAGTTGAGACGCTCATGAATTTGATGCAGGAGAAGCTGGAGCTGCTCATTGAAAAGGAGAGCATAGTTAACAAATATGGAATTCGTGTGCAAATTATAGGAGATCTGGGCCTTTTTCCCCAGCGAGTTAGAGAAGCTGCAGACAGAGCCATGGCTTTCTCTAGAAATAATGACAAGGCCGTTCTAAATATCTGTGCTCCTTATACTGGCACACAGGAGATTGTCCAGGCTGTTGAAGGTGTTATTAAGGCAGGGGATTTAGCTGAAAACCAGATCAGTACAGACGACATAGAGCGCCATCTGTATACATCAGATTGCCCAGAGCCAGAGCTTTTGGTTAGGACTTCAGGGGAGACCAGGCTTAGCAACTTTTTTCTCTGGCAAACTTCCTTTTCTTTGCTCTATGCTACTCCAATTCTCTGGCCTGAGTTTTCCTTCAGGCACCTCATCAGGGCTGTTTTAGAATATCAGAGATCTTACCAATTTGTGGAGAAGCAAAAAGATCAACTGCCAATGTCTGTTCCTCATTAGCACCATGACTAACTGTATTAGTTTTAGAGTTGAATAAATTGTTTTTGTAACCAGTTCTAGTAATTTATGTTACTGAACAATTGCATTTTAAATGCACATCTCTATTGAATAATTTTCTTACTTTTGAAAGTTTAGCTCTCCATTTTTATATTTTATGTTTAAACCATTCACCTCAAGTTTAAAGGATTGTATTAAATGCAATTATTCCAAATGGGTTGTATACAAATTTTTGGTGTATTAGTAAAGAGTAGTGTGTTGGAGTCAGGACTGGTTGTTATTTGAGGAGTCAATGTACTAGCTGTTTATTTGTGGGACCTGTAATTGTTTTAAGCTTTTGAATTTTCTATCTGTGGGACCTATAATTGTTTTAAGCTTTTGAATTTTCTATTTGTGGGACCTGTAATTGTTTTAAGCCTTTTAAATTTTCAGCATAACTTTTTATATGTAAACAGTGGGTGCAGAAACTCTTAAAGCCGAATGTTGTTTAAGCTCTTCCAATTTTTTATTTGACTAAAATCATATTCCAAATCTAAATCTTCTGTATTTTTAATAAAATAAATAATATAAAAAATTACAGAATGATATTGAATGTAGATGATAAGGAAAGAATTTGTTGAAAAGCTTCCTTAAGATATAAATATTGAAAGAAATTTAATTAACAATCAAATTACGTTGTCAATTGAAATCTTCTCTGATAGATTGATTGATTTATATAGTAGAATATTTATAAAAAAATTATAAAAGATATTTTGAATCAAAATTTAGATACAGCTGTGAAGAAGATCCTTTCTGAACCAAAAACAGTGAAGCAAAAAGTAAACTTTCGCTTACACCCACTTCTAAATGTCCTGGCAATTGTAAGTTGGTCTCCTCCTAGACTGGTCCACAAAGACTCACTAATAAAAAAAAAAATAGTTTTAATGACAAGTTTTGTTGAACCTCGCCGACCCCACACTTCATATTTAAAGTGGATACTGTATCTGGCTTTCTAGATATTTTAATTTTACCATTATCTTTCTGTCACTTATGCCCATATCTCGTCTTCAAAAGCAGGGACTAAATTATCAGTACCCTTTTCGACACACAGACAGTTGTAAGAAGTCTTCCATGGCTCCATTGCCAATTTTTTTATAAAAACTTTTTGACAATAAGCTAGGGTTGGTACATTTTTGTGTCGGCCTGATAAAAGAATTCAATTCCTTTGACTTTGTCAACTTTATTGTAACATTTACATTTCCTTTTATTAATTTCTTACAGGTAAACAAACTTAGTACTTCTCTTGTGATGTGTCAAATAAGTTACTTCCGAACAACTTAGGATAAAAGTGCAATGTAGAGTTAATTTAGGTTTAATGAAATTGACTCTTTCCCACAAAATCTATTTTTACTTCTTTTTTATTTCAGAATTGTTTTTCCTATCTATTTGGACCTATAATGAGTGACTTAACAATGATGATAAACATCTTTGAGTAATCTACTTAGTAAGGGTCATATCATATTCTCTTTAATCAAACTCCCGTAGGTTGATCCAAAGTTTTATGAACAAAAATAGAAGATAACAAGCAACCTTGTAATATGTCTATTTAAGGTTTGTTGGAAGCATAAAAGTGTCTCACTTTTTTTTATCTAAGTAGGTCACTCAAACTCAAATCAATAACTTAAATCAAATTTTCATTTTCCAATTATTATATTATAATGAACTGACCATCAAGAATTTAAAGAGAATATAAAGTAATGATTTGTGAAGTTTTATATATATTAAAAATTATCATTTTTAAAATTTGTAAATAAATTATTTCTTATACTTTCTAATATTTTTTATGAATAATGTGTTTGTGCAAAATCTAGTGACATGACTACTTCATTTGACCATGAATAATGTGACTTGAATCAACATTTTTTCTCCAACATAAAATAAACATGTAGAATTGTAATTAACTCAAAAAAATTTAATAACAAATTATCTATTACTTTCTCATCACCAAAGTCCAATGAGGATGAGGTGAGAGAATACAATGAATATTCAACACTTTCTAATTACTCAAATCTCATGAGAGCATACGATGGTGTTTGTGTGCATGCGCGTGCGCATGTGCATGTAATGATTAAAATAGTGAAGCTTCAAATGAACAACACACACAATTTTGAACATGCTTCCTCCACACAATATATTTTTGTTTCAAATGATTAAAAATATTTGGTCCTAGTTTATTGATGCTTCTAGTATTACAAGTCTATTGTAAAGACAAATATATTATGAAGATGCCTAAGTATTGTAATATTCAAAATGTATGTTAAAATCCTCCAACCTTGAAGTGTAAATGCAACCTCAATATTAAGCCAGCCTTAAAAATTGAAAGGATTTTTATCCTCCAAACTTTAAGAAACCAAGTATTTCATTCATTGATCTGTAGAATCCAAGGGTTTCTATCCTCAAATTCAATAATGAACACAAGGCTCATTTTTTATAGAGTTTTGTTTTAAGAAGCATAGATGATCCAATATGAAGAAATGACTTGACATTTATATAACCCTCAATCCTTAGCTCTCAATCAATGAAGTTTTAGCCAAGGGCTTGTGCTCCCGTATCGAGCAGCTAACCAATTATGTGGGTTTGATATATAACCCTCCAATAAAAAATATCTTTTGCACCATTTAAATTGTCATAAAAAAATCATGAATATTAACTCCTTGTGAAATACCACTTTGTCATGCATGCCAATAACCCCACAATAAATATTACTAGGTATTGTTGCTTATGAAATAACAAGTCTATTGTAATTACAAATATATTATGAAAATACCCAAAATGTTGTAATATTCATAATGAATGCTAAAATCCTCCAAACTTGAAGTGCAAAATGCAACCTCTATATTAAGCTAGTCTCAAAAATTCAAAGGCTTTTCATCCTCCAAACTCCAAGAAACCAATAGAACTTTATTCAACAAATCTCTAAAATCCAAGGGTTTTTATCCTCAAATTCAATAGAGAACACAAGGCTCATTTTTATAGAGCTGGCTTTTCATCCTCCAAACTCCAAGAAACCAATAGAACTTTATTCAACAAATCTCTAAAATCCAAGGGTTTTTATCCTCAAATTCAATAGAGAACACAAAGCTCATTTTTATAGAGCTTTCTTTTAAGAAGCAAAGATGATCCAATATTTAAAATGACTTGACTTTTATAAACATCAAAGGGTCCAAAGTAGGGGGCACAAATTCCCATGCCATCCTTGACTTAAATAGAAAAACATTAATTTTATCATATTCTTATTTCAAAATTGACCCATAGAAAATATTGTTAATTGATCAATTAAAAACATATGGTGAAGTTAAATGGTAATGAATGAACTCACCAAAAATCAAGTCTTACTAGGCACAAACCCCTTACATCATATGAAAAGACATCAAAATTGTGCTCTAGTTACTTGAACAAAATGGATAACCCTTAATCATTAACTCTCAATCAATCAAATTTCATATAAGACTTGTACTCTCATATCAAATAACTAATTGATTATATATACTTGATAATAAAACCTCCAACAAAATAAATCTGTTGCACTTGCTTAAATTGTAATAAATAATCAATAAATATTAACTCATGCATGCCAATAGCCCCACAATAAGATTACTATAATATGTCATAAAACTTGAAGTCATGTGTCTCAACTCCATTCTCCCAAAATCCCATACCCCACATTGAAAATTTTACTAATAAATAATATTAAATTATTTATTTTTTCCAATTAATAAATGTACAAAAAATTAATAATTTTGTGGTCCTCATATTAAAAACTGTATGATTGTGAAAAAACCGTTTAATATTCACTCCACCCATAGGTGTCGGCGGACCCTTTAAAATAATTCCACCTATAATAAAAACGTGACAGGTACGCCGAGGCAAATAGTGTTGGGATGGGAAAACCGTAAAAAAGTTCCCTGCTGCGCCCATAATTTTGTTCCCTCAGATCTTTATTTGTCTCTTTCTGCAAAGAAATTGCTGCAGACCAGCAAAGATGGCAGCATTTTCAGCCCTCAAATCCTTCATTAATTCATGCTTTCAGGAGAGCGCTGCCTTAATTGGGAATTCTGTATATCAAATATTCAGACGTTTTGTAATATGGATTGTTTCAGCGGGCTCTGTTCCTAAGCATGTTGCCATCATAATGGACGGCAATAGGAGATACGCAACGAAAAGAAATATGAAGAAATTGAAGGGCCACGAATTTGGATATAACAGCCTGATGCATACTCTGAGGGACTGTTATGCATTGGGGATAAAATACGTGAGTGTTTATGCTTTCAGTATTGAGAACTTCAGGCGGTCAGAGGAGGAAGTTGAGGCGCTCATGGATTTGATGCAGGAGAAGCTAGAGCTGCTCATTGAAAAGGAGAGCATGGTTAACACATATGGAATTCGTGTGCAAATATTAGGAGATTTGAGCCTTTTTCCCCAGCATGTAAGAGAAGCTGCAGAAAGAGCCGTGGCTTTCTCTAGAAATAATGACACGGCCGTTCTAAATATCTGCGCTCCTTATACTGGCACACAGGATATTGTCCAGGCCGTTGAAGGCATTATTAAGGCCCGAGATTTACCTGAAAAGCAGATTAGTGCAGAGGACATAGAGCGCCGTCTGTATACATCGAATTGCCCAGAGCCAGAGCTTTTGATTAGGACTTCTGGGGAGACCAGGCTTAGCAACTTTCTTCTCTGGCAAACTTCCTTTTCTTTGCTCTATGCTACTCCAATCCTCTGGCCTGAGTTTTCCTTCAGGCACCTCGTGAGGGCTGTTTTGGAATATCAGAGAGCTTACCCTTTTCTACAGAAGCGAAAAGATCAACAGCTAACGCTTGTTCCTCATCAGCACCATGACTAATTGTATTGGTTCTAGAGTTGAACTCATGTAAACAGTTCCAGTCATTTCTCTTATGTAAAATTGCATTGTCAAATGCATTTTTCTTCTTAAATTTGAAAGCTTCAATTTTTCTTCTTGAAAATTTAGCTCTTCCTTGTAATATTTGTGGGACACTTGTGCGGTTGTTTAAGCAGAAGCTATTCAAATTCTTAGTGTAACTTTCTATATGCGAACAATAGTGCATTGAATGGTTCTATTCTTGAGTCCCCCTGACTAAAATCGTGTTCCAATTCTATATTTTCTATCATATATTGGACGCATATGGTAAGGAAAGAATTTGTTTAAAAGCTTTTTAAGAAATAATTAGTTGAAAGGAAATCTGGTTAACAATCAGGTTGCCTTATTAATAGAAATCTCTCTGTAGATAGGCTGGCTTAAATTGGTGAATAAATTAGAATAATCCTGAAAAACTTTTGTGAATAATTAGTTGAAAGGAAATCTGGTTAACAATCAAGTTGTCTTATTAATAGAAATCTCTCTGTAGATAAGGCTGGCTTAAATTGAGTGAATAAATTAGAATACTCCTGAAAAACTTTTGTGAGAGTTTTGGAATCAAATTTTAGATCACACTCGATGAAATAACTTGAAAGTAAGAATTATAAAAGCAATCTATTAAAAATCAGATTTTAGAATTTTTCTTTAATATCAAAAAATAACCTTTGATGATAGGATCAATTTTTAATTTAAAAAAATAAAAATTGTTTAATTAATAAACCTTCTAATTGCAATAATTTAAGTAATAAATTAATAATAGATACACCTTCAAAACGAGGTCTCCCTGACAAAATCAACTAATTAGAAAGTAAACTACCGTATCCATTATAAATTTCAAAATTTGTGCAATTGATAAAACCAGGTGTATTAATCTTTCCACTTTTCAAGAAGAATAGAAACATATGTAAAAGAGATTCTCTGTCAGAAAAGAAAGTAAACTTTAGCTTACACCTACTTCTTAAATGTCCCGGCAATAGTAAGTCAGTCTTCTCTCTCCTAGACCAAGTCCTCTAAGGATTTACTAATAACAAATTAGTTTTCATGACCAGTGTTTCTGAACATCTCACCAAATTAGGGGCATACCGATGAAATGTGGCCAAAAAATAATGTTAAAATACCTAGAAAACCAGGTACAGTGTCCACTTTAAATATACAGTGGCTGGGGTATGTGTCTAATTTACTGTGTCATATCCCAGAGCACTCGTTCGATCATCTGAGTGCTGCAGGCAGAAGCTTCAGTCAGAACTTCATGTTGCAGGCACCACTGAGTTTTTTTTTAATCATAAGCATAGTGGGTTTTCATTTCCATCAATACCCATCTGAAGTTCTGTTTTGATGGTTCTTTTGTACAACATAGAAAACATGGCAGAGGCTCTCTCCTTGTGCAACATTGTAATGTTCTTTGTGGAGCTACGTCTGCTTTTTCAGCCCTCAAGTTAAAGACGGCTCTAACTAACATTAGTAGGATTTTTTATGGAGAAATGATGATGAGTTTGATTAGTTTTGGGTACTTGGAATTAGCATTTTGCCATTTTCCAGTAGTGGGGTACTAAACCTTTTGTTACTATAAATCATACGAATTCATGTTAGAGTAGTCCCTCTGTGTAACTGGGGATCTCCTTGCTGCAGGGTTTCTGATGCATTTAGATGAGAGAAGTCAAAGGTTTAATATCTCACATTCCATAATAGATCAGGAATGAAGCCCATTCCTGGCTCTCCTTCACTTTTATTTTGTTGTTTATATTGTGGTGCCATGGAATAATATAGATACTCTGGTATCAACAAATCCATTTAATATAAAAATACAAGGGGTCAGTTAAGGTGGTGGAAGGCAAAAATGATTTGTGAGAAATGATTTCTGACCGGATTAGATAGTTCAAAAACAGAATACAGATATGTTGGGCAAGAAACATCCAATAATGAAACTGTCTGAAGTTGCAGATGCAAGTGGTGCTTATCGCAAAGTACTAATATTGGGATTCTCTGACATTAAAAAGAACAAAGGAAGTCCAGAATAAAAGCAGAGGGAAAAGGAAAAGGAGAAAGAAAATCGATTAGAGATATTCAAATTGTCTTAATCTTGGGTATTTATATTAGTTTGACTGCTGCACATATTCGCACTGCAGTGATTATGTCCACTATATATCTGGTAATTTTTGTGGCAGTTCTGTCCTGCTATGTGTTGTAATCTGCTATTTTTAACTAAGCTTAATTTGACATAGAAAAGAATTATTTGGCCCACTGTCAATGGCCATCCTCATTGTTTGAAATCATTCCTATCCTTGTGGAAGCCTGTAAAATGAAGTGCACTAAAGTTGCCTTCAGCGGTTGAGAAGTAGAACACATGTTAAAATCATAAAACCATTTCATAGAGAATTGCAGCCAATTGCTAACATCTAGATTTTCAAATCATGAAAATGTTGACAGCTTGTAAGATTTTGGGAGAGAGCATGTTTAACACTTCAATCCTCAGTACGGTATATTCAAGGTCTTCTGTCACATGCAATTCTAATTAGCCAAGTAAGCTAGCAGTGACAGATACTAACCAAATGTGAACGGACTTGAAAAGAAAATAGCTTATAGAAGCATAATGTAGTCCAATCACAGGAGATGCAACAGATTTTAGAGACTAAAAAATTTAAATTTAGAAAACTGAAGTAGAATCTAACATGGAAACGAAAAGACTGCCTCAAGACTTGATGAACAAATCACCAAGGCTACCAGACTAATTATTAAAGGCCTGCTTGGCAAATGAATACAGAACAATCTTGAAAATCACACCATAGCCTGAAAAGCCAGCTCAAAAGCTGCCTCATTTTTGGCTAGAAAAGATTACAGTCTATGTATTCATGGAAAATGATCATATTGAAGTTACTGCTTTCCATTTCAAAGCTCTGCCAAAGAAAAGACCCATTTGGTGTTTTCTTAGAGAGAAAACCTCAAAACTTATGCTTGCATTCAAGGAATAGCATCCATGCGCGGACTTTGTTTGTGTTTGGCTCAATAGTTTGATTGCTCATTTACCATAGTTCAGCCAGTTTAAAGTGGTATTCTGTGCGCTATGGGTGATTTTGGGCTGGAAGAGGAAAGTAGTTTACTGCAGATTAGGAAGATACCAGGAAGTTCTTTATGTCAGCATCTGCAGGCCAGGAAATGATTTTGTATTTATGATAAAAGTTAAGGTAAGGTTATGTTTACAAACTCTAAAAGTCTCAAAGGAGCCAGAATGTCAAATTGGCATAAGACGCCTATTATAGGAACAGGCATACTTTTTCATTTTACCCTATAAGTTGTACACATTATGTAAGTTCAACCTCGCGACCAAGGCCCATCTGATCAATCTATGTACTAGTAGAACTAGAGACCCATCTTCTGGTTTAAATCAGATCTCACACGAGGCATCCAAACAATTAGAGATGTTGATTCCTGCGTTTTTTCAATCATGTAGTGTGATCATTTTGAAAATTGTGCTATTTCACTGATATTTTTAGCCTGGTGCATCATCAGCATCAACTGACTCCTATGTTTTAATTTGGTTGTTAAAAGATGGACCTCTCAGTGCTAAGCAAGAATGCAGATGGCAATTTGAGACTGGATTCACAGTTTAACAAAACCAGACTTTCCCAATTCATGAATAGATTTAAAAAACCACCCTGTTAAGAAACAGCTCAGGGTGAGGATCAAATCACCTACCACAAACCTAACTAGATTTATCTAGTGACAAAACATGTTATCAAGCTCGGCCCAAAACCCTACCACGCTGTAACAAAAACATAGCCTGTCAATCGCTGCGCTCTTGTCATGAAACATACAGAATGGTAAATCTTAGGTAGATATTGGAATAGGAATACTAGGAGCAGCACAGTCATGATCCGAGCGCTTTGTCCTCTTTTAATGAGGTCTGCTACAACCAGTGAGAACACCATCCGCAGCTTCATAAATAACCGAAACTACAAGAAACCAGGTCTATTTAAATTTGATTTGAACAAATAATGAATGAGTTTTCTTCAAAACTCCCAATAATCTTTGCGAACGGGCAAAAAGTTAAAATTGTAATATACATAAAAATAATCTGCGAAGTTTTTTTTACAAGATTAACTATTATCTACAAAATTCTTTACAGTTTCAAAAATTCTACATATTGCATACATGTCTACCAAAGTCGCTGTCAAAATTATTTATCCTTGATGCTTTGATGGATATCCATACCGTGTTCCCAAGTTCCGCTTTTGACACGAGCTGGAAGGATGCTGGCAAACTTTGCCTGGAGTCACACCTGCCCGATCGATTTGCCTGAAAGTTCATTCAGGAAATGGAAATATATAAACTTAAGAAAAAGAAAAAGGGGATCGGGCCTCCTCTAAGAAATAGGGCGCAGGCCCTAATGGACCGCGACACTCTATGGCGAGCAGCCCACAAAGCGCGCCGGCACAGGAACCATCGTCTCTCCTTGGAGTAAGGGTTCGGCCCTGCGAAGTGCTGCCATACCTCCTTTCATCCATCGCCCTTCCAATCTTGCTGGCCCTCTAAATTTTGCATCGCCTCCTTGCTGACCGCCATTCTTGCAACTCTTTCGTGAACCCATCATCTATTGAGTATAAATTTTGAACAGTGGAAATTTCCGAAAACCTAATAATGGCATTTTGTATGAAGCTTGCCGATGACATTACTTCTACGGTCTTGCAACCTGTACCATTGCTTCTCAGCTGTCGTTCCTCAAATTCGAGCAGCTCTTCCTTAGACTTCGACACACAGGTAAGTATCTACCTCATAAACTATACAAACATTATCCTAACCTTGATGCATCATTTCATGCAATTTCCCAATTGTCATACAGAATTAAAACTAGCAAGATTCGCACCTTGGTGTGCAATGGGTATGCCGAATAGGTGTGGTAGGTCAATTAAGGAAAATTTTGGTCTTTTTTCTTTTTTTCATACATTTATAAAGTACATAAGGTCAATTGATAGGTCATTTATCAAATAATGTTGTTTATGCAACAAAGGTTTTAATGGAGAGTGATAGATTCAAATCAACTATGCATCCACTTAAAGAGATCCAAACACAATTGAAACAAATCCTCTAAATCAAGAAGATAATCATGCTCCATTATCAACAATCTCATGTTATGTTTGCAATAGGGAGAGAGGGGGGAAGAGTGAGTGAGTGAGTGAGAGAGGTAAGGAGATAAAAATGGAGATAGAGATGGAGATGGGGATGGAGATGGAGAGAAAGAGAGGGAGGGATAGAGGGAGGAGAGAGGGATAGATAGATATGGAAGAGATAAAAAGATAAATATAGAGATGGGAAGTGATATATAGAGAGAGGGAGAAATATAGGGGTAGAAAGAGATGGAGAGATAACGAGATAGAGAGAAGGACAGATGGAAGAATAAATATGGAGAAATAGAGGTAGAGAGGCAAAGAGATATATATAGAGGTCTAGGAAGAGGGAGAGGGAGAGATATGGATGTATAAAGAAAGGGATACATGTTTAGAGATAAAGGGGGAGAGAGAAAAATAGAGATAAAGATGTAGATAGAAGAGAGTAAGAGGGATACAAATAGATAGAGATATAGAGGTTGAGGGAGAGACAAAGAAAGAGAGGGAGAGATATAGAGGAAGAGATAAAGAGTCCAAGAGGGAGAGGGAGAGATAGAGAGATATAGATGGTGAGATAAACAAACTAAAAGTAGAGATAAATAGAAAAACTAAGAGAAGTAGAGATAAATAAATAAATATGGAGAGAGAAATAGGGGAGATAGAGGGAGAGATAGAGACATATGGGAAGAGAAAGGGAGAGAGAGGTGGAGATAGAGAGATAGATAGGGAGATAGGGAGGCAGCAATGGAGGGAGAGATGGGGAGATAGAGAGAGGGGGAGATAGAGGGAGGGAGAGAAAGGGAGAGCGATATTTAGAGGTAGAGATAGAGAAGAGGGGGAAGAGAGGGAGAGAGAGGATGGGAGAGAGAGTGAGATATAGATATATGGCTACATAGAGAGATAGAGAGGGATAGGGAAAGAGATAGAGAGATAGAGGTAGAGAAAGATATGGATATAAAGAGATAGACAGAGTGAAAGGGAGATAGAGAGAGGAATAGAGATAGAGATATAGGGGTGATCCCACAATACTGGTTCACAATTTTTGACCAAATTGGACACTAAACTGATTTTTTCTAACTAAATCTTCACTTTTGGGCACCTATAGCGGCTAAACTGTGAGGAATCTCAAGATGATACAAACTAGTGATTTGTGACATTTTGTCTATAGATTCTAAATATATTTTTTTCAAAATTTTTGGAATTAGATTGAACTTTTTCTAGATCTCCTTTGAAAACTAGTTTTTTTAGTAAACACCATTTTTAAGGAGTGAAGCTCATTGTATAACACAACTTTTTTTCCATGAAGGATAAAATTCTAATTTTTTCAAATTTAGATTTGTAACTACGATATCTAGTGCTTCCAATTGGTTTCATAGTGTTTTATTGAATAATTTTTCCTTAATCAAATTTCGAAGTCAAACCAACTACAATTCAGACATAGGCAGACTATATAACACAACTTTTTTTGTATGTATCGAAATTCTTTTTTTTTTGGTTGGATCAAGGACTTCAGATCCTGTGCACTCATATTTTTCAAAAAATTAAATTGATAATTTTCTATTTTTTCACATGTGCAGAACAAAGACCTTGATTTTTGGTGAAAAACCTACATTCACAAGAAATTAAAAATAAATATAATAATAAAATTAAATTTATTTAAAATTGTACTCTTTGAGAAGCTTATAATAAGGACTACATACTTACAAAAAATAAATTTTAAATGAATTAATTTGATCCCCCAAAAGGTAAATCAAAAGTGATTTTTTATCAGCATTTTGATAGGTGTAAAAGAGACTCTGTTATAAATATGGTTTAAAACTAGCGGGGATTTATCCAAGGGGGTTTGAACTAAGGTAGTTTGATCAAATCCTCTTCAATTGAAATGCTTTAAATGGAAATTTTTAAGGCTTAAATCATTATATTTTCTAAAAATATGTGATTTCAACAAAAATTAGAATCTCCCAGAAATTGTAAACTAGCTTTGTGGGATCACTCATAGAATAGGAGATATAGAGGGAGAGATGGAGTAAATAAGAGAGGGAGAGGAGGGAGAATGAGAGAGGGGAGAGAGGGAGAGGGAGTCATATAGCTAAAGGGAGATCTAGAGAGATAGAGAGAGATAGCGAGAGATATCAATCACCCTCCCAATATCTCTATCTATTCATCTTTATCTCTCTACCTCTCTCTATGTATCTTTATCTCCCTCTTTATTTCTATGTTTCTCATTATCTCTAGTTATCTCTCTTTCTCTCTCTTATTTCTCTCTATCTCTTTTTTCCTACTCTCTTCCTCTATCTCAAATATTTATTTGTTTTCCTCTCTCTCCCTCTCCATAACTTTCTCCCTTGCTCTATTTTTCTATCATTATTTATCTCTCCATCTCTCTCCTACTCCCTCTTTATCCCTCAATCTCTCTATCTCTATATATATATATATCTTTGACTCCTCTCTTTATCTCTCTATCTCCCTCTCTTTATGTGACTTTATCTCTATCTATGTCTCTCTCCTCTTCTCTGTTTCTCTTTTCTTTTCTTTATTTTTCTCTATCATCCTCACTATCTCTACCTCTTTCTCTCTCCCTCTTTATTCCCCTATATCTCTACTTGTCTCTCTATTTCTATTTATCTCTCTATTTATCTCTCTATCTATATCTCTATCTCTATATTTGTTTCTCTCTCTTCTCTCCTTTTGTATCTCCTTACCCATCTCTCTATCCCTTTGTTTATATTTTTGTTCCTCTCTCTTTGCCTATCTTCATCTCTTTCTCCTCGTTCATCTCACTTTTATCCCTCTCTCTTACTCTCTCTTGCTCTCTTTCTCTTTTTTGTCTCTCCATCTCTATATATCTTATCTCTAACTCATTCTCTCTCTCTCTCTCTCTCTCTCTCTCTCTCTCTCTCTCTCTCTCTCTCTTTCTCTCTCCTTTGTCTCTTTCTTTGTATATGTTAGTCCCCTTAAGTGTGCAAGTACAACGAAGAGGTCTTAAAGGTGAATTATCATATCCTTAATCAAATGACAAGTTACATTGAGCATAACTCCCTAAGGACACATACCATACTTAGAATTTTGACATGAATTTACTAATACAAATGTATTCTATTTTCACTATCTATATTTCCCTTTGTATCTCTTATATTTCTCTCTCATGTTCTATCTCTCTTTATCTATTTCTCTCTTTTGAAATATTTGTCCATCTATATCTCTCACTTTTTATATATATCGAGCTATCCCTCTTTATTTCTCTACCTCTTTATCCTTAATCAAATGACAAGTTACCTTGAGCATAACTCCCCAAGGACACATGTCATCTTTGGATTGTTCACATGAAACAACTAATAAAAAATTATTCTCTTTTCTCCATCTCTCTTTCTCTTTGTATCTCTTATATGTATCTCATGTTCTATCTCTCTTTATCTATTCCTCTCTTTCAATATTTGTCTCCATTTATATCTCACTTTCTAAATATATATATCCCTCTTTATCTCTCTATCTCTATCCCTCGTTATCTTTCTACCCCTCTCTCACAAGCTATCTATCTAAATCTCTCCCTTTCTCTATATTTATATATATACCTCTACATAAAATTGTCTCCCTCTCTATCCCTCTTTCTTTTTCCTCCTCACTCTCTTACTCTCTTTTCAAAAGTATACTAAACTCTTAATTTTTTTATATTAATTTAATTTGTACTATATTAAAATATATTTATTACTAATTATAATATTTATATTTAATAATATAATATAATATATAATACTAATATAATTTATATATAATAATGAATATAATTATATTATATATAATTAATTTTCATTATATAAAATATATTATATATTAATTATGTATTGTATTATATTTATATGTTAATTTCATTTGTACTTTATAAAAATATATTAATTATTAATTATAATAAGTTAATATTTGTATTTAATAATTTTAATTATAGAATATAATATATAATAATAATATAATATATATATATAATAACAAGTATAATAATATTATATATAATTTAATTTTTATTATATAAATATCTATTATATTATTTATATTTTGTAGTACATTTTTATTTAATAATTTAATAATAACTTTATAAATAAATTAACACTATATAAATATAGCATATAATAAAAAATGCTTTAATTTTTAAAAAATAAATGCAACCATAAACTTCTCAATAATAAAGACAAAATTGTTCAAATAAAAAATTAAAAAGTAAAAATAATATAATTTATATATAATAATAAGTATAATTATATTATATATAATTTAATTTTTATTATATAAAATATATATTATATTAATTATATTTTTTATTACACTTTTATTTTAATAATTTATAATATAAATATAATCATAACAACTTTAAAATAAGTTAACATTATATAAATATAGTATATAATAAAAAAACACTTTAATTTTTTTTAAATAGATGCAACCATAAACATCTTAATAATAAAGACAAAATTGTATAAGTAAAAACAATTAAATATGTACATCCAAAGTAGTAAATAGAAAAAATAAATCACAAGAGAGAGGGATGATGGTGGTGAGGGTTATGTTGTGTGAGGGACCCATGTCAGTAGGGTCATGTTGGCTTGATTTTTTTCCCACACTTGAGAAAGTCCACCTAACAACCTGAAATTATATATAACTTGTAACAACAATATGATGCAAATATTTGTAATCTTGTCTGATATATGTATATATATGTACACACATATAACTTTATAAATAAATTAACACTATATAAATATGGCATATGATAAAAAATGCTTTAATTTTTTAAAATAAATGCAACCATAAACATCTCAATGAAAAAGACAAAATTGTAGAAATAATTTTTTTAAAAAAAAGTAATAATAATTTATATATAATAATAAGTATAATTATATTATATATAATTTAATTTTTATTATATAAAATATATATTATATTAATTATATTTTTTATTACATTTTTATTTAATAATTTCTAATATAAATATAATCATAATAACTTTAAAATAAGTCAATGTCATATAAATATAACATATAATAAAAAACACTTTAATTTTTTAAAAATAAATGCAACCATAAACATCTTAATAATAAAGACAATATTGTATAAGTAAAAAATAAAAATAAAAATGTACATCCAAAGTAGTAAATAGGAAAAATAAATCACAAGAGAGAGGGACCAATGGTGGTGAGGGCTATGTTGTGCAAGGGGTCCACATCGGTGTGATTTTTTTTCACACTCGAGAAAGTCCACCTACCTGAAAATATAAATATAACTTGTAACAACAATATGATACAAATATTCAAGTAATCTTGTCTAATATGTGTGTGTGTACACACACATATGTATATACATATATATGTGTATATATACATACATATATATGTATACACACACATATTACATAGATATATGTTTCCTATAGCCTTTTGCATTTACATTCAACTTAATTAGACATATGGATATATATGTATGTATGCACACACACACACATTTATGTATATATATGTATATGTATATGTATATGTATACGTATACGTATATGTATATGTATATATATTGCAGAGATAGATAGATAGATATGTTTCTTATAGCCTTCTTCATTTACATTCAACTTAATTAGATGTATGGTTTGTTGGTTCTTCAATCATAGTGACTCTAACTTATATAGTGACTATAACATGTGGGAATATGTTGTTTTTATTTATATATCATACTGTTGTTTCAAGTTAGAAATATTCAAAACAATCACAACAAAACTATTTGCACTTAACATTCCAATTAAGTAAAGAAAAGTGGAAAAGAGAAATGTGAAGAAGGGAAGCTATCTGTTGATGTGTTGTTTGTGGCCTTCGAATGAGTAGGATTGCAACTTGCAACTAGTTGGATAATACAAGTGGGGTAGGTGAGGGTAGATAATATTGGGGGCAATAAGTTGACACAAAGTCTGTCAATATTGCATGACGATCAAGAAAGGGATTTAAAGGGTTGTTGAGACATCATTCCCTTGCTGCCTCTTTTCTAGCATTCTCCATTCTTTTTCTTTTTTATAGCTTCTCGTCAATCCTTTGTTGGTCCCTTTTTTGTTCCTTCTCCTTCTTTTGCAGTTCTCTTTGAACCTCAACTACTAGTCGTCGTTGTTCTCTTTTCATTCTCAATTGTCCCTTGAGGTCCTTTATTGCAATTCTTTCAATCTTCTATTATTCAATTTGATATCTCTTGCTATATTTTAGTTTTTAAATTTATTTCTTCCTCTCCTCTTGCTCATTTAGCAACTTCATGTAGTCATCAATGGTGAAAGTTGGGATCCTCTTGGAAGTTGAATCCCATGGTTAACTAGCTAATGGGACTTATCCTTTACTATATGATTAGCTAGCTTGAAAAATTGGGAGAGGTCTAAACTTTTTTTCCTTCCCAATAGCTCCATTGAATCTTCTTTATTTGTAAACTACACCTCACTAGTTGTTTCCTCCACTTCCTCACCTCCTCTTAATTGATCAAGTTCACTTTCTCCCCAATTAGCATAAAAATGCACTAAGGTATTTGAGCCCATGCTGTGTGGTGGAGATGGCATTGACAAACTTTGTTCTAAGTCCACATGTAAATCAATTCCAATATTTGCAACCCCCTCTAACAACCATGATTGCTCCTTTGGTGCACTCGATAGAGAAAGAGAGATTTCTGCATATGTATTTTGGTCACCCAAAACTAGTGTTGTTGGTGTACTATGCTGGTCACCCAAACCCAATGTTCCACTTGGAGATTGGTGGTCTGAGAAACTAGTTGTTTCAAGTGGACTTTTTTGGTCTACACATTTAGTTGTTTGAAGTGGACTATGCTAGTTTGCAAATTATGCTACTCCAATTATACATTCAACCTCAATTTGTGGAAAAAAATCGGTGGATAGACTTAGAATGTTTTCTGCAACAGATGCTTCCTTGAGGGAAACAAACTAGAATGTCTCACTAGGCCTCATGTCCTCCACCAATGCATCTAGATTTAGACGCCAAATACCTATTCTTTTGAATGCATCTTTTATGTTGTCAACTATTAATGCTTTCTCAAAAGCAACACTACCAAGTGTTGCCAATTATGTCCTAATCTCGAAATTTGGATATTTCATAGTCCATGCTACTATTTCCTTTCTAAAATGTGATTTGAAATATGTAAACCTACTAACATCAAGTGGTTGTAACTTGTGTGATGTGTGGGTTGGTAGGGTAAGCAAGCCAATGCCTAGTGCTCTTGCTTCAATAATGGTAGAAAATGTAGTGTGGATACCATGGTCATAAAAAATTAGGAGGTTTCATTAGTGGGAGGGACACCTCTAGGTACAACACTAGAAAAATGGTGTAGCCATTTCATAAATATCTCTTCCATCATCCACACATGAGGCTAAGCAACCATACATGCACCTAGCTCACAATTCACTATGTAGTTATTGAGGTGTTTTTTTCTTTTAAACAAATAAAAGCTAGGTATCTTCTGTCTAGTAGCATTTGCATAGCACAAAATAGTGATCCACTCTCGACTCTTGGGGATAATATAGGATACACTTTTGCTACCCTTTTTGGAAAGAATTCTCATTGCACCATTTCATCTAGCTTGGAGGACAATCTCATCACAGTTTGAAATCCTCATTAGAACATAAGGATTGGTTGTTATGCCTTTGCCAATGTTTCATAGAATGCAACAATAACTATAGGCATGAGATTGACTGCACAGTCTCTATCTTGGCCTTGGGTTGTCCTCAAACATAGATCGAGATGCCTTCTTTTGAAGCCCATCCACCAAGACTTACCAAGAATTCCATCCTTGAATGAATGAGGCATTGTCTTCCACATTTGTTCCACTTCAAATTTTAGATTCACAATTTCAAAACCATGGCCAACAAAAGCCATCTCCTTGCACCATTTGACAACCTTTTCCTCTCCATCATCATTTAAGGCTATTGGGGGCCCTTTCCTTTTGGTAAAGGTAACACCACTCAACTAATTAGATAATGTGGTTATTGGAAGACCCCACTTCTTTTTTTCCCAAGTCTTGTTGACATTTTATTATCTTCAATATCTGCCATTGCAAGATTCCATGTTAGTCATGGTCCATTTCTGCTACACTACAACCTTTTTAGTTGTAACAATTGCATTGACTTGGACTACAGGTTTGATCAATTGTAGAATGTGAATTACTTCATCGTCATCATTGTGTGGTAGCCTCACACCTCTCTTGTGTGCAAGCAAATTCAAGTATGGGGTCGCTTGGTTACAACTCATGTGGTTCTTACTAGTGCTTTGTTCTTCATCTACATTGATCCAATAATAATAACTATAAACAACATACACATACACATATACATATATTCAAAATAAAGGAGAGAGTCTGATGGTGGTGAGTGCTATGTTGTGTGAGGGGTCCACATCAGTAGATGACAAGAATACAAAAAACTAGAATTACATACAACTCTTAACTAATCATATCCCCAATTCTAACTCTTAAAACCCTTAGGTGATCATGTTAACAAACTATTGTATTAGTTAAGGGGTTATATATAACTTGAAACATTAGTATGATACAAATATGTATAACCCTTCCTGAAATAGCATAATGATATTTATATATAACTTTAAACATTACGATGGAAATATTTTTAACCATTTCTAAAACAACATTATGATATTTATATATAACTTGAAGTAGTAGTATGATACAAACAATTAGCCCTTCGTGAAATAACATTGTGATATTTCTATATTACTTTAAAGAACATCATGTTACAAATATTTATAACCATTTCTGAAACAACGTTATGATATATAACTTGAAATAGCAGTATGATACAAATTTGTAGAACCCAAGTCCTCAAACAACATTATGGTATTTGTATATAACTTTAAACAACATTATGATGCAATTATTTATAACCATTTCTCAAACATTATGAAATTTATATATCTTGAAACAATAGTATGATACAGATATTTAGAACCCTTTTGTCATACAACATTATGATATAAATAAAGAGACAATGTATTATGATATAAAAATATTTCTATCATACTATTGCTTCAAGTTAGATATATATCTTGAAACAACAATATGATACAAATATCTAGAACCCTTTTCTGATACATCATTATGATAAAAGATGGGAAAATATTATCTATCTCGACAATATATATATATATATATAAAATGTTTTATCGGAAAGGGTTAGAAATATTTGTATCATACTGTTGTTTCAAGTTATATAGAAATTTCATAATGCTATTTCAGAAAAGGCTATCATTGTAACTTGGAAAATTGGACATTTAGTCATAATGGAGATAAGGAATTAAAGCAAACAACCACAAATATGCAATCCTATACTCAATTACAAATCCAAATTATTCAATGGAAAACATGCAACACATGGATGAAATCAGATTCAAACAATCAATACTTTTACCTTTACTGTGTTGTCATGTGTTACTTTCATTGTCCTTCTTTGCTTGCTTTTGCTCTTAGAATTTAGTATTCACTTCTTTTTCCTTAAGCTTCAAGTGTATGGAATGAAAGCAATGATGCAAACACTAAAGTTTCGTGGTTAGCTATCAACGTGATGTGAGGGATTCTTTTATAGAAATGCTTGATTTGAATGAGCGATCTAGATCAAGAGGTGCAAGATCAAGATTAATGGTTGAGGATTGTTAAGAGGAATTGATTGCCCAGTTAACTAATTGCAATTGGTTGTAGGATTCTATTTAATTGGTTGCATAAAGAATTGATTGAAGAGTCAACTAATACTAGCAATTAATTAACTAAATTGATTGATTCGAAGACTTAGAGTGAGTGGGAGTAAAGTGAATTGATTGAAGAGTCAACTAGAATTGATTATCCAGTGGACTAGAAGAGAGTGTTAGTTGATTTTGAGGGAATTATGCATGAGAGGATAATTAATTAATTATTGTAGGAATGTGCACGTGAAGATTAACTAATAAATAAATGTTTATTGATTAATGGATAATGTTGAGATGAAATGGGGGAACTAAATAATTAATTTAATTATTTAATCTAAAAGTGGAAAAGTGGTCAATTAAATAATTAATAACAATTATTTGATTTAAGAAGGGTTTTAAATGTTAATTAAACAACTAATGATAACTATTTAATTAAAATAGAAGAATAAGTGTAATTAATGACATAATTAAATGAACAAGGATTATTTAATTAATCAGGAAGATTAATGATAATTAGGACATAATTAAATAAATAGGATTTATCTAATTAATCAGAAAGGATAAATTATAATGAATTAATTAAATAACGTAAAGTTAATTAATAGTATAATATGGTATTTGATGATAATTAAATAACAAGGTATTATTTAATCATTAGGGGAAAAGGGTAAAAAATAGTAAAAAGGTATTACTCACAGACTAGGACAATTTTGGGTATCCACATTTTTCCCCTCTTTGATACAATGTGCTTTTATAGGGTTGTGTTAAAGAAAATTCAAAAAATTGTGCTTAGGAGTTACCCCAGTATGCCTTGGTGATAGCAGGATATCATGGTGCCCCCTAAAAAAAATGCAATTTTTTGAAAAATTCCAAAAAATTTAGGAAATTGTTCCAATAAGCTAATTTTATGGTGGTAATCGTGTTGGTTGCAAAAGATTTTGATTTTAGAACATTCAAGGTGTTTGTTTTTGCATTTGAAGGTCAAAGTTGATGCGTCCAGTTATAATGGGCAGCCCTCTAAGGTAAAAAATGTCTATAAGCAAGCCCTTGGGGGGTCTAAATCCTCATTTATGCTTTTTATTTGTAAAATTTTTAGAGATCTAGTTTTAGAATTTATTGAGGAGCAACAAAGCTATGGTGCTAATTCTAGTTAGTTCACATTGTGTTTATCGAGTTCAAACCTTCTAGCAACCTAAGGGATAAGGCAATGTGGTATATGACCCTTCCTTGCTTCAAATTTTTTCTAATTTTTGGTAGATTTTAGGGGTCAAAATAGACCAAATAGAAGTGGTGCAATTTTTGCACAACTGTAATTGTGTTTGCCACATCTGCCAGTGAATGCACCACATCTTTGTAGTGTGATGCAATCATTTTCTAGAGCCATGTTTGTTAGGCTACTCACAATTGTTTTATGAACCACAATTGTAATGTTGCACCACATATGTAGGACAAAAACCTGCATTTGTTTTCGTGTGATGCATATGTTTGATAGTTCGTCACAATTGTATAGCCTGCCTGCAAATGAATGTAGATTGCATTGGTAAGCTACATTTATTGACTAGTGTGACACATTTGACTATGAATAAAATTTACCCAGTTGTTTACAAAAATTTTAATGTGCAAAAGGTCCAATAGGTTTGTTTAGGAATCCTGATTGATGTAATGTTCTTTTTTTGAGTGTAGGTTATATTTCCTCCCATTGATACCCTTGAGAGCCAACCCTTATCCTTCAAATTATGTTATCACCTTGATGATTCAGAGAGGGATATCTTGCATGCCTTAGGATTATATCATGTTGTATTCATGCTCGTGATTTAGGATAATCGAAGACTGCTAATTGCCTTAGTTGAGTGGTGACATTGTGAGACTAGTTCCTTTCACTTACCCACTGGAGAGATGAACGTTACACTAGAGGATGTGTGACATATTCTTCAGCTTCCTATCCATGGCGAGCATGTTGTGTATGATCCTGATCATGGGCTAGTTGTCATTTAGAGATTCTTTGATATAGATGATGTAGCCCTCCTAGGTGTGGAGGATTATGAGATCCATTGGGATACACTGGCAGATATATATGATCGATGAGCATTGTTGTTTTTTGTAGTTTTATTGGAGGAATCATGATTTTGGATCATCGAGGACATGGATTCCCTATCAGATGGGGTGAGATGATAGCAGGTATGATGAAGCATGCCACAATATACTTGTGGGGTCCTTACAAGCTTACTATGTTGTATTTCCCATTGCACAATGTTTCTTATAGAGGCACTCATTTGATCGAGTGTGGTACCACTCTGCTCAAGGTTTAGGGGTGGGAGCACATAGCCATATTCAAACCACTAGTAGATGGAGACCTACCACTAGGGCTACCATATGTATATATTTATGGAGGATCAATCACATAGACTCATGTTGGTGATGTGGGATATTGGTGACACACTATTGACTTGCTTGATTATTTTATCTAGAGGCCATATCAACAGTGTGCTCCTTAGGAGGATGATAGTACATCTGCCATACTATAGGAAGATGATATATCTAATTGGTTGCATTGTGCAAGGCCAACACATTATAGAGTGGTAGTTGTCAGAGCAAGTTCTCAGGTAGCTTGGAGAGAGATAGGGTGAGCCTATGGGATTAGTAGAGTTTGTGCGATCAACCCAAGAGGTATCTCAGTGGGGTCTGATGATTAATGTATAGGTTTCAATACAAGACTTTGATCAGTTACAACCAATAGAGTGGGGTGCCCTTGTAAAATCATGAAAAAAAAGTGGGATTAAAGCAATAAAATTGTAATCAAACTTGAATTGTAATCTAAAGATAAACAACAAAGAACAAAGGAAATTATAAACATAAACAAAGAGCGATCTCACCCAGTATCTACATCCTTCCATGAATGACCTCGATTGTCCTTCTCCATTTTTCCGCGATGGTATTCTTTCCCTTAGATTTTCAGTATGTGTGCGAGTATAGCCTTGATGTATGTGATTATAGCAAAATATCAAAGATTAACAAGTTCTCCAAAAGTCATACAATTTTGGGAGGAGAGACAATGATGAAAGCTAGGTTAATTTATAGAAAATTGATCATTCGAATGAGAGGCTGAGATCAAAAGATAGAAGGACAATTCAAATTAAAAGATTCAACATGCATTGAGATAATTGTTAGTACTGACGTGAGTGATAAAACCTAAGAATAGAGATCAAGATTAAATAATGATTTAATCTCTAGTTGAAAGTATTTGAAAATTAGAAGAATAATGTTTACATGAAAAGGATAAAGATAGAATAACAAAAATGATCTTTTCAAATGCACACATAAATTAATTAACTAATTAATTAAAGATATTTAATTAATAAATGTGTACATGCATAAGAGTTAAAACTAGATAATTGACTGGTTATGACAGAGAGTTTATTCATGAAAGACAACCAGTCATTAAATCAGAAGATAATTGACTGATTTAAATAGATCTCAAGTGAAGTGGAAATGAATAGCTAGATACTTAAGCAATTATCTAAATATAGAGGAATATGTTCAAAATAGACTTTTTATGAATTAAATGATTATTTAATTCAAAATTTGACATTTAGGGATTAATTAAATAAAGAAAGAAAAGGTTAAATGAATAATTAAATAATTAAAGTATTTATTTAATTATAGTTAAAAATATGATAAGGATAAATTAAATAAGAATTTATTTAATTTAAGAAATAGGATAAAGTTAATTAGTGACGTAATTAAATAAAAAACGTTTATTTAATTAATCAGGATAGAATAAAGATAATGTGAATTAATTAAATAATTAAAGTTATTTAATTAATAGATGAGAAAAGGACTTTAGAAAGTAATTAAATAATTAACATTATTTAATCATGACCATGACAATACAAATTATGAAGAAATTGAAGTCGTAGTCTTAGACCAAATTTCAGTGTCTACATTTTTTCCCTCTTTGATACAATGTCATTTAAGTGCTGTGTCAAAGAAAATCAATCAAAAAAATGCCCCAATATAAAATACGTGAAGGTATGCCCCCTCGGGAAAATTGACAAATTTTAGAAAAATTCCAAAAAAATTGGAAATAGTCTTGATTAGTCAATTTGATAGCCAAAAATGTAGTGGAGTTGACAGGAATGAGTTTTGAGGTGTTCGATATGTGTACGGGTCGATAGAAGTTGGAAGAATATGCAACCAATAGACAAGGTTGAAGGAAATGCCACCCAAAACCCTAGGTATATATAGAAATTGGGTGAAAATTCAATTCATTTTCACCCTCCAAGTTTAGAAATTGATATTTTTGCTCTGGACTTCCTTGCCACCATGTCTCCAGTTCCACATTCAAAGCATCACGGTTATCGCATTTGGACCTTTAGACGACCTACAGATGTGGGATCCTCAGTATGTAGTTGGAAACCATCCCTTGAATTTTTAATTTTAATGCTTTTCGATGCATTTAATTTATTTTTTGTCATGTGTCATTTTATGAAGAACACCATATGCATGTGTTTTTGACGCATGTGTATGCAAAACACTACATATGTAGAATCACATAGGAGGATAGCATAGTGTTTTAAAAGATAAACACATTTGATTTTGATGTCAATGCATGTGTACTTATGCATCGCATATGTAGTTAGTAGTAACACACATATCATTTAGCAACACATTTGTTTTTTAAAGATGCATTTTCATGTTGTATGGCCATTGTTTGGGTGTGATTGACAGTTGTGCACATTTGCATAGGAAATGTTGAAATTTTGGACTATGATAGGTTGTTTGACTCTGACATGAGGCATGCATTATGCCACTGTAGGCTGTACTAGATCTGATATATACCAGGGAGTCGAGACCATTGACCTTTGGCTTCCAGGATCAGCTGCAGAGTAGGGAGAGGCGTTTCTTGTGGCACTTGGGTTTGCACCATGTTACCTTGATGCCCACTATCCAAGAAAATTGAGGTCTAGGAGATAGGAGATCGAGCAGAGGTTCATAGAGATCAAAGCTCTTTGCAGTGGGTCGTCTGATGCCTTTGCACGGGAGTTAGTCAAGGCAGTTGAGAGAGCTTCCTACAACAAGGATCTATATGAGGGAGAGGTTCCTCTTGGGAGACGGGCTCCTAGTTTTTCTCAGGCTCATAGTAGTAGGACTCAGAGCAGGACAATGAGTATAGAAGGGTCGAGGGACCTTGTAGATCTTGGCCATATGACAGGCCTCCTTCTGCACATAGGTCATTAGGATCCTGCCATCAGTCGTCTTCACATTCTCCACATGGGAGCAGTGGGAGTTTCAGATAGGGACTTGTATTGATATTTATTGAGACATTGTATTTTGATCATAGAGCCCATAGGCTTCATATTTACTAAAACATTATGACATTGTAATGTGACACTTTTTGAGCGACACATACACACACACACATATAATTTTGGCGGTGATTCTCATGATATGTAGTTCTATGTATGATTATGTAGTCTTTTATTTATGCACATGTTCTATATGATATGCCTATGTTATGGATGGTCATATCTACCTTATGATGTGTTTATGCAACTTATGATGTGATTTTTATTCTATATGATGATTTATGCATTGATTTCTTATGGTATCAATGTATGTTATGTATGCAATTTATGATTATGAGATGCAATGTGATGTTTATATACACAATGATATCTACATGTGATGTTATATGTTTGATGATGATGGATGTAATGTGATGCATATATTTACACTTGTTATGTACATGTACTGCTTTTGTTATGTAATCTATCATAATGAATGCCTATTATGCCATGATTTCCTAAATATGATAGATGCCTATGTTTTTGTGTTTTCAAAATGCAAGATATATGTATGATTTTCACATGATGTTTCTAACATGAATGGATATGCAGGATGCTTTATATTTTTGTGTGTCATAGGACTCCATCATAATGCAAGAAAGAAGAAATGTTAGTGTGAGAAGAAGATGAATAATAAAATACATGGTTGTTAGTATTAGCAATCTTTGATATTTTCCAAATCACAAAAGGCTTTGCACTTTATCATCATTGGGTAGTAAATAATACAAATGGAGACAAACACCATGGTATGGCATGGATCAAGGTGTGCAAGGTCATCCAACTGCTAGCAACAGATAGTTGCAAACAAGGATTGTCTTAACTCATACTAAGGGCATAGTTGCTCTAGTATTTTTGTCAAGACAAACCACATATAGCAAACAAATAAAAGATGGGTCATGAGACATTATCGCTCCTCTAAATCCTTCATGGGACATCCTTGAGGAAACTAGTAGTTCATGACTCAAAAATCAAAGTTAAAAGACAGTTGATAAACAACAGTCAAAGAAAACAGAATTTTGATACATCGTTGCTTCTCTAAATCCTTCATGGGACATCCTTGAGAAAGCTAGTATCAGGATTCCAAATTAAATCCAAATAGAATGATAAGATAAACAAGGCTCAAAATTGAAAGCCAATAAGATATTTTCCAAAACTTGATCTGTTTTCTTGATTATTTTGTTTGATAAGATGATTGATTGATATGACCTGATTTTTAGGTGAGACACATACCGATTAAGATGTTGAGTTTGGTTTCAAATTTATGACTATCTGTATAAGGCGTGACAAAATCCTGGTTTTAGAAAGACACATATCATATAAGACATTGAGTTTGATGTCGTTGATGTGGTAACCTGTGTAAGGTCATGTTGATTGTTTGACATTGTTTATATATAGGAAGGACTCATCCTGTGTAAGACAAAGATTGTTTTGCTGATATCTATATTTAGGAAGGACTAATTCTGAATAAGATACAGGTTAATTGTTTTGATGATGTCTATTTTTAGGAAGGACACATCCTATAGCAGACATAAGTTGATTTTTTTTTGTTGTAGCTTTGGAAATTTGTTTGATTTGATTTGATGTGATTGTTGACTTGTTCATCTTGTTGATGCATGACTTGATATGATGTGTTCACAACTGTTTATGTGTGATGATGAAATCTAAAGGACTGACCTAGTGCGGCCTTGGGGGCTCATCGATTGATGGCCTTGCCTATGTTATACATGTAGAGACCTTGTAGTTCGACTAGACTTTGACTGACAAGACTGACTATAAAAAGCTTGATTTGTATGAAGATATCTAATGTGTGTGGTAGTGCATGTGACAAAGTGAATGTGATGAACCCTAATGGATTGACCTAGTGTGGCCTTAGGGGCTCATTGATTGATGGCCTTGCCTATGTTATACACATAGAGACCTCATAGTTTGACACAACCAATGACCTTTTCATATAGACAAATGGATTGAATCATGATTTTATATAGAAAAACCTAAAAGGATTGACCTAATGCCTCATGGGCACATCGGCAAATGGACTTGCCTACATCTAGTCATAGATGCAACGTAGTTCGAAAAATGACAAAGACTGACTAATGTGACTAACTTTGACTCTGTTTTTGGATTTTTGACAAATTTTTCTTTTTTTTGTCTTTTGAAGTTTTTTGATGTTTTTGGATTTTCCCAAGACATTTTGTAATGTTTTTGGATTTTCAATGGTTTTACGTCTTCAAGATAGCCAATGTAAGAACCAAATATGACATAGGTAAAGTGCTTGCCCCCAGTTGAGCATAAGACCAACTAGTTATGAATAGGATGGGATGGGGGATATGAAATGCACTCGATGTCAATCATTCCAAGTTATGGAAAATACAACCATTTATTATGAATAGTATGTAAAAATGATGGGGAAGATATGTGATATGTAGGGATAAGTGATATGTACAGGGAATGGATGGGAGAGATATGATATGTAAAGTGATAGATAGTATGTATAGGGAAGTTAGATTAGAATGATTATAGACACAGGAGCAGAGCCAACTACACATGGCACCTGTTTGCCAGGTTTTCACCATGGTACTTATCCAAAGCGCCACTAAAGTGGTTTTCACTATTGGATGACTTATTTCTCTTTACTATTTTCTTTATTTTTTAAAAAAAAATTTGATGTTACCAAGACGCCTGTTTGCCAGGTTTTCATCTAGGTAACAATTTTTTTTATTTTTTTTATTTTTTTTGTATTTTTTATAATTAAGACAAGGCTCTCAGAAGCTATGCGTAGAACTTCTTTAGATGAATACTATTGATAGGTGCTGAAAATGGTTCTCCTTCAGGGGTAGAGAGTTGATACACTCCTGATCCAAAGGCTTCTATGACAATGTAGGGTCCTAACTAGTTAGGTTTAAACTTTCTTGGTTTCTATCTTTCAGCTTGATTCTTAGGATTCTCCATTAAGACTAGGTCACCAATGTCAAAGTTTCTTTTCAAGACCTTCCTATTGTAGCTATGACAAAGAAGATTCTAATATGCTTGAAGATGATCTAATGCCTTTTGTCTTCGTTCATCTAGGAATTCGAGCTCATGTAGTCTTGAAACTCAGTACTCTTCATCATTAATGTGCCCTTTCAAAGATACCCTTAGGGAAGGAATCTCGACCTCAATAGGTAAGATGACCTTAGAGCCAAATACTAGGGAATATGGTGTGGTGCCAGTGGGAGTACAAATGCTTGTGCAGTAAGCCCATAAGGTTGGATTAAGTTGTAAATGCCAATCCTGACCAGCATCATTGAAAATATTTTGAGGATTCTGATGATAGTTTTATTAGATACCTCAGCTTGGCCATTACCTTGTGGGTAATATGGGGTGGAAAAATGGTGTTGGATATGGAACTCTTCACAAAGATGAAAAAATTCTTGGTTCTTGAATGGATGGCCATTATATGTGATTATGAACTGAGGAACACCATACCGACAAATGATATAGTTCAAGATGAACTTAGAGATCTATGTGTTAGTGATGTAGGTTATGGGAATAGCCTCAATCCACTTCATAAAATACTCAATGGAAATAATGATGAACTTATGGCCGTTGGATGATGTGGGATGTATCTTACCTATGAGGTCGAGTCCCCATTGGGTAAAGGGCCATGGTGATGTTATGGGACAAAGCTCCTATGCAAGTGCTTGTATCAAGTCTCTATGTACCTGACATTGACGACATTTCTTAACAAAGACATATGAGTCCTTTTCCATGGTAGGCCAATAATAACCTAGTCTCATAATCTTCTTAGCTAAGGTAGGATCACTAGAATGTGATATGCATATACCCTCATGTACCCCATGAAAGGTTTCTTGTGCTTTGTTTGTATCAAGACATCTCAGTAGGGTATTGTCTAAGGCACGTCTATAAAGGGTGTCTCTGATGATGGTATACTTGGCTAACTTGCGAAGGAATGTCCTACATTGGTTATTAGAAAGGTTAGGGGGTATGATCTCGACATGGAGGTAGTCATAGATATCTTTATACCATGGGGAATCAGGACCTACAATATCACACACCATCTTTGAATCTAGGATGTTATAGGTAGGGACCAAAAGTTGTTCTACCAAAAACTCAAATTCAGGCATGTTGCTTGGTATGTCGAAGAGTGAAGCAGTAGTAGCCATGGTGTATGCTGCCCTATTTAGAACACAAGGTATTTGATGAAAGTCAACCTTGTCAAATTACTCCTTGAAACTATCTACCATGTGGTTCTAGGGAGCAAGCTTTTCATCCTTAGTCTCATAGTCATCATTTACTTATTGGATTACCAGTTGAGAATCACCATAAACCTATAGGTTTATGATCTTCCATTTGACTGCCATGCATAATCTTGTCATAAAAGCCTCATATTTTGCTATGTTGTTGGTACATGGAAAGGCAATCTTGAATGACTTAGGGATAGAATCACCCATTGGTGTGATAAACAAGATACTAGCCCTTAAGCCATGATTCATATGGGACCCGTCAAAGTATAGTTTCCATGTCATGCCTGTGTCAATGGTGAATATAAAGTCATCAGGAAAATATTCCACTAAAGGGTGATCTGCTTGTATTGGTGCATCAACCAACTGATCAACAATGACTTTTCCTTTGATAGCTTTTCTCTCTACATACAAGATATCATACTCACTAAGTATCATTACCCATTTGGCCAGTCGCTTGATTAATGTTGCTTTGCTTAGAAGATATTTCAGAGGATCTATCTTCACAACAACTTTATCTGGTGGTTTAGAATATAGTGCCTTAGTTTTTGAGTAGCAAATACTGCCGCAAGACAAGCATGTTCAATGGTACTATAGTTAAGCTCATAACCTACCAAGGTGCGACTGATGTAGTATACTACCCTTTCATGACCTTCATTGTCATTTTGTGCTAGCAGTGCTCCTAGTGATGAATGTGTTGTTGAAATATAGAGAATCAATGGTCGTCCCTCAACAAGTGGCATTAAGATTGGTGGTGTGATGAGGTAATCCTTAATCAGTTGAAAAAATTCTTGACATTTACTTGTCCATACAAAGGGTATTCCCTTTCTAAGTAAATGTTGAACGGGATGTGTCTTATCTGCTAACTGCACTATAAATCTTCTGATGGATTGCAGTCTCCCTTGTAGTGTCCTTAGCTAACTAAGATTAGCTGGTGGAGGAATGTCTATGATTTCTTTTACCTTGGCTGGATCCACTTCAATGCCCCTTCTAGAAATGATATATCCCAAAAGCTTTCCTGATTTCATGCCAAACACACATTTCTTCAAATTTAGTCTCACTTTATACTCTTCTAGCCTTTGAAATATCTTGTCTAAGACCTGTAAATGATCAACCCTTGTTAGCGATTTAGCAATAAGGTCATCAACATAATCCTCCATAAGAGTGTGTATAAGGTCATGAAAAATAGTGGTCATGGCACACTAATAGGTTGCTCCAACATTTTTGAGTTCAAAGGGCATAACATTCCAACAATACGTTCCCCATGGACATGCAAAAGCTATCTTAGGTTGGTCTTCAATTGCAATTTTGATTTGATTATACCCTAAAAATCCATCCATAAGGGATAATGTCTCATATCATGTAGTCATGTCTACTATAATGTCAATGTTCGGAAAAGGAAAGTCATCCTTAGGACAATATTTATTTATATCTCTGAAATTTGTGCAGATGTAGATGCCCCTTGGTTTGGTGACTAGTACAAGATTGGATATCCAATCTGCATAGTTGATTGATCTAATGAAGCCAACATCTAACTATTTCTTCAGCTCAGTCTTGAATAGTAGAACAATCTGTGGGTACATTTTCCTCAATTTCTGTTTCACTGGTTTTACACCTGGTTGTAAGGGAAAATGATGTACTACAAGCTTAGGATCCAGCCCAGGCATGTTTGTATATGACTATACAAAATTAATCTATCTTTGTGTAAAGAAGTTGCAGAATTCTAGTTGCTCTTCTTTTGTCAATGATGTTATAGAATATACCAATTGAGGATTCTCTTATGTACCTATGTTAACTTCCACTGATTCTTCAACTAGCATGGGTGAATTTTCCTATGCAAAAAGGAGAATTTTCAAACCTCCATCCTTAGGTGCCTTAGAGAGGTTTTTTCCTTTAGATGCGTCCTTATTTTTTGCTTTTTCAATGTCTAAAGGTGCCTTTCGATTTTCACCTAGAGACTCATCATTTTTATCATTTTCATTCTTTTTCTTATTTTTACGACTGGAGGGTTGAATAGATTCCCCAAAATATGCCTTGTTGTCCAAGTCAATGGCAAATCCAGCCTTGTGATCACCACTAGGTATGCCTTCTCGTAATCCTAGGAACTCAACAATCGCTTTGTCATTCTAAAAAATGTCTGAGATGGGTGTGTCTTGTTGGTCCCAATCAATGAGCTAGGGATAGACTAAAGAAATTCCATCATCAAAGTTATCAAAGTTCGAAGGGGTCAAGGTAAAAGATGTGTTGTTCATTAAGTCACAAAATTTTTGTACCAAGTCCGCTTTGCTCTTTTGCTTGGATCTAGGTGGATTATGAGGTGTGTCTAATGCCAAGGTTTGGTTATCTGAAATAGATTTATCAGGTTCCCAAGTGGTAGGATCAAGAGATTCCCAGTAGTAATGTTTAAACTATTCCTCTTTTGTCAAATTATTAGGTGGATAGGAATTCAATGGATTTGGCAAATATTTCAACATTAAGTCAAGTTCTCTAAATAGCTTATCAAGGTCCATGGCAGAGGTGAAGGATAGGGAATCCCACTCATATTCATTTGAGTTGGGGGAATCATAGTAGAGTTGGTCAGATGGTTTGTCGGATGTCTCAATATCTTCAAAATCACTTACTTCCTCGAGTAAAGGTGATGTGGTACTAGGAACGCTAATCTAAATCAGTTGAAACCCAAGCCCTAAGCATTTTGACCACTTTGAAACAATGATTGGTTCAGTCCTCCCATATTGATGTAAGCCTAAGCCACTATGTCCATTATATCCCTTGCTCTGCATGATTGTGAAACCTTTTCCATATTGATATGTAGGAATGTGAGTAAGTTAGGGAGGTTCTTCATGGTCCTCTCTATACAACTAGGAGGTCACATCTTCTGCGTGTAGGGATTCTTTGCTTAATTCTCCCCATTTTGTAAAGGTTGTTGAGGAAGGGATGTGTATAGTGACCATTAACTATCTCCTATCTTCTATAGGTAAACCATAAGATTTAGGCAGAACCAAGTGACTAACACAATAAGATGTCTTCATGTGATATTCTATACAACCCTTGTCTTGGATCTCAACCCTAGGAGTGGAAGGTAATGATGGAGAAGTGAATGTTTTAGAGAGAGTGGATGGATCAACATATTGAGATGAATTGGACGATGAAGCTTCTTGGTTTATTGGCACTTGGCATTGGGGTATCTCACGTAGATTGCTGCAATATTGAAATGGATCTGGGTCACCATCTATTGTTATTTCAGTTCCATTGTAGGGGAATTTTAGACATTGATGGTAGGTAGAAGGGACTGCCTTCATGGCATGAATCCATGGTCTTCCTAGTAGAAGGTTGTATGGAAGGGTGAGATCCAGGACTTGGAATTTTGTCTCCATAACTGCAGGACCAATTCTGATAGGAAGTGTGACAACCCCCTTTGATTTGCGTTCTTCATCACCATAAGCCTTAATGACAATGCTTTTGGTTGTTTCCATACATGCTTCCAAGAAACCTAATGCCTTAATCAATTTTAAAGTGCAATGATTTAACCTTGCTCTTTCATCTACCAAAACTCGCCTAATTTGGTTTTGTCAACAAGGACTTCAAGATGTAATGGGTAGTTATGATTTGTATTCTTAGTTGCATAGTCTTGTTCAAAGAATGTGGCATGATGATTATTGGTCAAGTAGCCCACCATTTCCTCGAAATGATTGACATCAAGGTCATTAGGAACAATCATGCTTTGTAAAGCCTCATCTAAAATGGATCGATGTTCAGGGGAGATACGCAACAGTTCCAAGATGGAAGTTTGGGTTGGGGTCTTCCCCAATTGATCAAGTAAGTTATACTATGGCTTGGAAGTCTGTGGTGTCCAATGGGATGGAGGGCCTTGGATGGTGTTCTTGGTCTAACGAGTGTTAACAACACACTCAGGAGTTTTATTTATGGAAATGGTATTGATCTGCTCATCAGCGGCCCAAAGGTGATTTATGATTTTGCCACTATAATCATGCTTAACATTAGCATAGTTGGCCAAAGTATTGGTCTTGTTACTCGAACTGGGGGCATATCCTTTCCCATGGTCATGTAATGGATCCAAAAAGACCTTTTGATTAGTGTTCAAAGATGTATGTTTTTGTCCATTGACTTCAATAGTTTTGTTCTCAACAAGATCTTGTATGCTGTTTTTCAGTTGTTGGCAATTTTGTAGGGTATATCATTTAGTCTGATGGAAATCACAAAAGGAATTATCATCCCACAAAGATGGTTTGAATTTCCCTAGATTGTATTGTCTTGGCTCTTGAAGCTATATAAGATTGTGTTGCAACAGTTGTTTGAAGATTGACTCGATGGGTCCCCGAGGGGAGTGAACTCACATTTTAGAAATTGTCCTTGTTGTGGTCATTGGTTGTTTTGCATAGTGTTGGGGGTTTGGTTGACGACGTTAAGTGTGTTGGTAGAGGGGTTATTTCCTCTAAGTGTGATGATCGGTGTTGCTTATAAAGTTTTAGCATCAACTATCCCATCATTGGTAACATTTTATTTCGAGACCTGTGGACCTAGATCCTATACCTGCAAGAACACAAAAAAAAACACATTAATAAGGTCGATGCAAGTTAGAATATAAATCCCTCAAGAAATCCATTTGAATGTAAGAGAAAAGGAATAACATGAAGAACACAACAAAATTAAAGCTAAAATATCAAATCCTATTCTAAAACAAATCAAAATATTAATCTCTTGAGGGAGTTGGTGCCAATTTGATGTGAAAATTGACCCTTTCCCAACTCCAATGGTGTGATGAAGATTGTGATCCACTTGGTTGAAGATTGATTAATGCTCCAAGACAAAATCTTCATAACCTAGCTATAAAACTCAATGAGATGGATAAAGGTTGCTATGAATTTGAGTATAGTAAGTTTACTCAAGTTGTGGATGATGAAATGAGGAGATTAGCCTCTTATTTATAGAATGTAAAGTTGAGGCGATTTCCAAAATGGAGCAATGTGGGACTAAGAATCAACCAATGACAAAGTGCCACTTGTCAATATGTGAATGGATGGAGGAATGAACACATTTTGGAGAATGTGCAAAGAGGGGGGAGAGTCAAATTCAAAATATGGCTTGAAGGATGAGGTGAAAGGTGAAGTTAATGCTAGATGGCTCAAGAAAAGGATATGTAAGAGATTTTAAATGCCATGTTTGGAGGACAAGACCTTTTGGGGGGAGATTTCAAATTTGAGGAAATTTCCATCTTTGATGCCTTTTTTGAATGAAAATAGATGATTTAATAAATAAAATAAATGGATTTATTGTGCAAGTGGAAAAAGCTAGAGGATTTGATGGATTAGGATTAGCATTAATCATGATTTGATTAATTTAAATGATGTTAGTTGACTTGACTATTTTGACTTAGATTTTAGGATTTAAATAACTCAAAATGAGAAGAGAATGATTTAGACCTAGTTAAATAAATATTTTTGATTTATTTAACCAAAGGGGGTGATGTTAGATTAAATTACATGAATGTTTGATTTATTTAATTTAATTAGCTAAAATTTAGAGATTTAATCAAATAATATGGATTATTTAATTAAATAAAGATAGGAAGATGAAATAACCTAGCTAATTACACACAAACAATAATTTAATTAAATCGAGGGATTTATTTAATTAAAAGGGGAATTATGAGGGCTTTAAACAAATAAGGCTATTTGATTAAATGGTTAGACAAAGGGAAAATTTAGGATGAAGCGATGTTAGTAGATCAAGATCAAGTGTGCGATATCAATCTGTATATTTTCTGTGTCTACATTTTACCCCTCTTTGAAGCAATGCACTTGCTGCATTGGTTCAAAGAATAACCTTGCCATGATAAAAATTCAAAAATTATTTGATTTTTTTTCGGATGCCCCACTGTTGTCCCAGTGAGAAGAATTATGCTAGTATGTTGCCCTCTCGAGAGATCGAGTGGAAATGCTAATTTTTGATCGAGATCATGATAAAATATGAGGGGAGTGGTTTTATTGATCAAAGGACAAAAGATAATTACTTAGAAAGATCAAATGGTTGACATAGACAATTTTGATGATGTCTAGACAGTCATTGGCCATGGGTAGCCTCATGTATATTTTGAGATATCACATAAATTTGGATAGAAATGTTAGTAAAGATAGAAGAATAAGATGACAAGAGGATCCAACAAGTCCATGATCTGAGAAGACCTTATTAGAGATGATGATAATGATGCAAATGATGTTCGCTTGCTAAGAGTTGGGATTTTCAAAGGGCCAATTACCTTATGTTTGATAACACACGTAGGCACGATGCATCAAGGTATAAAGAACCATGATGGATTTGTACCTAGTGTGACGAAATTTGAATCAAAAAATAGATAGGAGTATTCTTGTTCACACCTGACATACCAAAACCTTGCTAGGATGCACTTTCAAAGTTTCAAACATCTCAGATGAAAACACGGAAAGGTATAACCCATCAATGCAATAGTCAACAAGCTGCCCAAAACACCTTCCATACACACCTAACAAAGCAAGTATTCGCCAAGGTTATATTACAAAAACATCCAACAAGCACAACAAACAAAAGATAATGATCGTTGCCACATTCCTTTCTCTCTAAATCATTTTGATTAGACATCATCGAGAGGTCATTGGAATGAGCACAATAAGATAAATCAAAAGAAAAGATCAAGTAAACAAACAAGTCAATGTTCTTCATACCTACAACCAAAGGGATGTGTTTTGATAGGATAAGAATCCAAGGTGATATCCAAAATGATGCCCCATTTTTGGAACGATATATCCTAGGACATGCATTGTATAGGATGGCAATGGGTTGATAAGTTGTTTGATAAGCTGATGATATAAAGTTGACTGACATGTTTGAAAATGATCAGGATTTTGATCTTTGCATTTAAAAGTTTGAAGTTTTCTTTTGATTTTATGTTTCAAGCTTGCTTTTGCTAATTATTGTACTTGTTTCTATTTGTATTGCCAAAGGATGAAGGTGACAATTGTTTTATTATGGATGATTGATTATTGCAGGTGAAAGAAAGATGAGACAAATGGATTTTTTCAAATATTTGGATGTTTTTGATCTTTTTGAAATGTTTTGAGGCTGTTTTTGGTATTTTTGGGTTATTTGAATGTTTTTGGATTTTATGAGATTTTATGAATGATTTTTGATTTTGTGTCTTGGGGGATAATCAAAGATTAGCCTTGCTTACGTTTAAGATTAGAGACGATGTAGTTCAAATGACCAAGTTTTTTTTTTTTTTTTAAACTTTTTGAGTGTTTTTGGATTTTGATATGATTTTGGATGTTTTTGTATTTTTGCATGATTTTGACGATTTGGATATGTGTGATGATATTAGTGCTTTGTTTTGGGATTTTGCTGAAAATCAAGCTAAGGTTGATTGTTCAGATTGATGGATTGATGATGATAACATTGTTGAGGATACAAAACAATGCAAGGATAGTGTTAAGCAACACAAGGATTAGGACATATATCCCAAGATGATGATGGATTGATTGGATTTGATTGAACAGGATTGAAGCTTGATTTGGAACAAAATTGTTTTGAATGATTTGATGTGACGTTGATGTGCAAATTAGATGTGACTGATATTGATTTTTTGGATTGATGTTCGATGAAAGATAAATATTGATAAGGAATGTCTTCTTGTAAAAATGTGCCATGGGTTAGTGATTTGGATTTTGGATTATAATTGTATTGACCAATTTTATTTGCTAATGTTCGGATCACCACATAAGTTGGAGGATATAGATCAAGATTTATTCTCAAAGTAAGATGTAAATATCTACCCCCAATGTCTAGCAATGTATGGAATGTCATGGGTGGATGCTTGGATAGACATTTGGATGGAGAGATATGGTAAGCACACAAAGGATGCCAAGGATTATCTTGCGATCATATATAGTGTTTGAACAAAGGATGCTCATTTGGATAATGCTTCATGGCTTAGATAATGTTGGGTTGGATAGGATCAATGAAAATGACCCATGTCAAGATGTCTACCATAAGCAAGTGTAAAGTGTGCACCAAAATTTCATCAAGGTCTAGATAATTTGGAGTATGGATGTAGATGGATAAAGATGGATTGGATAAATGGTTCATGGATGAGTAGATTTATTATGGATGGGATGGATGGAATGCTAAATTGATTATGGATGAGATAAGATGCTTCCACCTGAACTAGCGCATGTAGATGCTCAATTCTTCGATTCTACACACAACACTTGTTTACCAAGTTTTCATCATGGTACCTTCCCAAAGTGCCACCATAGTGGTTTTCACTAGAGGACAATTTTTTTCTTTACTACTTTCAATCCTTTTTTTGATTTTTTTTTTATATTTTTTATATTTTTTTGGTTTTTTCTAAAAGATTTTAAGCTCATGCTGAATCATCTAGTGGGTCAATGTAGATTCTTTTGTCATGATGTGCCATCGATAGTCTACTTGAAGAAGTTTCTTTGCTAAGATATGTGCACTTGAATCCAACTTTTGAGATTCCTGATCTGCTTCATCGATATTAGAGTTAACTTGTTCTTTGTGTGCACATCATGATAGAGTGCCTTTTGAATCCGTATGATGAAGGGTCGTTGCCAATACATGTTCAATGTGAGAATTGGATATCATGCGTGGGTGCATGGATGGAGTGTGTTTAGGGATAAAAGATGGATTGGTTGATTGTTTGGAACCTTTGACTCTCCAAACTTGGGAAGATGAGCAGTGATGGGTGGATATGAAAGTGTGTGGAATTAGGACCAACTACTTGATATACTTTGTACGTTGCTTGAGAAGCCTGATTTTTCCTTTGTAAACATATTTGATGGATACTTTTCCCTTTTTTTATTTTTCCCCATAGTTTCTTTGACTAATGGAGATTGACAGGGATAATAATTCTTTGTACTTTTAGGTATCCACTTATGTTTGATTTGTCCAATATGCTTTTTAGCTTCTTTTTATTTGATAACATTCTTTGTGCTTTGATTCAAAACCTTCTTTTGATGTTGGTCCCAATTTGTGGATGGGGTGATGGGTGGATAAAGATTCATGACATGGCTAGTTGTAGTATTGGCATCAGTTTCATCATAAGGACTCTTCGTGCTCCCTATATTGATGTTTGCTTGAGACATAGTTGCCCCCAGTATGGTGTTAGTAGCACCTTCATGATTTGATTCTGCCTATTATGAGAACTCTTGTTTAGAATGCATTCTCTAATAAATGACCACTGCAGATGATGCTATTTCCATTTGCTGCTCTGCTAACTCTGGAATGTCCTGTTTTGTTTGACATGTTTCCTTGAGTGGATAATGTTGGATATCTTCATACATGATGCCCTCAATCTAAATTTGGGATATATCTGATTCTGATGTTGATAACTTTGTTTGACTGTAGGAATCAATAACTTGCTCTTTTTTTGTAATAATATCAAGAATAAAGAAATCTTGTTCTAAATGAAGATCATCTATGTGTCCATCCATAAAAAGCATCTCATGGGTAGATAGAGGAGTATGTGCTATGTGGATATGATCATCTTGTATACATAGGAGAGTATCCATTAGATTATTGTAGTAACTTGGGGATACAAATTCTTGATCTTAAATGATTTTGGAATTGCTTTCAACATGCTTTGGATCAAGTTCTTGACATGGGTCAATTTCAAAGGATGGATTGCGTACAAAGGGTTATTGGATATCTTCATTAGGAATAGGAAGTGGCTCAATATCCTCTTGATCTTTGAGTGAATTTGGATCAAGTGTTGAGTTGAAGATTCCTTCAATATCGACAATCATGAGGTCGAAGGATGTCAAAATGTCTTGGAAAGGACCATTACTAGACTTTGGTGAGAGATGTTGATCATGCTTTAGAATAAATTTTTGAGATATGTCCTCTAACTCATTAGGTGATGTAGAGACATTTTCAACATGATCATTGGTCGATGGATTGTTGATTACAAGATCAAATAATGTTAACACTCCTTGAAATAGATCATTAACGGATATTGTTGAGGGGTTCTTATCATGATCAAAAAGTGACTTTTGATGTATGTTGATTTGATCTTTGGATGAGGTAGAAACATCTTCCATGTGTTTTTTGATGGATAGGTCTTGATCATGTGATCGTTGACTTGGATCGATACAAGGAGTTGTTAACATTTTGTTGGGATTTTGAACAACATTTGCTTGTTGGGCTTGGTATTGGGCTTGAGCTTGTGCTTGTGCTTGAGCCTGGGCTTGTGCTTGTTGGACTTATAGTGTGGCTTGGGCAACTTGAGTAGCTTGTGCAACTTGCTGAGCAGCTAGTTGTGCAACTTGTCAGTTTTGGTTTTGTTGGAGTGCCTTCTGATAATCAGCTTGTTGAGTGGCTTGCAACACAATGCTATATTGGTTTAATGTGTTTAGTTTGGATGGTGATGGTGGCAGAGGTGGTTTTGGAATAGTGCTTGTTGCAGTGATAAGAGGTACCATCATATTGATGATTGGGATTTGAGTGGTGGATGGTGCGATCAATATGGTTAGTCCTTGAGAGACCATGTTTTGAGGGATGATAGATGATGTGTTGGTTGCTTGTGCTATGGGGATGGTTGCCATTTGTTGTTGCCATATCGATGGCAAGGGGGAGGATTTAGTATGATGCCTTGATTGATGGTTGGGGGGATGTTTTGGATGAGCGGTGGTAGCGATGGTAGCCCCAAACAAAGAGGTGATACGGATGTTAATGGATGATGATGGTGAAGGCTGTATGCGAATTTCATTGAATCACTGTATTTTGAGTGCAAGTATTCTCTGAATTATTGCAAGCTTATCTGTTAGAGGTTTTGGCAAGCTGAAGGGGCTTGTCTTTTGTCCTCTTTATTTGTGATTTGAGTTGGGAACTCTAAGTGGGGCTTTACTGTAACAAGTGCATGTTATGCAAGCATTCTTGGCTCAGTCGACTTGCATGAACTTGGCTTGAGTTGCATTCTGCCATGCCATAATAAAACTAAATAACAAGTTGCCCACTATACATTGTGTTCATTGTTCTACTTAATGTGATATTACATTACTACATTGTATTTTGAGTTACATTGTATATGTTGGCCGAGTTTGAACGATAGTCACGATCCTGCAAATTAGATAAGGTGTAGTCCAAGCTGCGGACTCAACCAAATCTCCTTGAGTTGGGCGAGACGTGGTTTTGGTGCCGCACAAGGTTGGATTAGGTTGGTCTCCATGTTTCTCTTGTGTTGAGATCTAGTTTGCACCATAAAATAGGGATCAATTTTGAAGAATATGGGAGATAAATCTCTAATTATTTTTGGATTGATCTAATCTTAGGCACAAACCAAAAAAAAAGAAAGAGAAAATTTAGGATGGTTTCAAGGATAAAAGGTGATATGATGGGGATGATGTAAAAGATGGATGATGTGGATGTTTGAACTTTTGAGAAGTCTTGAGGGGATGCTAGACTTTTTTTAGGACTTTTTGGACTTGTTTTTGGATTTGTTTTGGATTTTGGATTGACCTTGATTTGATTTTGGGTTTGCTTTTGGATTTATGAACAAATAGACCCTAAGATGTTGGATGATTATCTAGGGGATATATTTTCTCAAAGGATGATAATTTGAATGTGTGTAGGGAGAAGGATGCATCTATCCACACCTATTCAAACCAGATGATAATTTAATTAACCATATGAAGAAGGATGCATCTACATATACTTAGTTAAACAAGATGATTATATAATTTGACTAAGCATATGCAAAAGGATGCATCTACACATACCTAGTCAAAGATGATTTGATGTTTTGATTCAAAGATTTCAAGGATTTTGCTTCAAGGATTTGATGATTTTGATTTTTGCCAAAAAGCCTAGCATGGAGGATAATTTCAAGATTTTTCAAGAGGTGATGGTGAGATGATTTTTGGTTTGATGTTCAAGGATGGATGAAAAGATTTTATTTTGATCCTAGAATGTACCTAAAAAGACACTTGTTTACTAGACCTCGGTATTGAAGAACATACAATACTCCTAAGGACCTCTATAACTAAGAAGTGGTTCAAACTGAGCATACATTTCTAGATTGTTCAAAGGAATGAGTCTATAGAACCTTGTGAATTTTTTTCTTATTTTGATATATTGCTTTTGATTGCACTTTCTAATTTATTTCTTGATGACCTTTCGAGTGTGACTCCTAAATTTTGAACTTTTGCTCAAGGAATTTTGTTTTGGGATTTTGACTTTCTTGGAAATCATGAGGAACTAACACATGTGTGAGAGCCAATTTTGTTATCTTTGCTTAGTGATTTTGTTTTACCACAAACACTTCTTTGATTAGTTTTCCAAACTATACGTCCACTGTCCAAATTTCTTCATATCCCACAAAGTATGTTATGTGGAATTTTGATGAAATCAAGGCAAGGGTTACCTATTGTTTAACTTTAGTAGGAAAATTGAGATGTAAATCCAAGTGTTTATAAACATCTAAGGATAAAATCCCAAGGGCAAGCAATAACACATGAATTTGGTCAGTTGGATTTACCTCCTAAAGGGTATGAAATTTCAATGATGATGTTCAATGTTTGTTTTTCCAAATGTTCTCGAACAAGCAACGCGTTTTGTAACCAAGAACAAGTACAACCTTATGGATATGGAAGACTATATTTGTTGAGTCCCCACTTGGACAAGTCCAGCTACACTTATCTTTAGTGAATGGTTAGATGCTTGACCCCACTGACTCCCCTTTATGACACTCACTTATACGGGGCATCCAAGCATCAACACCCATGAAACTCCCATGGCATGCTTTCCATTTCTACTAAAGATCGTAAAAGTGTGGGGTGGCTTCAGAATGACCGTTCTTGCACCAAAAAATAGATAAGGATTTTGGCCTTTCTACAACAAGGGTTTTAATTCAGACTTTCCCTTTGTAGGAGTTGACCCAACTTGGCGAGACCATTGCCCTTCTCGTCAGAGCCAACCACGTGATAACATTTATTCCAATACCCACATTTATATCCTAGCTAGAAATACTCTTGGTTTTAGAGTGTTACTAGGTTAGTCGTTCCCTTGGGTGAGTAATTTGAATGTAAGAGAAAAGGAATAACATGAAGAACACAACAAACTTAAAGCTAAAATATCAAATCCTATTCTAAAACAAATCAAACTCTTAATCTCTTGAGGGAGTTGGTGCTAATTTGATGTGAAAATTGGCCCTTTCCCAACTCCAATGGTGTGATGAAGATTGTGATCCACTTGGTTGAAGATTGATTAATGCTCCAAGACAAAATCTGCATAACCTAGCTATAAAACTCAATGAGATGGATGAAGGTTGCTATGAATTTGAGTATAGTAAGTTTACTCAAGTTGTGGATGATGAAATGAGGAGATTATCCTCTTATTTATAGAATGTCAAGTTGAGGAGATGTCCGAAATGGAGCAATGTGGGACTAAGAATCAACCAATGACAAAGTGCCACTTGTCAATATGTGAATGGATGGAGGAATGAGCACATTTTGGAGAATGTACGAAGAGGGAGGAGATTCAAATTCAAAATATGGCTTGAAGGATGAGGTGAAAGGTGAAGTTAATCCCATATGGCTCAAGAAAAGGACATGTAAGAGATTTTAAATCCCATGTTTGGAGGACAAGACCTTTTGGGGGTTGATTTCAAAATTGAGGAATATTCCATCTTTGATACCTTTTTTGAATGAAAATAGATGATTTAATAAATAAAACAAATGGATTTATTGTTCAAGTGGAAAAAGGTAGAGGATTTGATGGATTAGGATTAGCATTAATCATGATTTGACTAATTTGAATGATGTTAGTTGACTTGATCATTTTGACTTAGATTTTAGGATTTAAATAACTAAAAATGAGAAGAGAATGATTTAGACCTAGTTAAATAAATATTTTTAATTTATTTAACCAAAGGGGGTGATGTTAGATTAAATTACATGAATGTTTGATTTATTTAATTTAATTAGATGAAATTTAGAGATTTAATCAAATAATATGGATTATTTAATTAAATAAAGATAGGAAGATGAAATGACCTAGCTAATTACACAGAGACAATGATTTAATTAAATCGAGGGATTTATTTAATTAAAAGGGGAATTATGATGAATTTACTAAAACAAGGCTATTCAATTAAATGGTTAGATAGAGGGATAATTTAGGATGAAGCGATGTTAGTAGATTAGGATCGAGTGTGTGATATCAATTTGTATATTTTATGTCTACAAGACAAACTTGTTTCTATCATTGGGGGTGTTTTGCACATTTGTATTTCTATTGGGTGTCTGTGTCTGAAGTTCTCCTTTTTCAATGAGAGATTTTTCTAGTATGAGCCCCTTTTCCACTAGTTTTGTGAAGGATGTGCAACAATGTACCCTTAAGTGACTTCTCAATTATGGGTTGAGGTTTTCTTGGAACATAGTGACCTTTTGTTTCTCAAGTATCTCGATAGGACATCGAATAGTTATAGTTCTCCACCTTCGGAAGAAGGAAAAAAATATTTCTCCTTCATCTTGTGTAGTATGACACAAGGTTGCTATGTTAATCTCATGGTCTATGTTAAAGGATAATTGTTCAATGAATTTCTCAACCAGTTCGCCCCATGATTTTATGCCATAGTCAAGACCTGAAAACCACTCTAGTGCAATTGCAATAATACTTCTTGGAAAGAGTCTCATAAGATAGGTGGGGTCGTAGGTGACATATATGCACATCATGGAAAATTCCCTTATGTGTTCGATTGCATTTCTCTTTCCATTGTACTCAGGCAAGTTTGGTATAACATACCCATGAGGGAAAGGCGTCATGTACAATGATTTGTCGAAGGGAAATGGGCATAAATCCTTTGCTAAAAAGTTTTTCTTGTTAGAAACTACCATGCTATCCATCTATGTTTGAAGTACATACATTTGTGTCTGCAGGACACCAACTTGTGTTAACGATGTGTTAGCTGGATTATTTGGATCTATGTATGTGTTTTGGAATCCAACATTTTTCAATGGGTTTTGATTAAATGATAGTATGTAAAATGGATTTTGATTCAAAATTTTAATGAATGGGTTTTGATTTGAAATATGTGAGAATGGATTTTGATTCAGGGTTTGTGAAAATGGATTTTGATTCAGAGTTTGTGAAAATGGATTTTGACTTGAAATCTGTGAAAAAGGATTTTAACTTGGAATTTGTAAAAATAGATTTTGATTTAGAATTTATGAAGTGATGGGTCAATTTCCATACAGAAAGGAGGGTATACCTCCTACCTATGAGACTCCAATTTGTGGTATGGTACTAGCAACATTGACACTTGGTATAGTTGCTATCTGTGGAATAGTGCTAGTGACATTGACACTCGGTGTAGGGGCTGATGTTTTAAATCTTTTATTCCCAACAAGAGGACTAAAGGGATTGGACGATGACACCCTAATGGTGAAATTTAGACCCTGTGTCGAGGTAGGTGTACCAAATGGGGATGTGTGCATTGTTGAGGCACTTTGTGTAGGTCCTCCAGATGGTATAGTGGTAGTCACTTGAGTTATAGTAGCACTAGTAGTGGTAGTGTTTGTTCCTTGGGTAGATGTAGTTTGTAGGGTACAAATATCAAAACCAAGAGGTAGTTTGGCACCTTCTACTAGCAATTTTGCTAAGTATTGTTGAGGATCATTTGCTAGGTACTCATTTACAAAGGAAGCAAACTTGGGGTCCTATGCAGTAGCATCTATGTCTTCCACTACAACAAGTCCTTGTGTGTCTCTAGTAACAAATTTTTCTAACAAAGTCTTGTGAGATCTCGATGAAGATGTCCTTGAAAAGGGGTTTGAGAACATATTGATAAATTTGTTTGGATTAGCCATCTTTTCTCTTTCTTTCCTTTTCGATCTTGTTTCAACCATGTAATGTAAGCTCAAAGTGCAAGTGATGAAAAAGCTAAGTCTATGGATGATTATGAATCTAATCTATGTTTTTGGGATTTTTTAAATATCAAGGATGAATGTATGCATCTATTTTTTTGGTATTTTCTTTACAAATAAGGTATGTCTAAAAAATGATGCTATCCTAGGATGACAGTGTCTAAATATGAAAAGGTCTAAGTGATCAATTTGGAAGATTCTAAAAGAGGTTATCTATCAACTAAAGCTTAACCCAAGTTTCAATTCAAGGAACCTTCATAGGACTAGGACTAAAAGATAAGGTGAGCTCCTGCATCCAAATTTAATCACTTCCATATGATTAAAATTACTGCCTTCCCATCTATCGTATTAATATTAATTTATTAAATTAAATTAATATTACACCTTTTGTCTCATACCGATAAAGTATTTAATAATTAATGCTTTGTCTTTTACCTTATTCCTCTCTAAATTAAATAAATACACTAATTTATTTAATTTACTCATTCTTCCTCTCTTTTTTTAAATCAATTTAAAATTCCTCACTTTCTCTCTCCTTGTCACATCCTCCTACATTTGCCACTTGCCTCTAATCTTCTGTTAATTAGCCTAATCCAATATTTGCACAACCTTAACCAAAATCATTAGCTAAATTTAGCACCACTTTTTGGTCAATTCTTCCATTTTTCCTTTTTGATGTTAACCCCCTTTCCTATGTGAATTTTTAATTCACATTTATTTGCTCTAGATTCCTCTCCTTTAAATGTGAATTTTTAATTCACATTCCATTCTCCCAAGGCTTCTAGAACCTTGGACTTGTCACAATCTCCACATGTGACCAAGTCCCCCCCTTTTATCCTCTAGATGATCTTATGAATGTGAATTTTTAATTCACATTTATATCCCCAACCACCTTTCCTTTTCCCATATAGATTTTTGAGGAATTCTAAAATTCCTCAAATGTCCCTTTCACTCCCACTTGGGGACAAGAAATCCTTTTTTGTGGAAATCCTCTCATCCCCCAAGGTGCATGTCCTTTTCCATCTCATGTACCTTTTTGACAACTCATTTCCATCTCATCCACCCTTGGCCCTTCACCCTCCACATGTCAGATCTTGAGGGCTTATGGAGTTCTCAGCCCACCATAGCCCTTCATCTTGGCCTTGTTCAATCAATCTTGACCTTGAATTCTCT
>VDFB02281492.1:1038283665-1038307221 GCA_007258455.2 Sequoia sempervirens
TCCATCAAAGCATCAAGGATAAATAATTTTGACAGCGACTTTGGTAGACATGTATGCAATATGTAGAATTTTTGAAACTGTAAAGAATTTTGTAGATAATAGTTAATCTTGTAAAAAAAACTTCGCAGATTATTTTTATGTATATTACAATTTTAACTTTTTGCCCGTTCGCAAAGATTATTGGGAGTTTTGAAGAAAACTCATTCATTATTTGTTCAAATCAAATTTAAATAGACCTGGTTTCTTGTAGTTTCGGTTATTTATGAAGCTGCGGATGGTGTTCTCACTGGTTGTAGCAGACCTCATTAAAAGAGGACAAAGCGCTCGGATCATGACTGTGCTGCTCCTAGTATTCCTATTCCAATATCTACCTAAGATTTACCATTCTGTATGTTTCATGACAAGAGCGCAGCGATTGACAGGCTATGTTTTTGTTACAGCGTGGTAGGGTTTTGGGCCGAGCTTGATAACATGTTTTGTCACTAGATAAATCTAGTTAGGTTTGTGGTAGGTGATTTGATCCTCACCCTGAGCTGTTTCTTAACAGGGTGGTTTTTTAAATCTATTCATGAATTGGGAAAGTCTGGTTTTGTTAAACTGTGAATCCAGTCTCAAATTGCCATCTGCATTCTTGCTTAGCACTGAGAGGTCCATCTTTTAACAACCAAATTAAAACATAGGAGTCAGTTGATGCTGATGATGCACCAGGCTAAAAATATCAGTGAAATAGCACAATTTTCAAAATGATCACACTACATGATTGAAAAAACGCAGGAATCAACATCTCTAATTGTTTGGATGCCTCGTGTGAGATCTGATTTAAACCAGAAGATGGGTCTCTAGTTCTACTAGTACATAGATTGATCAGATGGGCCTTGGTCGCGAGGTTGAACTTACATAATGTGTACAACTTATAGGGTAAAATGAAAAAGTATGCCTGTTCCTATAATAGGCGTCTTATGCCAATTTGACATTCTGGCTCCTTTGAGACTTTTAGAGTTTGTAAACATAACCTTACCTTAACTTTTATCATAAATACAAAATCATTTCCTGGCCTGCAGATGCTGACATAAAGAACTTCCTGGTATCTTCCTAATCTGCAGTAAACTACTTTCCTCTTCCAGCCCAAAATCACCCATAGCGCACAGAATACCACTTTAAACTGGCTGAACTATGGTAAATGAGCAATCAAACTATTGAGCCAAACACAAACAAAGTCCGCGCATGGATGCTATTCCTTGAATGCAAGCATAAGTTTTGAGGTTTTCTCTCTAAGAAAACACCAAATGGGTCTTTTCTTTGGCAGAGCTTTGAAATGGAAAGCAGTAACTTCAATATGATCATTTTCCATGAATACATAGACTGTAATCTTTTCTAGCCAAAAATGAGGCAGCTTTTGAGCTGGCTTTTCAGGCTATGGTGTGATTTTCAAGATTGTTCTGTATTCATTTGCCAAGCAGGCCTTTAATAATTAGTCTGGTAGCCTTGGTGATTTGTTCATCAAGTCTTGAGGCAGTCTTTTCGTTTCCATGTTAGATTCTACTTCAGTTTTCTAAATTTAAATTTTTTAGTCTCTAAAATCTGTTGCATCTCCTGTGATTGGACTACATTATGCTTCTATAAGCTATTTTCTTTTCAAGTCCGTTCACATTTGGTTAGTATCTGTCACTGCTAGCTTACTTGGCTAATTAGAATTGCATGTGACAGAAGACCTTGAATATACCGTACTGAGGATTGAAGTGTTAAACATGCTCTCTCCCAAAATCTTACAAGCTGTCAACATTTTCATGATTTGAAAATCTAGATGTTAGCAATTGGCTGCAATTCTCTATGAAATGGTTTTATGATTTTAACATGTGTTCTACTTCTCAACCGCTGAAGGCAACTTTAGTGCACTTCATTTTACAGGCTTCCACAAGGATAGGAATGATTTCAAACAATGAGGATGGCCATTGACAGTGGGCCAAATAATTCTTTTCTATGTCAAATTAAGCTTAGTTAAAAATAGCAGATTACAACACATAGCAGGACAGAACTGCCACAAAAATTACCAGATATATAGTGGACATAATCACTGCAGTGCGAATATGTGCAGCAGTCAAACTAATATAAATACCCAAGATTAAGACAATTTGAATATCTCTAATCGATTTTCTTTCTCCTTTTCCTTTTCCCTCTGCTTTTATTCTGGACTTCCTTTGTTCTTTTTAATGTCAGAGAATCCCAATATTAGTACTTTGCGATAAGCACCACTTGCATCTGCAACTTCAGACAGTTTCATTATTGGATGTTTCTTGCCCAACATATCTGTATTCTGTTTTTGAACTATCTAATCCGGTCAGAAATCATTTCTCACAAATCATTTTTGCCTTCCACCACCTTAACTGACCCCTTGTATTTTTATATTAAATGGATTTGTTGATACCAGAGTATCTATATTATTCCATGGCACCACAATATAAACAACAAAATAAAAGTGAAGGAGAGCCAGGAATGGGCTTCATTCCTGATCTATTATGGAATGTGAGATATTAAACCTTTGACTTCTCTCATCTAAATGCATCAGAAACCCTGCAGCAAGGAGATCCCCAGTTACACAGAGGGACTACTCTAACATGAATTCGTATGATTTATAGTAACAAAAGGTTTAGTACCCCACTACTGGAAAATGGCAAAATGCTAATTCCAAGTACCCAAAACTAATCAAACTCATCATCATTTCTCCATAAAAAATCCTACTAATGTTAGTTAGAGCCGTCTTTAACTTGAGGGCTGAAAAAGCAGACGTAGCTCCACAAAGAACATTACAATGTTGCACAAGGAGAGAGCCTCTGCCATGTTTTCTATGTTGTACAAAAGAACCATCAAAACAGAACTTCAGATGGGTATTGATGGAAATGAAAACCCACTATGCTTATGATTAAAAAAAAACTCAGTGGTGCCTGCAACATGAAGTTCTGACTGAAGCTTCTGCCTGCAGCACTCAGATGATCGAACGAGTGCTCTGGGATATGACACAGTAAATTAGACACATACCCCAGCCACTGTATATTTAAAGTGGACACTGTACCTGGTTTTCTAGGTATTTTAACATTATTTTTTGGCCACATTTCATCGGTATGCCCCTAATTTGGTGAGATGTTCAGAAACACTGGTCATGAAAACTAATTTGTTATTAGTAAATCCTTAGAGGACTTGGTCTAGGAGAGAGAAGACTGACTTACTATTGCCGGGACATTTAAGAAGTAGGTGTAAGCTAAAGTTTACTTTCTTTTCTGACAGAGAATCTCTTTTACATATGTTTCTATTCTTCTTGAAAAGTGGAAAGATTAATACACCTGGTTTTATCAATTGCACAAATTTTGAAATTTATAATGGATACGGTAGTTTACTTTCTAATTAGTTGATTTTGTCAGGGAGACCTCGTTTTGAAGGTGTATCTATTATTAATTTATTACTTAAATTATTGCAATTAGAAGGTTTATTAATTAAACAATTTTTATTTTTTTAAATTAAAAATTGATCCTATCATCAAAGGTTATTTTTTGATATTAAAGAAAAATTCTAAAATCTGATTTTTAATAGATTGCTTTTATAATTCTTACTTTCAAGTTATTTCATCGAGTGTGATCTAAAATTTGATTCCAAAACTCTCACAAAAGTTTTTCAGGAGTATTCTAATTTATTCACTCAATTTAAGCCAGCCTTATCTACAGAGAGATTTCTATTAATAAGACAACTTGATTGTTAACCAGATTTCCTTTCAACTAATTATTCACAAAAGTTTTTCAGGATTATTCTAATTTATTCACCAATTTAAGCCAGCCTATCTACAGAGAGATTTCTATTAATAAGGCAACCTGATTGTTAACCAGATTTCCTTTCAACTAATTATTTCTTAAAAAGCTTTTAAACAAATTCTTTCCTTACCATATGCGTCCAATATATGATAGAAAATATAGAATTGGAACACGATTTTAGTCAGGGGGACTCAAGAATAGAACCATTCAATGCACTATTGTTCGCATATAGAAAGTTACACTAAGAATTTGAATAGCTTCTGCTTAAACAACCGCACAAGTGTCCCACAAATATTACAAGGAAGAGCTAAATTTTCAAGAAGAAAAATTGAAGCTTTCAAATTTAAGAAGAAAAATGCATTTGACAATGCAATTTTACATAAGAGAAATGACTGGAACTGTTTACATGAGTTCAACTCTAGAACCAATACAATTAGTCATGGTGCTGATGAGGAACAAGCGTTAGCTGTTGATCTTTTCGCTTCTGTAGAAAAGGGTAAGCTCTCTGATATTCCAAAACAGCCCTCACGAGGTGCCTGAAGGAAAACTCAGGCCAGAGGATTGGAGTAGCATAGAGCAAAGAAAAGGAAGTTTGCCAGAGAAGAAAGTTGCTAAGCCTGGTCTCCCCAGAAGTCCTAATCAAAAGCTCTGGCTCTGGGCAATTCGATGTATACAGACGGCGCTCTATGTCCTCTGCACTAATCTGCTTTTCAGGTAAATCTCGGGCCTTAATAATGCCTTCAACGGCCTGGACAATATCCTGTGTGCCAGTATAAGGAGCGCAGATATTTAGAACGGCCGTGTCATTATTTCTAGAGAAAGCCACGGCTCTTTCTGCAGCTTCTCTTACATGCTGGGGAAAAAGGCTCAAATCTCCTAATATTTGCACACGAATTCCATATGTGTTAACCATGCTCTCCTTTTCAATGAGCAGCTCTAGCTTCTCCTGCATCAAATCCATGAGCGCCTCAACTTCCTCCTCTGACCGCCTGAAGTTCTCAATACTGAAAGCATAAACACTCACGTATTTTATCCCCAATGCATAACAGTCCCTCAGAGTATGCATCAGGCTGTTATATCCAAATTCGTGGCCCTTCAATTTCTTCATATTTCTTTTCGTTGCGTATCTCCTATTGCCGTCCATTATGATGGCAACATGCTTAGGAACAGAGCCCGCTGAAACAATCCATATTACAAAACGTCTGAATATTTGATATACAGAATTCCCAATTAAGGCAGCGCTCTCCTGAAAGCATGAATTAATGAAGGATTTGAGGGCTGAAAATGCTGCCATCTTTGCTGGTCTGCAGCAATTTCTTTGCAGAAAGAGACAAATAAAGATCTGAGGGAACAAAATTATGGGCGCAGCAGGGAACTTTTTTACGGTTTTCCCATCCCAACACTATTTGCCTCGGCGTACCTGTCACGTTTTTATTATAGGTGGAATTATTTTAAAGGGTCCGCCGACACCTATGGGTGGAGTGAATATTAAACGGTTTTTTCACAATCATACAGTTTTTAATATGAGGACCACAAAATTATTAATTTTTTGTACATTTATTAATTGGAAAAAATAAATAATTTAATATTATTTATTAGTAAAATTTTCAATGTGGGGTATGGGATTTTGGGAGAATGGAGTTGAGACACATGACTTCAAGTTTTATGACATATTATAGTAATCTTATTGTGGGGCTATTGGCATGCATGAGTTAATATTTATTGATTATTTATTACAATTTAAGCAAGTGCAACAGATTTATTTTGTTGGAGGTTTTATTATCAAGTATATATAATCAATTAGTTATTTGATATGAGAGTACAAGTCTTATATGAAATTTGATTGATTGAGAGTTAATGATTAAGGGTTATCCATTTTGTTCAAGTAACTAGAGCACAATTTTGATGTCTTTTCATATGATGTAAGGGGTTTGTGCCTAGTAAGACTTGATTTTTGGTGAGTTCATTCATTACCATTTAACTTCACCATATGTTTTTAATTGATCAATTAACAATATTTTCTATGGGTCAATTTTGAAATAAGAATATGATAAAATTAATGTTTTTCTATTTAAGTCAAGGATGGCATGGGAATTTGTGCCCCCTACTTTGGACCCTTTGATGTTTATAAAAGTCAAGTCATTTTAAATATTGGATCATCTTTGCTTCTTAAAAGAAAGCTCTATAAAAATGAGCTTTGTGTTCTCTATTGAATTTGAGGATAAAAACCCTTGGATTTTAGAGATTTGTTGAATAAAGTTCTATTGGTTTCTTGGAGTTTGGAGGATGAAAAGCCAGCTCTATAAAAATGAGCCTTGTGTTCTCTATTGAATTTGAGGATAAAAACCCTTGGATTTTAGAGATTTGTTGAATAAAGTTCTATTGGTTTCTTGGAGTTTGGAGGATGAAAAGCCTTTGAATTTTTGAGACTAGCTTAATATAGAGGTTGCATTTTGCACTTCAAGTTTGGAGGATTTTAGCATTCATTATGAATATTACAACATTTTGGGTATTTTCATAATATATTTGTAATTACAATAGACTTGTTATTTCATAAGCAACAATACCTAGTAATATTTATTGTGGGGTTATTGGCATGCATGACAAAGTGGTATTTCACAAGGAGTTAATATTCATGATTTTTTTATGACAATTTAAATGGTGCAAAAGATATTTTTTATTGGAGGGTTATATATCAAACCCACATAATTGGTTAGCTGCTCGATACGGGAGCACAAGCCCTTGGCTAAAACTTCATTGATTGAGAGCTAAGGATTGAGGGTTATATAAATGTCAAGTCATTTCTTCATATTGGATCATCTATGCTTCTTAAAACAAAACTCTATAAAAAATGAGCCTTGTGTTCATTATTGAATTTGAGGATAGAAACCCTTGGATTCTACAGATCAATGAATGAAATACTTGGTTTCTTAAAGTTTGGAGGATAAAAATCCTTTCAATTTTTAAGGCTGGCTTAATATTGAGGTTGCATTTACACTTCAAGGTTGGAGGATTTTAACATACATTTTGAATATTACAATACTTAGGCATCTTCATAATATATTTGTCTTTACAATAGACTTGTAATACTAGAAGCATCAATAAACTAGGACCAAATATTTTTAATCATTTGAAACAAAAATATATTGTGTGGAGGAAGCATGTTCAAAATTGTGTGTGTTGTTCATTTGAAGCTTCACTATTTTAATCATTACATGCACATGCGCACGCGCATGCACACAAACACCATCGTATGCTCTCATGAGATTTGAGTAATTAGAAAGTGTTGAATATTCATTGTATTCTCTCACCTCATCCTCATTGGACTTTGGTGATGAGAAAGTAATAGATAATTTGTTATTAAATTTTTTTGAGTTAATTACAATTCTACATGTTTATTTTATGTTGGAGAAAAAATGTTGATTCAAGTCACATTATTCATGGTCAAATGAAGTAGTCATGTCACTAGATTTTGCACAAACACATTATTCATAAAAAATATTAGAAAGTATAAGAAATAATTTATTTACAAATTTTAAAAATGATAATTTTTAATATATATAAAACTTCACAAATCATTACTTTATATTCTCTTTAAATTCTTGATGGTCAGTTCATTATAATATAATAATTGGAAAATGAAAATTTGATTTAAGTTATTGATTTGAGTTTGAGTGACCTACTTAGATAAAAAAAAGTGAGACACTTTTATGCTTCCAACAAACCTTAAATAGACATATTACAAGGTTGCTTGTTATCTTCTATTTTTGTTCATAAAATTTTGGATCAACCTACGGGAGTTTGATTAAAGAGAATATGATATGACCCTTACTAAGTAGATTACTCAAAGATGTTTATCATCATTGTTAAGTCACTCATTATAGGTCCAAATAGATAGGAAAAACAATTCTGAAATAAAAAAGAAGTAAAAATAGATTTTGTGGGAAAGAGTCAATTTCATTAAACCTAAATTAACTCTACATTGCACTTTTATCCTAAGTTGTTCGGAAGTAACTTATTTGACACATCACAAGAGAAGTACTAAGTTTGTTTATAAATTAACTCTACATTGCACTTTTATCCTAAGTTGTTCGGAAGTAACTTATTTGACACATCACAAGAGAAGTACTAAGTTTGTTTACCTGTAAGAAATTAATAAAAGGAAATGTAAATGTTACAATAAAGTTGACAAAGTCAAAGGAATTGAATTCTTTTATCAGGCCGACACAAAAATGTACCAACCCTAGCTTATTGTCAAAAAGTTTTTATAAAAAAATTGGCAATGGAGCCATGGAAGACTTCTTACAACTGTCTGTGTGTCGAAAAGGGTACTGATAATTTAGTCCCTGCTTTTGAAGACGAGATATGGGCATAAGTGACAGAAAGATAATGGTAAAATTAAAATATCTAGAAAGCCAGATACAGTATCCACTTTAAATATGAAGTGTGGGGTCGGCGAGGTTCAACAAAACTTGTCATTAAAACTATTTTTTTTTTTATTAGTGAGTCTTTGTGGACCAGTCTAGGAGGAGACCAACTTACAATTGCCAGGACATTTAGAAGTGGGTGTAAGCGAAAGTTTACTTTTTGCTTCACTGTTTTTGGTTCAGAAAGGATCTTCTTCACAGCTGTATCTAAATTTTGATTCAAAATATCTTTTATAATTTTTTTATAAATATTCTACTATATAAATCAATCAATCTATCAGAGAAGATTTCAATTGACAACGTAATTTGATTGTTAATTAAATTTCTTTCAATATTTATATCTTAAGGAAGCTTTTCAACAAATTCTTTCCTTATCATCTACATTCAATATCATTCTGTAATTTTTTATATTATTTATTTTATTAAAAATACAGAAGATTTAGATTTGGAATATGATTTTAGTCAAATAAAAAATTGGAAGAGCTTAAACAACATTCGGCTTTAAGAGTTTCTGCACCCACTGTTTACATATAAAAAGTTATGCTGAAAATTTAAAAGGCTTAAAACAATTACAGGTCCCACAAATAGAAAATTCAAAAGCTTAAAACAATTATAGGTCCCACAGATAGAAAATTCAAAAGCTTAAAACAATTACAGGTCCCACAAATAAACAGCTAGTACATTGACTCCTCAAATAACAACCAGTCCTGACTCCAACACACTACTCTTTACTAATACACCAAAAATTTGTATACAACCCATTTGGAATAATTGCATTTAATACAATCCTTTAAACTTGAGGTGAATGGTTTAAACATAAAATATAAAAATGGAGAGCTAAACTTTCAAAAGTAAGAAAATTATTCAATAGAGATGTGCATTTAAAATGCAATTGTTCAGTAACATAAATTACTAGAACTGGTTACAAAAACAATTTATTCAACTCTAAAACTAATACAGTTAGTCATGGTGCTAATGAGGAACAGACATTGGCAGTTGATCTTTTTGCTTCTCCACAAATTGGTAAGATCTCTGATATTCTAAAACAGCCCTGATGAGGTGCCTGAAGGAAAACTCAGGCCAGAGAATTGGAGTAGCATAGAGCAAAGAAAAGGAAGTTTGCCAGAGAAAAAAGTTGCTAAGCCTGGTCTCCCCTGAAGTCCTAATCAAAAGCTCTGGCTCTGGGCAATCTGATGTATACAGATGGCGCTCTATGTCGTCTGTACTGATCTGGTTTTCACCTAAATCCCCTGCCTTAATAACACCTTCAACAGCCTGGACAATCTCCTGTGTGCCAGTATAAGGAGCACAGATGTTCAGAACGGCCTTGTCATTATTTCTAGAGAAAGCCATGGCTCTGTCTGCAGCTTCTCTTACTCGCTGGGGAAAAAGGCCCAGATCTCCTATAATTTGCACACGAATTCCATATTTGTTAACTATGCTCTCCTTTTCAATGAGCAGCTCCAGCTTCTCCTGCATCAAATTCATGAGTGTTTCAACTTCCTCCTCTGACCGCCTGAAATTCTCAATACTGAAAGCATAAACACTCACATATTTTATCCCCAATTCATAACAGTCCCTCAGAGTATACATCAGGCTATTATACCCAAATTCATGGCCCTTCAATTTCTTCACATTTCTTTTGTTTGCGTATCTCCTATTGCCATCCATTATGATCGCAACATGCTTTGGAACAGAGCCAGCCGAGACAATCCATATTACAAAACGTCTGAACACTTGGTATATTGAATTTGCAAGAAAGGCTATGCTCTTCTGAAAGCACGAACTACTGAAAGATTTGAAAGCTGAATATGCTGCCATCTTTGCTGGTCTGTAGCAATGTCTGTGCACAAAAAGACACATTTATAGAGATCTGTGGGTCGCAGGGGACATTAAGCGAACTTTTCTGGCCGTCTGTCTTGCGTCCTTTCTTGCGACTATTAGATATTGTCCGTGGAGTGAACAGCCAATTGTCTTTCAGTGCGAAAGTGGAAGAATTTAACATGCCCACCAACCATTATTCTCCGACAACCAATATAAGTAAGACACAATTCAATAAACTGTACCACGTTTTCCACTGTCCCGTGACGGGCATAGATATTTTTCATTTCTGAGCGAGGAAGTAGAGATGTATACAGTACGTCGTGTTACACGTATTGATTTTGTAAGGAAAACAACCGACCAGTGTTTTATTGCAAAATGATCGAACTTTGTTAGAAATTAAAAACCAGGTGAGAGGATCCAGTAGTCCTGTATCTTACTTTAGTGCTTTTCAAAATCCAACTTTTTAATTTCGAATGATTCGAAAGAAAAATTATTTTTCAAATAAAATAAATTTAATGAGTATGAATGCATATAATGTATGATTGGTCAAAAATATTTAAAATATCATTTAGTTTTAAATGATTGGGGGCATATGTTAATTTTAATAGGTTGTTGAAAAATGTAATTCAAAAATATTTATTCTAAATGAAAATATGGGCATGTATATATATTTGATGGTCATAGGTACATTTTAAACACTAACATATGAATAATCTAGAGAAGGAAAGAAAGAGAGATAGGTGAGATAGAGAGCAAGAGGGAGAGCGATGGAGGGAGGGAGAGGTAGAGAGAGAGTGAGGGTTGAAGGGACAATAGTGTGGAGAGAGAGGGGTGAGACATAGATAGAGGAGAGAGGTAGATAGAAGGGTAGGGAAGGGGGGAGGAGAGGTAGAGAGGGAAGGAGGGAAAGAGACGAAGAGAGGTGAGAGAGAGATAGGTAGGCCCTCAAACCTCCACCATCATGAACCCTAAACATTAAGCCCTTAATTTTAAACACTATATGCCAAACCCTAAATACTAGGCCCTAAACACTAAAATCAAACATTAATAATATTAACACTAAAACCTTAAAAAATAAATTTAATCCTTAAACACTCAACATTGAAATCTCCACCATAAACCTTAAACTAAATACCCTAAACCCCAAACACTAAACCCTAAACCCTAAAACCTAACACTAATAATTTTTAGCATTGAAACCTTAAAAAAATAATTTAATCCCTAAACCCTCAACATTGAACCCTCCATCACAAATCCTAAACCCTAAGCCCTAAACCCTAAAGCTTAACATTAATAATTTAACACTAAAACTTAAAAAAATAAACTTAATCTCTAAACCCTCCATCATAGGCCCTAAACCCTAAGCCCCAAACCAAAATCATGAATAATCTAAAGAGAGAGAGAGGGAGGGAGATGTAGAGAGGTGAGAGAAAAAGAGAGGGAGAGAGGTGTAGGGTGGCGGGAAGGAGAGGTGGAGAGGGAAGGAGGGAAGGAGAGGAAGAGAGGTGAGGCATTCAGACCCTCAACCCTCCATCATGAACCTTAAAACCTAAACATTAAGCCCTAAATTATAAACACTATATTCCAAACCCTAAACCATAAACCCTAAATCATAAATCCTGAAACCTAACATTAATAATTTTTAACACTAAAACCTTTAAAATTAAATTTAGTCCCTAAACCCTCAATATTGAACCCTCCATCATAAACCCTAAATCAAATACCCTAAAACTAGGCTCTAAGCCCTAAACCATAGGCCATAAACCCTAAACCCTAAAACCTACCATTAATAATTTTTAACATTAAAACCTTAAAAAAAAAAAATAATCCCTAAACCCTAAACGTTGAACCTTCCATCATAACCCTAAACTATAAATTGTAAGCCCTAAGCCCTAAACCCTAAAACCTAACATTAATAATTTTACATTAAAACCTATTAAAATTATTTTTAATCTCTAAACCCTCCATCATAAAACCTAAACCCTAAGCACTATTCGCTAAACTCTAAAACCTAGCATTAATAATTTAACACTAAAACCTAAAAAAATATTTAATCTCTAAACCCTCCATCATAAACCCTAAACCATGAATAATTTAGAGAGAGAGGGAGAGAGAGATAGAGAGGAAGAGAGGGAGGGAGAGGTAGGGGAGGGGAGGTAGCGAGGGGAGAAGGATAGAGAGGTGAGAGAGAAGACATGGAGAGAGGTAGGGAGGGAGGGAAGGATGGAGAGGTAGAGAGGAGTGAGAGCTTGATAGGTGCCACCCTCAACCCACCATCATCAATTGTAAATCCTAAACCCTATTCCCAAAACTCTAAACCCTAAACCTTAAGTCTTAATATCTAAAAACTATATGTTAAATAGGAAGAGAGGGAGAGAGAGGGAGAGAAGGAGCAATAGAGGAAGGGAGGGAGAGAGAGTGAGCACAAGAGGGAGAGATGGAGTGATGGAGGGAGAGAGAGAGTGATGGAAGGAGAGAGAGGTAGAGAAAGTGAGGGGAGGAGATGTAGTGAGAGGAGATCGATAGAGAGGTGAGAGAGAAGATAGGGAGAGAGACAGGTATCACAGGGAGAGAGAAGATAGGGAGAGAGAGAGAGGTGAGATAGAGAGAAATATAGAGGGAAGGAGGGAGGGATAGGTCTAGAGAGATATGGAGATCTAAAGAAGGACAAAGAGAGAGAGAGAGAGGTAGAAAGATAGATCTAGATCTTGACATTTCAATGTCCAAAGACATGGTTTTTCAAATTGTAAAAAATTGACACAATTTTGAGTGTGCTCTCCATCAAGTTTGCACATGTTTCAATGTTAAGACCAAAAATGGCATAGTAACGTTGTGCTCTCTCTTAGCTTTCTAACCATATAATGTTTTTCATGTTTCAAATATGTTAAACGTTTTGATCTTTAATTTATTTTGCTAGTGTCTCCATTTTTTGTCAAAAACCTATTGACTTTGTTTTTTAGCCAATTGTCAAAATTTCAAATAAATTACAGTTTTAGAAACTAAACTCAATTCTATACATAGTCAAAAAAATTATTTGACTTTTGATTAATTTTCTATAAAATTTGGACTGAGCAAACTCAATTTTTTTAAGGTTTGAAAATTATTAAAAAATCACATTTCATTATAAAATTAGCACAAAAATCAATCATAAACTATGTGGTGTTAGCAAATTTCTCACTGAAGCAATTTTTTAAGTACTAAAAAAAAGACAACATTTTAGGGGTAACACAACAAATGCTATGTTATGTTTTTTTGACAGAAAGAGGTGCACTTTGTGTGCTCCCCCTTTTTGAACCCCTTAATCTTTACAATTTTATTTTTTAAATAATAGTTTAGAAAATAGATTCAAAGCACTACAACTCTTATTCTTGTTGTGTCTTCAAGTTTTGAGTATAACTATCTTCAATTTCTTATCCAAGATTGATCTTTCTTGATTTCAAAGAAAAAAGTGACTAATTAAGACCCCTTTTTGGTCCTCCATTTCCTTGTATTTACCCTCAATTTCATTAATTCCTATTGCATCTTGAGGGTGAGATTGGGGTTGATAGGTCTTTATTTTTGGTGAATTTGCATCTAGTTGCAAAGGTATTGTATGTAGGAAAAGATCTTCCTTGTTTTCCTTTAGTGTCACAACAAATATAATAATCATTAATAATAATGATAAAAACATGATTTTTCCTATTTTTTTAATAAAATGAATTATTTTTTAACGATTTAAACCAATGTGAGAGTCACTGATTAGCCAAGGTTTAGGAGTTGCATGAATTTATATGCAATGTGGGCACTAAAAAGGGGGAGACTATGACTTCACCATCTTTCCCTCTTTAGACATAATCAACAAAGGTGGAACTACTTCTTTAGGAGGAAGGGGGAATGGAGGGAGGGAAGAGCTAGAAAAGATGATGTAGGGATGCTAATAAGGCATTCAACAAAAAATGTAGATGGAAAAAAGGACAAGAGAGAGGAGAATAGGGAATGAAGTTCTTTCAAGGTTAAGAGAGGCATTAAACTAGTAGTTCTTTCAATAAATATTAGTATGTTTATGTTCTTTGTTATTGTATATGTATACATTTCTAAATTTATCCATCCTCTCTTAGTGACCAATGCACTTCTTGTAGCATGGCTTGTCTGCATTTATATTTGTTCATTCATTACTATTAGTTTGGTTAACATTTCACATGCTTATCTATGTTTCCATATTTTGCATGTAACCCTCCCAATGTTTATGTAAGAAACAATTTAATGGAATCTTAAATAATTGACGTTTTTCAATATTTAGTAAGGATTAAGGAAGATGGTCCATTTGCGAGTTTGCTTCACCTATACTTGATTTGAGCATTGAATGATGCTACATCTAAAAAGGAAAGCTATTTTAGACAACACATACATGTAATTGAAGCATCACTACAACAAGCATACTTATCTTATTTGAACATCAACCAATAATTGATTTTCTTTTGGTATTATTTAGTGGGATGATGCATGAATTTTAATCATTTGGATCATTTTTTCAACCTCTTCACATATTAGGGAGATCTAGATATTTATATTAATTCGCTTGCTAATTGCATTGTTTCAACAAAATCCATTTTTGCACATATTGTGTGGTTCAAAAACCACATTTCTTTCATACATTTTGTCAAACATTTGACTTGCCTCATCCCTTCCTATTGTATTTTTCTTCATTAGTCTACCAAGGCTAACACAACTACAATATTTGACAAAATTCCTCTATTCTTTATAATAAGATGACTGTCCATACAATGTGCGATCTTGCATGTTTCTTTATAGATTTCTCTATATTCATTGTTGTTGGTGCAATTTTTTATTTTCTAAGTGGATTAATTTATTTTCCCTTAGTCCTAGGTTTTTCCTACACTTTTATTAAGCTTGCTTAAGATAATAAAACGAGTTTATTATTTAATAACTAGGAGATATGGTGATGAGTTGTCCCCATCTTTAAAGGGTGGATTTGTCACCTCCATTATCTCCTCAATTCTATATAAACTAACTGCGTAACTTGTATTTTAATATTCATTGTTGCATACTTTGGCATACATGTACTTTCATGCATGCAGTCATTATTTTGCATATTTGCTTTGGGCTCCTAATGTAATTTTGTCATCTTGACATTTGCACATCTCTTGGAATTTCAAGTATATAATCATGTTATTTCATTTACAATTTCATAGCTTTTATTCTTATAGAAATATCCTAATTATTCATCTATTTTATATTTCTAACAATTGTGAGGGGTGTTTTACAGTATTCACATATATTCATAGTGGTCACACATCCAGCAATGTGGTTGTTAATGAGTACATATATAAACATCAAAATCATATTTTCCTTTATTCAATAAATATATAAATTTTAATGATTTTCTGGTGTGTTTGTTGCTCTCTTTTTGAAAGTTTCTAAAGCCTTCAAAATAAACCCATTTAATCATCTCAAACCATGAGACATTGTGTCAAACAGTTCGCATGACTTTTTGCACCTATACATTTTGCACGCATTCCATGAGATAATGCCCTCCTTGAGCCATTGTGTCGAATAGTTCATGCAATTTGTCTGTGCTTCCAAACTTTGCATACTTGTTATAAAGCAGTCATACTTCAATTATTGACATATTTCTCTTATCTTTTTACTTTGATGGATGACCATAATATACTTTAAGCTGGATGGGCTTGTCAAGGTCGAGTTCGACTTTACAACCCCAACTGCATTTGCATGTAAGTTTCTGAAGCCTTTTAATAATCCAGTTTGTGCATAATCTATTATCCTTGCCTTCCAGACCACATTATTTGGAGGCGATATGATATTCAGTCCATGTGTATTGTCTACCAAGCTTATCATATGGGTTGTGCTCGAATCCATTCTGTGCAGATCTATCTATCATTGCAGTCCATAAGACCATGTTTCTCTGAGGCATTATGTCAAACAGTTTGCGAACCTTATGTTTGCTCTCTCATTGTGTGTACATGTCTATCAGAGCAGTTGCAACTGTAAATTTGTTTATCCATATGTTTTGTTAGATGTCAATACCGGTTCTAGGAAAATTCACTGTCAGCAATTGACCATGGGAAAATGGGAAAATTCACGGCCATGACAAATTGACCATGGATTGGTTACGGTGAATTGCTGGCAGTGAATTTTACTTGGGGTGAATTTGTCATGACGGTGAATTGATAAATTGCTGGCAGTGAATTTGCCTGTGTCCATACCCCATCCCAAATGTCCCATTTTGACGTAAGCTAGGAGGATGTTCAATCCATACCTACCAATCGCCATTGTTTAAAAAATTTTACAGCCATTTTAACAAATATGTTTTTATGCATATTCTGTAATCATTACTGTGCCTGAGGTCACCTCTTTCAGGCATTCTGTCAAATAGTTCACATGCCTTGTCTATATTCCCATGTTCTAGGTAAATACCCACCAGGGTAGTTTCAACTTTTAAAATCCCTTTTTTAATACTTTAATGGATGTCCATACCCTGTTCCAAAGCTCCCAGGCAGAGAAGATGTTGGAGTTATGCTCTACACCTGCCAACTACATTTGCATGAAAAGTTTCTTGAGCATTTTGGACAAATCTGTTTATGTTGATATCCTGCAAGCATGGCATCCCATGGGACCGTGTTTCCTTTATGCATTTGTCACAGTTTTAGTGCCTTGTCTATGCTTCCACATTTCTGCATGCATGTTTGGTTCAATATCTTCAACTTAAAATCTATTCTAAATTGCTCTTTCTCTACACTTTTATGATTCCCAAAATTCTTAACCCAACACTACCATTTTCACACGGCAGATAGGATCTACCAGTTACTTCTGGTTGAAAGATAGACATTTCTTATTTGAAGTGGACGATTTGTTTAATTTTGTAGGAAAATACAGAATAAAAATGAATTGTTTTTTTTTTTAAGATTTTATTTAATTATAATGTATATAAATAATAAATGTAATGTATAAATAGTTAATTATATATTTAGAATTTAAAAAAACTACTACAATCTTATACAGTCTTAGTTTGAAAGTAACAGAAAAAAGGACAAAAATGTATTTGTTTACTTTTTAACTGCTTAAACTTGGATTTTTAATTTCTTTTAACTATGACATATATGAATAATAAATATAATATATAAATAATTAATTATATATTTAGAATTTTTAAAATATTATTTTTTATTTTAAAGATTTTGATAAGTATTATATTATAATATAATAAATATAATATATAAATAATAAATTATATGTTTACAAATTTTTTAATTTTAAATTTAATTTATTTTGATAATTATTATATAAATTTAGAAGATTCGCTTTAATTATAACATATAAATAATAAATATAAAGTATAAGTAATTAATTATATTTTAGAACTTTTAAATATTATTTGTATTTATAAGACTTTAATATATATATAATTTATTAGTCAATAGGCTACATATAGTGTGAGATTAAGTCTCACGCCTTCAAACTATCGAGTCTCAAATATTAGAGAAAGCCTCTAAATTTTCCAATTGGATGGGAACATTCTATTTCCATTTGCAGTTTTTTTTTTTGTGAATTTGATGACCATTTTCTTTTTTTATTTGCATTGCTTTATTTTTTAAATTTGCATACAAATATTTCAAAATCGGATATTATAATTTCTTTAAGGAGAAATTCTAGATTTGTCTAAGTTAATTTCATCTCATTATTTAAACTTATTATTAATTGTTGCATCCATACACACCCATGCACACACATACTCTCTAATATATTAACATACACATAATTTTCTATCAACATAATCTTTGAACCTTCTTTAGATGCAAGTACTAGTAAACTAGCATACATATATTAAATATTAATATATGTAAAATATGTCGAGAGTTATCTTTTCTCAAGGTGCCTATTTTCATCAACCTATTCAAAACAACAATAAACTACCCATATGTTATCACCGTTTCAATCAATCAAATAATATATGAGCAAAATAAATCAAGCGAAAAGACTCAATAGTGAAATAAAGCCAAAAAAGACTCAATAGCACATTAGAGGTTAAATGCAAAGATGCTTAGTTGTCTTATGAGTTCCCCGTGAAATTTGAATTGATTGATTTTAATTGTAATTTGATTTTTAATACATATGTCCAATTTCTTCTTTAAACAAACGTCATACAATTGTCAATTAAGATAAGATCAAATATTAAATTTATGTATTTTCTTCACCCAAACCCTAGTTTTGATTCTAGCATAAAAATTACAAATAAATACATTGAAATTTCTTATAATTATAAAAAAATATACTTGTGTTACTACTGTAAATAAATGTTCACACTAAAAACTTAAAAATTTATTACATGACACTAAGTATTTAAAAACTGCTTTAAAAATAAAGAAAAAAATTAAAAACTATTGAATTTTTTTTTTTAAAACAAATAAATACATTGAAATTTGTTATAATTATAAAAAATATATTTATGTTACTACTATAAATAAATATTCACCCTAAAAACTTAAAAAATTATTAAATGACACTAAGTATTTAGTTTTAATTTACTTATTTTAATTAAATTGATTTTAAAATCTAAAAAAAAATATTAAATGGCAAAAAATGATGAAAATAAGTTTAACGTATTTTATATAAATAATAATGTTATGTAAATATAATTTATTATAATAATTACAATAATTAAATTAACTATAATTATTAATATTAAATTTTAATATTAATAATAATAAAAATAAAATCACTATTATTAAATTTTAATATTAATAATAATAAAAATAAAATCATTATAAAATTGATTATGATATAAAAAATAAATATTTCTAAGATATCAAATCCATTTAAAACCATTTTTAAATCTACTTTAAATCTGCTTGAAAAAATGTCTACATACAATGATTGTAGTTATGCTAGCTACACGTCATTTGAACGTCAAATTAAATCTAAAGAGTTTTTCTTTACATTTTTTTTTTATGGATGCCATTGTAATACGCCTCTTGGCATAATAATAAATTATATGTTTAATTTTTTAAAAAAAATAAATTTAAATTTATATATATATATATGAAAAATTTAACAATATTATTAATTAATTAAATATGTATGAAATTTTCAATAGTACTATTAATTAAATTTTAAAAATATATATAAAAATTAATAATGAGTTTTTAATAGATATAATTATTTTTTCAAATAATAATATTAATAATTATTAACAATTTTTTTTTGATACACAAGTTTTGAATTTTATATTAATTATGAAAGATTACAATTGTCTGCAAATGCAGGTAATGATCCCACCATCTAACACCATCAAAGCTCAACCCAACCACCTGCACCAAAAAACCAACCTAAAGACAAGCAAAAACTAGAAACCTAGCCTACTAGATCCAACTGCTTGACCACCAAAGCCAACTACAAGCCCAAAAAGCCATGAGGTTTCGGCCCCAACCATGAACAAATAGAACCCTGTTCTCCCAAAAAACCTCAAAATGGCCCTTAACAAACTGAATTGACAAACCCCGCGAAATGGAAACACCATTAAGCTCGGAAGACGAAACCCTACTAACTACCAATACCTCCATCCACAAGAAAGAAAAGCTTACATAAAATTGTTTAAAGCAGCAAATTATTCAAACTCCTTTACCCACCCGACGCCACTTCCCACCAACAAATCGAAGAATTTCTTTAGGTAATCAATAGCCACCACTACCACCATTTTGTGCTTACTTAATGTCGGGTCGCTCAAATCAAGAAGGAATGGAAATAGCTTCACAACCTCATCTGAGTCCCAGATATTTCTTAGGTCACATGGCCTCGAAACACCTCTACCCTCTACAACAAAGCCCAACACCTTATCTAAGCCGCCCACTAGGTCCTTTTAAAACATCTTTACCAACAACAATTTGGCCTCGACCTTAGACACCCCATTCTCTAGGAGAGAAGCCAGGAACCAAGAAGAGATGTGAAGGTTGTCTCTTCCATATTCCTTGTTGGCCAAATGATCAGCTCCCAGAATCATTTTTGTCACCACCAAGACCAAAGGATCCCCATTCGTGAGAATCCGCTTCAGACGTTGGTCTTTAATTTCTCTGAAGGAGGCTTGTCTAGCTGTCAATTTCATAGAGATTGGAGTGTTTGCACCAAATTTTTCCACCCCATCCACAGAGACCTCAATGACAAAGAGAGAGTGCTTCACCATGATCTCCACCTCAAACACAAACAAAATTCGTGATGAACACCACCTCCAACTAGTTAGATCTCCATAAATGAATGAGAGAAAAGTCATTAAATTGCCAACTTAAACACTTCAGCTCAATTACTGCCAAGTACCTAGCCGCCACCACCCTTGGTAATGTCATCCTTCCAAACATCTTGAGTTTAATCCATGTTAAACAACCTCTGGGTAATAATTCCTACGACAACCTCAAGCTTAGGGAAAGAAGATTGGCATCTATGCCACGTGATAGCAATCCTACTCACACCCTTCACCGTCCCCCTTTGTCCTTCCACTCCACCACCGTGGCACCCAACCAACCCTCCTAACATGTCAATAATTATTAACAATTTTAATATAACTTATTTTATTTTTAATATTTTACTTAAATTATGGTTATTTTTTAAAAGTTTAATTTATTTAATAATTTAACTAATATTTAAACTCAATTTTATAATAATTTTTTATTTTTTAATGTTAGTTTATCTTTCAATTAATGTTAACATTATTTGTAATAATATTAATTATATTTTTTAAGTACATATTTTATTAATATTTCATTCTAATAAATTAAAAAATAGTTTTATTTTTTATTTAATTATTTATTAAATTTTTTTGTTTATTAATATTTAAATTTTGATAAATTTTGCTTTGCATTTAGCTTATTCTATTTTATTTTTTTTATATTTAAGTTTGAAATGTATTTTTATTATTTATGTCTTTTCATAAAATTACAAATAATAAGTAAAAATATTTTGAATTAATTTAATTTATAATTATTTATCTTATTAAATTTTAATTATTGTAGAATAATTTTTATTTTGATTTTTTTTATTTATATAATAAAATGAATTTCAAACTTAAAATCTAAATTGAAAGCTATAGAGTTTGTGAGAGAGAAGCTAACTTTTGATTAGTTGTTTTGTACCAACAATCCAAGGATAACACATCATTTGATTAAGGATATGATAATTCACCTTTAAAACCTCTTCAATGTACCCATTGCAAACTTAAGGAGAAATAGGGTATGTGTAGGATCATCATGGAAAAAACAGGCCCTCAAGTGGCAATGAAAATTTAGAAAAATCATAGTTAAGGAAATTGACATAAAATTTTGAATAAGTTATCTATATTATTTCAAAATATGTAAGAATAGAATCTATGGAAAATTGAATGTAGTTTCTAAACTACTAGGTTTATTTATTTTTTAAAAATTTTTTGGTAAAAATTTCAAATTTCAATATGTAGTAGTACTTCAATTTAAAGGAAAAAATAAGTAGGTGTTTGTCTAACCACCCTTTAACCACAATAAAATGATATTATTTTTTTATAAGATTTTAGATATAAGTAGAGGACTCATGTCCAAATGTGATGCATATTTTTTTGTAATTTTTTTCCAAGTAAATAATTAATTATGATTTTTTTATTACAACTTTAAAAAAATATAAAAAACTTGTATGTCTGACCACCTTAACTTGGTCAAAACTTCATGAAATTCATATTTTTTTAATTTAATCCTATAGTATGCGAAGTATAGAATGTGACTCATGTTTTGGATTCAAAAAATGTGATACCATTTGAAAGTTATAGATGTTTTTTAATCAACCTATCAATTAGGACTTTAGTCGTAATTCTAATAGTAAATTAATAATAATAATTTATTAAATTCAAAGTAAATAATAATTTATATTGGTGGAAAGTTGAGAAACTCGTTTACAAACCCTTTTTGTTTCATCAATTTTGGGTAAAAAAAAAGTTGTTAGCCACATGGGCGAAATCTAAAAAGGCAAGGTAAGCTATTAAACATGTTTTTTTGTGTTGACTTCTTAGGATTGGCATGTCCGAACCAAATTCCAAAGCAAGCCCAAGGCTAATCCATAGGAATTAAATCTTTTTTCAAAGATATCAGATATTTGATTCAAATAAGATATCCGATTTTTTTTAGATATGAGTTTAAAAAATGTTATATAATTTATAATATATGATTTAAAAGTTGCAATAAATAGTTTATAGTTTATTTTAGTTTATATATATATTGTACTAATATATAAAATATTTACATATTATCTCTTTCCCTCTCTCTCTCTCTCCCAAGTCTCTCACTCATATATCTCTCCTAACCCCCTCTCCCTCTCAGGTCTCTCTCTCTCTCACTCACTCCCTCTATATCTCTCCCTCTACCCTCTTCCCCTAAACCCTAAACCCTTAAACCCTCTACCACTAACCCTATATACCCCCCTCTCTCTCTCCCTATATATCCCTCTCCCTCTACCCTTGACCCTAAAGCTTAAACCCTTAACCCTTAAACCCTCTACCATTAACCCTATATACCCTCTATCTCTCTCCCACTCCCTCTCTCTCAAGTCTCTCCCTCCTACCCCCTCCCTCTCTCAGGTCTCTCTCTTAGAGTCACTCCTATTATCTCTTTCCCCTTTGTTCTTAACTCTTATACCCTCTACCCTCTACCCTCTCTATGTATCTCTCTCCTACCCCCTCTCCCTCTCTTAGGTTTCTATCTCTCTCTCACTCCCTCTATCTCTCTCCTCTACCCTTAACCTAAGCCCACACAAAGCCCTTAGCCAACCAAACCATAGAGAGCCATATAACCCTCCTACCTCTACCATCAGCCCTATGCCCTATGCCTCTATCTCTCTCCCTCCCTCTCTCTCTCTCAAGTCTCTCACTCAATCCTCCTATATCTCCCCTCTACCATCCTATCTCTCTCCCTCTCCCTCCCTCCTCTTTTTTTCAGGCTCCTCTATCTCTCTCCCCTTTGACCATTAACCTAAACCCTAAATCCCAACCTTAAAACCCTCTACCCTCTACTCTCTCTCTCTCAAGTCTCTCCCTCCTACCCCTTATCCCTCCCTCAGGTCTCTCTCTCTCACTCACTCCCTCTATATCTCTCCCTCTACCCTTAACCCTAAACCCTTAAACCCTCTACCCTCTACCATTAAACCTATACCCTCTATCAATCTCCCACTCCCTCTCTCTCAAGTTCTCCCTCCTAACCCCTCTCGCTCTCTTAAGTCTCTCTCTCAATCACTCCATCTATCTCTCTCCACTTTGTAACCCTTAACCCTAAACCATAAACCCCTAACCCTTAAACCCTCTACCCTCTACTCTCTCTCTCTCTCTCAAGTCTCTCCCTCCTACCCCTTATCCCTCTCTCAGGTCTCTCTATCTTTCACTCACTACCTCTATATCTCTCCCTCTACCCTTAACCCTAAACCCTTAAACCCTCTACCTTCTACCATTAACCCTATACCCTCTATCAATCTCCCACTCCCTCTCT
>VDFB02281492.1:1038307321-1038617904 GCA_007258455.2 Sequoia sempervirens
CCATTAATCCTTCAACCCTATATCGTCAACCCTCTACCCTCAAACCTTTCTCTCTCTCTCTCCCCATCTTCCCCTTTGACCCTCTCCCTTCCCCCTCCTAATTCTCTCTCTCCCCCTCTTTCTATCTCTCCCTCTCTCCCTTTCCCTCTCTCTCTTTCTCTCTCTCTCTGTCTATCTCTACCTTTCCCTCTCTCTCCCTTCCCCCTCCTAATTCTCTCTCCCTATCTTTGTCTCTCTATCTCTCCCTCTATCTCTCTCTCTCCCTCTTTGTTTCTCTCCCTTTCCCTCTCTCCCCCTATTTGTCTCTCCCTTTCCCTCTACCCTCTACTCTCTTTCTCTCTCTTGCCCACCCTCCACCTCCTAATTACTCTTAGGTCTATGCGTGCACAAATTAGATATCCAATTTGTAGCACTAAAATCCTACTATTACAAAACATTTTAAAATGTTTTTCAAATCAAATATCAGATTTTATCCAATATTGGATTTGTGGGCCATAGAAAAACCCCAAGTGGGTCATTTTGGGCATCCCAAAAGACCCTACATTTTGTTTGCAGGTGACAAACATGCATTTTCAGATAGGAAGAGATAAAAATCAACTCTTTGGAGCATCTTCTGCTCAAATTTGTCATAAGCAATCATTTTTTACCATCTTTTATGAGGTATAATGGGGAGCAACAGTTGTTGGAAGCAAAAACGTAAGAGAAAGCTTACAAAAGAACAAATTGAAGCATATAGACAAAGAGATAGAAAAGGTCATAGGAAGAGAAGACAAGGTATGTTAAAAATTGGTGAACTTGAGCCATATGGTATTTCAAGTGAAGAGGAAATTGAATATGTTCAAGGTGAAAATGTTGAACATGATATTGAAATTGGGAATGAAAACGTTCAAATTGATATTGAAAATGTTCAAGGTGAAAATGTTGGAATTGAAGATGTTGAACATGATATTGAAATTAGGAATGAAATTATTGAAATTGATATTGAAAATGTTCAAGGTGAAAATGTTGGAATTGAAGATGTTGAACATAATATTGAACCAAGTGTAAATTATGTTTCACCAGATTACATGAGAAATGAAGAACCTTGTGTGGAAGAAAGACATTCCAAATTCAAGACCTTCAAGAAACCCTAGATGGTTACTTGAAATTGATGAGAAATTATAAAAAAAATTGAAGGCAAGAGGTCAACATGAATCATTTGGTTGTGGGCTACAAGACTTTTCAACCAATATTTTAATGATAAGACATTGACCAAGAAATGCCAATTTTTTGTACAATTGCTAAATATGCAAAAGATGAGACCTTTCCTAGCCAAATTAAAGATTCGTGTGAACAAGTAGACTGAAAAAAATTCTATTATTGTCAAAAATATTTTTAATGCTCTCAAGTCTATTGGAAAAAATAACAAGGAAAAAGATAAAAGAGCTGATCGAAGAGTCATTACAATCGCCCTAGTAAGCCATCAATTGAAAACGGATCACTTTATGAGACAAACTAATATTGATTTTGACATAAATCGTAAAAATTTGGATAGAGCACTTGCAAGAAGAGAAAGAATAGATGATCCTCTTCAAAATGATACATGGGATTTTGTTGGGAGGCTTCCACGTGTTGATAAGAAGCTAACTGATAATGTAAAGTAGGTAATTCAACAATTTTGGCATGATAACACTAGAGTATCACCCAATGCAAAGGATGTTTTAAAGTTAAGAATTGGCAATCAAGACCATACACTGCATCCTAAACATTTCTTGGAATCAAGCCAAACAATGTTGTTCAATTTTTTTTTTGAAACACATTCAAATATGAAAATATCACAAAGGACTTTTGAAGGTTTGAAGCCATTTTATTTTGTGCCTCTTAAAATTCGTAATACTTGTTGCAAATACCATGTGGAGTTTTCAATGTACCATGAACTATTACGCTATATCCGTTCTACTTTGCATACTAATGAAATGTTGTAGGAGTGTGGTGCAATGCATCTTTCGAAATCATCAAAGGACTTGCTAGATCTATTTTTATGTTCTAGAGATGATGGTTGCTTTTCTATAGAAATGATTGTTTAAGTGTGAAGTGCTCACAATGTGGTGGCTTGTCAAAGTTTGTTCAATGTTTTCATGAGGGTTCCAAACATGAATTTGGAAAGAATCTTGTTGAGAAAAAGAGATATGAGATAGTCAAATATACTTTGCAGAGTGGAGGTGAAGGTTCTAAATGCGAGTTGGTTACAAAAGAATATAGTGTTGCTGATTTTATTTTAGATTTTAAGGACAATCTTTTCTACAAGTATGCAAGACACATCCATAGGTCTCAGTGGTTGGATCAACAATTCAAGATGTGTAAGGAATCTTTTTTGATTGGTACTATTATATCAGTGGTTGATTTTGTAGTAAACTACACATTGCAACCACAAAATGAGGTACAATCTTAGTATTACAATTTCATTCATATTGCTATTTTTGTCCACATAACATTTAGACATGCACCTGATAGTACAGAGGAGGATCAAAAGATAATAAGAGAGTATCATTTTTATATGAGTGATGATAGATATCACTCATCTGAGTATGTCCAACATTGTATCAAGAATTTTTTTGAGTTCTTGCAGGAGCATGATATAACATTGGGTTGACATTTCATTTGGTCAGATGACTACACAGGTCAATTCAAGAATCCTCGTATGTTTTATTGGTTTAGTAGAATGCATGTAGATAGGGGTGTACCTCATATTTGGATTTTTTTTGAAGCTAGGCATGGGAAAGGGGAGCATGATGGAGTAGGTGCATGTGTAAAGAGAGCTCTAGTTAAGGAGCAACTAAAGATTTCAGGAGAAAAATTTAGTGATGCACATTCTATTGTTGATTGGTGTAGTTCAACATTGTCATAGGGAGGGACATTGTATTCAATAGTGCATAGATTCTTTTAGTTTGTTGAGGAGGGTACAGTTGGAGGTAGATTGCATTGCCATACAATCAAAGATTCTTCAAAGATGCATTCATTTTGAAGCTTAGATGTAAGCACATGGACTATTTGGACATGAGAGTTGGCTTGTTTTTGTCAGATTTGTATTCAGTGTGAGTGGGATCAATGCGTGTCAAGTGAGTGGGTGGATACATGGGTTCCACAATTTCTAACTCCTTTATCTCAAACAATATCCATGACAAATGACACAATGGGTAGTTCAATTGATTACAACTGTCTTTCAAATCTACTACAACCAGGACATGTTTTAGAAATTGTTGCACCACAAGGGAATGAAGAGAGATCAAACTATTAGTTGGCTCAATGTGTGCGGGTAAAGTGTAAGCTAACACAACCAATGGAAGATGATGATGGGTTCGTGTATCCTATAGGTTCAGTTGTGGTTGTAGGAACTTGGTTGCAAACATACATGATTAGAAAGAATGGCATACCTGCATTTGAAGACTATGACAAACACAAAACCATTCTCATGTATTCACACCTTGTTACAACAACAAATGTTAAGTTGTTGAAGCATCATGTAAAACCAAAGACAAAACAACTATGGAAACTTTGTAATGTTGATCATGAAGAAATATTGGATACTCTTAAGCAAAGAGATGACCCTTTAGGCACACTTGAATAGCATATTCAAGAATGAAAGGTACAATGATTAGGTTCATTATGCTTAAGTTCACTAGTTTTATTTATTTAATACTAATATTTTGTATACTATTGCAATGTAGGTGTCTTTAATAGTGATATTTTGTATGCACTTTTGTGATATTCTTGGCATGATTGATCATGGACTTGCTGCAACAATAGCTAGCTCTAATCCTTTTGAAGAGGTATGTGATAGATTACAATAATATAGATTGGTTATTGTAAGCATCTTTATAGTTTGCATTACCATCTCATCATCAATTAGGTCATTTAGAATAATATAGATTGGTTATTCTAAGAATCTTTTATAGTTTGCATTACCAATTCATTATCATTCAGGTTGTTTAGATTAATATAGATTTGTTAGTCTAAGCATATTTTCTATTGTGACAATATAGATTTCTCATTTGACAGCTTTTGTGATATTTTTGGCATGATTGTTCATGGACCTGTTGTGACAATAGCCAACTTTCATCCTTTTGGAGAGGTATGCGACAAATTACAATAATATAGATTGGTTATTCTAAGCATCTTGTATAGTTTGCATTACCATCTGATCATCAATTAGGTCATTTAGAATAATATAGATTGGTTATTCTAAGAATCTTTTATAGTTTGCATTACTAATTCATCATCATTCAGGTTGTTTAGATTAATATAGATTTGTTAGTCTAAGCATCTTTTCTATTGTGACAATATAAATCTCTCATTTGAAAACTTATGCAATATTCCTGGAATGATTGATCATGGTCCTACTGCAACAATAGCCAGCTCTAATCCTTTCAGAGAGGTATGCGCATATTACAATAATATAGATTTGTTATTCTAAGTGCCTTTTATTCTAAGCATATTTTATATTGTATATAGTTGAACTACTACCTTGATGGTTTGTACAGATGCTTGTCACTCCAGAATGTCAACATGCTACTCTTGTGGAAGATTGTGCCCTAAATGCCTCCAATAGGCATATTTTGTAAAATTTGAATTTTCAAATGTGAAACAATGTAAAAAGGTCATAACTATGTATGGGCATAATCTATATCTAGTGATATTTTTTGAAATATGGGTCAAATGTCTAGCATAGTATAAAAGGTATGTTTAAAATGTAAAGGGGTCCATATTTTGGAAACTCATTGGTTGAAATAGTCATACAAGTGTATGCTTTGTTACTATTATTGGGATAATTTGGTAAGAGATTTTTGTACTTAATTGAGATACAACCAAAGATTTTCTTCCCAGTTCTTTCCTATCAGTATGCTCATTTGAACCAGGTTTTGTAATATCTCCTATTTATATATAATAAATTACAGTGTCTTTCCACTTTTTCTAAAAAAAAATGTAAAAAGGTCATGTGAAGGTCATTTCCAATGTAAGTGAGTCTTTGATCTAGCAAAGTGGAAACAAGGTATTTGGTTGTACACGATGTTCAAGTTGAGTGGGTAAGAGATTTCTAATGCAAGAGCTAGGTGACTTTAAACAACACAATTACAATTAAAGATGATTCAAACTTTAATTTGATCATCAAACCCAAACTTGGATGCAACTTCACTAAAACATGGGTGGAGCACTTTTTTGTTGTCCAATGCCCCAAAATAGGCCCATTTTACAAAGAGACTCATATTTAAACACTTCCCAAACCTAAAATTTTGATGGTCAGTATTAAACAACCTACCAGACTACCAAAACCACAATTTTTTGGTGGGATACTTTCTAAAGCTCTATTTCAACAAACCCTCATTTTTAGCAACTTTCATGAGGTTTTTAAGGAAATAAATGTTTCCAACCTTGCCACACCCTATAAACTCATCAAACACATCTATTAGGACCTACAAAATCTTGATCCAACCTTAAATTTTGTTGCCCCTACATTTCATTGACATTAGCATGTTGTAACCACCATTTTTCACCTAATTTCACTCATTTTTGCCATGCATGGCGACTCACCAACAGACTACAAACCTTTTCAATTTTTTAAACCAACATAGTCACCTTATATAGTCCTAATAACATCTACCATGGCCATACCATCAAGCTACAAACTATACAATAGATGGTATGGCCTTTTAGCACTTTGGACTCTTAAGGGAAATCATCGGTCCAATGTAGCTCAAAGTGAGCCAGTGTATTTGGGTACAAAAGAGGACCATAACTAGTCTAAACATACCCATTCAGATATGTTGTAACATTCTATTTGGTTGTACAAGTTGTAGACTGAAAGTTACACCACTTTGCAACTTTACATTCCTTGCATTTGACAATTTTTCCCTCATCTGAAAACTCGTCACCATGGGAAAACACCTCCGAGAAAGAAAAAAATAAATAGAGGTTATTGTAGATGATCCCAACATGATCCCATAGTCTCAGATGGAAATTTTGTAAGAATCATGGTTTTTGAGAAATAACCCTTCAAAGATTGTTGTCTTTTAGCACTTTGGACACTTAAAGGAAATCATCGGTCCAATGTAACTCATAGTGATTTGGAATATTTGGGTACAAAAGAGGACCATCCCTAGCATAAACATACACATCTAGATGTGTTGGAATAGTCTATTTGGTTGTACGAGTTGCAAAATGAAAGTAACACCACTTTGCAACTTTACTTGCATTTGACAACTTTTTCCTCAACTAAAAGCTCATCACTACAGGAAAATGCCTCTGACATAGCAAAAAATGAGAGAGGTTATTGTAGATGGTCCTAACACATTCACATAGTCTCAGATGAAGAGTCTTTAAGCATCATGGTTTTTGAAAAATAGTCCTTCAAAGATTGTTGCTTTTTAGCATTTTAGACTCTTAAAGGAAATCACCGGTCCAATGTAGCTCAAAGTGATTTGGCATATTTTGGTATGAAAGAGGACCATCCTTAGTGTAAAAATACCTATCCAGACGTGTTGGAACAGTCTATTTGGTCGTACAAGTTGCATAATGAAAGTTGCACCACTTTGCAACTTTACATTGCTTGCATTTGACAACTTTTCCCTTAATTGAAAACGCATCACCATGGGAAAATGCCTCTGAGATAGAAAAAATAGATAGAGGTTATTATATATGGTTCCAATATGATCCCATAGCCTCAAATAGAAATTCTTTAAGTGTCACAGTTTTTGAGAAATAGCCCTTCAAAGATTGTTGTCTTTTAGCACTTTGGACTCTTAAGGGAAATCATCAGTCCAATGTAGCTTGGAGTGATTCAGTGTATTTGGGTGCAAAAGAGGACTATCCTTAGCGTAAATGTACTTGTTTGGATGTGTTGGAACAATCCATTTGCTCGTACGAGTTGTAGAATGAAAGTTGTACCACTTTACAACTTTACACTGCTTACATTTGACAACTTTTCCCTCAACTGAAAACTTATCACTATAGAAAAATGCCTCCGAAATATCAAAAAATGTGAGAGGTTATTGTAGATGATCCCAACATGATTCCATATTATTAGAAAAATATTTTGTAAGCATCATAGATTCCAAGAAATAGCCCTTCAAATATTGTTTCCTTTTAGCACTTTGGACTCTTGAGGAAAATTTCTAGTCCAATGTAACTCGAAGTGATTCAACATATTTGGGTGCAAAAGAGGACCATCCCCAGCATAAATGTACCCATTTGGACCTGTTGTAATAGTCCATTTAGTCGTACAAGTTGTAAAATGAAAGTTGCAACACTTTGCAACTTTATACTACTTGCATTTGAACACTTTTCCCTCAATTGAAAATTCATCACCACAGGAAAATGCCTCCGAGAGAGCAAAAAATGAGAGAGATTATTGTATATGGTCTCAACATGATCTCATAGCCTCAAACATAGATTTTGTAAGCATCATGGTTTCTGAGAAATAGCCCTTGAAAGATTGTTGTCTTTTAGCACTTTGGACTCTTAAGGGAAATTGTCGGTCCAATGTAGCTCGGAGTGATTTGGCATATTTGGGTGCAAAAGAGGATCATCCCTAGCGTAAACGTACCCATCTGGATGTGTTGGAATAGTTTTTTTGGTCATACAAGTTGCAAAATAAAAGTTGCACCACTTTGCAACTTTATATTGCTTGCATTTGACAACTTTTCCCTCAACTAAAAACTCATCACCATGGAAAAACACTTGAGATTGAAAAAACCAAGAGAGATTATTGTAGATGGTCCCAACACGATCCCATAGCCTTAGATGGAGAGTCTGTAAGCATCATGATTTTTGAAAAATAGCCCTTCAAAAATTGTTGTATTTTAGCACTTTGGACTCTTAAGGGAAATTGTCAATCCAATGTAGCTTAGAGTGATTCAGCGTATTTAGGTGCAAAAGAGGACCATCCCTAGCATAAATGTATCCATCTGGACGTGTTGGAATAGTCTTTTTAGTCGTATGAGTTGTAGAATGAAAGTTGCACCACTTTGCAACTTTACACTGCTTGCATTTGACAACTTTTCCCTCAACTAAAAATTCGTCACCACAGGAAATACTTGCGAGATAGCAAAAACTGATAGAGGTTATTGTAGATGGTCCCAACATGATCTCATAGCCTTAGAAATTTTGAGAAATAGCCCTTTAAAGATTTTTTTTTTTTAGCACTTTGGACTCTTGAGGAAAATCGTCGGTCTAATGTAGTTTAAAGTGATTCGACATATTTGGGTGTAAAAGAGGACCATCCCTAGCATAAACATACCCATCTAGACATGTTGGAATAGTCCATTTGGTTGTAAAAGTTGTAGAATAAAAGTTGCACCACTTTGCAACTTTACACTGTGTGCATTTGACAACTTTTCTCTCAACTAAAAAACGTCAAAAAACAATGCCTCCGAGATAGAAAAAATTAAAAGACGTTATTGTAGAGGAGACCAACACAATCTCATAGCCTTAGACAAAAAATTTTTAGGCATCACAGTTTCTGAATAACATTTTGTCAAAGATTGTTTCCCTTTTGCACTTTGAACTCTTAAAGGATTTCATTGGTTGAACGTAGCTTAGACTGCTTCGGTCTATTTGGGTGTGAAAGGGGATCATACCTAACCTAAACATAACCATCTGGACATGTTGGAATAGTTATGAGATCATAGCCTATTTCTTACTATTATGTTTTGATTATTTTTTTTCCAAGCATCCATATCTTGTTCGAAATCACTTGTTTTAGGCTTTTAGCCAAAGTAGCAAGACAATGAACTATTTGGTAAAACACTTTGGTATACATGTATAAAAATGTGGTAGCATACACAAAATTTTGAAAAAAATGCCTCAAAGAAATGGGGTCTCATGGTGATGGAATGCCATGAGAATCAAAATTGCTTGTGATTGCCATGATGTTCCATCACCATAAGACCTCATTTCTTTGAGTCATTTTTTCAAATAGTTCATTTCCTTTTCTATGCTATTGCTTATTATTATGCTTCGATAGAATTTTTCCAAGCATCCATAGCTTGTTCAAAAGCACCTATTTTAGTCTTTTAGCCATAGTAGCAAGGTAGTGAATTATTTGATAAAATGCTTTGGTAGACATGTATGAAAAATATGGTAGCATAGACAAGGTAGTGAATTGTTTAAAAAAATGTCTCAAAGAAATGTGGTCTTATGGTGATGGAATGCCATGACATGCACATTGAGATGCCATTTATTTGAGGTATTTTTTCTAATAGTTCACTTCCTTATCTATGCTATTGCTTATTATTATGATTTGATAGGTATTTTTTGATGCAAGGGAAAAGGTGGAAAAGGTCACAACAACTCAAACTAACACAATTTCAAACTTTGATGAAGGCTCTAAACCCAACAACAGGGTTTTGTACCATTTCAACTATTCACCAACTAGGGCACCTATACCTAGTTTTCATTCAATTCCATTGTAGATGATGGACTAAAGATAGGACTAGCAACTTTTTGAGCACTCTTTAGCACATTTTTCAACATATCAAAAAGGTTCATGATATTACTTTGGAACAAATTGGTCTAATCTGAAGTTAGTTTTTATTGTACGATTCTGTACAGTGTGGTTGTGCTTTCTTTTTAATAGAAACTAGTGGGCAACAAAGTTAACTTCTTCACAAACTTGGTTTGAAGTAATTTCATTCATTTGTGTGCATTTAAGATGCATTTTACTAGAGGTCGATCGGTGAGCCATGTTCTAAGGGTTTGAGTGCATTTAAAATGGAGTTTTAAGCCTTCCACCCACTATATGATGTTGTAACTTGGTGGATAGGCTTAGTTAGAATAGATAAAAAAAAATTCATTGTTTCTTGTGTAGGGGAGGTCAACATTATGATTTTTGGTGATGCCCTAGATGGCATTTGGGGTGTTTTTGCGTGAAAAAGTGAGGTTAGAGAGGGTAAAAGTGGGAATTGTTAGAGGTAAGTCACTTTTCTTGTTATTTTAAGCTTGTGTAGGGTTATTCAATGGTGTTGGAGTTGGTGGTAAATTATGGGGAAGTTTGCAAGTAGGTTTTTCAATAAACCCTTGCCAAATTTGAGCAATTTGAGGGTTTTGTGGAATAGGGTCTTAGAGGGTGAGTTCTAGAGGATAAATGGGAAAATTTGAGGTTTTTTCATCTATTGAGTGTTTCCCAAAATAGTTTTACTATCTATGAAGTGTTCCAAGGGTGTTTTCTTTGGAAATTTGGCCTATTTGGCTAGGTTGAGCAATGTAGTTTGCATGATTTGTGAAAGTTGTTCCAAAGGAGTCCTATGTGAGTTGGAAGTATGTTGAAGGGGAATAAAATTAGTGTCTATAATGATGATCAGTGGCAAGATTTCTTAAAGAGATCTGAGAGTTAAGTTGAGAAAATTGGAGTTGTTGACCTATAAGCTTGTCTAGGTGAAAGATTGGAAAATAAGTCCAGATTGAGTTTGTAAAAAGAAAGGTGTTTAGGAATCCCTTGTATTGTGAAAGTGAGTGGTTTTCCATCCTTGCTTACATCAACTAACTGTCAACTAGTCCTTTGTTTCCAAGGTGCTCCTGCACCATTTTCCAAGCATCCATATAGCTTGTTTGAAAGAACCTATTTTAGGCTTTTAGCCATAGTAGCAAGGCAGTGATCTGTTTGATAAAATGATTTGGTAGATGTATAAAAAATGTGGTAGCATATACAAGGCAGTGAACTATTTGAAAAAATACCTCAAAAAAATGTGGTCTCATGGTGATGGAATGCCATGACAATCTATAGCAATTTTCTTGTCATGGAATTCCATCACCATGAGACCACATTTCTTTGAGGTATTTTTTTTAAATAGTTCATTGCTTTGTATATGTTATTTCTTAATATTATGTTTTGATAGATTCTTTCCAAGCATCCATAGCTTGTTCAAAAGCACTTATTTTAGGATTTTAGCCATAGTAGCAAGGCAATGCAATGTTTGATATAATGCTTTGATAGACATGTATGACAAATGTGGTAGCATAGACAAGGTAGTGAACTGTTTGAAAAAATGTCTCAATGAAATGAGGTCTCATGGTGATGGAATGCCATGACAATCAACAAGGTAGTCAACTATTTGAAAAAATGCCTCAAATAAATGAGGTCTCATGGTGATGGAATTCCATGAGAATCAAAATTTCTTTTGATTGTCATGGCATTCCATCACCATGAGACCTCATTTCTTTGAAGCATTTTTTCAAATAGTTCATTGCCTTGTCTATGCTATTGCTCACTATTATGCTTTGATATAATTTTTCCAAGCTTCCATAGCTTGTTTGAAAACACTTGTTTTAGGCTTTTAGCCATAGCAACAAGCCAGTGAATTGTTTGATAAAAAGCTTTGGTAGACATGTATGAAAAATATGGTAGCATAGAAAAGGCAATGAATTGTTTGAGAAAATGCCTCAAAGAAATGTGGTCTCATAGAATTTCGTGACAAGCAAATGCAATTGACAACTGCTCCTAGTTATTAGTTATGTAATGTGAAGTAATTGCATAACTACTTAGGTTGACTTTGTAAAAACTATATGTTAATTGAAATTTGTTCATCTATCAACATCTAGTTTTTAGTTATGCAATGTGAAGTAATTCTTTCAGTTTGAAATATGTGCAATACAATGTAATCAACAATATGAATATAAACTACATAATATAACAATTATTTTTTATGCTATTGTACATTGATATTTAACCATTGCTCAAGATTAAATTTTCAAAGAGTTTAATCATGCGCATGGGGAACATATTATTTCAATTGTCAACTTCTATATATCAAATTATCCAATAATCAAGTGTATGTCCATATACAAAAATGGCATCAACACCAACTCAAACAAAGTTTTAAAACATGTGGCATATGCCATCTCAATATCTATTCAAAATTTACATGCCAAAATGTCTCTCCTCCTAAACTACCGGTGGATCATCAAAATAGAGCCTCTTTGAAGCACTCTTTGGCTCTAAAGGTAGCTACACAAGAAAAATTCAAACCACAATTGAGATTAGTTATACTATATAATTTAAAATCGAATAATTAACATCAAAATCAATATACATTGAATTATAATTGAACTCTAAAATTGAAATCTTGATTACCTCAAATATACGTCTCTTCAAAGGGTAAAGAGTCCTAGAATATGTCCCTCTCAAAGAACCAATCAAACCAACTTTTGAAATGTCAATCTATATATGTGAACAAAAACATAAAATTGGTACAAGTTAGCATACCATTGTTGGTAATAGGAACATATTTACCAAACACAAAATAAAATAAACACACACCTCTTTAGGCATCTCTTTTTCTTTATCTCCTTCAAGTGTTTTGACACCTTCTCCTTGAGGCATTTCAACACCTACTACTTGAGGTGTTCCTATACCTACTCCTTCAGGCATTGTGACACTTGTCAATACAGATGTATAGCTCATAACCACCTGTACATAAAAATGACAAGTACATATGAAACTACCAATCTATGTCGATGTATGTATAATCAATATAAGATCTTAGAATTTTTAATTCAATCGAATTTGAGTTCAATTACCTTTCCCTTATCTAACATTGCACCTCCATAGTCTAGACAATGTTGCACCTTGCTTGCACTAGGTGTTTCCTATAAGAGGAAAATAAGATAAACATATAAGTTAATATATAATCTCATTAATGATAATTCAAATGACAAGCAAGTATATAATAAAAAAATGTAAATGAGTGAGTGCAAAAATATATACTATGTGTATGTCAAGGCCAAATGAAATGTCCCTAAGGGTGCTATCAGTCACCTTTGTAATCTCCTCCTCAGACATCAACTATTAAATAAACCATGTAAATAAATATTAGTACTTGATACTATCTCTTATTAATATTCATTTAAAAACAAATGTAATATGAATTTACAACTTAAATATTACCTATGTAACTATTCCAACATACCCCTCTCTAGCAGGAGAGGACTCTATAGGGTGCATTCCACTCCCTTGCGTCTAATCTCCCATAATGTCCACATCATGGAGGTCATAATTAGAAGTGTCCAAGGGATGCTCAGTGGGTTGTATAAGAGGACCCAAGCATATCTTGTGGCACACAAATATGTGGACCTGAGGAGGAGGATGCAGCAACACTTGATCCATCACCAACATGTGGCTGAGCTACTATAGAAGTATGGGAAACCAAAAGATCACTCAAAGAGTGAATAGCCTAAATATTTTGTGTGGCTGCATCCTCGATAATATCTAGATGATGTACTAGAGATGGTGGAGGAAGGGGAGGAGGGGGAACATATGGGCCTTGGACCACTCTAACTACCCCTGGTCTATCCTGGGGCATACCTCCATTGACGCCCTAGAAGGGTTTAATGTCAAAGTAATTGACATGATGCCCTAACACAAACTCAGTGTATAATATTTTAATAAAGTAAAATGGTATGTCATTATTGTTGTTGGGTGGTTTATCAAAAACCATACACCAATGATCCCAAAAGTTATCTACAATGTCCTTATTCATGCACCATTTTATAGAAAATTTTGGTTTATTAACATTAATTGGTAAACTGGTGTGGGGGTTAACAAATAAAGAGGATATTTGGGCATTTGTTATTTGGAGATCTTTCACATCTTCGTAAGAAAATCTACAAGAGTAATATTCCCTCATGGTTTCTCGCCACGAACAAAAGGCATTAGGTTGTGTGGAAAGGGTTTCTATATTTTTAATTATTTCCTTCAATGTGTTTGTCATATGGGATAATCAAGGGATTGTCTTATAAACATCACAAATGCCCCTCAATTGCTCAAACTTTTCACCAATTAAGTCTTCAATTGATGGGCACGAAGGTGGTGGAGAGTTTGTCATTTGTGCATTTTCATTCTTAGCCATAATACCTAATTGAAGTTAAAAACTAATTAATCTAATTGAAATTACATAATATAAATGAAATTATTGTAAAAAAACCCTAGTTTTTAATAAAAATCCATAAAAACCCCTACTTTTTAATAAAAATCCATAACAAACTCCAGCTTTTAATAAAAATCCATAAATAACACTAGTTTTTAATAAAAATCCATAAAAATCCTACTTTTTAATAAAAATCCATAAAAAACTAGTTAAAATTATACAAAACTAATAGAAAATTTGATTAAAATGAAAATAAAATAAAAAAATTACCTTGCAAATTGGATATCAGCTTGAATCAGATATCGGATGGCCCCAGGCCACACTCACTATCTTTCAACTATTTAAAATGATTGGAAATTATTTTAAATGGTTGCTTTTACCTATTTATACTCGACCCAAATCAGATATCCGATTTGAGATTCTTTGCTTTGGGTATTGCTTTGGAGCAATGTATTGACATCTAACCCAAAAAATAGTCAACTCGAGATTTTTTTGTTTTTGGGTGGATGCAAAATGCAACTCTTTTCACATCACCACTTTTTGGCCCATCAAGATCTTGCACATACCCAGTATATATATGTGTGTGTGTGTGTAGAGAGAGAGAGAAATAGACAAAGAGATAGATAAAGAGAGTTAGAGAGAGAGAAGCATGGATAGAAATGGAGGGATAGAGAGAGGGAGAGGGAGATACAAAAGGAGAGAAGAGAAAAATGATAACGATAGAGATAGAAAGTGGAATAGAAATAGAGAGGGAGACATAGATATAGAGAGATAAAAACAGAGAGAGATACAAAGATAGAGGTAGAGATATAGATGAATAAAGAGGAAGAGACAAAGAGGTAGAAATAAGAAGAAAGAGAGAGAGAGAGAGGAGATAAATCAATAGATATAGTCACATAGAGAGGGGGAGATAGACAGATAAAGAGAAATTGGAGACAAAGATATATATATATCCCTATTTCTCCCTCCCTATCTCTCTCTCACACACCCACACACTCCTTGCTTCTCTCTCTCTCTCTCTCACACACACACTCCTTGTTTCTCCATCCCTATCTCTATCTCTCCCCCCTCTATCTCTCTCTCCGTCTCTTTATTACTCATATCTCTATCACCTCCTTTATCTCTCACTCTTGTTCCCTCTATCTCTATCTTCTCATCTCTCTCCCTCTATTTATATCTCATTATCTCTATCTCTCCGTCCACCTCTCCTAAGTTCTCTCTCTACCTCTCTATATATCACTTCCTCTATCTTTATATTTCTCTCTTCAACTCCCCTTCTTTCATTGTTTCCCTCTTTATACCTCAATTTTTCCCTTTCCCTCTTTGTCTCTCCTTTCATCTCTCCCTCTATATATTTATCTCTCTCCATGTCTATCTTTATCTCTCTCTCACCCCCTATATCTTTCCCAAGTTATATCTATCTATCCTTTCTATCCTTGTCTCTCCCTCTTTCTATCTCTATATCTCCCTCTCTCTCCCTCTGTCATCTCCTCTCCTCCTCCTTTTCTCTATATTTTTATCACATCTCTCACTCTCCACTCTCTACCACACATCCATCTATATCTATCTTTCCTCTTTATGTCTATCTCTATTTCTTCTTCCATCACTCCCTCTATCTATATATCTATCATCTCTCTCTACCCCTATATCTTTCCCTCTCTCTACATCTCTCTATATATCACTTTCCATCTATATATTTATCTTTTTATTTCTCCCTCTCTCCCTCTTCCATCTCTCTCTCTCTCTCTCTCTCTTTATATCTTTCTCTCCTTTCTATATCCCTCCCCTCCATCTCCATCTCCATTTCTATTTCCATCTCTAGATCTATATCTTATTACCCCTCCATCTCTCTCTTGCTCCCCCTATATCTCTCCCTCTCTCCCTATTTCAAACATAACATGATCTTGTTGGTAATGGAGCTTGATTATCTTCTTGATTTAGAGGTTTTTTTAGTTATGTGTGGACCTCTGTAAGTGGATGTATACTTGATTTGAACTTATCACTTCTCCATTGAGACCTTTGTTGCACAAACACCATAATAAATTCTAAATGGCTTACCAATTGACCACATGTATATTGCACATATATATGGAAAAAATAGTCCAAAATTAATTCCCTAATTGACCTTCCACACATCTTTGACATACCCATTGCACACCAAGGTGTGATTACTAGTTAATAACATTATATGCTATAGTTACTATAATCCAGGTGGATACTTGTCAAAAATTGAAGTTTTCCACATGCTCCATATTTCATCACCATGTCAAAGATCTTGTCAAGAGCTTTCCGATGCATTTTGAACGAACCAAATCTGAGTCTGTATGTGAAAGTTATGGTCGGTCAAAGTTGAGGGTTGACCATGATGATGTGGTAGGAATGATGACATGGCAAGAATGATGACGTGGAAAAAATGAGGACATGACTATTTAAAATATAATTTAAAAGCTAAATTCTCTTAAATTTAAATTATTAAATCTTTTAAGTTTTAAAATCCCATACTACAAGATTTTTAAGGGGTCTTAGAGATTTGTAAGGATATTAAAAGATTTTTAGAGGATTTTAAAAGATTTTAAGGGATATTTTTAAGGGCTTAAAATATCATAAAAGATATTTTAAAACTAAAATTAACGTTAACCTCCAAACTTAAAACAAATTTAATCCCTTATGATTTTTATAGCCCAAAATTATGAGGGCCATGAATATACAAGAGACGGTTTGGTTTTATTATAGTTGTTAAAACTAATATTAAAACTAATCAACCTCTAAATGGCTTTCCTATGAGAAAGACAAAAATAAATAAACAATATCAAACCCGAGTGGAAGAATTTGTTTTTTTTAAGGGAGTAATGGTTGAGATTATTGTTTTATTTGTAAAAATAAGGGAAATTTGTTGTAAGGGGGTTATTTTATTAAATATGGTGGTTTAACCCCATATGGGAAAATTATGTATAAAAAGGGGGGAATTTAAGACTTAGGATAACCAAGTGGTGATTTTTATGAGAGAATTCTTAATTGTGGAGAGAATTTTGTATGGAGAGTTTGAGTGTCTAAATTTGTGCATTGAAGGAGTGTTACTCTATTGCACTTGAAAGAGGAAAACTTTGAAACTCTTGAAGACTCGACATTGTATTCTATTGATGCCTTGTAATCAATTTGGAGCATAATCAAGGACCAGTCACTCTTTGGAGAGGGACTCAGAGACGTAGCCATATTGGCAAAATCCATTATCAACTCTGTTTGCAATTCTCTCTTCTCTCTTGTTCTGAATCACTTTGCTATTTCTGCTTAATTAACCATGTTAATGTGTTAATTTCATTTATGTAATTTGGATTTAAATATTTGTAAACATTAAGCATTCAAATGCAATTAGTTTAGATCCTAAATTAGATCATACTAATTGTATAGACATTGGTATTTTGTGGTTATCATTTTGTTACCTATTAGTATGTCATGTTGTAATTATTGAATTGAAAGACATTGGTATTACATAGCTATTGATTTGAAATATATTTATTAAATTATAATTCTTAGTCATGTTGTAATCTAAGCAATATAGATTATCATTATTATAGTATCAACTTGCTATCATTTTTGGTTATTATCCTATGACAATATAGCTATCATTTTTCTAGTATCTAGTTATCATTTTTGGTTGGTTATTATCATTATAACAATATAATAGTTATAGTATCAAGATGTATTCATTTTAGTTATCACTCTTGTCTAGATTATTATCATGTTAAATTTAGATTATCATTTTATAGTGATCAACTTGTTAACATTCTAGATTTGATCTTAGAGATGTTGATATTGATAACCTTGTTTATTAGTGATTTCGTAGTTATCTTGTTGGAATTTATTTTGGCTAGTGAGTTAGTATCATTTGATAGAATTGATAGATTTTGGATAGTCCACAAAATGTGGAAGTTTTTGCCTTAGGCAAAAAAATGAAATCGACTTGCAAAAAATAGGATCTCGCTTTTCAATAAATGGGGTCATGTTTTTAAAAAACGGGATCTTGAGCCTCAATTCTAAATGGGATCTCATTTTTTTTAAAAATATGATCCTATTTCCATTTTTTTTAAAATGGGATCCCATTTTCATTTTTTAAAAAAATGGGATCCCATTTTAAAAATTTCATTTTGGAAATTTTTGTTTTGAAAAATTTCCAATTTTCAATTTTTTTTCAAAACAAGATCTCGTTTTACAAATGGGATCCCATTTTGTAGAACCATAACAAAATTGGTTTTTTATGAAACAGGATATTGTTTTGTAAAATACAAATTTTTGGTCAGTTTTTGGCTTGTTTTTCGGTTCGGGAAATGGCTTGGGGACCTAAACCTAAGCTTTGGACCTAGTTTGACCTGGAACTTGAAGGTCATGTCAATGCCACAAGAAAATAATGACTTTCAACATATGTCTGAAGACCTATTTTGTAGAATTTTTTGACAAAATTAAAACCCATTATTGATGAGAGTGCAGATTCCAAATATGTAATTTTTTTTTACAATTTGATTATTTTTTCTATTTTTCAATTAATTTATGATGAAACTAGTCCATAAACTTGAATTATCATGGTTTTTTAGTATTTTAATAACTTTTTATTAAATATATTTTTTTAAAACGAATTGCACCAAAACGTACTTCAAACAATTCTTTTCAAATTGAAAAAAAAATCCAAAAATGATAAGTTTAGGTCATCTTATGTGTGATGTACATGAATTTTTTTCAAAACAATAGATATGGCTAGAAAAAATTTAACAAAAAAACAAAAATTCAATAAAAAATTATAAAAAAATATTGAAAACGTGGTTCATTGAGTTACGAATATTTTCCCAAAAATATTTTTAAAATGTGATTATTTAGGTCAAAATATGGATGATGTACACGTGCATGGTATGGTAAAAAAAGTGACTTTTAAATAGTGGTTTTTAGAAACACCTATTGTAAATCAATTTTTATCATCTAGGTATTGAAATAAATTACATATTTGGAAACTAGACTCTGAGTACTTTTTTTTATGATTAGTGACTTTTTTTAAGATTTTGTCTCTAGGTGCTTCAAATTTTACTTGGTCAAATGTGACAAATTTTGAAAATCAAGGAAAACACTTCCACTTATTGGCCAAAAAGTGGACTCAACTTCTTGCACACACCACTTGGATTTGTAGTACATCTTTAACATCATTAATTATCAAATTGTTAAGTCAATAGATTTGCATAATTATGATCTAACATTTAGTGATAATAGATATAAGTTCAATGTTTTATAATGTTGTAAAGTTAATGGTTGATAATCATAGTTAATGAATGAATAATTATTAATATCATTCTTATTGTTGAGATCATCATTTTATTTAGTTATCATTTGTAATAATCTTAGTTATTGATTTTGTTTAGGTGTCAATGTTTCGTTCAATTGTAGATTAAATTTAAATTTGCAAAAATCCTAGTAACCATTGCCATTAAGTTACAAAATCATTCTTCTTCTTCTTTTACCTAGTTAATGTGTTGTTATTTGAGTAATCTTAATTAGTGATTTCATTTAATTTTTATCATGTTACCAATAATTTTGGTGAATAATATTTCATAGATATTGGTAGTAGTATGATTCTTGATATCATTAGTTAAAGAATTGTTAAAATTAATAATTGCCAATTGGATGTTCATTGATTTGTATAGTTATTGCTTGGTCTTTTTAGTTTTGATTTTCAAGATTAGTATTGCATGTCTAAATAGTAATAAATTGATATGCTTAGTATTAAATTAGTTTTAATTTGACATTTATTGAAATTTAATATTTATCCACTCATTACTCAATAGTTTTGCATAGGTATGTCATGTTACAGTGACTGATTTGGTAAACATTAGCATTATAGGATTATAGTGATTGATATGATAGTAATGGTTGTATATATGTAGTCCTAGTGATTCTTCAGTGGTATTAGTAGAATGCTTTGTATATTTTGTAATCGATGATTAGAAAATAGTAAAGTATCTCTAAGTATAATTTAACAACAAAACTATATTTTAAATACTTTATCAATCCAAATAGATGAATACACTTTTATGAGAGTTTCATAAAGCCTAACTTAGAAATTTTCATGTTCTATTTAATTTTCTTAAAATATGTTATGTCTATAGGGGTCATCCAATCCAAATAGATGAATACACTTTTATGAGAGTTTCATAAAGACTAACTTAAAAATGTTCATGTTCTATTTAATTCTCTTAAAATATATTATGTCTTAGGGGTCATCTCATAATAATGGATCCCAAACTTGGGACATCAAATTTTCAATCTGGAATGCAAGTAAAAACTTAGAAACAACTTCATTTGAAGGTATGTCAAAAACTACCTTCATTCAAAGGTTAAAACATTCAAATGAAGGTAATTTCCAAAAATGGAAAAAATGGACCTTCAAATGAAGGTCCCTTTTTATTCCTTTTATAGAAATTCCAAAAAAGGAATGAAAAGGGACCTTTAGACGAAGTTCCCTTTTTATTCCTTTTATGGAAATTCCAAAAAAGGAATGAAAAGGGACCTTCATGTTCAAAGTTCCATTTTTTCCACTTCTAGAAATTGCCTTCATTCGAAGGTTTTTTTACATTTTTTGTGCGAATGAAATACCTTCAAGGAAGGTCCTTGAATACCTTTGAACGAAGAGCCTTAGGTAGAAAATTTCAATGTATCCTTCAAATTTTCCTTAGAAATTCTAGTTTCAAGCCTTAGGTTGGACCTTCAAATGGAATTAACTTGAGAAAATAATTTGCAAGATCACAGTCCTCAAAATGAGCTTTCTAACAAGTATAATTTTAATATATTTTTATTTTATTATATTTATTTTATAATTTTTCTTGAATATAGGTTTTTCATCGAACATCAAGTTCTTTTTTGTACATATGTGAAAAAATAGTAAAATACTAAAATAAATTCCAAAAAATATATGTGCAAGTTAGGTATTAATGTCCTTGTTTTACCAAAAATAAATTGAAATTTGATATATACACAAGTTATTCATGAAAAAATACACCTATGTCCAATTTATAATTATCTTGGCTTCAAAAATTAATTAAAAAAAGTGTAATAAAAATTATGAAAAAATATCCATGCACTAGATATTGATGTTACAAATCTATATTTTAATAATTAGAATTTTATCCTTTCTAAAAAAAGTTATGCATAACAACATAAATGTTACTTTTCAAAAATGTTGTTTACTATAAAATACTAGTTATTAAAAGTTACATAGAAAGATTCATGATTTATTTCAATACACACACACACATTTTCATAAATCACTGGCTCGCATCATCTTCAAATTCTTAACAATTTAGCTGCTATAAGTCTCAGAAAGTGAAGATTTAGTTTAAAATGTCGATAGCAATGGTCCTACTTTGGTCAAAAAATGGGACTCATTATTGTGGGACTAACCATAAATATAAATACTATATTTATATCTTGGCTATAAGATTTGATTACTTTACATAGTCTTTCTAAGTGGTTTTAAGATGGATTTTGATTATGTTTCTTTTATAAGCTAGAGTACAAAATATTTTCCTTGTTGCTTAAAATTTTATTTGAGAATAATACATCTTAATTACATAAGTTAAGAGAATAGTTAGGAAGTCATTTTGATCTAAGAATGATATGGATTATTAATGAATTTTGATTCTTGCAAATCACCCTTAGTCAAAGGTTAGTTTGTATGATACTATCACAATGCATTAAGATCAACTAAATAGATTTGAGAAATTGTTATTTTGACCATGTATGAGTGTCTATTATGGTTTATTAACTTGGTTTATATAATTTTTTGATAAGAATATGGATTATTGTGAGTAAATTAATTATTGTAATGATGTTGCATTATCTTGATGACAACTCCTTAGGTATTGGGTATTAGGTACTCAATATGCAAACCAAAAACCTTTTTAGAATAAGAAACAAATAGTTTATAAGTAAACATGAAATATTTATAATAAAAATAAACACCAAAAAACTCTCTGGAGTGTGTTTGTAAAGTAGATTAATATTAACTAGGATTTTTTCTTTGTTCCACTTGAGTAGGTGGAAACCAATGAAAAAGTATTTGGGGAAATTGAACCGTAGAAAGGGTCGAGTACCCACTCACATAGTTACATGAAACATAGATTAAAAACTAGAACTACATATATACTCATTGATCCCATTTTGAAGTAGTATTTGTAGAAAGTTTGGTTAATGAAGGAGGTTCCTAGTATGTAGAAGATCAAGTGTGAGGATAGGGAGTGTCCAAGAAATGTTTTGTCAATTATTTAATTAATAATACAATGTTAGTCACTCAGGATGAATATTCAATTTAGGGGGGAAGATAAAATCTCTAACATAATTAATAAGATAAAACAAATTCTTTGTATACTTAGAAGAATCTAGTGAATGGATTGCTTGGATTTGTGAGGCTTTAGGCTAAATTCCAAGGTGAGATTAAAGCCTTTATTTTATTTTATATTATATACTCCTAAAGACAATGATCTTGGTGCATTCCCAATAGAGGGGTGCAGTCTTTAGAGAGTGATTCAATACTCAAATGGTCTCGACAATTCTATGTCTCTAGCCAGAGCATATTCCTATCCTTTATAGGTAGATGCCTACCCAATTTTAGTAGATGCCCATCCCAAATGGATAGATAAGTGCTTATTCTTTATGGATGGATTCATATCTTGTATGAATAGAAATACCTAAGTATACAAATGAACACTTAATAACTTGAAAAAAATAATAAATAAATAAATAGTTGTATTTTTAGTAAAATGGATGGTATATTATATTTATCTTGTCATATGACCACACAAAGAAATTTTTTGAATGTTTTCAACAATTTTATCAACAATATTTTATGCCTAGGTTACACCCTCCACATTGTTCTTATCAACTAGATGACCTATGTTCTTGTAGTGGTTGACACTATCAAACATCTTTCTAGTTTGACCAACCCCTTGGTACTCTTATTATTTTTCAACTACACTACCTCATTTCCCAATAGAAATTATTTACCATCTTTCACTTCTATTATTGATTCCCAATCAATTGATTGATTGTAAAACTCACCCACATAGTTTAAGAACTTATAAACTTGTTGATTATCATTAAATACTTTCTAGTTACAAATATTATTAGGCATGCTACATCTAGTGAGAACCAAAACACTAAACTGAAATTGGGAAGAAGCTTCTTTCAAGTCAAACTTGGATGCATAAACCACCAAAGCATATGAAATTTCATTCTCTACTTTTTCAATCCATTCTATACCAAATGCATCAAATAATTGTCTCCCATATGGAATCCCTATACCTTTTAAGAGTCTTATAATTTGTTACATAGCTATTTTTTATTTGTAGAGCTATAAGCTCTAAATATCCTAGGACCTTGATGCAATTTATACCATTCTTGTGTACAATATTCAATTTAAGCATTATTACATCATATTCTACAATATTATTTGCACACTTAAATGTTAGCTTGAAAGTATACTTGAATATTTCACCATTAGGCGAGACGGGGAAAACACCTATCCCTAAACCTCCTCTAGAACATGCACCATGAAATGACATGATCCACACATCATTTATACTTTCAATAGGGTTTCAAATATAAATATATTCTATCATATGCATTATTTATTCATCATAATACTTGATAAAGTGATCAGATTTTGTATCTATGTAATGTGCTTCACTAGAGGGTATGTATTTTTCCTCAACTATATCTTGCACTTTACTTTCTCTATTTAATTTAGCAATCTCCCCCTACAATGGAATAGTAGCATAAGAAAAATCTCTCACAATTCCACCAATGGAAGGAACCCATTTTCTAGATGAAGCATACCCCACTTGGTTGGACAATCCATAATGATTATATCCATTACAAAAGACTTCTTAGGGTATGTATCCAATTGAACATGTACATTATTGACAATCCCTACCACATTAACATCTCAAGAATCCATGAAAAAATATTTTGCAAAGGATTTAAATACTTTTAAACCTAAATTATTTATGACTTTGAGGGGAATTACATTGCTTGAGGCACCTAAATCTAACATATAGTTGTGAACAAGGAAATTATTTATCAACAATATGGTGTAGAAGGGGTCAACATTAAGATAATTACCTAATAAAGAGTTCCCTAAATAGACTTATATGGTTTCTTCTTTCTTTTTGGGAACATCAATAGAATTAGAAATTTCAACAAGCTAATCATTTTCCTTTATAATTGAACAGAATGATAAAACCCTATTCCTATGTTTAGGGATCCTACATAGTTCGCTTATAGGTATAATTATTCTAATTTGTCTTAGTAAATAGGCCATAGCTATAAGTTTGTACAAAGGTAAAGGTGTATCTTGTTGGATATTTATAGAACTATCTTGAGGAATAAAATGCATTAGAAAACCATAGAGTACAAGGATTTTACCTTTGATGTCTTTATTTTTCCCTTTTTTTCTAACTTCATCAATCATTTGGGATGTACTATGTTGTTTCTTCATGATGGTGTGTTTTCTTCTTGAATCATTATTTACAACTATAGGCATCTCAATTACGTTTCCTTTAGTGATGAACCTTTATTTTTCGAGGGCTATTCTATTAGATCTTCCCCCTTCTTCATTGTTGTCACTTTGGGATCAACATTCCTAATATTGTTCTTTGTAGGATGCCTTTCTTTTCCTAAATTGGGTTCATCTACTTGTGGCACCTAGACATCATTTTTCTCCTAAATGGAGGAATATTTTTGCTCCTCAATTGATAACCATTTAATGCATGTATCAATGTAGAAATAGCTAGTATTTCCCTATCTTCAAATGATGGTATCCTTCCTCGATATTTTATCTCATCATATCTCTGAGATGTTCAAAATCATGAAGATGCACAAGATGCATTTCATATTTTTTTAATAAAAAATATGATCATTTAAGAATATTTTCTCAACATCTTCATGATTAAAAAACTCATTTCCATCATTAATAAACTAATAATAAAACACATCTAACAAATTAACATCTTTATCATACCACTATGCATTTGCATCTTCATAAGGAAATCCTTCATCTTTATTCTCTTTCATAGTAGCTACATAATTCACTAGATCATGGGGAAGGTACAAATATTCACACCATAAAGAAGAGTCCTAAAAATATACATGATCTCTTCTTAGAGGATCTAAAGTTACCTTTCTTTTTGTTTGAAATACCTTGGTCCTTGAGCATTATGTCTACCATCATATTATGGCCTTTTGGACCAATCATAATTATAAAGCCTACTATATAAATACTAACCCTCATTGAAATGGGTTGCAACATTGGGAGGTGACAACCCCTTGTCATTACTAGCAACTTTGTATGATAAATACTTCACAACACTCATTAGTTTTTCAAGTTTTTCTTTAATATTTAGGGGCTTAGTTTGAGTCCTCTTCTTAGGTTGAGCCATACTAACATCAACTCCCTTGATATTTTTTAGATCCCCTCATATTTCTTTCAATATTGATGGCAATATAATACACTTCCCTAAGAGTGTAGATTTTCATCTCTAAGGAAATAATTGATCTTGGCATCAAATGTAGCATAGTATAGAACAAAAAACATAGAGTCAATAGGTTTTAAATGTGGTGTAACCTTACTCATTGTCATTATAAACTTGGTATTAAAATGCGCCATGATTTAATTTACTCCTTTCTTGATGGTTGTAATTTCATAAGTAACAAACTTGAGATCAACTCTATCTCCATATTATAATCTAAAGACTCTCATGAATTCATCACATTTGTTAATATTACCATCTAGGAGGATTTTCTACCATTCCTTTGCACTCTCCTTAAGGGACTATGCAAACAATTCAATCATCAAAATAGGGTTTGGATAATCAAGTATACTAGAGAAACCCTATTTCTATATCAATCAATCCTAAGAGGTTTTCTAATCGCTAGAAATATTTGAGCTTGTCTCCTAAGATTATCCCTATTGTTTTGTCTCACATACCATTGATTCATAATAGGTTGGTTGTGCTACACATTCTATGAATTTTGATTTATATTTTGTTGTTGAGGAATATTTTAATTTTGATTTACGATATGTACATTTCAAGTAATCTCTTCTTGTCTTCTTTGAATTTATATCATCATTTATTGTTGTTTTAGATGGATTTGTTCAATTATATCAATTTCCTAATCCAATTTATGGTTATACTCTAACTGGGTAGTTGCATCCACATTATGAAATTAAGTACCTACTTCTTGCTTAGTTTCTTGGGAAGAGGTAGGATAGTCCTAGCATGGATTCACCCTTTTATTTATTAAAGGTGAAAGTAGGGGTAAGTTTGTGTTTGTATTTTCTATGTGTAAATTTTGAGATGCAAATCTACTTCTTGTATCATCATTTCCCTTAATCTTATATTTACCATAACAATGCCTATGGGTTCTTTTGAGTAAATTTGATTCTATTATTAGTTGAGTCATCTGAAGTATGTTGATCTAGACCTTTTACTACCTTTTCTCTACTTGATATACCCACTATTTTAGTATCATGGGAATTATGTGTAGATGATGCCTAGTTTTCTAGCTCTCCATTTAGCTTTCCATTTTCTCATATTAGCTGGAATTGGATCAAAATCTCTTCAATTTTTTTATCACTACATTATATTCATTTTTTTTATCTTATTTTATGCCTTCTTAATATTACTGGGATAAAATTTATAATAGATTCACCACTCATCACTTCAGAGGAGGTTTAATTTTAGAATACACAACTACTAATTTCACATTTGTAGACTTCCCTTTTGAGTTACCAAATTTTGTAGAATTTATCTTAATTAATTAGGTCCAAAAATAGCTTTCCCAAGTTCTAGGGGGTTTTCCCATCTTCAAGGATAGGGTTTTTTTGTCATAAAATTATGCCCTTATGCAATTTCACATAACATCAACCTTCACTTTAGCTTAATAAGATGATAATGTGAAAACCCGCCTTCATAGCCATCATTTTCGTCCCTACCTTGTCATTTTCAATCAGTGGGGGAATTTTTATGTAGGACGCTTCCACGTCATGTAGACGTCCATGCACCGCATGAAGGTCCTGACAAGATTCATAATCTTGTGGCCTTTGGAACATTACATTGTCTCCTACCCGCAAAGTGTAACACCTTTGCAGTCCTAGGTACACCCAAGAATGACTCTCTATCATGCAATTTGACCATATTATTCCCTCTCATTGTCATTCTATTCCATTCTTACAAATCATTAACTCTCTACCTCTCTTGCAATATTCATTCTCACTTCTTAGCATTTTCATTCTCTTCTTGTAACTCTAGATCTTTTATTGTTGGTTCAAACTCTCCTACATCATGTTCTTGAACATTCATCTCAAGATTTCAAGGCATTTCTCTTGCTCTCAACTTCACCAAGCTCATTGGAGGAAGGGTAACATTTACTTTCATAGCACTATTGTTTTTATTGAATAGTATATGTAGACACATAAAAATGACCTAGGCCTTTGAGCTACATTTTTCTATGTCAAACCACACTTCTTCCTCACATAATTAAATTATTTAATTATGTACCAATGTCATATTTCACACTATTGATTAAATAATCTCTCATCATTTAATTATTTCATGTCCTATATTCCTCCATGATTGTTTAGATAAATGAATTATATATTTTTATTTAAATAAGTCACTAATTAATCCCTACTATTTCTATGATTAAATAAATTTCTAATTTATTTAATTACTCATTTTTGGCTACAAATTAAATAATTACTATTAATTATTTAATTTGTTCATTATCCTTTTCTCCTTCAATTAAATAAAATTATTTATTTAACCCACTTTTTATCCCACAAAGTAAATAATTAAAATAATTATTTATTGCCTCTTTATTCCCACTTTTGAATTAAACCATTATTTAATTCCAAAAGTCAACTTTCCCCCATAAATTAAATAATTTCTATTAATTATTTGATTCTCCAGCCACCTCTTTTTCTTTGCCAAATCTTTTCCTTATCTCATTTATTCTCAACCATTGATTTAATTCTTTCTAATTAAATCTCAACCCTTCATTTCAAATCTTGCCCTAATTTTTACCTAATGTTGCCTAACCCTAATGTTTTTCATCACCTTGAATTCTATACTTTGATCTTAGGGCTTTATCAACTTCTAATCCTAGCCATCCACTTTCAATTTCACATTCTTTAAAAGGTCTCTCTCAAGTCATTTTTGGATAGATAGAATCATTTTCAGCAATTTAGACATTCTTCATGCTTGAGATTTTTTGAGTACTTGAGCACACTTCTTCACTATTTTGTTGGTCTTAGTCATAGGCTATAGTTGCACCTCAAATTTGAGGAAAATTATGCCATTTTCAGCAAGGTTGAGAAGGGAAATAAAGGTCAATCAATGGAGGCTTCAAGACTTGGTGATACTGTTTCATGTTTTTATACTCTCTTTTTTCTCTATTGTTGATTAGGGTTTAGTTTGGTATGCCATTCACAATTAACCTCAAAATTATACCCTAGTTACATTTGGTGAACTTGACAATGCTTGCATATCATGGGTATATGTTTTTGTTTGATGAAAAATTTTGTCTGATGAAAAGAATCTGCATGTTATAGAAACCTCTTTTTTTTCTTACAAAGTTCACTACCTTCTATTATGGGGGGGAGTTGAGTCGTTTGAGGGATTATTTTTTAGCAAATTAGAGAACCTACTCTCATTTTTCTAAGGAAATTACTCTTTCCTTACAAGTCATAGCTATTATTGCATGAGAAACAATTCCCAACCCGCAACCTGTTTGCAGCAAAACCATCTAGAGCATCAACTTTTATTTCATAGTCTTGGCAGATTTCTTCTTTTGCATATAATGCCTTGATCAGAGTCCTTAGAAAGGTTGGCAGTTTTAAGGACCTTCATAATAAATCCATTTTATGCATATGTTGTAGTGTTATATGGTGTGGTTGAAGTATTTATAAGCTCTTGAAGCTTATATCCACATCACCCATATCCTTATCCAATAATATCACTAGTGTTGATCTTGAAGCTCTAGAAGCTTATATCCACATCATGCCTTTTACATATCAATCTAAACTCACTATATTCAATGGAAAAATGACCTGCAACTATATTGCATAGCTGGGATTTGGTTTTAGACCTGCTAATTACATTTTCTTGAAATTTGTAAAGTATCTTCAACATACCATTTTGAATTTATATGTTGTGTTTAATCAGTGGTAGAAGATAATGTTTTAAATGTTGTGTTTAACCAATGGTAGAAGATTTTGTTAGATTAATTTTGTTACAAAAATATTCCAAGCACATGTGTTGAACAATAGATAGGAGGTTGTGGTAGAAGCTTCTATTTTAAATGATGTGTTTTATCAATGATTCAAAAATGGTTGGGAGAAACTTCTATTTTTAATGCTAAGTTTGACAAAGGTGGGAGAAATTAATATTCTCCAACAGATCTTAAGTTGAATTGACTCCCTTACACTTGATATTTTAAGATATCTTGACTTATTTTATTTTCTTAGATATTTACCTAATCATTCCCTATTGTGTAAACTGAGTCAGGTGTTTCTTTGTGGACTTTGGTAGCTATGTCTTCTCATCAAATTCATGTATATGAGGGTTGGTCATGGTTAGTAGTTGGTTGAATGCACAAAGACCATTCATTAATTCTGACATTGCTTGGCACACCTCGTTAGCAGTACATTTTCACTTTTGAAGTGTTGAAGTTGAAAACTTTTGCGTTGCAATGCCAACTTTGTTTCATCTGCCAAGACAAGTTGGCCTACTACTTCCAACTTTTAACAGCTTTTGTTGCTCTTCACAATCTATGGCTTCTCTAAATTAAATTCCGCATAAAGCAATTGTTTGTAATAGTCAACATACAAAAAAATTCCGCATAAAGCAATTGTTTGTAATAGTCAACATACAACTCTATATCCTCATCAAAGTCGTTTGTATTAGGGCTTCTCATGGCTAACCACAAGGAGGTTTTTTTTTTAGATTTTAACTTTAGACTTTAATTTTTAGTTTTAATTTAATTTAATTTTAGTTTTTAGTTTTAAGTTTTAAGTTTTAATTTAGATTAGTTTCTTCTTTTTTAGTTTTCAATTAGATTGGATTTTAATTTCGTTAGATTGAGATTTTAGATTTAGATGTTAATTTTTCTAATTTAAATTTAGATTTTTTTAAATTACATTAGGATTTTTAATATAGTTTAATTTTAAGATTTAATTTAAATATTTTTCCTTCATTTAGTTTAGATTTAAGTTTAGACTAAATTCAAATCTTAGATTTCAAGTTTATATTTTTCTAAATTAGTTAAAAATTTAGATTTTTTTTTAAATTTAATTTATATTTTTAATTTAGCTTTTAGATTTTAAATTTTTCCTAATTTAGTTTAGATTTAAATTTTTAATTTTGATTAATCATATTTTTAGATTAAATTAATTTTGTTAGCTAGATTAATTTTATTTTCTTTCTAGTTTAATTTTGATTTTGTGGATAATTTTTGACCCTTTCTTTGCAGGTTTGAATGTCTAAGATTTGAAAATTAAAACCTAAATTTTCAAAGATTGAAGGTCAAAACTACTAATTGTGCTTTGGAAGGCTCCTCATTTAGTTTGCTTTATCTTAAGTGTCTTTTTCACATAGAATGATTAGTGGGTCTAAAAAGAACTTGATTGTTTGATTTGACATCATAAGCGGGGTTAAAATTAACTAGTGCTTGCATTGTATCATGGTTTACATCTTGTCCTTGGATGTGTTTCCTCTTCTCTCGCGCCACTTGGGGATCTTGAGAATCAAAATAATTCCTTTGGAATTTTGTACAACCATCCACACATTTGTTTTTGGAGTTAAAATGAACCCCATGCGAGTGTGAGGTAAAGGCATTATGTATGTTGTCATTGCACTTTGTATGACCTAGGAGATCAAAAACAACATACTTCCTTTCTTTTGTATACCTTTTAGAGGGCCTACCACCCCGCTTCGAAATGTGGGAACAACACAAGAGGTAACAAGCTAAATCCAAGCTCTTCTAAATCACTATATAATAAAAGTGCATTTTGACAAAAGTCATTAAGTAGCAAGTGAGAATGTTTCATACCGACAAGTGCCAACCTTAGTATCCCCATGAGCTACATCAAAATACTTTCCTATGAAGGGATTGGTAGGCCTCTTGATTGACCATAATCTTGATTTAATCTTGTTGTGTGTATGGCCACCTTGAATGGATGCCCTTACTGAGAACCAATTGTTTTAGTGTCCAAAAACATTTTTATATGCTCATTGATCATAGGATGTTGAACCTCTAAAGCCACCCCATGTTTTCACTATTTTTAACACCCTATCGTGCAAACCCCCAAAGGACAACCAAGCATTAATTACCACAATTTTTATAAAAAAAATTAACATAACATAGATGTAATACACATTAAGTCATGACATGAATTTTATTTAAGTAAATTCACTAACACATACATCCCTTGGGATACATGAGGAGGAGTCATTATGAGACTTAGATCCACACAATGACATTATACATAACAAAGTAAACATTTACAAATGTAACACATACATGGTGGAATCATTAATAAGAAACCATCTGAGTAAATAAATACAACACATTGAATAACCACTTCCAAGGACCAATATCCACACAAGGTTTACCAAGATGAAATACTACCTTACATCACATTACAATGTTCAAGAGGTACAATGATACATAAGTGTTTCCAAACATGAACAGAAACCATACAATAAGATAACATGATACAACTAAACAGATGAATACAAAGTATCATAACTGGCTCCAAGACAAATACAACTCTGGAGTTGCCGCAACAGCACCAATCTGCACCTCTCGATCCTCGACTAGGGACCCAATGGGATACTTAGCACGTTCCACCTGACCACATGGGTCCAAAGACCCACCCCTATGCTAAGAAGTTGACAAGAAAGTGACCGTGGCCAAGAACGCCACAAGACCAACCCAATAACGAATATCAAAATAATAGAAACTCCAAAAGCAACAACAAAAGATTCCATAGATTATAAACAACAACAACCAAGATCAAAACATAGTAAGCACAAGACCATAAAGACACATCATAGATTAGTCAATAGCAACAATCATAAATCATTTCCAAAAGAATCTAAAGCAATAATTAGAACACAATTCCAAAGGAAACAAGAACAAGGCACAAGGGTGTCTAGTGGAGAGTGTCATCGCATAGCTCTCATGGGATATGCTAGGCCTTCCTCCAACTGAGGCGTCGACACCCATCTATGGATCTCCTAGCCCTTCCTCCTACTCGAGGTGTCGAAACCATAGGGTAGCTCATGCAGAGCTGATAACCTCTCACGAGGACGAGGTTACAACTTTTCCAACCATGGCCTTCTCATTCTATCATTAGTCTATGATAGCCCTAATGCATAGACGAGGTATCCAATATTTATTATCTTGTGTGTTTTACTAGCCATCCCCCTAATTCTATTTTTAGGTTTTCACTTGTTACACTACTCTTACGTGGGTTATCCTGAGCTCTTCCTCCTTTCGAGGCACCAACCCCCATGAAGAGCCACTCTCCCTAGATGCCCAAATCACAAACCAAATCATCAAGGGGTTGTACCAATACTGAAACAAAACATTGAATTCTCATAATTGAAACACACGCGAGGCATATACCATGTCACCAAAAGCCATATACAAAGTTTCCCATGAATTCTAGTACAACCCATACACAAACTCAAATCTCAATTAAGACCAAACTAGGAAAGGACCAAAGCAATGAAGAATCAATAGGAAACATGATTACCCTTGCCTCTGGAAGCCCAAGAAAAGAACAACTACCCAAAAAGCCTGCAAACGAGGGTAAGTCAAGCAGACGATGGTTTCAACAAAACTTCAACATAAAAATTTCCTCCAACTAAATCAACTAAGAGGAAGCCACATCAAAATAACTCATTACTTCAATTTCAAATCCGACGAAAGAAATCACGTTCAAAACCAAGCAATTCCAAAAGAGGAGTCACATCAAAATGGAAATGCCAAATCAACCTTAAATGAACATATACACTTATTGCACAAACATTAAAGAATAACAAGCATTCCAATACATTTCATATGTTTGCTCAATAAGAAAGAATTTAAAATAACTAAAAAAAATACTTTCATCATCATTCAAATCATGGAATTCAGTAAAAATGTTAGCATCTAGTGCATAAGTAATGTCCTCTATCTCACGATCACACATGATGTCAAATTTATTCCTCATACCATTATGTAATTCCATATGGAGTGTCTCAAAACAAGGTTCAAATAATTCAACATTTAAACTTGAGCCAAAATTTTCACATTGATCTTTCATAACATGTTCAATACTTGAATCATTTTGAATGCTATCACTTTCAAGATTAACAGGGTCAACAAGAATACTTTCATGTGCACTAGCAATCTCATGTGCACTTTCAACTAATAGGTATATTGACTTATGTACCAAAGACTCACTGTTATCTAAAACTTGCTCACAAGCAATAAAGCAAAACTCTTCATTTCCTTTCACATTAATGCATTCCTCATTCAAACCAAACATGTCCATTTGCATACCATGAAGACGAGAGATATCATCAAAGAAATAACCATACTCAATCTCATATTGACTGACCTCATATCCATTATCATTTACATCATATCATTGTTCCACACATTGGTCAAAAGGTTTTGCAATGTCAACATAATCTGAATGTCCATCAAATTGTTCAACATTATCAATGGGTAATAATGCTAATCCTAGATCCATGTGATTGTCACAATGCAAAACTTGATCATTCAAAACTGAATTCCTTCCTTCATCAGTGTGCACCTCATCATCTTTCTCATGTATATTTGACATTTCCATATATGTTTCATATAAACAGTCATGAGCAGTAAAGACACAAGTAGTTTTATCAACATCTTCATCACTTCCAACACTATGTTCATCATCAAAAAATTAAACACACATATGCTTATCTTTAAATTCTTCATCACTCATAGAATTAGCATGCTCCATTCATGTCAAACCTATTAGCTCTCAAAAACACAAGTTTGAACCACAAGAGGTTGCCAGGCTCTCACAACATTTTAGGATAATAGACAAGGCCAAATGAATTGAACCTTCTACTCTTCAGGTGCTACTAGACCTAGGCCGGTGTACCTATGACAATGAAGCAAACTTGACCCTTGTTTATTTCATAAAGTGATTTACCCACAATGGCAAATGGGAGTGGATAAATGAATTTTATTCTAGTGCAAATTGTATAAGCAATATCAAGGCTAAATTCTAATGTGTTCATATGTAAGAAATGGATGAAATTAAACAATGAAATGGTAGATACTAGTACCTTATTGGGTGTATGGAGTCAAATGAAAAATCTGAAATAAGTGACCTCTTTCTAGTAGACACTCAAATTGTTTGGCATATAAGTTCAACTTTATAATTCGTATAAACTTGCAGGAATGTGATTACCAAGTTATTCTTAATAATCTGATTGAAATTCCCTAATTACTATGATTGACTAAAAGGATTTAATCTTTCCTTGAAAGAACCAATTAATCCAATCATACAAATACAGTAAGTGTGCACTGATAAAATGAAAAATACCCTTGATATATTAGCTTACATAATTAGAAAACATCAACCTTGGAGACAACTTCAACAATACTTTTAATTAACACAACAAATAATTGATACCAAAAAATATGTCACCAAATCAAATGACTTCCATTGATATATCCCTTGTTTCACACATGCATCATAGTCTCAAAATTGTAAAACATTTTAATTTGTTGTATTTTCTATTCACTATCTGCTCCCCGTTATTCTTTTCAAAAATGGATATATATACATCGGCTATATGAAACAATGTGTCCCTTCGAATTCAAATTTTGGGTGATCATTTTATTCAGGAATTTGCTAATATTCACTAGACACCAGCTATTTTGTCATGCAGTCTTACCAATGCTTTGTGTCTCCTCAAAAATTATCTTTTAGATCAGTATGACTTTGTGAGTTGAGCAGACATCCCTCAAACTACTCGTGTCTTGCTGAAGTATTTCCTTTAGTCCATTTTTTTATCTCCAAGACATAACAATTTTCCTACTGATGAAGCAACACTTGGTATGACCTTCATAGCTCTCTTCGAAAAAGCTTGTCTCGTGAATAACCAATCCCTCCAAACATTTTTCTTAGTCATGGGTCGACAAAACTCCATGACTTCATATTGATAATATCGAATCCACCTCTATTTTTCTAGCAAGACTGGATGAATACTACAAGACATTACTTTGATGGATCTTGTCTCACCGATGAATTTTGTTATCAGAAAGACAATCAATATCGCCAAGTCTTATTACCATTATAATCCCATAACAACGACATAGAGATTTGGCAGGATTTACATGAACTCACCTTGATAGTATCAATAGAATATTCCTTTGCCTTGTTAGCGAGACCAGGTGAATGCTACGGGACCTCACTCTAATGGCTATAGTCTTGGCAATACATCTCTTTGTGTTCTGATCGGTAAGACAACTGATGACTTGATATGAATTATCCCAATGAATATTGTGTTGCCGATAGGATCTTTCTTTCGTCGAGACTTCAAAACTGTGTCTTCCCGATTTGTATCCAAATGAAATTTTATCAATAAGACATCTCCGATCTCTTGCTGATAGACTGCAAAAAGACATACGTTAGTATAAAATTCTTTATGGATCATGGAGACTTGCAATATGTTATGCCAATATGGTTTATACATTGAAATACTCAAGTACAAGTGAATTATATGGGACCAAATGATATAAACTGGCAAAAGCATGGGAAAAAATGTTATACAAAGCGAATTTTTGAACTCATGGTATGGACTTCTTTGGAAACTCATGGGTACAAACAACCATAAAATTTTCAAAATTTTATAGTTTTAATAGTGACTCTGTCTGGGGATGAATGATTATGAGATCATTGCATGGATCTAGATATCTTGGTGAGCAAACCAAACATTCAAGGACATGGACTAATGAGCAGGATGGGATGAATGGAAGTGGAGATGAACATAATCCTATACTATTATACATGCAAATATTTATGAGAGGATTATCAAGAGTTGTCCATGCACTGGAAACCCTTAATCCTCTGTATTCCCTTTTTTAAGAGAAGAAATGCTTCAGAAATTTCCCATGTACAAACAACTCATGTTCTTCACTAGTCATGTTTTGTAAGTAATACGAATATTCTCCTTTCTTACCAACAACAACAAAGGGTCCCAGCCACAAAAATTCAAATTTCTCGTGCTTTCCCTTCTCCTAACATCTTGCATTCCACATTAGCACCAAATCATTTTCTTCAAATTTTCTATCCTTTTCCCTTTTATCAAATAAATACTTCATTTGTGCTTGCAACTTCACATTCTAGTTTTGAGCTACTCTTCTTATTTCATCAAGCTCTACCAACTGTTCCATTCTTTCCTCCATTGGTCCTAGAATATCTATATCTTCCTAAAGGATAAATTTGTAAATTGGTAACAAATTTTGTAAAGGAATCTTAGCTTGTGTTCCATACACCAATTCAAATGGGGACTTTCCAATTTCCTTTTTCACAGTTATTCTATCAACCCACACAACCATCTTCAATTTTGAATCCCAAGCCTTTTTATTTCCACCTAGCATTCTCCATATGATTTTTAGAAGACTCTTGCTACTGGACTCTGCCTGACCATTAGCTTGCAAATGGTAAGGAGTTGCATAAGAAATAGTGATACCCTGCAAATTACAAAAATATTTAAACTCATCAGATCTGAAACACATCCCATTATCTATAATCAATCTTAATGGTGTATTGAATCTAGTAATAATGTTATCCATTAAAAAATTGATCACAACTTTACTTGTTTCCTGCTTGGTTGGAATTGCCTCTACCCATTTGGTGAAGTAATCGGTAGCTACCAGTATCCATTTATGTCCTCCACTTGATTTCTCTTGTATCTCCCAAATAAAATCAATTCCCCACTGATGAAAAGGGGCTTCAACCTACAAAGTTTTGAGTGGTAAAGCTCCCTGATACTTCATTTTCCCCAAGAACTTCTGGCATGCTTCACATCTTCTTACGTATGAAAAAGAATCATTAAAAACTTTTGGCCAGTAATAACCTGCCCTGAGAATCTTGTGTGCAGTTGTCTTTGTAGATGTAGACGTCCAATTTGATCACTTCCATATGATCAAATGCATCTCCTTATTTATCCGATTGCTCATCCCCTCTGTCAATATTAATTAAACCATTTGTTTAGTTAATACCTTGCATCTTACATAAGGGTCCTAAAGTATTTAATTTAATAAATACTTTACCCCCTTTGCCTCCTCTAAATTAAATAAATTTACCATTTTATTTAATTTAGTCATATTCCCCTTTTGGAATTAAAATTCATTTTTTAATTCCTCTTTTCTCTCTCATAGTCACATCCTCCAACTTTTGCAAGTTGGTCCTTAATCCATCTTAATTACTTCATCTTCTTCTAATTAACTAGGGTTAGCATGTGCATACACTTAATCATCATTAAGGTCACATCCTCCATAATCTCCCACTTGCTTCTAATGAGTCATTAGTCCATCTAACTGAGTACTTGCACAACCTTAATCATTTGGTTAGCCTAACCTAATCCTCCTCCCACTTATGGCATGTGTCCTTAAGTCAACCTTATTAAAGTCTTTCTCCCTTTGGACAAGGCACTCCACTTCCCCATGTGAATTTTTAATTCACCTTTTAATCCCCAAGGCACCCAAAAGGATTTTTTAATTCCTTCACTTCTCCCCATATGTCCTTCACCTATTCTTTATTCTTTCCCATCTCCCCATGAGCATATTTGAGGAATTTTTAATTCCTCACATGTCCTCTCACCCACATGGGGACAAGGACCTCCTTTATGAGGAGATCTTGTCCAATCCCAAGGTACTTTGTACCCCCTCCATGTCATGTCCTTCTCCTTCCACCTCATGTCCACTTCACCTTTTAGGGCTACACATGCCACATGTCAAGATGTGAGGGCTTGTGAGTTCTCAACTCACCTTAGCCCTACATCTTGATATTTGGTGGCTCAATCTTGGCCATCCATTTCCCCTAGGAATTCTCAAAATTCCTATAAATACCCCCTCTTTTCTCTCATTTTGGGGGAGATCATTTTGCTAGCCAAACTCTTGCAATTTTGTTTCTCATCTTATACTTAGCCATTTTCTTGTTTTCATCCACTTGCACTCATCCTCACAACATCACTTAGCTTGCATCTACTTGCCATCCAAGGAGCATACACATCAAAGATTGAAGGGCCAACCAAAGGATCGATTCGACGCAAGGTATAGAGTTCCATTTTGTTGCTTTCATCTTGTGTTGTTCCAACTTAGGCTAATCTTGAGGTGTAGGTTGTTTTGGTGTTTATTTGCACTCTTTTAACTTGTTGCTTGTTTTCTAATGCCCACATTCGACCTATCACAGTAGAATAATGGCCTCCACATACCCCTTCATGCATCTCTTTTAAAACATTCTTGGCCTGTGACTCATCTAGACATAGCAACAACGCCCCATCCCTATTTTTCCAAAAGAAATCACCTTCCATGAACACATATTTGGATGCTTGCAGCTTCAAGGTTCTTCTCTAATTATCACTTAATCCTTTAGGGCACTTCATGTATCTGAGGTAATGCATGATGTTTGTATACCAAGGAGTATGCTCAATACTTGCAACTGCATTTCCTTCATCTTCTATACTACAAATTTATTTTTCTTCAATATTTGTTTTTGCCATTAACTTGGCCAAACCCTGACCTCTTACTAATTTGGTGATTTGTATTTCCATATCAAATTCTTGAATTTTATTAATCCACTCGCATCTCTTTCCTATTACTTCTGACTGTGTCAAAATATCTTTAATAGTTGCATGAGGGACATAAGCAATCACTTTGGCTCCAACAAGATATGGTCTAAAATCCTTTGTGGCTTTCACCAATGCAAACACTTTTTTTTCTATTATATCATATTTCAATTCTACCTGTTGCAATGAATTGCTGAAAAAAGACATAGGCTGCTCATGGCCATCCTCATTCTTCTATAACATAACAGTAGCTATAGTGTGCATTGAAGCAAATGAAAATATTTGAAAGGGTTTTGAAAAATCTGGAGATTTAAGGACAAGAGCTTCTTTAATGGCCTTTTTGATGGATACGAAAGCTTCCAGTGCCTCTGCAATCCAATCTATATTTTGTCCTTTCCTTAGCATCTTTGATATGGGCTTAACAATTTTAGCAAAATTAGACACAAATCTCCTAACAAAGTTGATCTATCCAAAAAATGATTGGATGGCCTTGATAGTTTTAGGAATAGGAATTCTATCTATGGCCTCAACTCTCTCAGGATGTATTCTAATTCCCTCCTTTGACATAATATGTCCTAAGACTTTTCCCTCTGTGACTACAAAATGACATTTTTTAGGGTTCAGACTAATACCATATTCCAAGGCTTTAATAAATATTTTTTCAAGATGTTCTACATGATCTTCAACCCTTTTTGAATAATCAATAAGGTCATCTTGATACACTACCATGATAGTATTAATGAAATATGCAAATGCTATGTCCATAGCTCTTTGAAAGGTTGCACCTGCATTTGTGAGACCGAATGGCATTCTCACATAAATGTATGTTCCCCACGGGGTTGTAAAAGCTATCTTGTACCACTCAGATTCTTTAACTTTGACCTGATTATAACCAGAGAACCCATCCATCATAAACAACAGCTCACACCCTGTTACTTTATGTAGTATAGCTTCCATATTAGGTAAAGGATAATTATCCTTGAGAGATGCCATGTTTATATTTCTAAAGTACACACATAATATGATATCCCCATTCTTCTTCCTCATAGGAACTGGGTTCGAAACCCATGTTGAATGCCTGATTGGTTTGATAATACCCTCATCTCTAAGCTTTGCCAATTCCTCCTACATTTTTAGTTCCAATGTCAAGTTAATAGGTCTTTGTCTTTGCCTAAATGGCTTTGCATCTAGTTTCAATGGGATTTCATGTTGAAACAAATCTTCCCTATATGCTTTGAGATCTTCATAAGACCATGCAAACACATGTTTATATTTTCTCAATAATGCAATCAACATTCCTCGAATTGTCGGGCTTATTTTCTTTCCAATGTATACCTTTTTTGGTACCAGCTCAGTACCTAAATTGACCTCTTCAATATCCTCCCTCTTCACTAGTTTCTGCTTCATGAGGGACCAATCATTTCCATCATACACGCTCTCCAATGCTACTATCCCTTTGGGAAGCTTATTAGTTCTAAGTTGTAAGACCTCTTTCCCAAATATTGTTTGCTTTCCATCTGCTTCTTCTACAAAGGCATTGAAATCAATTTATTGAGTTTCATATTGATCTATACAGTGAAGAAATTTCAAGAGGTCAACATCATCATTAAAAACGTACCAACTGTATATATTGTCAGGCACAACGGATCTTTCTTTGAACTCAATTTGAGACACTCCAGCCAATGTGATGTCATCTCTTCTTAGTGCTACATTGGCTAAAAATTCTACCATTATGTTTTTTGATCTATCAATCCACTCAATAGAGAAATCATCAAACAACTCAATTGTATCCCACACAACATTCCTATACTGCTTCAGCCTCTTGTGTTTTGCTACATATTTTGATTTAACTTGAGAAACAACTAGCTTGGAATCCCTTAAAATAGCTAGCAGCTTGATCTTATGTTTTACAACCATATTCAAACCTATTAACAAAGCTTCATACTTTGCTATGTTGTTTGTACATTCAAATGCCCCAAAAAATGAATATTTAAATGTAACTCCTTTAGGTGAAACAAACACTATTCCCACTCCATTACTTTCTTGACTGCAAGCTCCATCAAAGTATATTTTCCATATGCCATCACAATTTTTTGCAACATGTTTATCAATTGGATCAACATTGACTAATTTTGGTTGGGTTGGTTCTATCTTAAAATTTCCAAGATCCGTATCATAGAAGCAATTAATTTGATCTTAAGGTAAGTAGTCTATATTTTGGTTCATCCTCAGCTCGCTATACAACTTAACTTCCTGGCCATTCACTAGAATTGTTGCATAAGATAAATCAAATTCGACATTTCCCCCAACCGTGGTCATCCACTGTCTTGATAGAAGCATCACAAACTGAGGAGGGGTATCAATTAAAGTTATATCTATATTGTAGGCCACCTGAGGATAAGTAGCTAGTTTGATTTCAACATCTTTCATAACACCTATTACTAGAACAGGCCTACTATCCATTGCATAACACTTCCCTCTATTAGTATCCACCCACATGCCAAGCTATTTCATAACTCCAACAGACATGATATTAATAGCAACACCAGAGTCTATTATGCGATTCCTCAATATTTTTTTATTTATAAGCAGCATGGTGAAAAAAGGTTCAACCTATGGGGGATTGACTAATACATCATTTAAGCACACTTCTAGGACAAACACCTTCTCTTGTTTATTAGCCGTTTTAGTGGCCATCTAATTTTCATAACTTGTACTTTTCTCATTTCCATTTGATATCAATTGTATTGCACTATCTCTATACTCCTTAATTTTCATCATCTCCAGCAGTGGGATAGATATTTTCACCTGAGATAAATCCTAAGAGAAGTCAAAAGAAGAACCCTCTGGCTTAGTCCTTTTCTTTTGCTCTAATGTTTCTCCTTTGAATTCTTCCTTTTGGAGAGGTTTCTTCTTTTCTTTGTATAACTCTTTGTTCTCCTCCTTCTGGACAAGCATCTGTTCATTCTCATTATGTCGCTTATTTTCTATTTTCTTCAAAAACTTTTGGCATCACTTCTCTGTATTTCATAAATATTCCCCTGGGAACACTTTCCTTTTCATTCACTGTCATGTTTCTTAACTAGTAATTTCTCTTTGCTTGTTCAACTGCAACAATGGTCAACCTCCTTATTTCCTCTTTAGTAGGTCTCCTTATATTGTATTGAGAAGGCACCTCAACAGAGTGATATTCTACAATATTTTCTTCAGAATCAGAAAAAAACTTATTGTTCAGCCATGTGAACATTGCACCTTTGATTTGAAACATCATACTCACAACCTTCATCTTCTGAAGAAAAATAGCCTTCCTCAGCGGGGTGAAAAGTATTTGAGGTCAAATACACTGTGTGATCCTCTCTACTATCACCCACTAACATTCATTCTTCCTGCATTTCTTGGGCTATAAGAAAATAGTCTGGGGAATGTGACTTATCACAACTTTCACACCAAAGATTATTATTTACCATATATGCTCCCTTCTTCCTTAATGGATCAGGTGTTTCTTTGCTCCTAAGTCTATCAATTACAGGTTTTCCATCTTTCCAATTTGTATTATAAGACATATCATGTAACCTAGGCCTCTCATTTTTGTACATGTTCTCCTATTTGTACTAATAATTATTAACTTGCTGAGGAACCCTAGGATTATCTCTTATTGATCATCCCAGCATCTTTCATGTTGTTTTCAATGGTTAATGCTATCTTTTAGGCTTCAGCTAAATCTCTTGGAAACCTATTTATTAGTTCATACCCTATTTTTGGATCGAATGCTTTCAAATAGACACTCAATGCTGCAGAGTCTGGCAACTTTGACCTAGGTGGTATCTTATTCTACAATTTTTTGAATCTCTAGTTAAAATCATAAGTTGACTCATTCTGATTTTTCTGAATTCCCACTAATTCGTGAAAAGTAGCATCTAGTGCACATAGATTTCCCTATTGTTCAAGAAATTGATCCTGAAGTTCTTAGATAGAATCAATAGAAGCTATTGGTAGGCTATTGAACCAATCGATAGCTTCTTCAATGAGTGACATCATGAATAACCTCATATGTAAATCTTCAGATGGTATATCCAAATCTTGGACAAAAGCATTAAAATTCCTCAAATGATCTTCAACAATAATTACACTACTCCCTGTAAACTTAGGAACAAGACTCCTCCAATTGCTATCCATAGGGTAAGGGTATAATTGAAACCCTATTAAATCAAACTGTCTAATCATTGTTGTGTATTGTTGAGGGGGAGGATTATGCAAGTGTTGATACTGGTATACTGGATTATTGTATTGTGTATGAAGATATGGCACATATTGTTGACCATGAGGTGGTTGCACATTTGTATGTTGTGGTGCAATGTATGGTGGATGGTTTGGCTACTTGTATTGATTTCCAATCTAATCCTAAGGAGCCTTTGGCTGGTATGAAGGCCCTACATTATTAATTCCTTTTTATGAGGTGGCACATACTTTGAAAGACTAGTTGTCTAAGCCTTAATTTGGGCTTCCTACAATTTTAATTTTTGGAGTTCCTTCATCTTTTGGAGCCTCTATTGTTCTAGTTCTACTTTTTCTCTTTCTACTTCTTGTCTCTGAAACTCCAATTGTATGTCTAATTCTTTACCAGTCAAGAACTCAAATTTTTCTTGTGGAGTTACATTATCAATGGGCTCATTTTGATTACCCTCCATTCTCTGATCATTTTCCCATTGATACGCAACTCTTTCAGCCTCGAGTTTAGGTTCAAATTCCACCTGTTTCTAAGGATTATAAAAGGGATTTCCTTTTTCTTCAGGGGTACAAGTTTCTCCACTTGAACTATCTCTCCATGTATCATAATGATCGTATGTCTCACAATGTGGTCTTGACGCTTTGTCTTTGTTCATTATGCACATGTCCTCATTTATCTTCTTACCCTTATCAATCTTATCATCCTTATGTGTCCACTTACTGTTGCCACTAGGACCTCCTTTGTACTGGGATCTTCTACCATTCATGTTGAATTGATGCAATGTTCTTATTAGAGTCACCACTCACTTTATTAAAAGTGAGAAAATGATTCTTTTGAAATTATTTTTATTTTATTTTATCCCCAGCAGAATCACTTTTTCTAAAACTTCTCAAATTATGAATCTTTCTTCAATGACTCTATATGATGGCCATCAACCGGTTATCCTATAATAATTTTCCTAGAAAAGTCACCAATTTGTTATCTCTCAAAAACCCAGGTTTGAACCACAAGAGGTTGCCAAGCTCTCACAATGTTTTAGGGTAACAGACAAGGCCAAATGAATTGAACCTTCTACTCTTCAGGTGCTGCTAGACCTAGGCCAGTGTACCTATGACAATAAAGCAGACTTGACCCTTATTTATTTCATAACGTGATTTACCCACAATGACAAATGGGAGTGGATAAATGAATTTTATTCTGGTGCAAATTGTATAAGCAATATCAAGTCTAAATTCTAACATGTTCATATGTAAGAAATGAACGAATTAAACAATAAAATGGTAGAGACTAGTGCCTTATTGGGTGTGTAGACATCCAAATTTGGACACTTAATTTATCCAAATTTATCACTTTTCATCTAAACATCCTCTTATCTGAGTTAATTAAGTAATATTACTATTATTTAATTAATATCTTTAATTTTGCCAAATCCCTAAGGTATTTAATTAATAATTAAATACCTTACCCTCCTTAATCCTCTTTGCATCAAATAAATTAAATAAATATTACATTTATTTAATTTCTCACATGTCATTTTCATCTAATCCTAATCCATCTCCTAATTTCTTCATTAGGGATGTGCACATGCCTAATCCTTGATTAGGATGTGTCACATCCTCCAAATTTTGCAAGTTGGCTTCTAATCCTCATTTATCTTCTAATTTGATTAATTAATCTTAATCAATCCTTGTCAACTCTCTCCATCCCCAAGGAATTTTTAATTCCTTTTATTCCTCCAAGAATCCCTTTTCCCATGCATCTTCTAGAACCTTTGACTTGTCACATCAAGTCACATGTGACAAACTCCCACCTTTTGGGAACATTGTCTTATCCACTAGATTCTTCCAATCATTGTGAATTTAAAATTCACTTTTATTCACCCAAGATTCTTCCCATCTCCCAATGTACTTGCAAGGTACTTGTACTTCCTCCACATCATGTACTTCTCTTCCACCTCACTTACACCTCATATCCCCTTAGCCACTTCACCATCCACATGTCAAGATGTGAGGGCTTGTGGGTTCTCAACCCGCCATAGCCCTTCATCTTGACCTTGTTGGATGAATCTTGACCGTTGAATTCTCTAGAGAATTCAAATTCTTCTATAAATACCCCCTCCTCAAGGGCATTTTCAACACTCAGCCATTTGATAACTACATGCTGCCAATTTGCACTTTCAATCCTTTGCCATCATCTAGGCATCTCTTTTAATCATTTTTCACATCTAACTTTGCATTTAGTCACTCAAGCAATCATCTAAGGAGCACACAAAATCATCCCAAGCAAGGGCCAATCAAGGAGTCATCAACAACAAGGAAGGTGAAATCATTTGCATCTTGTTTTGTCCATTTTCCTTCTTGTTATATCACTCTTTAGGCTAATCTTGAAGTGTCCTTAGTCTTTTATCACTTGCATTTTTAAGTTATTTTGCACGTTAGAGTAGGATAAAATTCTTGGGTTCACAGGGTGTACAGAGTCAAATGAAAAATCTTAAATAAGTGATCTCTTTCTGGAAAACACTCAAATTGTTTGGCATATAATTTTAAGTTTATAACTGGTATAAACATGTAGGAATGTGATTACCAAGTTCTTCTTAATAATCCAATTGAAATTCCCTAATTACTATGATTGACTAAAAGGATTTAATCTTTCCTTGAAAGAACCAATTAATCCAATCATACAAATACAACAAGTGTGCACTGATAAACTGAAAAATACCCTTGATATATCAATTTACATAATTAGAAAACATCACTCTTGGAGACAACTTTAGCAATACTTTTAATTAGCACAACAAAAAATTGATACCAAAAAATATGTCACCAAATCAAATGACTTCCATTGATATCTCCCATGTTTCACACATGCATCATAGTCTCAAAATTGTAAAACATTTTAATCTGTTGTATTTTCTATTCACTATCTGCTCCCCATTATCCTTTTAAAAAATGGATATATATACATTGGCTATATGAAACAATGCATCCCTTCAAATTCAAATTTTGGGTGATCATTTTATTCGAGCATTTTCCAATATTCACTAGACACCCGTTATGTCATCCTACAGTCTTATCGATGCTCTGTGTCTCCTCAATTGTTATCTTTTTGATCAGTATGACTTTGTGAGTCAAGTAGACATCCCTTAGACTACTCGTGTCTTGTCGAAGTATTTCCTTTAGTCCATTTTCTGATCGTCGAGACATAAGAATTTTCCTACCGATGAAGCAACACTCGGTATGACCTTCATAGCTCTCTTCGATAAAGCCTGTCTCGCTAATAACCAATCCCTCCAAACATTTCGCTAAGTCCTTACCAATGTAATCCTATCGGTGTGTCATAAGGGGTTGAGAAAACTTCATGACTTCATATCGATAATATTGAATCCACCTTTGTTTTTCTAGCAAGACTGGATGAATACTACAAGACATTACTCTGATGGCTTTTGTCTCATCAATGAATTTTGTTATCGGCAAGACAATGAACATCGCCAAGTCCCATTACCGTTATAATCTCGTTACAACAACATGGAGAGTTGGTAGGATTTACATGAACTCACCTCGATAGTATCAATAGAATCTTCCTTTGCCTTGTCGGCGAAACCGGGTGAATGCTATGGGGCCTCACTTTGATGGCTATAGTCTTGGTGATACATCTCTTTGTGTTCTGATCGATAAGACACATGATGAATCGATATGACTCATCCCAACAGATATTGTTGTGCCAATAGGATCTTTCGTTCGCTGAGACTCTAAACTATGTCTTCCCGATGTGTATCCAAATGAAATTTTATCAATAAGACATCTCCGATCTCTTGTTGATAGACTACAAAAAGACATACGTTAGTATAAAATGTTGTATGGATCAGGGAGACCAGAAACATGTTATGCCAATATGGTTTATACATTGAAATACTCAAGGACAGGTGAATTCTATGGGACCAAATGATAAAAAAATGACAAAAGAATAGGCAAAAATGTTATACAAAGCAGATTCTTGAACTCATGATATGGACTTCTTTGGAAACTCATGGGTACAAACAACCATAACATTTTCAAAATTTTATAGTTCTAACAAAACCTAAGCTACATTCTAAGTTTGCATAAAATACAATTTGACCATTCACTTGGAGGCAAGTGACTTCATCAATATTCATATCATTACATCCTTTAGGTGAAGAGAGTACCTCCATATCATCACTATAGGAGCATTTGTAATTAGCAGAAGAGCAATTAGTTTGACTTTCATCATCATCCTCATCACAAGAAAACTTATCACCACATAAATCATGCTCAGGTTCTTCAGAGTGAATGCTTGAACTTCTATCTTCAATGTCTTGATCATTGATTTGTGATGAGATGTCATCAGCAATTGCATTATTTTCACTAACCATAACCTAACATGGAATGATGTCTTGCATCTCTTTTATTTCTTCATTACCTAGGATATTGCAAGAAAAATTTTCGTGCATATCTATGTTATCATCATACCATGTATCTTCATCTTCACCATTGCTGGAAGGATCCACACATGTTTTGATTGTTAACTGATTACAGTCAACATCCTCATTCATACAACACATATCTTCATTTTCTAATACACTCTTTTCATTCTTGTGTATCATGTCCTAATTTTCTTCAATAAGACAACTACTATATTTATTTTGAAACACCACATTTTGTGCATAATTAAGTCAGTCTCCCTCAATAACCTTTATCCATCGAGTACTTGATCCAAACTGTGAGGCTTCAACCCCTTTGGAAAAGTACTTAGCCTAGACTCATAGATCTCACAAAATAGATCAATGCACAATGAATCCTTAGGCTTGAAATTTGTGGGGAATTTCTAAAAGGCATCCAAAAACCTTGAGAATAGATCATGTGTTGATTCTCCTTTGTTTCTTTGCATTTTAGACAATCCTTGAACAAGAGATGTTTGATCAACAATGCTCAAATTTTGATGACATTTAACATGGAGTTCACTATGTCCTGCATGTTGTGATGATGGAGAAATCAGAGTAGCAACATTAGGATCTTGACAAGCACTTCTATTATCTGATCCATGACTCCTATCTACATGAGGTGTACTAGGATGACCAAAAATCATAGCCTTATCTCCTTTCATCATTGAATATCTCAAAAAAAATTCAATATCCATAGCAATTTGATATGCTTGGTGCAAGGTTGTAGGCTCTTTATACCTTAATAGATAACTCATCTTTTTGTCAAATTATCCTAAGTACATGACCAAACATTCAACATCATTTGGTCTTATACTCTTTTGGATCTCTCTTATTAACTTTGAAAATATAAGATTAAAAGATGGGACTAACTCATCTTTTCCTTTCTCCATATTCATGAAATTTTTCCTTATCAAAATAGGGTCAATCCTTTCTCTAAATTGCTCCATGAACACTACCTTAAAACTCTTCCCATGAATGAATGGAGGAAGCTGGAAGATAGGAGAACCAATCCCTTGCATCTCCTCTTAAGGACTGAACAAATAGTCTCATGATCACAACCTCATAATTAAACTCATAATCATCCATCACATTAGTGAAATCTTGTAGATGTTTATTTGTTGATTCAGACTTATCACCAATGAATTTTGGTAATTTATTTCTAACTTTAGCTAGAATGTCATTTGGGTAACCACTAATGCCATTGAAGTTGATGGCTATGTACCTTCTAGTATTGAAACTTCTTTGACAATCTGGTTGGGATGGATCACAAACCATGGTTGCACTAAGAACTAGACTAGGATGCATATATTGAAGCATTTTGGCATGCCACTTTCAAATTTCACATATCAACTCTACAGTTGATCATTAATTTCCCTATTTCTATCTTTTATCATGATCTTAGAATATTACAATGCATAATTCAAATGCATCTACACCTAAGATCTACTTAGTGGGAAATTTTCAAATGAACATACATCTCCAACATAATACATAGGCTACAAATTACAATTCAGAAGTATGCAAAATTAATTCTACTATCCTTTCCCTTTGTTAGTTCTAATCACTCAACAGGGAACCAAATTTTTATCCTAATATGTTCAAATATGGTTTTCATACACAAATTTCTTGAAAACCAAGAGTAAAGAATACCTAGAAATGTTGTAGCTGCTGCAAATTGTTTTGGAAATATTGTAAATCTGCAACTATATTTAGCTCTTCAATAGGTTCTTGTAATAGAGTTTACACCTCTCTTCATAGAGCACTAAACTTCAAGTAGTATGAATTTCCTTCACATGTGAATTTATTTATGAGTTCCTTTCACTAGCAGAGCACCACAGATCATGAAATCTTCAGCTTCACTGCAACAGATTCTTTCTCTAGGTTTGAATTCCTTCAATATTTAAACTAAATTCAAAATAGCAAATAACTGACTCTATGTAATGACTCTTAAGGCTAGATTCTTCAATCAAAATTTTCATAAATTCTCCCTAGTAGAGTTTCCATTCTATTGGTTCTCTAAATAAACAAACCAAATGAATCCTAAAGACTAGCCAATTTCTTATGTTTATATTCAAAGGTGGATTTGGCCAACTGACAGGAAATGGAATTAACACACATTTCTCCTACACTTCAAGCTTTGTAGGACCTATGGGGGTTACCCTTTAGCAACATCTAAAGATCTAGACACACAATTAATAGGATATTGCTTAATAGATAATGTTCTCACAAAATTATGCCAAGAAACATAAAATATCACTCAATATCAGTTATAACATTGAATTAATTTCATCAACTAGCATGGAGAACATGGAAAACACATAACTTGAAATAGAAAATTGAAATGGTTTTTAATTTTAAGAATTGGGAACCAAACTGAAACCAACAAATGCATGAAAAGTGACCAATGCCAAGAAATGAAATATGGAGTCATATAACCAACACATCATCCTACAATGTTAAACATGTTTTGAAGTTCTTTGCAATTGTTATCATATTATGACAAGAAGACCACTAAAGCTTTATCTGGTAATCATTCTTTACAAATCCACCTAAAACACAACACTCCTATCACATTTGTTGAAGAAATTACACTATCCCTTGAACAATAGGCAATAAAAAATGCAACTGTCATTCATTAAAGTAATTACATCATTCACATAATAGAAGGAAACAACTATTGCAACTCAAATGTATCAAATGTGCATGAAAGAACCCAAATAGTCTTTGATTATTCAATTCAAAAGAGCATTACAGTTCAACCATGGAGACAATTATCAGGTAAAATATAAACATGAAAGCATAATTCAAAACACAAAAACCTTAGATTAATGACTCAGTTACAATTCATCCCAACTTTACAATTCCACCCAGAGATTATGCCTTACTTATAGAGCTTTCAGAAATTGGAACCCATAAAATGAGAAAAGATGAGAAGAAATAGAAGGAAAAATCATGACGTTGATTTGTTGAAGACATCTAGCAGCTCCATTCACATTCATCAGCAAAGAAGTAAATCATCTCTTCACTCTCTTTCTTCAACAACTTCCTCTCACTCTACCTTTGTTCAAGTTTTCTAGCAACACAAAATTTCCCCATGTGGAGAATCTCCATCATTCACCCAGCAGCTGAAAAATTATCTTTCCTTGCCTATGAAAACTCTATTTACTCTCATTTTTCCCTTTTATTATGTAACACTTTATTTTCACCTCTAGAAAAATAAGACTTTGTTTATAAAGTGAATGATAGATTCACTTTTCCTATGGTGGATATTTAATTCATTTCATAAAAATATCCCTGTGCCATTTTACATTGCACCTATTTATTCTCTCATGCAATTTCACCATTTCATGTGCACAAAGCATTTTATTTCACTTTGCATTTTATTGACTAGCAATAAAACATTTCATCTTGACAATTAAAATAATCATATCCTAGTTTGCATTATACTTTAATGCTTTTGCTTTTAAAAACAAATTGGGCCCATTGAAATATTCCCATTCATGCCCTTTTACCTTTAAAAAATTCACTAATGCTTTTCTTCTAGCCATCATTTCATTAAATTTTCACAAGGCACTTTTAATCCTGTAAAATGCCTTGCTCTTAAAATTTCATGGGGAAAATTCTTGAAATATTTTTTCTTTTAAATGAAATGAAGGCCCTCAAAAATTTTATCACTGGGTAAACAAAATTACCCATGCCTCCATTTACTTCACATTTATACATTTTCATTTAAAATCTTTGCTTTTAATAATAAAATGAAGTGCCACTAAATTTATTAGCGGGCAAGCAAGTTACCTTTCCCGTGCACATCACTCAATTTTTCACCTTTGCAATTAAAATAATTGTCATAGAGTGACTATTTCTTCAAAACTATGTCAGGATAACACATTTTAAATGTGGTTGCCTTTGATTTTGTCGGGCAACTGAAAATTTTCCATACCCTATAAATTCCCCTCGGGCTTTATTTCCACTTTAACTTTAGTGTTTTCTATGTAAAAGTGAGAACCCATTAATTTTCACTTTTAGGATGTTATTCCCTTCCTTTATTTAAACAAATAAAGGATCTTTAAAAGAAATCAAAGCATTGGTCCCTTTACAAAACTTCACCCGGGCCCACACTCCATACAAAACAATCTCACCAACCCAACGACCTTAATGAGTAAGCACTTTGGAGCTGCAAGATGGTGGGGGAGGGTGGAGATATGGTTGCACTTCCATCTTTATTCTCCTTTATTGATCTCCTTTGCTACCCATTTTTCCCTAATTTCTTTACTCGTTTTGTAGCTTCACTATGCTTGTTCAATGTACTCCAATGGCGGCCATTGAGCAAAGACTTCTCACAATAGTTTCGAGCCTCTTACATTTGGTGTAGTGGAAGGGATGATGGAGGTTCAGCAATAAAACATTACTTTTACAAATGCATTTTCTTAAAAGTTTCTAAATTCCTTTCAACACATTCACTTTGTGCATGTTGGATGCGACATTCTTCATGAGATCACATTTATTGAGGTATTCTATTAAACAATATGTGTGCCGTTCCTACACTGGTGCTTCCAATCTTTGAAGCCTTTTTCAACAAATCCATTATGTATGCATTCTACTTCAATGGCACCCTCATTTAGTCGCTACCCTATAGATTTCGTTGGCTTGGGCTTGAGATTTTCTGAAGCCTCTCCAACAAATTAACTTTGTGTATCGGTCTCCACTTGACTTGTACAATGGTACCCTCCTTTCATGCGCAACTACTCCCAGCACAAACTTTGCTTGGTTTCTACTCTTTTATCCACATCGACCTCTTTCTCACTGGCTTTTGCTTGAAAGTTTCTAAATACTTTTTATAAATTCCATTATGTGTATGAGTTGGACGCGACTCCTCACTTTCATCCTACTCGAGCTTCACCCATGCCAGTTGCATTAGCTTAAAAGTTACTAAGGCCTTTTCAATAAATACATTTTATGCATATGTTGCTTTCATACCCCAAGTACGCCACCCTCCATGGGATCATATTTATAGGAAAACCCTTGTCAAGCATATAACAAAACTTTCCTGGATTGCATCATTCATAGATCCCTTTACATAGTGTGATGGCTACCATTTGCAGCACAAATTTTTTTCAAACCTTCATGCAACGACTTCTAACTATAGCTTGCATGCCATCAAAGAAGTGTAGCCATGCCTTTTAGATCCTCTCACTCATTTGGGCACATAGGATGATGGTGTAGGTTGGGAAATATGGCCTTACAACTTCCAAATGCATTTGCATTTAAATTTCCTGAAGCCATTTCAATAAATCATTCTATATGTCATCCTCCTCAATGAGTGAGAAAGTTTCCTAAGTTCTCTGAAACTCTCCTTTTTTATTTGGGCCAGTAACTATCCATTCTCATAACTGCGGCATGATGGAGCTTCTTGTTCTTCAAAAATAATTTGAAGAATTATAATATCATTTATTGTAAAGGTCAACTCATTTATATTTGTGTAAAGACTCCAATGCAATATCAACTCTGCCTTCTGTGTGCACTATGGCAATCCCCTATATCAAAGCATTTCATTTGCCTGTTGCATTCTACCATGCTAATGTAAACTTTAGTCATTACATCTTGACCCACAAAGCAAACTCCAACAGTATTGTCTATATGATCCTTTCCTGAATAGGCACTAACAACCAAATATTTAACCATTTTATGCTTCTATGGACCAAACATTCTAAACTTTGTCTTAACACTTTCTTTCTCTCCTCAAAGAGCATGATAGAGCATTTTTTCACAACCTCTATAGACTCTTTAAAATGAGGTCATGAGCTAATGACTTGCACATATCTTCTCTAACTAGAACCCTTTATATCTAAAACTTGTTCATTCACAATTGAACAATGACTTTGTTTTTCTCTTCACCAATGCACTCATAATTAAAAGAAGATATTCCAACTTCATAATTGTGCAAAGCATGTCGGGCCCCATATGGGCCCGGCTAAAAAGAATTTTTATTTCAAACAAATCTTATTCTCAAATTGTTTTGAGACAACTTCTGAATGCATTAGAGATGAAAAAATGAAATGAGTTCTCGTTAAAATGTTTTTTGGCTCATTTGAAGAATGGTCAAAACTAGCGAAGTTGGCTTTGGAATCACTCTAAAAAAATGATCAAATGACCTCCAGGAGTCATGAAAACTTACAAGCATGTAGACTTTCGTTCCAAGAATGGAGTGCAACAGATCGCTCAATAAAAGAGAACCCCATGTGAAAGTTATTCACTATCAAATTTGCTCAGATGAACTTTATCCAACAATGGCTTGGTCAGAACCAATTAAAACTCATGAAACCACCTCATTGAAAAAATAACAAATCAACTCCTAACGAGCTGCCACTGGAAATAGTAGATCCTTTTGGTACACTGAGCATGTGTGCAAGAGAATTCACTTGAATCATTTCCCATCAAAAGATATTGAAGGTTGAATTTGAACACTCTAAAAGGTTTCTAAAAATGCAAGTACAAAATTGAACAAATTTTGATCTGGTAAAAATAGAAAATCAGATCATGAGGTTCTGAAACCTAATTTGGGAGCACATTTATGTATGGAGAATGGAGAGAAACAATCATTTGTACTTGGCAGTCATCTAGTTGAAAAATACAAGCTCGAACAGAAGGTTGCTTTGCAAAACTGAAAGTTTGCAAACAATAGAAGTGTCAAAACCCTCTAGCTTCACTTTTCAAAACCCTGTCAAAACTCATTATGGGAAACCAAAAATTGACATGTGCACTCACATATGTCACATGAGTGGGTTCAAAAATTGGTTCTACACGAAAATCAATAGGCTCCAAATTATGACCCTCTAAAGTAGGTCACTTAGGTATATTTTTCAAGTGAACTTTTGAGAGTGCAAAGGGAAAATTTTCAATATGGGCACTTCAATTTTGCAAAATTTGAGAGTGTCATCATGCCACATTAACAGGACGATTGAATAAATGGGTCATGATACTTAGCGAATACGAAAATCAATATGTGGAACATAAGGCAATAAAAGGACAAGTCATCACTGACCAACTAGTAGACGCGCCCACACAAGTTGATCACCATTTGGTTTCAGATTTTCCTAAGGGGTCAATATTCATGGACATAGGAGTAACATGGAAATTATATTTTTATGGCTCACATACTAATCATGGATCAGGTGCAATTATATTATTTGTTACCCCTCAAGGTGATGCAATCCCTAAATCTTTCAAGATTGCCTTCCCATGCATGAATAACATTGCAAAGTATGAAGCCTTGTTGACAAGATTGTGGATGGCAATAAAATAGAAAATCAAGAGTCTAAAGGTCTTTGGTGATTCACAATTGGTCATTTGATAGGTCAATGATGATTATGATACTAAGGATGAGAAATTGACCCCATAAAATGAATGGTTGATAGTTTCAAGAAATACTTTGTAGAAATCTCCTTTTTCTAGGTGCCACATGTCCAAATTAAAGCAACAGGTGCCATGGCCACTATTGGGTCTCTTTTGAATATTCCTAACAATATTTCGTAGTACGATTTCTTAGTGGAACAATTATTGGTCCCCGCTTTTGATGTCTCAGAGTCTAAAATGGTATGTGAGCTTGTTGTCCCTAATTCCCCTTGGTACTAGGATATCTATTACTTCTTACATTCCCAAACCCTACCACCTCACCTCTCCAACAATTAGCACAAGTCCTTCCTTCACAAAGCCACTCGCTATACCATAATTAGTTATACCTTATATAGACATATCTTTGACAACACCTTACTCAGATGTCTTGACACTAATGAAGCACAAACTACCTTATGTGAAGTACACGAAGGTATATGTGGATCCCATTCTAGTGGTATGACCCTAGCTAAAAGTATCATGCAACTAGGATACTACTAGCTTGTAATGAAGCATGATTCCTATCACTTTGTGTAGAAATGTTTATAGTGCCAGATACATAGCAACCTCATTCATTCACCTACACAAGAGTTACAACCTATCAATTCACCATGGCCCTTCACCCAATGGGGACTTGACCTCATAGGCACCTCATCAAATGGCCATAAATGCATCATCACTGCCACTAAATACTTCACAAAATGGTTTGAAGCCATCCCTATGACATACATTACCAGTTAAAAAATCTCCAAATTCATCCTCAATTATATCATATACCAATATGGTGTCCCCAAACCATCATCATTGACAATGGTCATCCTTTCAAAAATCAGGATGTCTGTGAGTCATGTGAGAAATTCCACATTCAACATCACTTTTACATTCCATATTGCTTGCAAGCCAACATCCAAGCTAAGGCATCCAATAAGACCATAATCAAGATTCTTAAAAAAGACTATCAATGACACTGGTCGTGATTGGTACATTCAGTTTTACCCAGCCCTATCGGTGTATCGAATGAGCATCCACACACCCACTAGTACCACTCTATTTTTGCTAGTCTTTGGTTTAGAGGTTATCCTTCCTATCAAGGTTGAAGTCCCCTCCCTATGGGTCTCCAAGAAAGGGCTTGTTGATGATGAGGAATATTGTATATCCCAGTTGTATGAGTTAGAATTGCTTGATGAACACAGATAGAGTGTATTGACTCATCTATAAGCATATCAAAATTGCATTTTCCATAGTTATAATAAAAGGGTCTTGATTAGACACTTTAACATCGGTGACTTAGTGTTGAGGGAGAATCTAAAAAATCAAGCAGAACGTGAGAAACTCAAAAAATTTGAGCCCAACTGGCTAGGTCCATATGTCATAACAACATCTTTTGGTTACAGTGCTTATCAGTTGTCCACACTTGAAGGGGAACCTTTGTCTGAGCCTATCAATAGCTTGTACCTGTGCAAGTTCTATACATAACTTTAGAGAGCCATGCTAAACCATAAAAATACAAAAAATTGTTACCTTGATGAAAACATGGCGAACAAGCGTCTCGGTGACAACAAAAAAATCAATAAAAAAAATCATGAAAATAGTAAAGAGAAATAATCTATCCAATAGTGAAAACCACTTCAATGGCTGGATAAGTACCATGGTGAAAACCTAGAAAATAGGTGCCATGTGTAGTCAATCTCTACTCCATCATCTACTATCACTCTACCTGGTCTTCCACAATAATGCCTTTACTCTCTATCATCTCCCATTTGACACCCATCATAAGGAATGGTCATCTTTATCATGACTTTCAAGTGGTTGACGTCTTGTGCCCTTTCTCCTCCATCTTCCATCCATAATAAACCCTTGTCCCATCCCATCCCTAATGGTTAGTCCTAGACCTAGCTAGGGGCACATTTCCTAGCACCAGGCTTCATTGGATTCTACATTGGTCACTAAAGGTTTAAATATTCCCAAAAAGACAAAAAAATAAAATATTCCAAAAAAAAAAAACAAATATTCCAAAAAGAAAAAAAAATAAACATTTCAAAAAGATAAAAAAATCATAAAACATCAAAAATCCAAAAAAATCAAAATAGGCAAAAAAACATAAAAATATCCAAATAACTTTCAAAAATCCCAACAATAGAGTTAGAGTTAGTCAGGTTAGTATTTGTCATTATCAAACTACATTGCCTTTACGAGTGGATGTAGGAAAGGCCATCATCGATGTGCCCCTAAGGCATCAGGTTATTCCTTTAGGTGTTGTTAAATAAAATCATGATTCAATCCTTTATCATTGAAACGAAATCAAGAGTTGTCTTGAACTACGAGGTCTGTAAGTGTATGATGTAGGAAAGGCCATCATTGATGTGCCCCCGAGACATTAGGTTAGTCCTTTAGGCACTGTCAAATAAAATCATGATTCACTCCTTTGTCATTAAAACAAAGTCAAGAGTCATGCTGAACTACAAGGTCTTTGAGTGTATGACGTAGGTAAGGCCATCAGTCAATGAGCCCCCAAGGCCACCTAGGTCAAACCTTTATGGTTCGTCATGTCAGTCAATAAGTCAAACATTGTTGTCAAGCACTAGACAATCATTGAAACATCAACATTCAAATCGCAAACCAACCAACAACATAGTCCAATTAGTAATCAAGTCAAAAATTAGTCAAATTGCCAAAATAATGTCAACCTAGTCACTTTATGGTCCCCTTCAAGATGCATCCTTCTTGGAATTGGACCCCATCAAAATGTCATTTTCCTTTTTAGGATGTGTCTTTTCTAATGATGGGTTCTATCACATCGTCATTGACCTTTTTAGGATGTGTCCTTCCTAACGACAGCCATCATCAAACCATCAAAACTGTCAAACTGTCAAACCATCAAGCAATCAACCTTCATCAAACAAATATTGGAAAACACATTGAATGGTTGTTGATTTTGATGGTCTATTTTGTTTTATCTTTCTATTGTTTTGTCTCTTGATCATGTTAATAACTACCTTGAGGATGTCCGATGAAGGATTTAGAGGTGTGATGACATCTCTTGACCTATTTTTCCTTGATTGTTATCTTTGGTGTATCTCGACAAAAAGTATTGAGGCAACTTAGCCCTTAGTATGAGTTAGGACATTATGTGCCTACAACCGTCTATTTTTCGCAAGTGGATGACCTTGCACACCTTGGTCTATGTCATTGGTGTCTATTGTCCATTTGTCACATTTTACTACCCAATGATGATTATGAAATGCCTGTTATGTTATTTGGAAAAATATTGAAGTATTCCTTTTTCTTCCTAACATCCATGTCTTCAGTGCTAACACTTCTATTCCTTCATCCTCTAGTTTTCATCCATTTTGAGAGCACACTCATGTTCTTTGAACCCACTTGTGTTGGATGTTGTGGATGTGTTGTTGATATGTGGTTGTCATTGATGTCAACACTATTAGCATTGGGTGTATCAAAGGTTGTCTATGCCAAGGATATTGAGAAAATTGTAAAAGAAAGTGTTCTAGGTTCCTAGTGGAATTATGCAGGTCATGAAGGCATCTTGTTCTTTATGTTGAATTTAAGTTGTTGTGGACTAAAGGTTTTATTCTTGAGAGTATCTATATCATCTACCAGAAGTTTTAGAGGTCCGCGTATAGATTTGTTCATGTTTTGGTCTAATAGTATTTTTGTGTCTCTGTCAGTGTTCCTGAGTGAAGTTTGTGTGATTCTGGAAATCTAGGTTGTTGCAAATTCGTCTTTGTTGTTTCTTGATGTTTTTGGATGTCTATAGATCATGCTCTATCTTTGTAGTATGTCCACATTAATCATTGTGCTCATGGTCGAAATATCTTTTCTTGTTCATGTTTGGTTTTTCATGTTCCTAGTCGACATGATGATGATAGTGTGTTGTGGACTTTTGAGGTGAAATTAATTGAAGTCATTTTGTGTTGGAGATGTTAATTTGGGTCCCCACTATGTTGTGGCCAACCTTGGTGGATTTACATTAAAAATTTATTTGTAAACTTGGGCCAGCATTGCAAATATGTTATATTTTCCCAGTTGACTAAGTTGTTGATGAAATCTCATGTAGCGGATATATAAGAGTGATTGATTCATCGATGAAAAGTGTGCTTCGTGTGTTGGGTGTTCTCTTATGTGTGTATGTGTGAATATCATTCAATTGCAGAGCAAAGTGTGAAGAAGATCGAGCGAAGTGTGAAGTATTTTGAGTGAAAAGAGAATGAGTTTTTTGTGCTTAATTGGAACTGTAATTAGGTTTGTGCAGAAGCTAATTTTTTTCAATTCATACCCTCCAGATTTTAATCCTATTCTATATTGTTGAGTAGTGAGCCCCTTCTGTAATTGAGCAGTGCTCTAGGCAGTGTGCTTGAATGCTTGTGCATTCCCCTTTATTGATTTCATTATACTTTTAACAGGGTATAATCTCGTGGACTAACATCCATCGTGGTTTTTCCCCTAACAGGGTTTCCACATAAAAAATCTCAGTGTTCTCTATCTATAATGTGTTAATTGTTTATGGTTAATTGATTATTCATCAGATCTGAGATTAAGTTAAGTTTGAAAATTTTATTATTTTGTGACAACTAATTCACCCCCCTCTCAATTGTATGTCCTTGTTTTTCCAACAATTGGTATCAGAGTAGGTTCCACTAAAGAATTCTAAAAGCTTGAGGTGATCCAAGATGACAATACTCAAGAAGGACAGTCCAAGATTTTATGTAACTAACTACTCACTGTGGAAAGTCGAGATGCTATGTCACCTAAGGTATATTGGTGAAGCCTACTAGAATATTACAAAAGATCCATATGTTATTCCTCATAATGGTCCCTCCACTACTGATGAGATCAAAGATGCTAAAAACAATATCAAGGCTATTGAAGCTTTGGTGAGTGCTCTAATAGATTTAGAGATGGAAAATGTGGTAGGACTGTAGACAACTCATAATATTTGGATGAAGTTGGAAACTTTGTATGAAGGAGATGCATAGGTGAAGATGGCTAAGTAACAAAGTTTAAAAGGAAAGTATGAGAATTTGAAGATGGGTGAAGATGAAAATATCACTTCTTTTATGTAAAGAGTAAATGAAATAGTGATGGGTATTACATGTGTCAGTGGTTCTCTAGATGAGGATGAAATTGTGGCTAAGATACTCAGATCCTTGAATCCCTCCTACAAAGTGAAGGCTAATGCTATTGAAGAGCTCAGATCAGTAACAAAGATGTCAAGAGACACACTGGTTGGTAAGCTTGCTGCTTTTGAATTAAGTGAATTTGGTGAATCTATTCTGAAGACTGAATCTGCATTCTAGGCTACTATATCCAGAAGTAACAAGCAAAGATATGGTCTGGGAGAATGCTCCAGAAAGATATCCAAGTATGATGAATAACTAAATCAACTTGAAGATAAAGAAAGAGAGGTAGAGAATTGGAAGCATTGATTGTAAAGAAAGAAGGCAGAGGAAAAGGTAAGTATGAAGGAGTGTTACCTATTAAAAGTTTTTCATGCAATAAAATAATTCATTTTGCATCAAGATGTCCTGAAAGAGTTCCTATATCTAAGCCTAACAAGTCTAGATTCCAAAAGAAATGTTACTTTGTTGAAGGAGTGATCGATGATGAGTCTGATAAAGATAATGGAAATGAAGATGAATGGGTTTTCATTGCTACCATTGAAAATAGTCTTGTGGCTACTGAATCTACTAAAGATGAGAAAGCTCTTACAGCCCAAGTTGAAGAAAAGGATGTGTGGGTTATTGATAGTGGATGCTCACATCATATGACTAGTGATAAAAACAAATTTGTAAGTCTAGAGAAGTATGATGGTGGTGTTGTAAGATTTGGAGACAACAATGTTGGTGTGATTAATGCCAGAGGTTCTATTTGTCTTGGTGGTAAGGATAACATTGATGATGTTCTTTATGTTGAAGGCCTAAAACACAATATTTTGAGTGCTAGATAGATGGTGGAAAAAGGCTATGATCTACAATTCAAAGATGGAAGATGCAAGATACGTGGAATTTCTGGCAATATGATTGCTACAGGTAGAAAGACAAAAGGTAATATTTTACACCTGAATACTATTAGTGGGAGTTGTTTAATTGCTCAAATAGATGAAAGCTAGTTGTGGAATAGGAGGTTGTGTCATGTAAATTTTGATAACATTTTCAAGGTAAGTTTCACTCAAGCAATAAGAGATCTACCTAAGTTAGTGAAGCATGCTAACACAATTTGTAAGGAGTGTCAAATGGGTAAACAGACTAGAGTCTCCTTCTAGAGCAAACAGTTTCATTCAAATGTTTTGTTGGAGCTACTACATACTAACCTCTTTGGTCCCTCCAAATTTAGAAGTATTCATGGAGAAAGCTACTTTATGTTTATTATTGATGATTACTCTAGAATGATATGGGTATGTGCAGGATCATGATGGGCCAAAATGTGGCGATATAATGGGTATGTGTAGGGTATGTGGCTGACGACTTTTTTTTACCCAAAATTAATGAAACAAAAAGGGTTTTTAAAGGATATTTTCAACCTTCCACTAATATAAATTATGCTATACTTTGAATTTAATAAATAATAATTATTCATTTTCTATTTGAATTACGACTGAAGTCCTAATTTATAGGCTGATTGAAAAACATCTATAGCTTTCAAACGGTATCACGTTTTTTGAATCTAAAACATGTGTCACGTTCTATGATTTGTATGCTATAGGATTCAAAAAAGAAAAATTAAATTTCATGAAGTTTTGACCAAGTTAAGGTGGTTAGACATACAAGTTTTTATATTTTTTAAAAGTTGTAATAAAAATTTCATTATTAATTATTTACTTGGAAAAAAATTACAAAAAAATATGCATCACATCCAGACATGAGTCCTCTACTTATATATAAAATCTTATAAAAAAATATTATCATTTTATTGTGGTTAGGTGGTCAAACAAACACCTACTTCTTATTTTTCCCCTAAAATTTAAAAATACTCTTGCATTGAAATTTTAGATTTTTACCAAATAGATTTTTCTTTTTAAATAAACCTAGTAGTTTAGAAACTACATTTAATTTTCTATAGATAATATTCTTACATATTTTTGAAACAATATAGATAAATTATTCAAATTTTTACGTCAAGTTGCCTAACTCTAATTTTTTTGAATTTTTGGCCACTTAAGGCCCTGTTTTTCCATGATGATGCTTCACATACCCATATGGGTTTCCTTCTTAAGAGAAAAATGTGAAGCACTGGAAAAGTTTAAAAGTTTCAAGGCTATGGTAGAGAATGGGAAAGGTCTAAAAATAAAGTATTTGAGATTTGACAAAGGTGGTGAGTTCACTTCTAGAGAGTTCATCTCTTTTTATGAAGAACATGGAATCAGAAGACAGTTATCTACTCCCCAAACCCCTCAACGGAATAGAGTTGCAAAAAGAAAGAATAGAACAATTTTGGATGTTGCTAGAACAATGATGATAGAAGGAAATGTGCCCCAGATCTATTGGAGTGAAGTTGTAAGCACTTCTATGTACTGTTTAAACTAGGTAAATGTTAATGGTAATTCTAGTAAGACCCCTTTTGAGTTATGGTTTGGTTACGAGCCTACTGTTAAATATTTCAAGATCTTTGGAAGCAAATGTTATATCAAGAGAGATGATGATATAGGAAATTTTGATGCAAGAAGCAATGAAGGAATATTTTTAGGTTACTCTACTAAAAGCAAGGCCTATCGATGTTATAACAGAAGATTGAGAAAGATGGTTGAGAGTGCAAATGTCAAAGTTGATGAGGATTCTGCTAAATCATCTAGATATTGTGGATATGATTCAAATGAAGATAATACAAACAAAGGGAAAAAATTTCAGACACCAAATCTACTTCATATTATTCCATATGTTCCAGTAAAGCAACCTCAATTTGTTCTGGTAAATCAAGTAAGTCATGAAGCATAGACAAGTGCAGGTGCAAAAGAAAGAATAGAAGAACCAAAAGATCATGAAAGTCTCAAAAATCTGAGGTATGTAAAGCTACATCATTTTGAAAGTAAAATTATAGGAGATAAGAATAAAGGAGTGTAAACTAGAAGGAAGATTGCATAAGAGTACTGCTTGATTTCATAGATTGAACCTAAAAATGTCACTGAAGCCTGCCAAGATGAACACTGGATGGAAGCTACGAAGGAACAGCTGACACAAATTGAAAAGAATGATATGTTGATACTGGTTCCTAGACCTAAAGACAAAATGTGATTGGTACTAAATGGGTGTTTCAGAACAAGCTAAATGAACAAGGTGAAATGGTCCGGAATAAAGAAAAATTGGTATGTAAAGGGTATTCTCAAATGGAAGGTGCTGATTTTGAAGAAAAAAATTTCCCCTATTGCCAAAATCAAAGCTATTAGATTATTTCTTGCTTATGTTGCATACAAGAACTATAAATTCTATCAAATGGATGTGAAGTCAGCATTTTTGAATAGAGAACTAGAAGAAGTATACATTGAACAACTAGATGGATTTCAACTAACTAACAAGGAAGATATGGTTTGCCACCTAAAGAAAGCTCTATATGGACTTAAGAAAGCCCCCAGAGCTTGGCATTCTAGATTGGACAAATAGTTACTAAAGCTTGGATTCACTAAAGGTATTGTTGATAGCAATGTATATTTCAAATTGGATCATGATAAAGAGTTAATTATAAAATTCTTTGTTGATGACATCATTTTTGGAGGAGATGACAATCTATGTATGAAGTTTGCTGATGAGATGAAGGATGAATTTGAGATGAGTATGATTGGAGAGATGAAGTTATTTCTAGGATTGCAAGTTACCCAGTTGAACAAGGGAATTTTCATATCTTAGTCCAAATATGTAAAAGAGCTATTAAAGAAATTTTGGATGGAAGAATCAAAGCTTGTCGGTACTCCCATGGTGACTAGATGCAAGCTAACACAAAATGATGATTCTCCTAAGGTGAATCAAACTAGATATAGGTCAATGATTGGTGGATTGCTTTATTTAACCCATACTAGACTAGATATTATAAATGGTGTATGTATGGTTGCTAGATTTCAAGTTGATCCAAAAGAATCACATGTGACTACTGTCAAGAGAATCTTTAGATATCTAAAAGGAATAATTGAATTTGGACTTTGGTATCAAAAGGATGATGACCTCACTTTGAGTGCATATACTGATGCGGATTGGGTTGGAGATGTAGATGACAGGAAAAGTACTAGTGGTGGTGCTTTCTTCCTAGGGAAGAAGCTGATGTCCTAGTTGAGCAAAAAGTAGAATTCCATTTCTCTATCTATAGTTGAAGCATAATATATTGCTGCTATAAATAATTGTACTCAAGTAATATGGATGAAACAAATGTTGAAAGATATCAGGGTGATATATGAAGAGCCTATTGCATTATACTATGATAATTCAAGTGCAATAAATATTTCAAAGAATTTGGTGTTGCACTCTAAGACTAAACATAGATCAATCAAGTTTCACTTCTTGAGGGAGAAAGTGAATGAGAAAGAAGTCGGATTGGAGTATGTTCCTACCAAAGAATAGATTGCAGACATCTTTACTAAGTTGTTGTCGAAGGATACTTTTGAGTATCTTAGAGGAATGCTAGGAGTAATTACCCCTCCTAATAAAAACTAAAAAGATGCATTCACTTGCATCAATCCATGACCTGCACTGCTATATTTTGATCCAGATTGATGTTTTTGTGGTTGCTACTCAGGGGGAGTAGTCAAATGTGCAGATATGTGGTTCATAGCACGTATATGGAAAGTTCATGGTTACCTTTTCCATCGATGTCTAAGGGGGAGAAGTGCAATGTGAAAAATCCTTTTAAGGGTTGAAGAGCAATTGAGGAGAAGAGTCAGAACCAAAGGGAAAGCAAGTATGTTGGGTTGATGGTATTTTTCATATCATGTGTTTCCATCAATTCCAAAGGGGTAGATTGTTGGATGTTGTGGATGTGTTGTTGATATGTGGTTGTCATTGATGTCAACACTATTAGCATTTGGTGTATCAGAGGCTGTATATGTTGAGGATATCAAGAAAGTTGTAAAAGAAAGTGTTCCAAGTTCCCAGTGGAACTGTGGAAGTCATGAAGGTGTCTTGTTCTTTACGTTGAAATTCAGCTACTGTGGACTAAAGGGTTTATTCTTGAGAGTATCTAGATCATCTATTGGAAGTTTCAGAGGTCGGCGTATAGATTTGTTCATGTTGTGGTCTGACAATATTTATGTGATCTTTTTCAGTGTTTCTGAGTGAAGTTTGTGTGATTCTAAAAATCTCAGTTACTATGGATGTTTCTCTATTGTTTCTTGATGTTTTAGGATGTATCTAGATCATGCTCTATCTTTCTAGTATGTCCACATTAATCAATGTGCTTGTTGTTGAAGATATTTTCTTGTGCATGGTCAGTTTTTCATGTTCTTGGCCAACAAGATGATGGTAGCGTGTTGTGGATCTTCAAGGTGAAATTAATTGAAGTATTTTTGTGTTGGAGATGTTAATTTGGGTTTCTGCTATGTTGTGGCCAACCTTGGTGGATTCGGATTAAAAATTTATTTGTAAATTTGGGCCGACATTGCAAATATGTTTTATTTTCCCAACCAACTAAGTTGTTGATGAAATCTCATGTAGTGGATATATAAGAGCGATTGCTTCATCGGTGCAAGGTGTGATTCATGTGTTGGGTGTGCTCCTATGTGTGTATGTGTGAATATCATTCGATTGCAAAGTAGAGTATGAAGAAGATCAAATGAAGTCTAAAGTAGTTTGAGTGAAAAGAGAAGGGGGTCTTTGTGCTTAATTGGAACTATAATCAGGCTTGTGCAAAAGCTAATTTTTTTAAGCTCATACCCTCAGGATTTTAATCCTATTCTGTATTGTTGGGCAATGAGCCCCTTCTGTAATTGAGTAGTGAGCTCTAGGAAATATTCCTAAATGCATGTGCATTCCCCTTTATTGATTTCATTATACTTTTAACAAGGTATAATCTTGTAGACTAACTTCCATTGTGGTTTTTCCCCTAATAGGGTTTCCACATAAAAAATATTGGTGTTCTCTATCTCTCTAATGTGTTAATTGTTTATGGTTAATTGCTTATTCATTAGATCTAAGATTAAGTTAAGTTTGAAAGTTTTATTATTTTGTGACAACTAATTCACTCCCCCTCTTAGTTATGTGTCCTTGTTTTTCCAACAACCTGTCCTTTCAATGGGGCATACCACTACCCCCTCGTCATCCTTCCTCTCCCTACTTTCAGACTTGAGCATATTGTTGACTTGTTTTCTTTGACACAATGTGATTAACAACATTATGTCAAAGAGGGGAAAAATGTAGATAGATAAAAATGACCGAGGCCTTCGAGCTACATTTTTCTATGTCAAACCACACTTCTTCCTCACATAAAATTATTTAATTATGTACCAATGTCATATTTCACACTATTAATTAAATAGTCCTAATTATTTAATTAATTCATGTCTTATATTCCTCCATGATTATTTAAATAAATAAATTATATTTGTTTATTTAAATATGTCACTAATTAATCCCTACTCTTTCTATGATTTAATAAATTTCTAATTTATTTAATTACTCATTTCCGACTACAAATTAAATTATTACTATTAATTATTTAATTTTTTCAATATCCTTTTCTCCTTCAATTAAATAAAAATATTTATTTAACCCACTTTTTATCCCACAAAGTAAATAATTAAAATAATTATTTACTTCCTTTTTATTCCCACTTTTGAATTAAACCATTATTTAATTCCAAAAAGTCAACTTTCCTCCATAAATTAAATAATTTCTATTAATTATTTGATTCTTCAACCACCTCTTTTTCTATGCCAAATCGTTTCCTTATCTCATTTATTCTCCACCATTGATTTAATTGTCTCTAATTAAATCTCAACCCTTCATTTCAAATCTTTCCCTCATTTTGACCTAATGTTGCCCTAACCTTAATGTTGCTCATCACATTGAATTCTATCCTTTGATCTTAGGGCTTTATCAACTTCTAATTATGGCCATCCAATTTCAATTTCACATTCTTTAAAGGTCTCTCTCAAGGCATATTTGAACACACAAAGTCATTTTCAGTGATTTAGACATTCTTCATGCTTGAGAATTACTAAGTACTTGAGCACAATTCTTCAATATTTTCTTGGTCTTAGTCAGGCTATAATTGCAATTCAAATCCAAGGGAAATAATTCCATTTGTAGCAAGGTTGAGAAGGGAAATAGAGGTCAATCAATGGAGGCTTGAGACTAGGTGATATTATTTCATGTTTTTATGCTTCTTTCTTTTTGTGTTCTCTATCGTTGATTAGGGTTTAATTTGTTATGCCATTTGCAGTTAACCTCAAAATTCTACCCTAGTTATAATATATTATTGTCTTGCATGTCTTATTTCTTATCTTTTAATTTCTATTATCTATCTCTCTATCTCATTTTCTATTTGGTTGCTCATGGAGATGGAAACACCAAAGCGGGGATTTGACTAAGGAAAGCCCCGAAATAGCCCCAACACTTTTATTGTTTCTATGTGTGCATGATATTTGTGAGGAGCTTGCAAGATACTTCATAGTTGGACCTACCATGAGTTCATCCCTTTTATTCTACTACTTGTCATTTCATCAGATAGTTTGATTACTTTCTATTTTAGTATTCTTCTTGTTGTACTTCCTTGCATTTTCAACATTCTATTTAGTCTAGTTAAAGCTATCAAACTTCCACATTCGAGTAGTTAGCAAACCCTAAGTGTTTCTGGTAGATGACTCTATCTCTGGCTCATATGAGACACTAGTGTGCCATAGAGACTTCAGCACATTGCCTTGTTTTCCTTGGTCTGTTCTTTCTTCCTCTAGCTGAGAGCCTATTTGTCTGTCTCCTGAGACCTTTGAGGTCTGTTCACTCAAATTTTGAAGTTCCCTCTACATAAAAAATCATATAAACCCAAAAACATTGCATAAACTCTCTCTTATCCATCTTCTGTCACTTGAGCTTATTCGCTTGAGGTAGTTGAGGATAATTCATTCCCTGTAGACTCCTCCTTATCTTAAAGACTCAAGAGTAGTGAATCTCCTCTACATTTTGGTGAGCCCAACGTGAACCTTTCTTTCCTCTTGTCTTTGTGTCAAAATTTTTCTTCTCACATGTTAGGATGAGTAGCTTATAGTGTGTTGTAACATTCTTTATGAGCTTCATGACCCAATCTACTACCTCTGAGCAATTAGTAAGGAGCTATTGAAACATTGATATAGGGTCTAGAAGGTTCAGTCCTCCCTGTTAGAGTTCAAATTTTGAGTACTCTACAAGCCTCACTATCATATTCTCTCTACCTCATGTTGAGATTGAAACCCATACCTCACCAACCTCTCCTTCGAACTCTTCCTCTTCCCTAGAGGATTCTCTTTAGGTTCCTTCCAATAAAATTCACTCGTTGGAATTAAAGCTTGAAGAGTTCGAGTAGTTCTAGTGAGAGACAAGTTTTATTCTCAAGAAGCTCCCCTCCTCACTAGTCTATGGTGTTTTCTTATATCCGACCAAAATGGTTTGGAGCTACTTCAAGGAATTTCAAAACATTGTGGAGACCCATATTTTGTCACACACTTCCATCAAGAAAACCCAAAGATGTTCAATCAGAGATCATTGGTAATCAATTGTACATTCCAATACTTGGAGTGTCTATCCACATGGTTGAAATAGGCCTGCCCTTCTATCAATTGTTACGAATGAGACAAGCATCACATCTACAAAAAATCCATAGATGAAAGTAAATCTTGTTCCTCTTGGATTTGAATTCATTGCATCAGGAGCTAAAATTCTTGTCACTTCTAGTTCTTCCACCTCATGTGTTAGTGTTGGTGCCTCAATTAGTCATACTCCATCCATAGATCTCGTCCTTACTGCTCTTGTGTAGAGCATGGAGTGGATGCAATCTTAGTTGGCAAGCATGGCTAGTTCTAGCTCTCATCCTATGTTCCAACCTTATTGTCACTATAGTCCCTTGTTTTTTAGTATTCTAAACATGCCCATCCTATAGGGGATGGAAATTTCTAAGTTTCAAAAGTATAGGGGTCAAGGGGACCTATAGACTTGTGTCTTGTCCTTTAACACCATGTGTACAAATTTATTTCATCATGATGCTCTTCTTGAAAAAATATTCTCATGTTCTCTTGAGGAAATTTCCTTCGAGTGGTATTGTTCCTTGCCTAATGATTTCATCTTTTCCTTTGAACAACTTGTAAATCAGTTCTTTCATTATTTTCAGGCTAACATTGGGTCGAAGGTTGTATTTTTTGATCTCGTTTGGTTTAAGTAGGGGCCTCACAAGAAGGTGACTGATTTTATAGCTTGTTATAAGGCCCTTTTCTCTTTGATCAATAAATTGTGCAACTAATATTGGATGATGTATGAATGATAATAACAACAAGTTTCTATCATAAATCAACCGATAACAACAAGCTACAACTACAAAAAAATACCCAAATAAATCCCCAACTCGTAGCCCAATCTCACTTCCAAACTAGTACAAACACCACACAAACTCACCCCAATTTTCATAAAATGTTTCCAAAAGAAAATTACATTTATGAATATTGTAAAATCATCAAAATATTCTTCTCACAATATAAATACCATTTGAAACTCAAAAATCCATAATATACACTCCAAACTACACCAAACCTTTGCAAATAAACTAAGACAATTTACCAAATTGATGAGCATTGAGAACGATGGAAATATCTGGACGAAATTGCACCTGGAGACCCTCTAAACCACTATTTTTTAGCCTCAATATCCTTGGTTTACCAACCTTGAAGATCCTTTATTCATTGGTTTACCAACCTCTAAAGTAGAGCAAATGCTCATCTAAAATCTGCAACAAGAATGATCCAAAATGAAGCCCAAATTCATGTTTTATTGAAAAATCTTCAATTCCAATTTGGGGACCCAAAATTCATGACCAAGGAGAGATTCTATTTTTCATTTAGTGTATGTAACCTCTGGTTCCAAGTGTCCATTGAATTCTTCCACTCCATTGTAAGTTGTCACTTGTCTCGGCTTGTCATAAGCCTCTAAATGCCAAAATTGCTCCAAAATAGCTCTTTCAAAATTAAAATTTCCAAATTGGAATCTTAATAATAAATTTAAAATATTTATTATTTCTTCTCCCAAAAATTATTTTATGATTTATCTTGAAAATCTAATTTACCTGATTTAGCCGCAAGTTCTGATTGGCAATTTTGAAAATCGGGTTTACTAAAAATAGTAAATGTTATTTTTAGAAAAGGGGACATTACAAGTCCTCCCTCCCAAAAATTTATTTCTCTCAAGAAATTATAAACATAATTCTCCATAAACCTTGTTCCAAAATGATATATCATGCCAATTTGCATATGAAGCTCTTTTCTCATACATGTGAAGAGTTGTAATCTTTTCCAAAGAATATTGTACCAAAATGAGGACTCAAACTCCTTTCTTACATTTATATGAATTGAAAAAGAAAATATATGCAATCTAATCTCTTTGATGTGTAATTAATGGATGCATTCATTCTCATACTTCAACTAAAACCCATCTTCCCACAAAAGTTTAGTAAACTTGTCAAGTGCACTAGCATGTGAGAAGTCAAACCTATAACTTATAAATCTTCTCCCGATGATACGAATATAAGTTTTTCTACTTGTAAGTATGATATATGATTTAATATACTCACCAATATAGAAAAAATGAAATTTGGAAATAGACACTTCTCTTACCTGCATAACATTGAAATATTCAATGTAGGAATGTGTAGCAAAAAGCCCATATTGTACCTCAACTTAAGTGATATTCCTTTCAGCTTAATGGAATGATCTAAGGTAGAGAAATTATAGTAAAGGAATGGAAAATGTCATCATACAACAAAAAAATTCACAACACCATTCTCCCAAGTCTGAATTTGCAAACAACAACCCATCTGAATAGAAGTTGGTTCTTCTCGAGTCTAACTACAAGCACAAACTTATCATCCAAATTATGTGAAGTATCTCTCTGAATATCTTTCCAAACAACACCATTCACTTTCAGGTACACCCAAGAAAACATTTTATAATCCCCATTACATATAAATCCCATCAAATACTCATATAATCTCTAAATCACACAATATTACCAACATTGTTATGCTCCAAATTGAAAACCTAAAGCCACAACTTCTAAATATAATATTAATTAAGGAAATAAAAATAAGAAATGATATACAAGAGAATTAAATTTATCCACAGTAGTCACACATTTCCCAATACAAAAAACCCATAAATCTTCACACAACTTCATTGGATACCAGTAGACAGTCACACACATACTACGTGCTACAAGAACAACTTCCCTATATCTTCTCCAAATAAGTGTTATGATGGGTGGATTAGTGCTCTCTAGTATTTTAAACCTTGTTTTAACATCATTAAGAAGTATGCTTCCCCCAAACAAACCAATATATAGTTTTTCATAACTAAATTCACCAAAATTGGCAACATATAATTGATGTAACAACTACCAAAACGACAAACCTAAGTAATAGTTATTATTATTTCTAATGTTGAATTAGTCAACAACCATGTGAGGTTTGAAAATATATTCACCAACATCTGCACACTTCTAAAATTCTTCAAAATCAGCAACCCATAAAATATTTCCTTTAGCAAGCTAAGTGGTTTTGAGAAGAATTTAAAATTATTTCTTGAATCTTTGATCTTCATGCTTTCAAATTTAATGGAGCTTATCCTTTCCATTATAACCATAAAAACTCCATTTCCTACAACATCACATCTTGTAGAAAAATATGGTAATAAATCTGAAATGGAAAGTACATAGCAAGATATGGTTACCCTCACAAACTTAACCCAAGTTTCTTGTGTTCTTCCCATCAATGTTGTAGTTTATTTCTTTGTTCAAATTGAAAGTATTAAACATGGACCACTGAGATGCATGATATTGAAATAATTTCCAATTCCCTTGAGTTTCTTCCACTATTGTACCTTCTTATGTGAATACCCCTCAATAGAGACATCTTGTAACTCCTCCTCATAAGCACATAGTGTAGCATATGTCAACCACATGCTATAAAATTGAATGGAGCCCAAAAATTGTGTTAAGAATCCCATAATCCCCTAAAGCATCATATTCCTCCACAAATGGATCTGAAATGAAAAGTACATGACATGAGTTTCTTACCTTTTCAATCCCTTCCAAAGCTTCTTTTGTTGCATCCTCTTGAAATCCATGAACACTAATGTTTTGGTCAATATGTATGAAAATTCTTCCACATAGTTTCCAACTCTATGACATGTTGGATTCCTCTATCCAATGGTATTCCTAAGAACATGTTACTAAAAAATATTCTATGTTGATTTGGAAACTCTTGAAAATCAAAATGAAGACTATAATCCTTACTGTAAAATGTGATAGCATGTATATCCTCCATCTTCAAAAATCTTATTATCCATGAAACCTTTGTCTTGCAAGAAGTCTTCATATATGTGTCTAATCCCATCGTTTCATTAGATACTCCTTCCAAAACCATTTTTTTTTTCCACATGTGTTATTTTTTATTCTAAAATGATGATTAAGTAGAAAGTCACACAAGGAATGCAACCATTGCACACACATAATTATTTGAATACTCGAAGAGTAGAATGCACTACATACCCACTATTTCAATATTGATATTTGTAATTTCCTTAATGGTTGCATCAAATTAAAATTGCATCCTCTATCATGCTTTTGTTGTAGTAATTCATCACCAACAACACCATAGTTATCCCAATCCTCACAAACTTCTCCTTTACCCATTTTATGGAAAACTCGGCTAGTGTGTTTATGCTCACAAGCAAGGCATATAAGTCTTTGATCAAAATTAAGGCTTCTATATTTTGGGTCAAAATAAAAACTAAACAATAAAAAATATGATTTGTATTCAACATTATCACCATACCTTTCAGCCTTAGCTTCCTCAATGTTATCCTCCTCGCATAACTCCTAAGATGAAACTAAAACATGGGAATGAAAGGGATATTCATTCCAAAATAGACCCTCAACATGCTTAGGTGTTGGCACACCTGGGTCCCAAGTAAAAGTGGGCTTATTGCTACAATCAATGTGAAAGTATTCATTGTGCTTCTCATGTGTTATTTCCTTTTTGAAAGTGTAAGGCCCCACCACGCAACCCCAAAGGAAACTAACATATCTAACATTTATGGCACAACTTTTTTTTTAAAGTAACTAACATGCAACAACATACATCACATGAAATGCAACTTTACATGTACAACATATAACAAAGTCCCTTGGGGTTACATAATTGCATTACTTTTTGTATCAACATCTTTACATTACATGAAAGATAGACATACACCAATAACCATAAGATAATAACATGAACATGGATAATACATTAATAACATGATGATATATTATTCAAGGATTACAATATTATAATGTTGCTTCCCAACATGAAATAGGAAGAGTACAACAAGGATGAATACATCTAGAACATACAAATACAAGGTTTCATATCAAGATCCAATGTTGATACAACTCTGGTGTCATTGTAGCTAGTACATCCCTGCACAACTCGATCAATGAATGGGGACCCAATGGGGTGCATAGCACATTCCACCCGACCACGTGGGCCCGAAGACCCACCCCCTGTGCTAGGAGTCAACAAGAAAGATCATCAACCAAAACAGTCAGGAGAACTATGATAACATGACTCAATGAGAAGGGAATCCACGGAACAAGACAACATATGCTTTCAGAGGAACAAAGGCAACAAGGGAAACAATAGATAAACATAGTTTCTAAAGGATGGAGTGTCATCACATAGGTGTTATGGGTTACCCTGGTGTAACCTTCCTAGGCTACCGGATCACCTTGGCCATCTCTACCAGTTGTCGGACTCCCATGCCACTATGCGAGATCAACATACCTTGCAAAGGTACTATGCAGAGGCAAGACAGTTGATCTTGCCATTCTAGGCCTTCCCACTCATCCCAAGCCTAAACAAGCACTTGGGCCCATGAATGAGGCTACATTATCTAAATTAATGTGAGATACTACCCAAACACCTAATTAATTAATTAAGTTATCACTTGATTAAACTCTCAAGGGTTACCCTAAACTAGCCACTTTGGGCACCAGACCCCCATTGAGAGCCACTCCCCCTTACTAGCAACAAATCTCAAAATCACCAATGGGCAAGCCAACTTGCACAAGATACCAAACCAAACAAAAATATCAATCACCACATGAGGCATGCACCATCTCACACTAGAACTTCATAGTAAAGAAAACCACTTTTCAGGTGCAAGACTTAACCCACCAAAACAAAAAAAATGAGCAAAAGAGTAACCATTCACAAAACAAAAATAGAAATCAATTATGAAGCAACATATTCCTTCCCCACCTCTGGAAGCTCAAAACAAAATGACTACCCAATAGCTCACAATGAGGGTAGATGAAACATTATGAATTCCTAACCCAATTCCAATGTGAACTCCATGAATAAAATCTTTGCAACTCAAAATAATAGAAGAAGAAGAAGCACCAAGATGGAAATATTAACTCAACATTTAAATGCACAAACTCATTCAATGGATAATAATCATAAAGGATGATAACCAAGTTCACATATAGAATCTTCTCATATCTAAACAACTCAAGAGGGAGACAATTCCGCAAAGAACCACAAAACCATTCTTCAATTTTCACTAACACAGACACAATGATAAATTTCATGGGACATTTAATTCATCAACCCATGTTATCTTTTCATTCCTTAAGAATTCATATAAAACAATTAAAGAAAATATAGAAGCAATTTTATGATTACCTCCCTATGCATTTAACACAAATATAATTTAGTTTTTCCTAAATCCACTTATATTTCATATTCAATTAATATATGTAATAAATTTCCTTAACCTTTTTAGTATATTATATCTTCTAAAAGAAAACATAAATAATTTATTTTTCCCTATTAATCAAATAACCTTTTCTTTTAAACATAGAAACAATGCAACCAAATGATAAATAGCGAAGACTATAGCAAGACAACCATTTGTTCTATCATTACGAGATCATCACTAAAATTTATTTGTTATTCACTACAAAAAAATCATTTAAAAATAATTTGAAGAAGCATTATAAACACATGAAATTAAACACAAACAAATTACCCTAATTTACAAATCATCATAATATATATATATATATATATATATATATATATATATATATATATATACATATTGTCTCTCTCTCTCACACACACACAAATATATACACAAATAATTTAAATTTAAATCTACATTTGCATTATGTCACTATACTCCTTATAACATTATTTCAAATAATAAAAGAAGTTATCTAAGAATATTTCATAAATAACCCAATACATTTGTCTATGGGATATTAACTACTTTTTTCAATATTATTTATCTATATCAAACCTTTTTTTAAACAAGTGCCACGTAGTGGCCAGTACTAGCCTTTGTAGTATTATAATTAGAGATTTGTAGAGTTGGAATAAAAATAAATGTAACTTTAGTTTTGAATTTTATATTTTTTGTTTTGTTTGATTAATAACATTTGTTTTTTTATATGTTTTGATTATGTAATGTAAATATCTTGTTTGATGTTAAATATTTGAAAATAAAATAAATTGGAACAAATGTTTATTGTTTGGTTTTATTTTTATTTTTAGTTAAATTTGAACACATTTGAATATTTATATAATGAACCCATTCATTGAGAATAGGAAGTAGTTTATGAATTATTTGTACTAGACATAACTATGACTAATAAAGTTGAAGTTGAGTTTGCTCTTTAGAATACACATTTGTTAAACATTAAATAATCAAATGATTTATTATTAAAAATAATTCTTAGATTGCTTCTAGTTGATTTTGAATTTGATAGTGAAATCTTCATATTATAGTTGAAGTGAAATATACTAATAATATAATAAATATATTATATTCTAATTTAATATTAATTATTTATAAATTATATTATATAAACTAAGTAAATAGATAATATTAATATATTAATATATTTTAAAATATTGTTATAATTATTAATATAGTGATTTAGTATTATATTAATTATATTAATAATAATAATATAATAATATAAATATTATAATTAATATAGTAGTCAATTAAGATAGTTTATTAATATAATATAAATTAATATATTACCTACATAGATTAACTTATTTACCTAAAAATTATTACCTATAATAATCAAATTATACCATAAAATATTAAAAATATAGATAAAGATATTAGTTTAATGAAAATAATAATACAAATTTTTTTATGTTTTTAATTTTAATAGTGTGAATCCAAATTTCTATAAAATAGTTAATTGTTTTTTTGTAATATTTTCTTTAATAAAAAAATAACAATTACATACATAAAAAAATCATTCTTAAAAAAATATCAAAATAAATCACATTTATTTATTTTAGAAAGATTTATTGAAATGATTTTATAAAGCAAAAAATGAAAAATCATTCCAAAAAAATGTTTAATTTGCTTTATCCACCAATAACACATAAAACTTTTTTAACCAATCATATGCACAAAAAATAATTTATATAATTTATAAAGTTAAATATTTTACAAGTTGACTTTACAAAATTGAATTTTATTTTAATTTTTGTTTAATTATTGTTTTTATTGGTTCAAAACTAAATTATTAATAATTAGTTAACTGAAAAAAGCCAAAGTCATTACAATAGTACTATGCCAATGGCAAGTACTAATAACATAATCTATATTTTCTTCTTAATTGAATAACATCTTCTTACAAAACATTTGACACAAGTTTATGTCTTCATGAATAAAGCTCTTAAGGATACTTACAATAGCATAAAAACTCTTGACTAAATTCAATAAGCTTTGAGTTCAAAAAGAGAATAATAAATAAAGTTTTCAAACTACTTGTCTCCTTTGTCCACTGACTCCAGGAATAGAAAGGTTAGGAATTTATGCAAATGAAGATATAGATTATAACGAAAGCTCCAGCTTAACCTTATACTTATTACTATCACAATTTATTCACTTCAAGCCTTACAAGTTTATTACTATTTCCAATCCACTCTAATTTAACACTAAATTAGACTCCACAAGTTAATTTATTCTTTAAAATCCAACAAAATATATATTTCTATCGCCATTCAACATCTTTCTACAATTTCCTGAGTAAATGCTTTTTCCTAATCCGTTAGAACTTAGAACAGAAGTTAAATTTTCTATATGTCTCGTGCCTGTTTTCAAAGGACTTCTAATTAACAATTTCCCTTCCAATCACTGGACTCCAAACAAATCAAAATTAGATGCGTTGACACAATACAATAGTTTGATAACTTCTAGTTTAAAGCCAGGCCATTACAAAATTCATATGGTAATGGCTAAGGGATAAATATCATAAAACTGACAAGGATAAAGGATACGCCAAGGGTCCACACTAAGGGTCAAGGCAGACGTAAAATAAAACATGCAAAAAGTGGAACCACAGAAAAGGCACAAAAACTTATAGATAAAATGCTTCAAAGAGATGTCTATCTCAAGGAGTGAAAAGGAATGATTACAGAATATGCACAAAGTAGATTTTGCAAGGAAGCTCTCAAAAATCTTCGAATTAATGAACTCTAGGACACCTCCTAACATTGTAAGCTTTGCTTGTGTCCTGGGCGCATGCAGTCATGCTGGTTTAGCGGCTGAGGGTTGCGTAGCTCCACACATAAATATCCTTTATTGCATTACATTTATATTTTCATATTAGGTGTGCATGGCTAACCTTTATACCCACGTTGGCTTCTATGGGGACACCCTAAACCTTAAAGCTAAGGTGCCAAATAAATTAGCGGTATCTAATCGGTAAGCAACCCACTCTAAAACCTCACCATAAAGGTTGCCTCCCACAGTATGAAGAAAATAAAAGAAGACAACGAGCTTACAACATTAAGTCCGTCTGAGCAAGGAAGAAACTTTCAACAACTATAGGTGGCTGGAAATTACTTCACACCAAAGACTTCGGACGGGCCGGCTTAACCAGCACACTCTAAGCACTGACTTTCTTAGGTGGCTGCGTCCATTGGCCCCATAACCTACCTTCCCGTTTCTTAACATTTCCATGTTTCCGTTTTCTAGGAATTTCGTTCCGATAGCCTTTCTCATTCCCCGTTTGAACATTAGACATTTTCATTTCCTTAGCTGTTCCTTTTCACCGTTATAGGTTTCTCACGCAAGTGGCGGCCCATATATTCTGTTTGAGATGAAAACTATGACTAACTATTTAGGTTCATTTAGATTTCCCTTATCTCATAGTTATTTAGGGAAAAATTGTTTTATTATGCCGAAGGCGTCCTATGCTTAGTATTTGCGAGGCATTTTTACCTCCAACGGTGTAGATTGGTGGACAGGCAATTGCCTACAATGAAATCCATCCTAGCGGCCCATCCTTTTTCCTAGTTGTTTTCACCTTTTTGTTTGTTCACTTGTGTCACTGTGGCAATGTATTAGCAGAGTAGTTATTGAAGAGGATGAAAAAATGCAAATATCTGCATAGCAATTATTGAGAAGAAGTTATTGCGGAAGATGGAAATATCTGAAGATATTAATATCGGCATCCTTGACAACACGACATATTTAAATTTTCTTTCAAGGTGAGTTCATCTCTGCCACGAGACTTTGATAGAATGCCCCAATTTCTTAGACAAATACTCCTGTGTTTTGGCTTGCTTTATAGATTGAAATCTAGTTATTTTCCAGTGTTTGAAGGAAGATTCAAGGTGGGTTTAGAATTTTTTACTTGATTTGAATGTCGTTATTTCTTTTTGGGTATACTATACAAGGTTTCATAGTTCCAATATTCTTAAATCTACTTTTTGTTATGTGAATAGATTGAAGCAGCAGCTCTACGGAGATTCGTTTGGCTTCTCTTTGTAGAATCTTGAGGTAAGTCACTTGCTCTTTGGACTGAATCATGAATTCTCCTTCTTTTACATAATAAACCCTACAGGACCCCAATTGGTATGCAGGTCAGGGTAGTCTAGATTTTTTAGGCCTCGTCCCTCCCCCACTAAAGATTCTAGATGAACGTTTACCTCACCAAAAGACTCACTTCACACTTCACAGAAGTCATAGTGGATAATAGTTACATGCAAAGCATGTGTACTAAAAGTAAGGTACTTTACACCTTATTGGTAGATTAAAGCTTGTAAGCCTACTATAAAATAAAAAAATTGTGTCTCCATCTACAAAGATGGGCTACGCTTAAAAAGGATTGTAAAGAAGGATTTAAATAAAATAAGTTTACATAGGAGTAAGATTTTAAAGAAGGATTTAAGGTGATTTTAGTAAATTTAGAAGAAAAGAGGAAACCTTACCTTTGTGTGAGGTTGTATATTTCAAGCTAGAGCATGGCAGGACTGTTGAAATAGGGGATTATTAAGGGCAAACAAGGGAACCCAAACTTCTATAGCCTTGTATCTTTTACATCATCTACTTATTATTTAACTCTTAGACTAGTATATATTGATGGGAGTTGATTTACAAGTCTCTTCACAAGAAAATGGACTATGAGAACTCCTTATTCATGGATGTGGGTTTTCAAACTAAAACCCTATTTGGGGTTTTTGGCAAGATATGCATGTCCTGGCCCAAGCATGCCAAAATTTTCATAGAACCCTAAAACTTCATAATCTTGGATCCTTAACAAGAAGACAACATAATGCATGTTCAACATTATGTGAGATTCAAACTGTAATTATTTCCTTGAGCTGCGTCTTGGCTAAGTCAGGTGATTGAAATGGTGGCGAGTATTTGTTGGCTTCTAATTCCCTTAAAATAGCTTCAACATAATGTGTAGTAATGGATTGTGGCTTCCCTTATATGGAATGGGTACTTTTAGAATAGTTGGGAGCTATTAACATGACATTTCCCATATATGGTACAAGAGGTAATTTGTTCTTCTAAAATTAGAACCATATGCTCATATAATGTTTCCTGAATGTCCATTCTCAGTTTAATGTACCATTATCTAATGTCATTTCAGGTGCATGTGTTAATTGTTTCCAAATTTGTTTTCATTTGACGAATTTCATATGTTTTGATTATGTAGGGTTATTAGTATAGTCTTTGGTGAACTACTTGTTTATATTTATCTGTATGTAGTTATTTTGGACCTTTTTCAATCTAAATAGATTATTCATTTGATCAGTAACCTAGATGGCGGCTTTTGAAAATGTCAATAATAATCAAGATTGTTATTTTCTAAGAAAATGTTGGCAAGTATCTTTTGAGCTTTTACTATTTGGTCTATTTAGCAGTCAATAAAATATTGAAATTATGCAATTATTTAGATGAATATGACTTATCCTATCAGAGTTAACTTTGGGAATCTCTTTAACAGTATATTTCCAGATATAGCTCACCGGTTTGAGTTTGTTCGAATTTTGTTATAGAAATTGCAATGCAATGTTTTCAAGCTCCCTTATAGAGGGTCTATCTCAATCTTTAGACTATCTAAATTTTGATGCTTTGTGTTTATTGGTGTTGGGAAATTGTACACATCTTATGTTGGTGGTATGTATATGGTTATTTTTTTCCTCCAATTAGAGAATGCTTAATGAGGAGTTGGATCATACAGAGCTTGAAGGTAGAAAAATATAATGTATGTTTAATTATATTGCAATCAGATATGGAGCAAGTGATGGCTACCCATCTCAAGAGGGCATTAGCCATGATGCACAAGTGAGTCTTTTGAAAACATTTTATATCAAAATACCCTCTACAAAACTAGAATATGACAAGACACACCATGGTCTGCAACACACATCCTACAGTAACTGGACTCCTACAACTTAAAGGTAAGCTTAGAAGTTCACCACAAGGCTGAAACACAGAAAGACCTTACAAATTTTAGAATCATTCTACCTATTTGTCAGCTCACAACCAAATATATATATAAAAGTTGTGACTCTCTAAATATTTTTGACTTATTTCTTTACATTGACTCCACTACAATTACTACATAGGCATCTGATTTTCTTGACTCAACTTTCAAAATCCACAACTCAATTATTGACTCACAACTTGTGACTTCTTGAAACTCATTTGATTTGGAAAGAAGAATTCATGGGAAAAATAGGATGGAAGCTCTCCCATTCCTCTGAACTATCACTAATCCTAGCAGTGAAATAAAGTTGATTGATGTGTGCATTAGCCAAAACGTCAACTTCCTTATTGCACCCCCTAATGCAATGAAGAAAAGATAACTTCCTCAAAAAGTTCACATACATGGCAGGCATCCAATTTTTTTTTATTAAGTTTCCAATGTTAATTGCCCCATTAATCAAACTTGCAATTATCACCTACAAATCACCCTCAACGATCAATTTCCTAAGCCCATCAAGGTCAAAAAATTGATGCCTTTGAGCAAAGCCTCAACTGTAGCTTCATTGTTAGATCTGAGACCCAGAAAGAAAGACCCCCCTTCTAAGAAGTGCCCCAAAGAGAATTTGATCAACTCCTTAGTACCAACCAATCCTCACCCTTGAAGCACCATCAAAATAAAGCTTGAAAGGCTTCTAATCTCAATACTCTTTTATAAATTACCCTGTGAACAGAGGAATGCATGAATATTACATTTATATACATAGTGCAAAAATAAGTACAAAACTGAGAATAGATTAACCAATCCCCATTGTATGTATTCAACTCCAAATATCCAAAGTCCCAATATTTGGACTAGAGCATTCATTGATCTAATCATTTCCTTGGTTGGATGAAAAATATGGAGGATACATTTTCAAATTGTGAGAAACTATATTCTGTTAGGGACTAGATTGTTTCAGAAAGAGCTATCAAAACTAATAAAAGTGAAAATAGTCATTTGAGTTCTAAATACATAAAAATGTAAAAGAACATACTAAAAGCTTGTTGTGACTCAACTTAAGTCACAACTGCAATAAACAAACATTTTCAAATTTATTTTCATATATAGCATCATGTTGACTATTAAATAAAATTGCAAAATAAAACCAGAGAAAAAAATTACTTATAAAAACATAATGCATGATCAGTTTTCAAACTTATGTTCCCTAGTTCTTCCCTTCATATAAACATTATTCTTGTTTTTCTTTGGTCCTAAATGCATCTTCTAACACACCTTTTTAAGAATACTTTTAGTAAGTATTGCTCCAACAACCCCTCCCAAAGATCTCCCAAATACAACTATTTTTTATGTATCATTACCAGTCATCTGGAGTAGGTGTTCCAGTATTGCCTGATCAGAAAAACCACATCAGTAACATGGTCTATTTGTTGTATTACCCATTTTAGTACATAATAAGTTAAATTAAGAATTTTATGTCAGAGAGAAAATATTTGAATGTCTAGATCTGATTACTGATATGTCAGAGAAAATGCTCTGTACTTCTGAATACTATTGTGTTCCAGATTATGTCTTTTGGTGAAGCTTTATCCTGTGGAAGATTATTATTGAGGTCCCTACTGGTTATGTTTGTATTTATGGAACTTGGAGCTATTTTGGTTTTAGTTATCTATACGTATAATATTGGAATACACTTGTCAAATCCAATTTTCTTCTTGATGTTTTGCTTGGATTGTTAACTCTTATTGAGTTCGTGATCCTCATCTGCATCAAAGTTTCAGGTTTTCCCACTTATGATGTTGCTTTTCCCTCTTTAGCCTTTATGCTTTCATCAGGCAAGAATCCATTGCTCACCTCAGAACCATCCTCATCCATCAGATCAGGTTTTCCCACTTATGATGTTGACTTTCCCTCTTTAGCCTTTATGCTTTCATCATGCAAGAATCCATTGCTCACCTCAGAACTTTTTTTTTTTTGCATTTTTAGTACTAATATTATGCAACCTTTCCAAAAAGGGGGACAAACCACCTTTCTCCATGATACTCCAAATATCTGGCTTCCTTTTATAGGCTTCACATGATAGGAGCTCCACTCAATCATGATCCTCACCCATATTCACTTGGAGAACTCTTCTTTGCAAAGGATGCACACACACCTAGACCACTCGTGTAGAATGAAGACACACCCAAAAATGCACCCAAAGAAGAAAATATAGGTTCAAAATACCGACAAATCAAGCAGAGGAAAAAGAACTTATCATCTTTTGAGCCAAATTAATCTTGAATCTTTCAAGATTGATGATTTTGTTTGAAAAAATAGTAATGGGTGATCAAAGTGGATTGGTTTATAATAATCATCAACCCAAAAAGGGAAAAGTTTTAGATAGGGTAGACCATAAATTATTTCATTTATATCAAACAAATGCCATGACATCCCCATGTTGTTGGGAAAGTATTTGAAGTGCCATGATTGGATTCTTTTGGATATTCTTTGCTTCCTGTTGCATTTGCATTTCATTGAAATTATCATTTTAAGAGGATGCAAATTCTTATAAAACAACTTAGTGAAAATAAAATCATTTCTTGGTACCCACTTCACTGTTAGCAATGCAACTGCTCATATCTGCTATATCCCCAATAGATTCACATGCATTTATATGAGCATATCTTGTCAAAAACTTTGTGATACTCATTATGCATCGACTTTTTTGAAACCTTTTTATATTATGCAGCACCTTTCATACTCTTATAGATTTGTCCTTCAATCATGTCAAAAATTGGGGCTTGGTTGATCCTCTCTAGAATGTATATTTAAACTAACTTCCCCCTTCTCCATTTTATTTTTTTGACTATATCTTCCTTGCTCTTTTCTTCAACAGCTTGATGCATTTTTAGTCATACATGTATCCATTACATATCTCAATTATATCTAAATACAAAGAAACATTTACAAGTAAAAGGATATTATCTAAGTTTTAAGCTTTTACCTTTCCAAATTCAAAATTTTAATGTAGTTACATCTGAAGAAAGGTGGATGCTATACATATGTAGAAAATATGTAATCAATACATACAATTTTTTCTGATTACTAGAAAGCAAATCTTAAGATAGAAAAAAAAGCTTCAACCTTTCTGAATGATTTCAACGGATTTCTCACTCATGTGATAGGTTGTAACACATGCTCTTCTTGCTACACTAACTAATTTCTTTTTATTTTGTCTTCTTATAGATCACTTTAAGGACATCATTGTTTTCAAATCAGTTTCCCAGTCCCCCAAATCTCATGCCCACAAACCTGATTTTCAAAAATGAAATCTTAATGGGGATTTGTTTCAGAAATTCTTAATGACATGCAATCGTCATATCGAATATGGAACATGTTTGAAGGCTTAAAAAATTGTGTAATGCTGCAAATTTTATATATTTACAAAGTATCCTTTATTAGTTTTCTTTTTCTGGATGGTTACTTGGATTGTCATATGTAATAGTCCAAATAAAATTCGGAGAAGTACTTTATTCAATATATTGTCTTCGGCATACCCATTGCACCCCAAGGTGCGATTGCTAGTTTAATTTCTTTTAAGAATATTTATATATGTTTCTTTATATATAAAAAGGTCCCCCTCAATGTGTTTTTTATTTATTTATTTTTAAAAATTTTATGTAAAAAACTAATAACTTTATAATTTAAATTAAAATATAATTAATTTATTTAATAATTTAATTTAGAATAAAAATCATTTTTTTAGTTTGATAATAAATATTGTAATATTTTTTTTTAATTTTATAAATTAAGAATTACTATTAATATTTCTTAATCTAAGATAAAATTTAATTAGATAAAATAAAGAATTATGTTTGTAAGAGAAATTATTAACACGTAAATATTTTAATTTAAAAGTTTAGATTGTGGTGGACATGGTCATCAAAACACATTTTATTGTTATTAAATGATTTTTTTTTCCAATTACAACAAACAATTTAGGAGAAAAAAAAAACATCTAATAGTAATATGTATTATACATACTAATAAACAAATAATGAGTGGCAAAGATCAAGGATTTTTATAGAAGTATCACCAACATTCAATAGAGTAATTTCTATCTTTTGAATGTTGTGTTGCCTTTGACTAACCCTCTTTATATTTCTACTTATAATAATTTTTTGGAGTTTTTTCCAATGCATCTAACAATTTCAAATTTTTATAAGAAATTTAGGAGATATGACCCCACCAAGTTAAGGTACCAAAAATAATGAAGATTTATATTTCTTAGCATGTTTCCTTAAGCATCTTAATAAATGTATCCAAAATAAAATTACATAATTTTGATAATGATACATATGGTTCTCTAGCAATAGTAACAACTTCACCCCTTTAAACCTATTTAATATAAGTTAATGTAACATATAAGGAACTTATTGACATTGTTGAATCTATGAAAACCAAGTAATACATGGAATTCATCCAAGGTAAGAAATATATGATATTTAAAGTTGATCTTCTTTCAAACAAACTACCAAAAGTAAAATAAAGAAACCCATAGCCACAGTTGGCATTCCATTAGTTATCTTAATGGAAATAATTGAATATTCATATTATAGCTATTAAAATAATGATTAAATATTTTTTGAGTATATGTTAAATTGACAAGTAAGATCAATAAGAACACTCTTAATTGGTTTGTAACAAACATAAGCTCTAGCATATAAAGGACCATAATAACCATTCACAAGTATCTCATCAAGTGAAAATGTATTGATTGTTATAGAAGATGTAGAATTATTATAATCATCATTAAGCATGCCCACAAAATTATTTTTAGAATCATGTAAATCAATATGCTTTAAAAAATTAATATTATATTGTATCTTATGTGAAGATTGTGACTTAAAAAATCTATTGTTATGAGAAATTCTCATGGATGTAATTGACCAAATGGATATCACTTAACACCCTTACACACCAACATATCAGTGTATAGAATTTTTTCTCAAGGCACATGAGAGTCCTAGTAGCTTTGGCTAGACCTATATAGTTGTATGAATAAACCTAACAAGTAATCATAAACATGAAAATAATAAATACTTAAGAAAATTCATAACAAAATCTAGTAAAAAATTGCTATGTATTAAAATACTTTTAAAATGGTTACAATGATGGGGTTTTTAAGCAATTTCTTTCTTGCACTACCTTGAGTATGATTGGAATGTTTCACATCTACTCTAGCTTTATCCTAGATCTTGGGCTACATACCTTAAAAGAAAATTATGAAATTATAATTTGTTTGGTTAATAACGTTTGTATCACTCTTATGTATCTTTGGAAATGACCATTAATTTTGATAAATTAACAATACCTTCGTAGTTGTTTCATTTTTATAAATTTGTAAAAAATATCTTAAAGTATCACAACTCTCAAATTCTTAAAAAGTAGTAATAGCACCTAGAGATGTTATCAATTGACCAATCTAGACACAAATATTTATAATCTTATCAACCAAAGTACTACATAAAATAACTACCAAAAACCTAAATGTGTAGTATTTGGCTAATAAGACTATATAAATATTTGTGTATATCTACTATTTGATAACACTTTAAGTGTTGTCACTTAGTATTAAAGGAGACTAAAATAGAAAACAAATAAAATAAAAATCATGTCATGATCCTAGCTTAAATATATAAAACAAGAGGTGCAAAGCAAAAAATGTGCAAGAATAATCTTGTTTTATAAAAAGAGAAAAATATTTATTAGTTTTAAAAATATATATTTTGTCATTTAAAAGTTTTGATAGAATTTATTAATAATATTGCATTCTTTCAAAAATGTTGTGATATATTCCATTTTATTAAATATATGATTATATGAATATATTGAATTTTCTCCGACATATGAAGAATATATATATGATATGTGTTTAAACTAACATAGATATCTTAATTATATCTATCTTGAAAAGACATCAAAAAATATCAATGTTGAGGTGTCTATATTGAAATGAATAGATAGACACCTTTATTTTGGTCTTTTAGATATATGTAATTAAATATCTATACAATTTGTATATCTTAAAAAATTAGAAGTTAGATTTTTTTTTAGTGATTGCAAACTTTTAAAACAAAATTATTTAATTTTTTATTTTTGTTTTCACTAAAATACTTTAAATCTTGCTGCGCATATTTATCAAGGAGAAAAAGTAGATAGCATATTAATTTTATCTTTCATGAAAATCAAGGCTTACACTCCTATATTTTATTAGTACTTGCAATACTATTTTAATTAGTTTTGTTTTTTTTAGTTGGTTTTGAAGCAATCAAAAGTTTAAAAAAAGAAAAAAGAAATTTGAAAAGTTAAAAGTCTTGCATTTTATATTAAGAAAACTTTCATGTTTGAGCTCACTAAAAACATGGGCTAGCAAATACCTAATTCTACCCTACTGTGTTTCTCTTGTTTCAAATCCTTGAACTTTGCCACTCATTATTTGTTTAATAGTATTGTACAACTTACACATTACTATTAGATGCTTTTTTCCCCTTAATTAATTGTTGTAATTGGAAAAGTTTTTCATTTAATAATCATAACGTGTGTGTTTTGACGACTAACCCAATCCAAATTTTCAAATTGGAATATGTACATTAATAATCTCTTTTACAAATATAATTCTTTATTTTATCTAATTAAATTTTATCTTATATTATTAAAATAAATCAATAAACACTAATAATAATTCTTAAATTATAAGATTAAAAAACTTAATTGCAATATTAATTTATCAAATTAAAAAATTGAATTACAATATTCAAAATTAAAATATCAAAATTAAATATTTATTTAAATGTCATTGATTAATATTTTCGAAGAAAAAAATAAAAAACACATGGACGAGGCCTTTTTACATATAAACAAACATATACAAACATTTAAAAAATAAATAAGTACAACATTTTTTTTCCCTGCATAACTATGAGAAAATGAAAATCTAAATCTACCTACATAGTTCGTCACAAATTTCAAAATAAAAAATGTGATCTCAGGATCTAATATATGAGCTCGTACTAGTTCACTTGCCAGAGAAACCTCTAACGGTGGAAACGAACAGCTACGGGAACATAAATGGCTAACGTAGAAATGGAGGAACGAGAGGCTACAGGAATAGAATCCCTAGAACACGGAAACGTGGAAATGTTAAAGAACGAAAAGGTTAGATTAATGGGGCCCACGGATCCGGCCACCTAAGCAAGTGAGCTTAGAGTGTGCCGGTTAAGCCTGGCCACTTTGGACCAGCTACCAAGGCAGTGATACAAGAGAAGGATAAGGAGGTAAGTGTGAATTTCAGCACACTAAAAGAATCTACGGCTATAAGAAATCGAATGCCCAAACTCATCAAACTAAAATGATAATATTAGCATTGAAAAGAGCACTCAAATATTAGGACGCGGGTAAACGGCGACATAGGAAAAGGGAAAGGAGAAAAAAAATAAGTCGACATTAAGCCTTTGAAATGTGATTTCATTTAACGGACTGAAGCAAGGATTTGGCAATAACTTAAGCCGTATTTCCATAAAGTGAAAAGCGAGCAGATAGTGATCTCCAAATGTAGTGGATAACCAAACAAAAGAACGGATTGCAGAATGTGCACAAAAAAGATTTTGCGAGGAGTTCACCAAAACTCCAAACAATAAATCATTGCTCCATTCACATGAACACTACCCAATCCAAAATATCCAAAGAATGATAACAACCCCTAAATATATTAACTCAAACGAATATCTATGAACTATGAAGATAAAACGAAGGTGTGATTTCAATCCCATGATAATAAGCAAAAATTTATTTATCTACAAGCTAGAGATAAGCATTCAAAACTCACAATTGGACGAAAAAGAGAAATTTAGCATGAATCCATATTCGTACCTCTTCTTTTACTTATATTTTGATCCTTTAACGTTGTTTCTCTAAAACTCCCCATTTGAAGCGAAGTTTGTTGTGAAATTCGAGCAGCACCAGATGAATTTCCATCTACGGTCATCTTCTTGTAGAGAAGGATTATTCTTTCCCCGAGGGAAAACAGTAAATCGAATATTCTTGTTTTAACAAAATGAACTTCTAGACCCATTTCTCCTTCCATAACTTAAAGTCAACAAGATACCCCCAATCCTCCAAATTTCAGCATACATAGCGCCCTAGACAAAATAAGCTTTTGAAAACAAAATCAATAGAAAAAGAGAATAACAAGTTTCGTGATTCAATTCCAGTTTCAAGTCGTGCATGTGCACACTTTTGTCTATTATCATTTTTTTATATTTTTGCTTGTTTTTACTTCAGTTCAAAATCTTATCTTCAGGATTTTTTGAAATCACATTATTTCCTCATATTTAATAATTATTCTCACAAGACAATCAATTAAATACTTTTATAAAACAAATTAATTTAATTATTTAATAATAACCGTATACATATTATTTCACAAAATTGACTTATTAATTATTATTTTAATTCTAATTTTATTTAAATTATTTCATAAGCAATTTTAATTTAATTAACTGATTACACCAATCCATTTAACATATTAATTTCACCTCAAGATTCATTAACACATTAAACAATGAAAACACAATAACCCTTACGCAAAATACAGAAAGGTCACAACAAAGAGGGCACTATAGAAAGAGTCATGCTCTAACTTCCTAGAACTAGAATCTTCCTCTATTGATTTAGGAATTTCTGATAAATTCATAATAAAATTGTCACTCTCATAATGAAAATCAATAGTAGGATAAGTTGAGCTACAAAATCCATCATGAAATTATTTCCAACAATAGAGCTATTATTGACCATTCTCACTTGCCACTAGCTCATTTTCCCTACTTACATTTTCTTGAAATGTAAGCTCACTAGAAACCATTGAAATATCTTCTTTAACTAAAGAATCATTACCTTCAACCATTATGGCTTGCAGTGCCTCTAGTTGAACTTCGTCTTCTTTTACAAATCTAATTTTTTCGTATGCTACATCATCACCATCCCCTCATATCTTGAATTTGTGCCTCAAGTTTTTTTATCATTGTCTCATATTCTTTAACATCTTTCACCCTTTTCTCTTCAAATCTATCAATCAACCTTTGACAAAATTCATCAAATGAATTAACCTGAATGTGATCTTGAGTTTCCATACCTTGGTAACACCAATCATGAGAAACTCCTTCAAGGTGCAAGATTTCATACTAAATGGCAACTTTCTCCTCCATGGAACTAGAATAGTAACATTCTTGCATTTCAAATAACCAATTTCTAACTGAGATCTTATCTGATCCATCAAAAGTGAGAGTTAAAGACTTAATAACTTTGCTCCTGAGATCTCTTCCACTTGAATTTGAATATTGTTTATGACTCTTGATGGACATCGTGTTTTTCATTTGAGTGACATAATCACTATATGGGACTGAATTTCTAAATCCTTCATCTTGATTAATATATGTTTCTCTGATGGTGCAAACTAAATCTTCCATGTGATTGGCCATATTTTAACTCCTCTTTTCTTTTGCAAAATATGATCAAACCCTTAGGCTGACAAGATCATGGCTCTAATACCACTGTAATGTCCCTCAAATAAATTTTAATTCAAATCTGAAAAATCTCCTTTGTAATCAAACTCAAATTAGAGAAAATTTGGGTATAACGAAATCAACACAAAATTACACCAAATGGAAATCGGGTTTATGTAATTGAATTCAAACATTTTATTAAAGATATCAACATGGACATACAACATTTTTGCTATTAAATACATAATATAATAGGAATGAACAGGAACACAAAATCTAGAAGCTTGGACACCTTGATTTCTATCAAATTGAAAATAGATGTAAATTGGGTAAGATAAACCCTTCACCAAAATATTCAAATATATATCAATAAAGTGTGCAACTGATATTGGATGATGTATGAATGATAATAACATGAAAATTACACCAATTTTCTATCATAAATCAACTAATAACAACAAGCTATAGCTACAACAAAATTTCCAAATAAATCCCTAACTAGTAGCCCAATCTCACTTCCAAACTAGTGCAAACACCACAAACTCACCCCAATTTTCATATAATGTTTCCAAAAGAAAAGTACATATATGAATACTATAAGAGATCATAAAAATATTTTTCTCACAACACCAATACCATCTAAAACTCAAAAATCCATAATATGCATTCCAAACTACACCAAACCCCTGCAAATAAACTAAGACAATTTACCAAATTGATGAGCATTCAACACAATTGCAATCTTTGGATGAAATTGCACCTGGAGACCCTCAGAACCACTCTCTTTGAGCCTCAATATCCTTGGTTTACCAACCTTGTAGATCCTTTCTTCATCGGTTTACTAGTCTCTAAAGAAGAGCAAATGCTCAGCAAAAATCTACAACAAGAATGATCCAAAATGAAGCCTAAATTTATGTTTTATTGAAAATTTGTCAATTTCCAAGTTGGGCATCCCAAAATTCATGACCAAGGAGAGATTCCCTTTTGCATGTAGTGCATGTAACCTCTAGTGCCAAGTGTCCATTGATTTCTTCCACTCCAATCTAAGTTGCCACTTGTCTTGGCTTGTCATAAGCCACTAAATGCCAAAATTGCTCCTCCAAAATTAAAATTCCCAAATTGGACCCTTAATAATAAATTTAAAATATTTATTATTTTTCCTCCCAAAAATGATCGTATAATTTTATCTTGAAAATCCAATTTACCCAATTTATCTGCAAGTCTTGATTGACAATTTTTAAAATTGGGTTTACTAAAAATAGTAAATCTTATTTTTAGAAAAGGAGACATTACATAGTACCCCAACCCACCCTTTATGGGAAGGGGAAGCATTCTTGTGGGTTTGTTCCTATGTTTCAGCCTCTAAGGCCTTCACCTATTCCTCTACCTTCCTCCAAGGTAGTGAAAGGAAATGAGCCTACTGTCAAAATGCCTATGTCTCTTTCTATTTTTGTGTCTCCAACTCCTATTCCTCCTCGGGAGTTTACCCTTCATCAACCATGGCTATGAAGGTTGATCCTCTAGTAAAGAAGGATCCCCCAACATCTTCTTATACTACATCCTCTAGTGCCCATAGTTTCCATAACCGTCTTGCGTGAGAGTGTAAGTTCTAATGAAAGGCCTTGTCTAAGGAGCATGCTACATCATAAAAGATCAAAGAGAAGTCTTCTATTCTTCCTTTTGTTGCTTCTATTTTATTCCTTTCTCTACTTCTTTTTTTTCCTTAGTTCCCATCACCTATGTTCTTTCATATTTGTCAGCAGATCCTGATGAACCTCGCCCCAAAAGGGTGCAATTTTTCATCGCTACCTCTATGGAGCCACTTCTTCTCACTTCTCTTCTTGATATTCCTCATTTTCATAGCATGTAGACATACCTTTCACAAGGTTGGTGTCCTCTGTGGCTTCATCTCCTTCTCCCTCCTCCACTTCAACTGCAAGGATCCCATCTCCTTTGTTGAAGTGTAACTCAGAGAGTGACCTCACTTTTAGTGATGGTAAAAAAAGTTATCTTCGCCTCTTAAGTCTTATTCTGCTTTGGCCTACATCATCCTTATGATGGAGACCTAGTTCTCGCCTCCCTAGATTTTTTCACTAGCCCTCTTCCTAAGGATGGCACTAACTCTCAGGTGTCTTGTCCTCCACTTGTCTAGTTGCCACATGTCACTCCTAAGAAGTGAATGTTCAACTTGTTGGAGGACATCCTAATTTTTTCTTTGATCTTTGCTAGATCAATGACTCTAGTCTCACAAGAGTTCAGTAGTGAAGACCTTGAGGGGCCTTCTTCCTTAGCTATTGTTGTAGACAATCCAATTGGTATTTTCTTTTCTATCCCTCCCCAATAGGCTCATCTTCCTTCCCCTTATAATGATCTAGATTGGGAGTAGGACAACTTGTTGGTGGATTTGGACTAGAGTGACACCTCCTACAACTTTAGATTAGCTTTGAGTGTTTTTTTGTGTTCCTCTATGCTTTTATATTTATGTTTTTTCTCTTGCCTCGAGGACCCTTGCTACCCTTGTAGGTGCTTGAATATAGGAGAGAAACTCTATCGTACACTTCTATTTGTATCATCATTCTTCTATATGTTGTGAATTTTTACTTTCACATCAATGACAGTGCAAAGCATTGGGACATTTAGGCCTCTTCCATTTTGACCCAATTTTTATTTTGTCTTCATATGCTCTTCCTCATATTTTGATCTATTTGGGGTGTGATTGCAGTTCATAGATACATTATGTTATTCTTACCTATCTATACCTATGCATAGTTTTGACCCTAAATAATCAAATCCCCCTATGATCTTGATTTCTCCATCTCTACTTTTATATCTCATGATGTTATGGTTTCTATGTGTTGTCCCTCATATGACAACATCCCATGAAAACATCTCACTATGTATTTCATGTCACGACATCTATTGTCTTTCTCTTCTCCTTAGAATTCCATGTGCTCCTTTCCATAGAACACATCATTCTAAGGGGGGCTATCATATATGCTTAATTTTCAAAAAATTCAAAAGGATTCCTTGATGTCCTATGTCTCATCATCTAGCTTGGGGGAAATATGACTAGACTTGTCTTGTTTTTTCTATGACAGTCTTGCAACATAGTTTGTAGTACAACCACAGGCCTATCTGCTTACCATATGGTCTCTAGCCATGCTAGTCGTACCTATTAGCATTTATTTTATCTAATTAGATTATGTCATGTCTTGTCTATAAAAAATTTATCACATCTATTTTTCTCTTTTTCACCTAACATGTTCTTTTGCAGCTAACATGTTTGTGATGAGATTGTAGTTAGCTTTGCAGGATCAAAGACTCATTGCCTCTTTACATTCTAATGGAGCATCTTCACATTAGGTATACCACATTGAATATTTTATTCCTCTTCGTCCTTAGTATATTCTCTTCAATCTCTTTCTACTTTAGCTTGCACATGTTTAGATACATATGCTCACTAAAGTGGGGGAAAAAATTTATGTCATAAAATTTCACCCATGTGCAATTTCACATAACATCAACCTTCACTTTGGCTTAATAAGATGATGATGCAAAAACCCACCTTCCTTGCCTTCATTTTCATCCCTTCCTTGTCATTTTTTGTCAATAGGGGAATTTTGGTGTGATCAGGAATGGCTCTCTAGCATGAAATTTGGCCATATTCTTCCCTATCATTCTCATTCTATTCCATTCTTGCAATTCATTCACTCTCTACCTCTCTTGCAATATTCATTCTCACTTCTTATCATTTTCATTCTCTTCTTCCTACAACTCTACATCTTTTATTGATGGTTCAAGCTCTCCTACATCAGGTTCTTGCACCTTTTTCTCAAGTTTTCAAGCCATTACTCTTCCTCTTGACTTCACCAAGCTCATTGGAGGAAGGGTAACATTTACTTTCATAGCACTATCATTCTTATTGAATATTATATTGTTGTCTTGCATATCTTATTTCTTATCTTGTCATTTCTATTATCTATCTCTCTATCTCATTGTCTATTTGGTTGTTCATGGAGGTGGAAACACTAGAGCGACAGTTTGACCAAGGTAAGCCCTAAAACAATCCCAACACTTTTACTATTTTTATATGTGTAGGCTATCCGTGAGGAGCTTGTAGAAGGTTTCATAGCTGGACCTACCATGAGTTCATCCTTTTTATTACTCTACTTGTCATTTCATTAGATAGTTTGTTTACTTGTTATTTTAGTATTCTTCTTGTTGTACTTCCTTGCATTTTCAACATTCTATTTAGTCTACTTAAAACTATCATACTTTGGCATTCGAGTAGTTAGCAAACCCTAGGTGTTTCTAGTGGTTTACTTTGTCTCTAGCCCATACGAGATGTCAGTGCACCAGGAGACTCCAATGCACTACGCTATCATCCATAAATAATCATAAACCCAAAAACATTGCATAAACTCTTCCTTATATGTATCTTGTCACTTGAGCTTATTCTATTGAGGTAGTTGAGGATAATTCACTCCCTATAGACTCTTCCCTATCCTAGAGACTTGAGAGTAGAAAATATCCTCCTCTATAGGTTTTATCTTCAAATAGGTGACCAGCAGCTCATCAAAATACTTAGGATAGTTCAAGGCTAACTTATGAGAATCAGTAATCTCTCCTACTCTTTGGGCTTAGCTTAAACCTAGGAGGGCATTCTTATAGGTATTCCTAAATAGAAATTTAAATAAAATAAAATGAATATCCATATAACCCACAACAACCATACCTAAATGTAAACTTAACCCCAATAATTATCACTCAATTAGGTTTAATTAGATGCAATAACCTCTTTATAACTTATTCAAATACTCTACTCATGTATCTATAGATGAAAACAATAATATAACTCCTTAAGATAACTTATTTTCTTACTCGTTTAACATTAGCAGAGAATAAATGTTGTAAATGATTCAATAATAATATAACATCTCACTTCACTTTAGATTTACCTTTTTGTAATAAGTTGGATAATAAAAAACAATGCACCAATCTACTTCTACATCCTATACTACTAGTCAATGATTTTAATGATTTTAAATTGGTGTGGAAGGTTAATATTTCAGTTAACTGAAACCTTATTAGGTGGTGTAGTCACGGTAGGAGGGTTCCAAAAGGAACATTCTAAACCATGCAACAATGAGTCAACACAACAGAAATAAAATAACAAATTGATATGCAAACATGAAACTTCATTAAATTGATAAACTCACATGCAACATAGGCCTCAAAAGAAAATATCCAGGGCTCACAGGCTTGCCACAAGGGCTTTCAACAATACAACTAACCAACATGCCCTTGAAGGGTTTTATGTGAAAATGTATTGATTAATTTATCTAATCATGAACAACTAATTGATCTCTGAATGAATCCTAAACAATTACAAATTCTTTTAAATATGCTTCTCAAGCTCCAATATAGGTTTGCATCGGCCGCAAGGGTTGATAACCTGATGAATGATCATACATGAAGGTCGGCCTTAGAATATGTAAAGATAACTCCACACAAAAAAAAGTAACTTGTGAATCTCTAAGATAGGTCCCAATGAACCCAAGATGCTTGTATGATGTCCCATTAAGCTCTGCATGATCTGGAATAGTTCCACACTAAGAAAATGGACCAATTCAATCCCAAATGCTCTGACTAGTAACTCAGTGAAATTCTAGGAGCAAAAACTTTCGGTAGACAAATGCAAATGATGTGAAATTTGGATATGTGATATATGTCAATGTGTAAATGCTATATGCTACTCCACAAGCTAAGAAACAACAATGAGGTAAAATGTGGAATGAACTACTGAAACTGCTACTAAATATAATGCAAAAAAAGAACTATTTGTGGTTGATATCGGATTGCTTTACAACTAGGGATGCTCTTGCGCCATTGGGTAATAGAGTTATATCCAACCATGGAAAGAAAAGAAATGAAAATAAAAATAGAGGCATGATATAAAATAAAAATTTATAATTCTATCAATTGATGTATATCTTCTTATATTAATATAATACTAAATAGGTCATAGCCTTTTATTGAAAAAAAAAAAATTTAAAATAGTTATAATTAATAATCCCTCTTTGAACACACTAATATTCACCTAAAACATGTAAGAGACTATTACATATACTAAGTGTGTAATAGATTCAAATGTTGCAACATTTTCAAATACCCATCATAGCTCCACTTGCAAATATGGTGGAAGAAATTTCACAAGAAGAGGGCCTATTACACCTCTTACTTTAGAAATAATCCAAAATACCAACAACCAACCAAGGAGATGATTATTCAGTTAACTAAGTGTTTTTCTATGTTAACTGAATTGAGCTATTAGTAGATCATTTTGTGTCATTGCATGAGATGTTGACACTTGTCATGATCTAATCCCTTTCTCATTTAGGGTTGCTCCTATATAGCACTTAACCCTCATTGTATTATCATGCCTTGTAATACTTCTGCTCTTGATCTTTTCTCTTCTCTTGAACTCTTGTATTATGTAGCTTTTTCTTGTTGAGGAATATTTCATATTATTTTTTGCATCTCTCTTGTGTGGAATCTATCGTTGTTTGATGTTTGATCATGTGGCTCGTGTTTTTCACAATTCTAACATTTACAACTAGAGCATGTCTCTAATGATGGATAAACTATCAAATATTGAAACCCTAGACTATTTACACTATTTTTAGCAAAATTCCAAAGAACCAACCCTTTAAATGTATGAAGAAATTGTTTATTATATAGAGTGGAAACTTGGGAAATTAAACACTTAAGGAGAAGACATATGGATTTGATTCTATAGATATTTCTTATGCCCTAGCTATCAACATCATAAATATTTCATATCAAAATCACCCCTATAGTAACCACAAACATATATAATAGTGATAAAACCACACCTTGTCCATCTGCCATACCTTTGAAAATTAATGGCATGTGAACTCACATGAAATGATGAAGAAATAACCTAAAAAATCCATTGAAATAGTGGCTCAAAGATAGCATATAAATCATTAGGTTGTGTAATAATCATTATTGTAGCAAATATGGGTATGGGAAAAGTGTCATTTTCTCCTTTAGATCCATGCAAATCTATGTAAAGAATGATTTTTGGGTGCAATGAAATTTAATTTGATAGTTGTAGGTCCAAATCAGGTCAAAAATGGAGCTTCAAGTCATTTAGGAGTGTAGGTGAGGTTCTTAGAAAAAATTGATAAGAGTTTCAAATTTTTTAGGGTTAGAGGAAACTTGTACCACATGCTAAGGATCAAAGCAATAAGAAATTGGGGAATTGAGGGTGATTGAGAATTCATGCTAAAAGGGATGAGGAAAAGGAAAAGGAAAAACGGGGAACCCCAACAAAGAAGGGCTATTAGGATGTTGAGATTGGGGCATCATCAATACCTATAAAGAGAAACCAAGATAAGGGTCAAGAAAAAATCAAAATTTGATAAGTCATATAGAGAAAATTGGTATAATTTCAGACTTTCGAGATTGAATGGAAATAGGTACTTGAATAATGTTGAAAATATAACTCTGAAGAACTTAGTAAATACTTTTTAGAACAATGGATCAAGGTTTAGGGAGTGTAGATGTGATGGAAATGGGTGGTAAGAGATGGAAAAGAGAAAGAAGTTTGAAATTTTGATTATAATACAAAGGACTTGGAGTTTTTATAGACTAAAACTTTAGGGATCAAGAATAACTCATACCACATGCCATTGGGATGGTATTAGAGTATGTGAAAGTTTGATACTCTAAAACTTGTAAAGAGACTTAGAAGAAAAGTGAAAACTTTTAGGAAAGGAATGTCAAGGATGGCAAGTCCAATAGGGATATTAGGACATGAAACTTTGAAACACCACAAATGACACTTTTTTACAAGAGTATGAGTATGAGAGTATGCAAGTATCCAAACTTCCTTTAAAGTATGAAACTCTAACAAACACACAAAACACAAGGGATGACACTAAAAATGACCCAAACTTATGATCTTCCATGGAATTGTGTATCCTTTGACACTAATAGGACCCATTTAGGATGTCTTAGATTAATTATCAACAATAGGTCAAATATGATTAAGACATACAAAAGAGAAGAGACTCAAGAAAAAATTGGCATTACATATTTCAATCTCAACACACTATTCATCACTATTGACCTGATCCCATTTCTATTCTTAAAATAACTTAATCATCCTTCTTTTATAGTTCACCTTAATTAAATAAATTAAAATACTTAGTTACCTAAGTTCCACATCCCCTTTGTAAAAATTAAATAAATATATCTATTTATTTGATCCCATTTTCCATCCACTTTCTATTAGTTACTTAAAATTAATTCACTAATCCCTCACTTGTATATTCCTAATCCTAGCCAACCCCCCTTAAACCATGCATAATCCCCAAATGTGTACAAATTCTATGACCTTTGTACATAAGGCATGAGGCCTCATGATCAAAACTATTATGGATTCTATACACACATGATGTGATTTCATTTTATTCCCTAGAGATTAGATATATATGATATTGTTTGAACACAACCACCATGGCTTGGTGCAACAAGGGTTGGTATTAGTGAGCATATTATATTTTTTATCATTTTTTTCTATTTGTTTTCTTAAAATATGATTGTTGCATTTTGATTGTGATTAGAATAGGATAATGTTATTTTAGTTTATTCTTGCATGCTTCAATTTTCATGTACCCACATGGCTTTCAAAAAATTTAATTCATGTCCATTTAACCTTTTTTAATGTTTCATTGTGCAAGGAGATGTTCTTACAATCATAATAAAGGCTAGAAACATAGAAGGCATAAGCTATTATGTATTACATTGCATAGAAGATATAATTAAATTATTAAAACCATAAAGAAGTGATGGAATTTTGTTTCCCATAGGCTTAGTTGTAGTATGTGGAACATGTAAAACAAGTCAAAATCCTTCAAAATAAGGTTCATTCTAGCAACAAAAATCATTATAGCCATCTAATAATTGCTACTAAAATCTCTATTCATCTCATTCCACATATGTGGAAATCATAACTGGAGACTAAATACAGATGACTGTTAGAATTTATATTGCATGTTATTAAAGAGTGAGTTGAACCAATTGATGTGTTGTGATTAATGTAAAGAGCCTTGATTTCATTCCTAAGATTTTATATGATATGATCTGATCAAAACTATCACGAATTCTATATACACCTGATGTGATTTTATTTCATTCCTCAAAGACTAGATATATATATTATAGATCATTTGATTTTATATATAATACACAATTAGTAATTTTACACTTAATAAGTATATATTTAATGTGATATAATTAGATATATGATGTGATGTGGTTTTATAGAAAATATTATATTATTATTATTGCACAAGTAGGATGTGATGTGGTTTTATTAGTATATTATGATTTTAACTAGTAGGATGTAATTTGATTTTACTATTGCACAAGTGGTGGTCATGGTCTAAAATTAAAAAGCATGTTTGCAATGTTACAATGTGTGAATAAATTAGTATTTGATAGGACTAGGGGGACTTATTATAACTTAAGGGGTAAGGGGATTAAGTTATATATAGCTAAATCCATTGATTACATAACTAATTGAGCTTTAGTTGATGACTTGTTGAAATCAAAGGAATACATTATAACATGTATTATCTAATTTAAACCTTGATTGGTATAAATATATGTTTTTTTTATTCTTTTTTATTTAAAAATTAAACAACATTAGGTTTTGAATCTAATAATCAAAGTTTTATTTGCATTATCTAACATAGTCAAGGTTTACAAATTGTTCAATTGCTTAAATTTGACATTAAAGGATTTAATGTGAAATCACTAGTATATTTTGGACTAGAACTAATGATACTTGGAGGTATTTGTATCATGTGTATGTGGAAGGAATCTAAGATATTTAGGGTATTTTGTGGCATGTTTGTTATGATAAATAAATGTCTTCAGATTATAATTTCAATTATAAAGCCTTGTGGAGATTATAATTAGCCAAGTGAACTTTAAAAACTATAATTTATAATAACTTAAATTGGTTCATATAAATTAAAAACTATAGTGTAGGAAAATGTATCCCTAAGTTACATTTTCACACTTGTTTGGGCCCTCCCTACTAAAATTGGGCTTCTTTATGCCTTATTTGGTCCTATTTTGCATCCACAAGCCTTATTTAATGCATCTTTCTGAGGATAATCTTGACATTTATCTAATAACCAATCATAATTTAGTGGTTTTGGATTGTGTGTCCCATATTTGATGATTTGGGACTCATACACCACCTTGGGCGTATGGGTCCCACCTAAGTTTCAAGGCTTGATCCTGAATTTGGCATAGAACTTAGAATTTCTTGAAATTGTGTCCCAAGCATAGCATATTGGGACTGATACACCCCAAATGGAATATGAGTCCCACTTAGCTTGGACCTATTTTAAATTCAAATTCTTGGTGAGATTTTCTTCTCCTAGATCTGATGTTGGCTTGTAGTGTTGTAATTTTGGGAAATTTGGCATAAACAAGTATAAATACAAGGTTATCTCACAAAATTTCTCCTAGCAATTTAAGTGATCTTGTGAGCATTCAAGTGAGAGTATTGTAGAGAATTCAAGAGAATTCAAGAGCTGATTATCAAGCATTTGGAGTAGTATTTAAGATTAAAGCATCATGTCAAGGTTATCATGCATCATGTTTGTTCTTGAGCTAACATTTGTGATGTAGGTTCTTATGATTCAAGCAAGAATTCAAGTCAAGATCCATAGCATACTATCAAGATTCAAGATCTACCTTGATGCTATCCATTTCATACAAGATTGAAACCTTTGTTCCAAGGGTTTAGTGAGTTACAACATAGCTTATTTATTCATTCATCATTCCTCCATTCTATTTTCATTTCATTTCAAGGTTTCTTTACTAAAACAAGGTTTGACCAAGGAAAACTCCTATACACTAACTAAACAAAAAATTTCCCTCTCTTTGATGTGTGATTTGTAGATTTAGGTTGAAGATCCGTTGAAGAGAAAGACTGAAGAAAGTTGTCAAATTTGTCATCTTTCTTGCAAGATTATGAAAAGTCACCTATAGGTCAGAATTCAAAGTTTCAAACTGGGAGATCAAAGAGGAGAGAAGCTACAGAAGAACACTAGAGGATATTAGAGTTTCAGATCAACCCTAATACTAGGACTAAATCACCCTAACTAGCGTATGAGTCCTAGTATACCGTTTTTCAAACTTTTTCTATAGATCCTGGTTTACTAGTTGTAGATTCTAGTTTCGACCCGAAAACCTAAACTGGGATTGAATCACCCCAACTAGTGTATGAGTCCCAATATGCTTCAAAAGTCATAATTTCAAGATTGCAGGCCTTGCTTCAAGCATCTTCAGTTTTCCAGGTGCACCTTTGTCCATTCTTAGTTTATTATTTAGATTTTGAGTATGATTTCCTAGGTTACATTGTTATATTTGCATATCATCAACATTTCCTTCTTTCTAATCCTTTGCTTAGTGGTGAACCCCCTTTTTTCTTTAATCACACCCAAGGAAACCATCCTAACCCTAGCCCATTCCTCAATCAAGTCAATTGGTTGAGGGATCTTGGTTTACTTTAATGAACCAGAGTGAAATAGGAGGCCCTTACCCTTTAGTTCCATATCCTAAAAGGTGGAACCCTATTTACTTTTGTTCAAAAACTATTTAAGCTAATTTATAAAATTGCTAACAAAGTTAAAAAAATTAAGATCAAAATTTGGGTATTTTCATGCATGCTTGTTATGATCAATAAAGTTCAAGATTATAATTTCAAGAGTAAAACCTTATGAAATGTAAGAAGGGAATTTAAGTCTAGTTGAAAGAAAAAAATTTCTAGCTAAATGATTCCTTAATTTTTTTTTTCTAAGACTATGAAACTTTGTTTAATAATATTCTACCTCTATATAGTAAGAAAATAACAAAATAATATTGATTTTCTCATAAATAATTTTAAACTTTAGAAATGAGATGTATTTCTTTGAATAAATCATGAAAGAAAGTAAACAAGTATATGATTTTCTAGAAACTAAAAAACAATTCACATTAAGAAAACTTTAGAATAGAAAAGAGGATGAAGAAAAGAACTTCGCACCAAATTTCAGAGCTCATTTTCTAGGATTCCAAAGCATTTCCATGTGTTCAAAAGTTCATAATCCTCCTATAAAATGTATATATCTTACCCAACTATTCACCAAGTTTTCCAACCAAAAATGGGAACATACTAATAAACTCCATATAACATAATATATAAAGAAATACAATGAAATAGATAACTAATTGAATTTAATAAATAAATATAAATGAGTAATAAGTAAAAAATCACTTGCAAGCTTCCATGTGTTTGAATTATTTATAAATACTTGTAAATAAAGGAAAATAAAATTTATTTGGGACTATTTAGGGGCCTACCTTTAGGTCAAACCTCGTATTGGTCTTCCAAGCTCCATACAAAACCAAATAGAAAAATGATAAAATATATCTATGATCTTATCCTATGTGCATCTAGGAATTAAGATAAATAAACTAAATTGAAACTATGAGTATCAACCCAAGTCTATGAGGAAGACTACCAGAGTGTATGAAGATAATTAGATAGGTGGTGATCTACACCAAACGGACTTGCCCAATGATAATGGGAATTTTAATATTATAGAAATCAATATTATTCAAGAAAATGAGACCAATACTATCATAAAATGGAGAGCTCCTTGATGATTTTAAATATGTGCAATTTTTGTAGTCCTTAAGAAAGAGAATGTTGCATAATAGAGTCCTTCAACCTTTAATAAAAAAATTTCACAAAGTTTCTCCAAGAGCACGAGAAATGAGAGTGAAGAGATTGAAATATTATTTTTCAAGGGAGTGATAGTTTTATTTGGTTTGATACATGAGAATAGATCATTAGTTCACAAAGTATATATTACAATAGGTGTCAATAAGAAGCTAAGTGGGAAACCAATGTTTGAAACTAAAAAAAAAATAGGACATAAGTGCATCACATGGATACAGCCTACGTATCATGCTTGCATTCTAAGGAAATTCTAATTAATTTGGTATGTGTTCCCAAAATAGATACAATAATGATATTGTAGTATAAAATATGAGAAAACTTTGGTGTAGGAAAAACAAGCCAAGGTTCGGGCTCAAATTGACCTAGAACATGTTATAGGAGCATATGATGAAAAAGGTTTAAAACACAATGTGAAAATGTAAGGGTATGTAATTTTTTATGTTGTATTTTCCCTCCACTTTAGTAGGTTGATGACACTAGATGATAAGCTACACTAAAGTACAAAAATACAATTCTAAAAATAGAAGTAATCCAAGGATATTATAGAGGATGTAGAAATTATCCATGTTGAAGGATGATGCCCCTAAATTGAGAATATATAAAATCATGGAATTAGGTACCCTAATACTACAAAATCACAATGTTAGAAAAATCATAATCCTACAAGATCATAAATACATTAGTTCAAAATAAAGTGGTGAATAAAAGAAATTTAAAATAGCAAGAATTATAAAGAGAAAATTGAATAGAAATAAATAATGGTGAATTTTCCCCTCTTGGGTTTTCACCTAACCTATAGGAGGAAAACATTGGAAGGTTAATTCACCACTATGAGATTAGGAGAAAAGTTGCATAAATTTTCTATGAAGGGTTATTCCAAAAACAACAATGTTATTAAAAATATATCACATTAAAGAGGGTAGAGTTAGGATCTACATAGAGAAAATGACATGAAAATATAAGTCCATCTGAAGAAGTTATGAAGGTTTCCTTACAATAGGTGCTTTAATTTTTTTGAAAATTTTACTACAAATAATATAAAAAAATTACTATTCATTTTTCTAATTCCATGTTCAAAAAAATTGAGCACCCACAACATTTTGAGACCATATATGGTACACAATTAAGACTTCCACTATCCTATATTGGGCAACATATGAGATCAATCAAAGCAAGGCGTCATCATGAGAGAGGTACATAAAAAAGTTCTCTTTTATTAATTTTCATGCCTGATAAGGCCCACACTGTGTACAAGCATCCTATGTGGGTGTTAGTGTCTAATTAATGCATTAGTGTCCCTTGTTCATATAATCATCCTTTCTATGTGCTATTGTTCAAAATGTGTGTCAGCATTTGAAAGGAACTTTGACATCTAATAGGTGCACTAGCATCCTTGGGGCACATGCATCTAGTAGAAAGTTAATTTTATTATTACTTTAGAATTAGAATAGAATGTTATATGCTATGAAACTAATACAAAGTTGTTTTTCTGATTACATCGCCCACCTATGATGCATCAAAACATTGCCTAGGGAGTTCTCACATTGTTTTGGAGCTTCCATGTATCTCTTTCCTAATATGGCATTACACTTCTTTATTGGGTATACACCATGACAAAGATACAATTTTATGATGGCATCCTTAAGGCCTTAATGGAGAGATAGTATAAGATGCTTCAATATTATATCTTCACATTGATGAGATGATTGTGACTCTAGAGGATATATTATATATTCTAAGACTTCCAATCCATTACCATATAATATTGATCATTGAGTAGTTATTAGTTCCACATATACAAGTAGGGTAGCTTTATGCAATTGACTAAATTATACAGGAGGGCAAGACAAGTCACATCTACATGTGATGTATTAAGTAGTGAGTAGTAGTAGTTCCTTTAGTGAGATGAGTGTTGATCATTACCATCACCATGTTAATTTAAAAATATGGGGGAGGAACCCACCTTCAGTGTGGACTCATCTATACCATTTGAGCGATAGAGGAGATGGGCATAGTTTTTTTTGTGGGGTTAGAGTATGCTTTCCCACATATACCATGACTTAGCCTGATATGTACACCATATGGCCTATAGTCTTATGATATGAAATCTCTTACAAGTATTGTATTTTGATCATATCACCTACACATGGCTAGTTGATTATCCATTGATGGTCATACAAGACATGTTGAGAGTGCACGCCTACTCATTAAGTAGCTGATGGAAATTTAAATACCTTCTTCACTAGTGATTTTGATAGGTTATGAAACATAAAGGTCATATGAAGACCATAAAGAGGCATGGTTGAGGTAGGTTATCAACTAGTAAGCATGCAACAAGACATGGTACTAATTAGTCACCTTGACCATATTATTGTCTCATTAAACCACTTATATTTTCTCACACTACAATGTAATGAGTCCAAGGGAATAGACCCATCCAACAATCATATATGTCACATTTAATTCCTTAGAAAAATTTGAGGATCCACAATCAATGGAGGATGAGGATGACATTAGAGTGATGTTAAGATTTGTTGCATAGTGGTAGGTGTCACAACTAGAATTGATTTTCATAATGGATTCCCTTGAAGGAGATATTGGGCCACTTCAATCAAAGGAGTATATTAGCAAGGAAGATAACGAACAAGAGGGAGAGTAGCAATGATGCTAAAATAGCACCAAAAGTAGAGCCATGGCTATATAGGGAGGAGCGTAAAGCTAGATTAGAGAAGAGGCCTAGGGCTTGACCTAAAGATACTAGACCAATCGTGTTTGTGAGTGGCACCCATAGCCAAAATATGCAAGGAGATTTGATCAACAATGTTTTTATGACGCTCTCCACCACACCAATGATGACCAAAATGAATAGTGACACTAGTAAGACCCTTTGCTCCTGGGTAAAAGCACAAAGATGTGTCACACTTTATAAAGAAAACAGCCAATGTTGATCCAATTTTTAAACTTGAATCACTAAAAAGTGGCATATATGTTTTGAATTTTGAAATGATGTAAACTAGTAAAATATTTATTTTTTAGTATATTTTATGTTTGTATTTTTTAAAAAACTTTAAAAAATTGTTTTAAACTAGTTTTTAATAAATGAAAGCTATAATTTAGTTGTTGATAAAATGCTGAAAATTGAAGTTGCATGGGATGTCAAACTTTTTATAGTAAATTTAATTATTTCTCTTTCAAAAAAAAAATTGTGTATTTATAACTTGAAATTTTAGTGCATGGATATATTTTTTCCCAATTTTGATAAATATGTATTTTTAAATAAATATTAAAATGTGCATGAATAAAAAAATAGCTATTTTCATCGAACGTCAACTTTCATATTAAATATTTATCTAAAATGGAAAAAAAATTATACTATCTTAAAATAGATTCTTTTATCTAGCGCATCATATTTTTTTCAAATTTTTTTAATAAGTTTTAGCATTTTTCCTTGGTATAGTAATCAACCTAATATTTTGTGCTGATAACCTACTTTTAGTAAAAATAAAAAATAAAATATAAAAAATAATTAAACTATTAAAATAAATATATTTTTTAAAACTAAAGTTATGGATCTACAAAAGGGTATTTTTATATTTAAAAAAAATGTTATTTACATTAGGAGTTATTGAAACTTCAACTGTTTCAAATAATTTTACTTTTTTGGTAAATTGGACTTAAAGTGGTGCTCCATATATTTTTAGCCAACAATTTTAGTTGAAAAATTTGTGGAAGTATCTAACTTAGCTAAAATGAGTCTTATTAGATCATATGTTTGAACAAAATTGAATTTTAGCTAGAAATACTTAAATTCAGTTGTCCTAATAAGTTGGCTAAAAGTGTGACATAGTTTTGTGCTTTTACCCTCCCCTAGATCCTAATTGGTAGGTTAAGGACTTAGATGAGAATGTTATTTATGATTCTATTTTAATTTGAATAAAATAATAGATGTATATTTTTTATTATATAAGCATGGATCAATTTTATTTTTTTGCAGTATGTACATGATAGTGGGTCAAATTCATTAGTTAGTTCATAAATAAGATGATCCCCAACGTATAGAAAAAGTGAATATAGGTTAATTTATGTCCATAGCAAAACATACGATAACATATTTCCATTTTTATCCCATTATGTAGCTATGTGATACTTGTGAGGAGGCTATAGTATGCACAAATCAAAGATCTATAGAGGTTATAGCCATTATTGTAGAGTGGGACCATGTGAGGGCCCAAGTGACAATGCTAATAGTAACACAAGACCTAGAAGTGAAGAGAGAAGAGAGTGTAGAGTTTGCACATGATTCTCTGCAAAGATAGGTCAACTAGAGTTGTGCAAATCTAGATTGAGTATAAGTAGCTACGTCATCAAACCTAGATCATCCTAGGGTCTAGGAGCTCATGGATGAGATAATTAGGATATAGGAGTGGGTGCTACAAATAATAGAGGAAGTGGCATAGCTGGGAGGGATAGTGATAGTATTAAAGATGTGGAGCAAGTCATAATCGCATACCCATTCCTAGTACATAAACTCTATGAGACAACCACTAGTACAACCAAACCAATCACCTTCACTATAAGGCCCAAGCAACCACACCCTACCATGATGTAAATATTTGTACATATTAAATTTTGCATGTGTACTCACATAATTTTTTGACATAATGTAACTTTTGTACACAAGAAACATTATACATGCATATTATATTTTGATGTTTTGAGTTATGTCTATGTGATTGATGTTTCTATATTGTATTCATGTAATGGTGTTATTTAAATTATATAATTAAATGCAATTATGATTTATTCAAATAAATTTGGATGAATCTATTTAATTAAATAAAGTAATGATTTAATCGAATAATATATTTTTTAAACTAAATATTGTATAGATCGAATCAAATAATTAAATTAAGTAATTTATATAACTAAATGAAAACTACAAACACAATTCAAGACAATAGAAATCATGTCAAGAATAGAAGCAAAAATCATGCAAATGATTGTAAGGTTTAGAAAATACTAAAGAATCTAACACATTGTGTTTTAAGAATGTGGATCTTATATTCATATAGAATATAAAATGCTCACAATGATCATAGCATGGAGGACTTGTCTATGCTAATATTTACCATTTCTATTAATAGTTTTATGAAGAATTTGTTCTATTATTTATTCGAAGCCTCAACTTGACCATTATACTTGGGGTAGTAAGGAATAGAGAAATGATGTTGAATAACAAATTTCTTGAGGAATTGATTCACATAGTTGTTGATGATTTTGGTTATTAACATCTTTTTATTGCTTTTTATATACTTTAAAGACATTATGCTTATGTTTTTGAAGTATCTCTCAGACAATATCTCCATAGTATATTATCCTATTAGGCATAACTTGCCACCTTGAACCCATTATGTGAAAATGAAATATGATGAATTATTCCTATAATTGCATGGCTTAAATATGAATATATATGTATGTGAATGGATATTGTGATTTGATTATGGTAGTTAGCTATATATGTGTTGGATGGGATAAACTCTTTTACAACTTAACACACGATGGAAAGGAAGGAGTATTTATAGCAAGTACCAAGTTGCAGAGTAGGGGATTAATGAGTTTGAGTTGATCAAGTGAAAGGAACTATGGAGTTGAACGTGGTCATTATAGAAGAATAAATGTTGGAAGATGTTTGTTCTTAAATATTGGGCAGTTATCCATGTGTTTCACATGCAATTTGTCTTTATCTGAATAGGTCTTTTTTTCCAGATAGTTAGAAGAATAAGTCAAATCATTATTTCACCTCCACGTATCTAGGAGTGAGATTTATTATTGTTGTTAGTTTGTTAGTTATCAGTTCAAATAAGACTCTCCCCATTTCATATAAAGTTGGGTGATGAGCTCATAGATTAGTTAGTTGGTTTTGTTACAAACTTTCAGCAGTTAGTAGTTTTCAATTAATCAAGGATATGTTGTTACAATAAAGTTATGGAATAAAATATGAAGGATTTTGTCTAATATCTAGTGTTGTATAATGAATGGTGTTGTATGACTTATGGATGTATGAGAATCTGAATTAGATTTGGTTTTTAGTTAAGTGGAGCAGTCTTCTGAGTTAGCCACTCAGGTATTGTTCATCACTTCATTTACATTTCAGTTATTTATATGCTTTCATTAATTCTATTTTATTTATCTTATATATGCATTGCAAGTAAATGATTTATGCATAAGTTAGAAGTTGTGTTTGTTCATGAACAGAGATAGGAAATAGTTCTCCATAGATTAGGATTAATTTTAATTAGTTTTAGATTGATTTTGCATTTGTAGATTGTTAGCAGACACCTACAGCTTATGTTGCAAGTACCCATAGCCACTAGGTTTTGTAACTGTTTTCACTATTTTTACAATTATGTTAATTCCAGCAAGTAGAATAGTTTGAATAAGTTAGAGTAAGGTAATCTAGGATAGTACAAGCCTATGAGGACACATATAGTGGAGTGCCTTCACAAGTTTACACACCTTGGTCGATAATTTAATGTAGGTTTGCAATGTCAAGAGGACTGTTCAATTTGGTACATCTCTAAATTGTGTAAAATTTACCAAGTCCATAACACATTAGTTTTCCTCTACAGTTGTTCTTAAATGATGTACCATTGTTAGAAATAAAAGTGAAAGGAAGTCCAGAATGAAAATTTGTATTATGAAGAAAAAATATATAAATTACTTCAATAGTCATGGATCAAAGTGGGAAAACTTCAACCCATTTCACAAATTAGTATGTATTATTATAATGAAAAAGTGACCTTGAGAATAACATAGAGAAATATTACTAATGATATCTAATCGCTAGAAGAAAAAATGGCCAAGGAGAAGTCTAAGCATGAAGTTCATGTGTAGGAGCTTGAATAAGATTGCTACATTGTTGGGATTGAGATTATTTCTTGACAAACACAAAGCAATATTACATCATGCTCTATCAATAGTACCACATTTAAAAAAAAATTGAACTAGAGATCTACCACCAAAATACTCCTCATAAGCACCCAAATGGGCCTTTCAAAGGGAAAGTTGTATTTCAAATTTAGTGAGATAACAAATAAGAAGACCATTGTAAAATCAGTGATATAAGACGTCAAAATCAATATTGGCATTAAAAGGAGTGTTAGAGAAATGTCCATGATAGTAGGTAAAGAGATTGAATGAGTAATAAAATGATATTCATTTGCTACATCATCGAATGATATAATGGAAGCAACACTAGACATTGCAGCCACATGATAATTTTGTTTATGTGGGATACTATTGATACAAAATGAAAAAAAATAGTGAAGTAGCATGATAAGTCTAAATCACTATATTAAGAGACTTTATCTTGGTTTTCTTTATAAGTAACAGTGACTTGTCTTATAATCAACTAGAATTCATTATATATATGAATGGATTTTATGGTGAAAGACAAATAGAAGCCAACAATAAGGGCTTCACTCTCACTGATATTATTTTGCATGTGAAGTTGAGATGAAAGAAAATGGGAATCGGCTTAGGAAAGGGGGAATTAATATCATGCCAGACCCAAAGCTAGATTGACACCTAAATTTATAAAATATGAACACCCATTGATGATTATTATCTATAGATAGAGGATATTTTCATCAAGAAAAGAATTAGGAAAAGGAAAAGAAAATAGAGGAGCATCAACTAGATGATTAACTACATCTTTTCATTTTTTTTCTTTTAGAGAGGCAAACTTATGATTAAATTTAGTTAGAAGCATAACCCATTCATCTAAATGTCCAAATAAGTCAAATTTAGAAAATTAATGATTAAGAGGGTCAATTTAATGATGCCATGCATTTTTGTGTAGAGAAGATAATTTTTTAGCCTATATGTCCCAAACACAAGAGTAAGACATCACTTTTTCAATCAAGAATAAATATTTTTGTAGTCTAGTAGAGTATGAATAATGTAGAAAATATCAGATTATCTACCCTCATTTCCATGTTGAGCCAAGAGAGCAGATAAAATATGAGATGAAGTAGAAGTGTAAAGTAGAAAAGGTATGAGATGAAGTAGAAGTGTAAAGTAGAAAAGGATGACCCTAGAGTGCATGCATTAGAATAGGGGGATTATCAAAATAGTACTTAATACTATCAAAGGATTTTTGATAATCCTCATTCCAATTAAAATAAATGTCCTTTTAAGAATATGTATAAAGGAGAGGGTTTGATATGCCAATTTTGAAATTAATCAATGAATAGCCTAAATCTTCCCCTAAAGACTTCTAAGTTTAGAAATATTTGTTGGAGGAGGTACATTGATGATGGTTTTTATTTTCTTCATGTCAAACCTAATACCATAAAATGATATGATTAAACCTAAAATTTTCCACTACTTATGCCAAAGACACACTTGAGGGGTTCAACCTCATGTTGCATACTTAGAGGAGATAGATATTATGAATGTGATATTGGTGAAAAAATGACTTGGCCAAGATATCATCAACATAATCCTCTAAAATATTAGGGCTGAAATCATGAAAGATAAGGGTCCTAACACATTGATAAGTTGAACCAATATTCCTTAAACTAAATGGAATGACCACATAATATAAGGTACCCCTAGGGTAGTGAATTTGTTTTGAATGAATCATTAGGATTAATAAGGATCTCATTATAGCCCAAGAATCTATGAACAAAAGAGAGCAAGATATTTCTTATCATCGAGTCTGTTGGGACTCAAATCCATGGTTCCCTTTTTGTTGGATTCCCTTGATTTTCCATATGTTGTCTTGGCTATTTGTAACCCATTGTTGATAACCGATATGAGAAAATTTGAATGGATCATTTTTCTTTTTGTTGTACCTATTGTCCTTGTATTATTCCCTTTCCCCCTTTCATGTCTTAGTCAAATACCTAGGTCAAAAAATTAAAATTTGACTAAGTACGAGAGTTTTCTCCTTTGGTTCTTGTTTGGCCTTAAGCCTCGATAGGAACCTAGAACCTTAGGTTCCAAGTCCTTGTCATGTGTGGATTTGGAACATTTTTGGTGAGAACTTTGGAAATGGTGTGGTAATGTGCCATTTGAATATGTAGAAAACTTTTAGTATGAGTTTTGGCACAATATGGGTGCTTTCAATTAGCTTTATCAATTGGAGATAGATGATCTCCTATTGCGAAGATTTGAATCATGATATCATGAGAAAATTTTAGACTCTATAGTTAGAATTGTGGTGGTGATTTGAGTTGGATGATTCTAGAGATCTCCTAGGTTTTGGAGACCAAATGTTGGAATAGACTCTTGATGAGTTTTTAATAAAAATGTAGAGGGGCTTACACCTAGGGTTGGATGCAAGTTTAGAATAATCATTAGAGAATGATCTCGTACATGTATTTTTCACCTAGTCTTTAGATGCATTTTGATGATGCCTTGTATTCTCATGTGAATGCATCTTAAAATATGGAGATGTCAATCCTAAGGATAGATTTACCTTGAGTTGTGGTGTCATTTTTGGGACTATTTTGAGATGTACATGAAATGTTTTTTTTTTTTATATTCCCACATGAATGATTCTTTAACTATGGAGATGTCAACTTTGAGGATGAGTTTCTCTTGAGTTGGGATGTCAATTATGAGGACTAGTTTGATTAATATATAGCCTTGTCTTATTTTTCCTTTGTCTTATTAGATGAATTGGTCCTAAACTATGATTGTGTGAACTCTAAGAACTTGAGCCATGAAATCAATTCTAAAGATTAATTTGATGAGTGCAAGGGATGGTTAGTGGATGTGGTTTTATTACCTAGGTGTGGGAATAGATGTCGATGGGATTTGTGGAAAACTAATTGTGGTTGGTGTTCTAGTTGTAAAGGTAGAGTATGTGGTAATTACTCAATCTTGATCTTGGAGGAGTGCTTGGATTTAGTTGGAGTTAGTTTTTGTAGCATGGTTGTATGCTTTGGTAGCTAGTTCACCTTTATGTTTCTCTATTTTTCTCTTGCAAGATATATGACAAGTGGGAGAATTTTGGGATTAGGTATTGTACACATTATAATTTCCCAAGCTCTTATTGTAACTTGTAATTATTTTTGTACATAAAATGGGTGTCCCACTTGATATGGCATTTTTTGCCACATATAAAGCATAAAAAAACTAATTTGTATTTTATAAATTGCGAGTAAAATTTAATGTCATGGAAATCATGAATATAACTTTGGCACTTGTAAGGTGTGAAACTTGTCACTTTGGACAAAGAGCATGCATAGAGGGAGTGAAGTGTAGACTAGAAAATAAAGGAGGTTGGTTAGATGACACATGAGATCATCTTTTTGAAAAGGTGGACATATCCAAGATTTTATTCTTGATTTAGGTGAGCACTTTTCACATGATTTAAGCACATGGTATATAGGAAAATATCCATAGTTTTTGGTACTAGACTTTCCTATATATTATATGTATGTGTTGATGGTATTAAAAATAAGGGGGTATGTAATTTTATGCTAATATATTTCTATGAAAAGTGACTTTTTGTTTCTCATGGTTGTGATAGTGTAGTATGGCCATGGAAGTAAGATTGGGGTGTTGATGGTTTGTTCACACTGTGGGTAGCATGCATTAGAGGCATGGTTTGTGGGTTCATTAACTTTGTGATGCTAGTAGTTGTAGATCTCCTCCTTATACCTATGATAGAGAAAATGTATTATAACTCTTTTGTTGTTGAATAATACATTGAGCATGCTTTGGAGATTGGTTTTTCTTGAAATTGTTTCCTAGGGTACATCTTACATGTCATGTTTTTCTTAGTTGATTAGCTTTAGATCTTTATGGTTTTTGAATTGTTCCTCTCATTGGGTTAATGTAGGATCTATTTATTTTTCCTTTGCAAGCTTGTTTCCTTCACTTGGTCTAATATTAGTGATGTTTGAAGAATAGTTCCTTTCAAAGAAAAGTAGTTTTATATAGAGAAAATATATTTTAGATGATGTAATTGTTGTTTAGGAAGGTATTGAATAAGCTAGAAAATCTAACCAAATGTGCTTTTAATCAAAATTGGCACTGAGAAAGCTTATGGTAAAATCAAATAACCATTCATGCTAGCCATGCTCAATGTTGTTATTTTTAGCTTCATATTTGTAAATAGTCAATTAAAATGTTGTTTGTGAATGTTTATTCTTTCCTTACTATCAATAATGTCCAAACAAAATAATTTTTCCTCTTTAGATATATTCATCAAGGATTCCCGCTTAAAGATTCATTATGTTTTTTCTATTGAAGGATTTGGTTATGTTCTTACCAATACCATCTCGCATCAACATGTTAAACATCTCCCTTCTTTGTGGGAATTCCCAACAATTGGATAATGGTTATTTTTATGACAACTCATTCCTCACTTTACTTGAGGGTGAAGATATCTTTAAGAAATCTTCCAAGTGTCTTGAGACATTTTTCTTAACTTCTAGTTCTAACTTTAAATGGAGAAATAAAATCCTTGAATAATGGTTATTTTTATGACAACTCATTCCTCACTTTACTTGAGGGTGAAGATATCTTTAAGAAATCTTCCAAGTGTCTTGAGACATTTTTCTTAACTTCTAGTTCTAACTTTAAATGGAGAAATAAAATCCTTGAATAATGGTTATTTTTATGACAACTCATTCCTCACTTTACTTGAGGGTGAAGATATCTTTAAGAAATCTTCCAAGTGTCTTGAGACATTTTTCTTAACTTCTAGTTCTAACTTTAAATGGAGAAATAAAATCCTTGAATAATGGTTATTTTTATGACAACTCATTCCTCACTTTACTTGAGGGTGAAGATATCTTTAAGAAATATTCCAAGTGTCTTGAGACATTTTTCTTAACTTCTAGTTCTAACTTTAAATGGAGTGATGACTCTAAGAAAAGGCCCTTTAAAGGGTTATAAAATCCTTGAATTTTTTTCCTTTTTTTGTCAAAAAATATTAATATTATTAGAGAATCTTTCCTTTTAATTTTGAAAATAATAATTTTATTAACAAAGTTATGCACATTACTAGAAATTATAAAATCCTAGTTAATCTTGGAAAATAATTGGTAAGTGCATTGATTACCATGATGAATATTTCCTTTAAAAAATCATATGGAAAAATAAACTCTTAACTTGGGCTAACCATAAAATATAGTATTATCTAAATTGTGGGTCTATCGATATCCATTTAGTTGATTAGCACTATCCCCCATTTATTCTTTTAATTTTTTGCAATGCTAAAGTAGGAGCTTGGGGGTAGCAACCACTAGCAAGGTCAAGGGGCAACACCATGTTGGGCTCAATGAACATTTAAAAGTCTGAGTACATTTTACTTCCTAGAAAGAAATAAGAATTGTTAGATTAGAGATGAAATGAATGATGATAAATGAAGGTTGGTGATATGACCCTAAAATAAGAAAGAATTATGTAATATCAATGTTGAATCAATTTATATTTGTAATGTCACTTATAGAATCTAGGAAAATTGGATCTAATCACACATCAAGAATTATGGTGAAACAATTGAAAATTTTAATAAAATAAATGATCAGGTGATTTAATTTTAACTAAAATTTCATAAAAACATGGTGATTTATTTTACCTTATAGCTTGTACCATTCACCAAAAATTGAAGCCTCAATTTCAACTATTCACCATTTACAAAAAAGAAAAGAAAAAAACCACTAAAAAAATAGTGATAAAATGTAGTATTATAGGCAATCCTTCTCTCTATAACCAATTTGTTTTAATTCTTTTGGTTGGAAGTATATTGACCATGGGGAGATTTTTAAGTTTTTAGGGATTTCCTTTGCTTTTCAAGATTATTGGTCTACATTGTTGTTGTATGTCATTGATAGAAAGGAAGAAAGTCAAAATATTGAATTACTATGCTACTTTCATTGTCTAGTATGTTGAATTACTAAGCAACTTTTATTGGCTAATATATTGAATTATTAAGCTACTTTTTTTGGCTAGTAATTTGTAATTATTTTCTAAGGTGTTTGCATCCATGCATGTTTATATGTTCCTCGTATTAAGTTCCTTCTAAATCTTCATAGTGCAAACTTGAAAAGATTCTATGATATTTCCTTAAGGCTAATTTAGATTGCAAAAAGGGTTGTCACAAAGTTGCTTGTGATATGTGTTGTCTTCCCAAAGACTCTATAGGATTAGGGCTTATTGTTGTGAATGACGAAGGAATTGTGCTTTGTAATAAGTAGATTCTCAAAACTTCTGATAAAAATGAAGCTTAAAAATTTTTGCTATGAAATTGTATCATTTTTAGTTCTTCATATGGGAGAACTACCTAGAATGTCCTTGGATCATTCCCTTATGATTTCTCATTTTTTCTTTAAGATTTTTGGCACTCTTGTTTCCAAAAGTGTTTGGAAGAACTAGGAAGCCATCAAGTTATGGCTTATATGGAATGGGGATGGATTTTGAACTAGACTAGATTCATAAACCAACAACTCTTATGGTGGTCTCCCACCATAGTTTTCCAAGATAATTGTTAGTTAAGATTTTATGTATATACCCTATAAAAAAATTTAGAAGAGGAATTAGGTATCTCTAAGATTTGTATTCCAAGTTTAATTCCAATTGACTCTGTTATTCATAGGCCAAATCTAAGTTTAATATGAATCTTGTTGACAAAGAAACCATCTAAATGATAATTGAAATTGTACATTCACAACAATTGTATAAATTTTTTGTGTGTTATAGTAAGCCTTGGTGGAAGGACTAAAGTGGTATGTGGATACTCCCTTCCATAATTATACCCCAAGAAAAGGATACAAATGGTTTTCAATGCATTTTCCTATGGTTTAGAAATTGAATTCTAGACGCTCTCTTTTTTCTCCATATTTTATTAGGGATGCACACTTCCAAATGATTTTAAAATCTATCATGGAGTCCAAGATTGCACATTTTTCCTAGTGTTTTCTTTATGAAGGTCTTCTTATTGGCAATTTTCTAATGCATCTCAGTGTTGATAACCCCAAATGCCTATTTTATGGTCAATCTAAAACTTTTCCATATTTAATTTGGTTTTACACATGCACAAATTACCTAGTGGTTGATTCAAGACTTTTTTAGCCTCCTTAGATAGATCCTTTTACTTGGCACATTTCTTTGTTAGGCAATGCATTTCTAATTGAATTCTCCCAACTATGGCACACTTTAAAATTGTAGATTATTTTTTATCTACAAATATAGAATTGGTGTATATTTGCTAATTTTCTTGTAGATTCCAATTTTGTTATTCATTCCAAATTGCTAATGGTTTCTAATGTGCTCATGCATATTCAAATTTAGGCCAATAAAAGTGGCCCTTGAGCTTCAACATTTTTAGACCCTTCTAGATCATTAAGGGAATCTCCTATACTAGTGTCATGGTCCCACCCTCTTCACTTTCACTTGATATATCCCCCTAATAAGGGTAGCAATATGGTTGTGTAGAGTCCTCCCAACACTACTCTCATAGTCATCGAGGAGGTTTTTGTTTGTTGTTGATTAAGAAATCTTTTAGATAGTCTTTGCCTACTATTTGTTATGTATTTGGTTGGTCATTGTCTAGTTACTTCTCTCCTACACTATCTCAATGGCATGGGTGGGCCCCCTAACGATGAAGGAAAGTTTACTAACCTAGAAATCACCATTTCACTACCAAGGAGTTCTTAAATTCTACCTGTTGTTAAGGATTCATAGTTGCAAGAAGGACCCAAGGAGGGAGAGGATACCACTCTCACCAATTGGGAGCTAGTGGAAGAAGGAAAATACCTACCTAACGAGGGGTGAGGTATCCTTAATGATCAAGATCCCCCTCCCAATGCAAGTTTGATAACTTTAGTTGCATATTTTTATTTATGTTTGTTATAAACTTTGAATTTATGATGTTGTAGATAGTTGTTTCCTATTTGGGGTCACTTAATACTTTATTTTCTAGCTTGGATTGTTTGGTTGGTTTTGGGTGTTTCCATTCCAGCTATTATTTTTAAGGATAGGCTATATTTCTTTTACTTTGATACTAATATATGGTTCTATTTCATCAAATAAAATCATTGAATAAATACAAAAGATCTCAGCCTATTAGACATGAATAATCTTCTTCCACAAGGAGATCTTCATCTAAGACACCAATAATAAAATCATCCTTGGAAACCATATGAGGGTGAGGTGGAATTGAATGACCATGTAGTGTAAGACTCTTACAAAATTATAGGTAAGAGGAATAATATTTGATTTTGGCTTAGGCACCCAAAATTACTTATCACTCTATACTACCTTACTTCATTGATCTTTCATTACCAAACTAGGTTTTGATAGTGCTTACACTTGCTTGTCGATTTTCTTGTCTTTCTTTGTCATATTGATTACTGCATTTTCCTTTTTAGTTGTAGCCTTTTGTTAGATAGGTGATTCTATGATTAATATATTTTCAAGTTTTTACTCTTCTTCATTATCATAACCTATTCTAAAACTTGGTGGGTTTAGAGCTTTGAGATTTTCTAAATTTGGTTCATTCATGTTCATACTTAATTGAAGCTTTCTGTTTGCACATATCATTTGTAATTATTATTATTTTATTTAACATTGACAAATACTGTGTGAAATGATCTCTCGCGTGGAGGATTTTTTAGAGTATGAAAAAATGTATCAATGATGAAGTTCACATGTTCTAAAAGAGGTTGATAATTATCCCTCAATACATTAACTACCCTTTCTTGATGAATGAATTTAACACATTGATGCAAAAGAAGGGACAACTTGAAATAGCTCTATTTGAAGTCTTTCAAGAAGAAGGGTAAATATATCAAAGGTGGGAACAATATGAAATAAAATAAGCTCTTCTCTTTATGCAATTTGCAAGCTTATGATTATGCAATCAAGAGTGTCTTACATTATACCATTAGAGCATTATGAGATGCCCTTGAATGCAAATAAGTTTGTTGATGGAGGTAATTAGTAAGTATTCTTTTGTACAAATAGTGAAGTGTGGCCCCTAATCTACTATAATTCATCTAATGTGCCTATGTGACATATTGGTTATAATGTCAAGAGGTTTTTGGTAGCCATTATTAGGAATTTCATCATGAGAGAGTGTAACAAGTGACACAAAATGAGTATTTTCTTTAGATTTCCTTCCAATATTACCCACAAAATGATGAAAGCCGCAAGAAGGATGATCAATTGGTTCTTCCTCAAGAAGTATGTATTTTCTAATCACATCTACATTGTTTCCTTGATTATGCTATGAAAAAGTGTTGGTTTAGATTTGTAAGTCTTGATTGGGGGTTACAGAGTGATTGCCTCCATCATTGACACCTTTAACATTAACCATGTTCTTATCTATAAGATATTGAACTTTATGATTCAATCCAACACACTCTTTTGTATCATGACCATTAACCCTATGATAAGTGCATTATGTATTGTTGTCATGACCTTTTGGTACATAAATTGATGCATTGATTGTTTAAATCGATGACAAGGTTATCATGTTTTCTCCCAACAAATTTTGTAGTTCAATGTTAGGGGATCATATAATTTGGTAAATTTCCATGACATTCCAGGTTTGATAAAAAATGGCATTAGAGGCCATAGATAAATGAGAAATATTGTTATTAAAAGGCATGATGTCATTCATATGTGAAACATAACTACCCTTCTTGGAATAATTCTTGGTGGCAATCTTGGAGGATAGTATGGTTGTGAAGGATGAGAAGATCCATACGTCAATGTATTAGCTTCTAATAGTTTCAATTCAATATGTCTCACATTCACACATAGATCCATGAATGAGGTATAGTTATTCAAATCCATTGCCTTTGAATTGTGGAAATTGACTCTTAATAAACAATCTGTGCAACTCATCTAGAATTTAATATTGCATCTTCAAAAACAAGGATTGAAATTGAATGACATAATCATAAACTCTTTCATTAGATTCTTGTTTACACTTTGCTAAAACAAAAATCATGACTTAAAGGCCAAAGTTAACATTAAAGAGATGAACAAACACATTAGTTAGCTTCCTATTTGAATGAATACAACCATAAGGGACATTCAAGCACAAGCAGTTTATAATCATACACATAGTCCAAGCAAGTAGAGCATTAAATGATCTCAAATGAGTCATAGTGTTCCCTTTACAATTATACATACCATAGGGCCACAAAACCCATTAGAAAAGGATAAGCAAGAATCTCATAAGAAAATATATTATCCTTGAGTTCACTCATAGTGTCCTTAATTATTTTCAAGGTAAAATCTTAACCTTTCTTTGTGTTTCATCAAGTCTTTAATGATAGTATTAATGGTGGGAGGACATTGGGGGTAATTATGGGAAGGAGAGTAGATGCAACACGGGAGATGATAGGTTGTTTGTAAATGGGTTGGAAGATGGTGGAGGAAGGTGGAATGATGATATCCAAGGTGTGGATGAGATGGTAGGTTGGACGTGAGAGGTGGGAACAATAAGGGTATTAGATGTAATGATAGCTATGGAAAAGGTTGAAAGGTGGAAAGAGGAGAATGAGCATTTGGCATGTCAATGTGAGAGGAGGGGTATGAGGGCAAACAATAGAAGTGGGTGCTTGGGAGGGTGAGGGAAAAGACACATTATTGAGAGGACTTAATGAGTTTATCCTTTGGCTAATGCCCATTAAGTACTTCCATTCCATTTGGTTTGGTCACAAGCAAGTTATGAAGAACATCTACTATGTTTAAAGGATTGGCATTATTATCCAAATCACCAAGATTTTCCCTAAGCATTTGTGTTGTAAGAGTAGTCTTGCCTATCTATGCTTGTAAGGAGAGCACCATGATCAAATGAGTCTTCCCAGTTGAGGTATGTAATTGTGTACAAATCTTCCACAATAAGTTCCTTAATTTGTTTCATAACAATTGTAGGATTTAACCTAGGGCTTCTCCTTATTAGAAATTGAAAAGTAGATTGAGAACTTGGCATACAATCAAAAGGTGAAACAAATATAAAATAATACAAGCCAAATAATATTAAAATATGATATGTAAATCCAAAAAGTAGAAATGGTTAAATCTAAAAAATCAAAAGGTAAAGCCTATCTCCTAGGGGTAAATGAAGAAGTTCAATGAGTCAAGTTCACCAAATAAGGGGAATAAAAGAAACCCTAACACTATCCATATTTTAGTTTATGCTAATCTAGGGAAATATAGATGACCACCCTAGACTACCGATGATTCGCTAGTTAACTACACCCTAGATTAACATAAATATTTATGTCAAATACAAGAAAAGCATTTGCCCAATTGAAATTTGTAGGGTTAGGATATGGCTTAGCTCCTCCAATGGAGTTGATGTGTTATGATTAGAATTTATTTGACATAATAATTTAGAAAGCAAAACAAACCAAACCCTAGTATAAAATAAAATAGTTCAATATGTCAAGTTCACCAAATGAAGAGGAAGAAAAGAACCCCTAAGGCTTCCCTATTTAATTTTATGCTACTCTAAGGAAATAAATATGATTGCTAATTAACCACATCCTAGACTTAAGGAAATAAAGATGATTGCTAATTAACCATATCCTAGACTTCAAGGAAATAAAGATCATTGTCAATTAACCACATCCTAGACTAACTTAAAGAATCATGTCAAATACATGACGAGTATTTGCTTAATTGAAATGAGTAGGGTTAGGAAATGGCTTAGCTCCAATAAAGATGGTGCATCATGATTAGTTTGTTATTGCAATTAGGAAACTAGGCACTACTTGCCAACTTCAGATTTTTTCAAATAGATGGAACTTTGATTCCTACAAATTAGTTAGATAGAAGTGTGTCCGTGATAATGTCTTCTAAAATCCACAATTCTATCCCAAATCTACAATCTTAATTGTGTTTGTAGCATGCTCCAAATTTCACTCATCTACTTCAATACCTACACTAGGTCAAGAGGATGTTAATTAACACCTGTTAAGAGTTTGTCAACCTTGGATTCAAGTACTTTACTTGCCTTAATTAAGCCCTTCTGTATTACTTGTTCACGACTAATGAGAAGATAATTGAATGTCGAATACAAGACATGATGTATGATGTTTTCAATTTGAAGATGCTCTTTGAATACTAAAATGCTTGTAGTAAGATGTTCTTGTACACTGAAATGATTGCTACAAGGTGGATCTGTTAGAATGCTCAAGCATTGCTTGTATGATTTAAAGATGTTCTCAATGTAAAGATATTTTTTGATTGCAATGAAGTTTGAAATAAAATGTTCTTAGCTACTCAAATGATTGCAATGTGTGATGAATCTATTAGAATGTCCTAAGAGTTGTTTTTCAATTGACAATCCTATATAATAAAATAGAATATTTTAAGCTTAAACCAATTAACAAAGATCAAATTTTAGAAAGATGAAGACTCAAAAAATTATGAAATCAGACATTCATTATGATAAGATTGAATTATACAAGCCATTCTCTCCATAAGATATAACTGTGACAGCAATCCACAAATAGGGATAAGATCAGACTACTTGCTATAAACTGACTAAAGAACTGGGTTAAGGCTGGGATATGTCAACTCACATGTTTAACACTCAAATTAGAGACTAAAACATCTTTATTAACCAGACTAAAATAATCACAAAACAATAAAAAAGTTGCTATAAATTCAGATTTTTTTACTCCCCATATACATACAAATATAACTCTTCGGGATTGACACTCTGCCCGAAAGTTACAATTCTTCGGCTGATTTAGTCTTCCTACTATTTTGTTTGTATTCTACGGCAAATATACATATATACAAGTGACTATGACTTGACCCTTGGGTGGTGGGTCCAGTATAAGGTTTAAAATCATGACAAAGATTCCAGTATGCAGAGCTCTTCCAAAAGGACAAGAAATATAGATGCCAGGTAGGTCAAAGAAGACATGCACCATGTTCTCTGTGCAGACCTTTTCATTTTTATTACAAAATAAATTAAATAAAAAAATGGCAGTAATTATATATTATCATTGCAATGGCATATGTCTGAACATTATTTTTGGGTGTTGGGAGATTACCTTTACCTTTTTTTAAGGCAATAAGAATAAAACAAGCCAAATGCTAAATTACAAATATAGCCGCCAACTACTTCTAAAATATTCTTCTATAATTAGATTGTAGATAATTAAAAAATGAAAACAGATGGAAGTCTAATTAACAAAGTCTACAAATGGTAAAATACACAATTGTCTGGTGCCAGTAAATATATATAAACAAATTAATCACTTTCCTGAACCAGGTAGTACAGGCGAGCCACTATATTTCTGGATATCCTTCGGACCAGGGTCTCGAGCCCATACAATCAGACCATCTTGCATTTACAAGAAACAAATAGCAAGGTCCAGATAAATAGAACTAAAATACTACAACTTAAGAACTAAAATACTACAACTTAAGTAACTAACATACTATTGCTTAAGGAAATCATCAATGGATTCTGTTCAACGGCTGACTGCCCACAGGCCTAAAACAATACTAATTGCAATAGTAAGAATATTTATGTACAGTGCCAAAACAAAAGCTTCCACTGATGCAGAAGAAATCTGACTGGCTATGTAATTAAGGCCTCTCAAATAAGAAGCTGTGAATTCTATTCAGTAGCTTTCTGGCCATAGTGAGGCTTGGCAGGGGTACGTTTCAGCATCTTTACTCCAAACGGACTCTTACCACCACTCTGTCATACACAGGGTACAGGGAAAAGCAATGTGTATCAGAATTTAGTAAAAAATGGTAACAAACTGCCATAGTCAAATTAACATGTTGGATACATCAAATCTTAAACCACTCCCTGGACATGGCTACCTATTAAATACTAATATTAAAGAGCATTAATACCCATTAAATTATCTTTAATGCATCTTAGGAATACCCATTAGATTTTGATGCATTACCTTTTAAAATAATATCTTATCACAAACAGTCAATAACTTCGTCCAGTATTTATCAAGTAACAAGTCCATAACCAAATAACAGTGATACAACATGGTCTAAATAAAGAGAGCAGGAACTATTTAAGAATGATAGCTCCATTTGAATTTCAGCTATCGCCTTCATGTGACCGGATCCAAGAAACAAAGTCTAATTACTTCATCCAAAATTTATCAAGAAAATATAATTTCCATAACAAATAAAGCTCCAATAAAAATGTGCAGAAACGATGAAGGAACTGAACTTGTTAGCCTTCCAGAAAAACATTTAGGGACATAACCAAGCTTACTCAAAATTCTGGGAAAAAAAAGTCCATTAAAATAAACACCTCAAAGTTCAAACAGTTTTGGTTTTAAAAAACACAGGTAACATCGAAAATCTAAAAGGTGAAATGCAAACATGATAAAAATCTAAAAGGTGAAATGCAAACATTGAAAAAAAGGGGCAAGGAACTGAACCCATTGCCATAAAAAGAAACTCAAGAATGTAACCAAGCTTAATCAAAACTGAAAAAGCCAATACAAAGAAAGAAACTGAACTGACCTTGTTGCATGTACCGGCATCCACATTGCAAACTGGAAAATCACTAGGGCAGCAGCTGTAGTGATCTTCGCAGCAGGTAGCCGAATCTAGAGGGCAGCAGCCCCATGCATAGCAGTACCCACCAAAGTCGAAGACGCAGCAGCAAGTATTGCTCTCTGGGCAGGAATAATAGTTATCACACATGGTCGGGGGTTTCACGGGGGAAGGAGGAGAAGGGCCTGGATTTGGAGGGTTGGCTCCCTTCTTTATGGGGTAGGATGCTTCCATGGCAATCCCGCACATACCAGTGTTGACTTCAACGTTTCTCTGGAGTCTGATGTATCCCTTCTCACCCCAACTATTTCCCCAGGAATTCTTGACAGTCCAGTAGTCTACACCACTAGCCGTGCCATAGCCAACCAAGGTGACACCATGGTCCAACTGAGTCCCACAGGCACTTGTGTACACACCCTGACAATTTGAGAAAAAACCACAATAAGAAATTCATCTCTGTCAATAGTCAAAGCGATATATATTACTGAAGATTCGAGGCACCACTAACTAATTCTTAGATGGCCCAATTATTTGCATCATATCAAATTGAAGCACTAAAAAACACAAGCAATCCGCTACAAAAAATAAGGCTTACACATTGCACACATCTAGTCTTAAAATTTAATTTGTACTTGAAATGAAAAAAGCTAGCAATTAACTATAATTCCAAGTAAACAGGAAATTTGCATACTGTTAAATATGCCTTAATATTTATTATAATGTTAATTCCATACAACTACTCTTAGTATTATGTTGATTTCATATTATTTATATTACTTAAATGTGTTGCAGGGTATAGTTTATTATAATGTTAATTTCATACAACTACTCGTAGTATAATTTTGATTTCATATTATTTATATTACTTAAATGTGTTGCAGGGTATAGTTTATTATAATGTTAATTTCATACAACTACTCGTAGTATAATGTTGATTTCATATTATTTATATTACTTAAATGTGTTGCAGGGTATAGTTTTATGTATTTGAAACCAGGCCTTCAGGGATCAGCTACTACTTCTAATGATACTTCTCAGCAGCTTATAGAAAGGAGAAACATAGAACAATGGATATGCAGCTATACCTTCATTTTTATTCCAACTTGACAGCAGGAGATGCATTGATATATGCAATAATTTAATCTATTACTGATTTAAATAAGAACAGCTCACAATATAAACACCATATAGGATTTACATATATATATATATATATATATATATATATATATATATATATATATATCGAGAGAGAGAGAGAGAGAGAGAGAGAGAGTGGGGGACTTGTGCCGGCCAAAAAGTCAATACATTACTCAGGAGGATGTTTAACCGAGTCAAACGCCCCACCCATCAAAGCTGCAGAAGTTACTTGAGGCATAAAGAAAAGGCTGTCTATGCTTCTGTGCGTCTTCACTAAATAGTTTGAGGCATACATATCGCACTTAAGCCTATTCTAGTCATCCATAGCAATTCATTAATGGATCCGGTGGTTTGCTGAATTATTGTAACCTCTCAAGCATAATGCTCTTTAGTGAGGGGAATCCACTACTCTGGTGGAGTTGAAATTCTCAGCCTTCCACTCACCCTATCAGATAAATTTTACCTACTAGAGTTCAATTGTGAAGGGAGTTGAAATCCTCAGCCTTCCACTGCACTATCAGATGGCTTTAACATAGTGCTCCAATCATAGATTAAAATCTTCTTTGGTGAGAGGATCCACTTGTCCATCATTTGAATCCACTAACATATCAGGTAACTTCTTGAGACCATTGTTATGTCTAAAAGATCCTTTGTATGTTAGATTTTCTGCAGTTTTGTCAAATATCAAATTACAGGCACTAGTATTTTATTGCGAACTCATATGTTCGTAGGTAAAATATAAAATCGAGAATAACAATTTAAAACATTTCAGGCAGGGTATTCAAATTCCATAGCCATAAGGAATGGTGCTTTCTATCGGGTTATGTTCCACATTTATTTCAAGTTCTCAGCAAGAATACAAATGTCTTCTCAGTTTGCCATTTGACAAAAAAATGCACAAAGGATATTAGACACCCAACCATGACCTCAAAACGTCACCTGATAGGGTGGTTGATGGCTGAGGGACTGGACTCCACTGGACAAGCGAAGTCCCCTCAACAAAGAAGTCTTTCACTCTCTGATTTTTAGAGCTCAAGCGCTAGAACTAGTTATCTAGATGCAATCTTTCATTCAATTCATATTATGAGTCAAGTTAACTAATAAATAAACAAGCATAATAATATGAACAGATTACTCACAGATGCATAGAACTGGAATGCCCTCCCACTGGCTTCGATGGCCACACTAATAGGCTGGTTTGCAGCAGCCTTCTTCAGCGACGCTTCATCATTGGTAGGCACATCTTCATAGTCATCAATAGTCACCACATGGGCATTTTTCTGTTGGGATATTCCATCAAAAAATCAGCACAAAGCTCGTCTAAAGTAAACCAATTTTAGATAAAAATTAATGGAAGTACAAAGAATTACCCTGTAAGTGTCGCAGGTACCATCATATGCTGTGTAAGGATAATCCTTTTCAGAGTCTATTCCTCCATTGCTTATGATAAATTCAAAAGCATAATCCATGAGTCCACCATTGCAGCCCTCATTGTAGGAAGTATCACAGTCCACCAGTTCTTGCTCGGACAGTGAAATCAAATCCTTGGTCACAATTTGATTTATGCCCTCCACGGCAGCAATAGTTGAGAAAGCCCAGCAACTTCCTGCAATTGGAAAGTACGATAGCATAAATGCAGCGCCATTATCAAAGCTATGTTATCATTGTTGGAAGGTCAATCCAAACTCCCAGAAAACTATTAACCTGTTAGGCGCGAGTAGAGCATCCCAGCATAGTTATGAGAGTTCTATATGTGAATCTTAGCAAGTTCAAAATAGAACATCACACTCAATATTAGGGTTATGGGAAGTCATAGTTGTGAACTTTAGCTGATTCCTGTGACCATGGCTTGTAAATATTCCCATTTATTGGGGATGACCCCACAGCGCAGCGGCAAGCTGCGAAGCCTCTCTTCTGGGAGGTCTTAAGTTCAAATCGCATCATACAATATAAATAAATAAATAAAAAATATATTCCCACTTATTACTAGAATTACTGGCTTCCTCTACTAATACTCACCCACTACTTGTATCCACCAAAGAGTTAAGCCCTATTTAAAGGCTGAAATATAAAAACACCCATGCATCCCACTCACGTTCTTATTAAATGCTGAATTTTAAAAATACCCATGCATCCCGCTGTATGTTAATTAGCTATGAATTTCACCCTTGCATCCTACTCATGTTATTATTAAATGCTGAATTTTAAAAATACGCATGCATCCCACTCATGTTATTATTAAATGCTGAATTTTAAAAATACGCATGCATCCCGCTGTATGTTAACTAGCTATGAATTTCTATCCCCATATCCACAGCTGTTATATTGTTAAAAAACAGGAACTGTACTCTTTTTCCTGTTCACCACAGGAAAAGTTAAATATAACGATACCCATGTATCCTCTCATTGTTATTAGCCATGAACCTATACCCATGTCCACAACTGTTATATTGATATGAAAACAAAACTATTATCTTTTTTCTGTTCACCACTGGAAACTTTAAACTTAAACGATACCCATGTATCCACTCATTGTTAATAGCTATGAATTTATATACACATATCCACTATTAATGCCTCTCTATCAACTCTAAATGTTTTTATTGCCATACTCTCAGCGGGGTTGAATCTAAAAAGTACCCATGTACCGCTATGACTATGTCTGCTACCACTGTAATAATTACTAAACAGAACAGAGCCATGCATTTCTATACACCTCTGCATCATATCTGCTTTCATTGCTGTAAGGGGGTTAGATATTTAAAGAACTCATTCATCCATTCATGTTATTATCCAACTATATTGACAAATAAGGGAATAGACTCAAAATAAATACATACCTCTTATACCAAACTTATTTATAATGTCATGGCGAAAAGATTGAAAATACTGTACACAGATGTATCTACAGTTGACATAATTAAACAAAAACGGAAAAGAAGGTGTAACCCTGATTACCCTCCGATGTCATCAGCCATTAATTCATATACCCATATTCACTACTGCCGAGAAACTCTATTTCTAATGATTATATCAGTACAAAAACTGAACATTTAAAAACAGGGTGGATTAATTAAAGACAAAATTTCCAGAGTGTATAAAATTTTCTAGATTAGACTCCATAATCCATCAGAGTAAGATAGCAAGAGAAACTAAATGAATTAAAAGAAAGGAAGTAAATATTTTTTTTAAATACTGTATCGACACAAACGTCAGAGCCAAGAATTCCATTTCCCCTATCTACTAACCCTATTTGTATGGGCTCGTTAGCACAAAAACTAAAAATAGAAGATATTAGCCATAAATTTCTATGCCCTTAGGTTTTAAGTGACCCGTGTGAGACAGTCAATCTGCTACAAACTTCTATTTTAGAAAAATTATTTTTTAATCAAAACCTGGACTGAATTGAGCTGAGGTTCAGATTAACTTACCACAAGACCCCTGATCCTTAACTTCAGTCACGGCTCCCTTCTCTCTCCAGTCAACAGAATCAGGCAAAGATTCCCCATCATTGTACTGATATCGAGGGCTGGGAGACCTAGAAAGCCTCTTTTTAGCATCAGGCTTAACACCCAAATACTTAGCCTTGAATTCCTCATGGCTCAGATCTGCAAACTTGTTCAGACCCAATTTGAAGGTGGCCCCATTCTCCATATTGTGCTGATTGATAAACAACAAATTGTCCTTAAAAATCTTAAATCTCTCTTGCTTCTCATCCAGGCCATTGTAAGCCTTACCATGCTCTGCAAGCCACTGATCATACAGCTCCATGATTTTATCATCTCTGCTCAGATCGTAGCTTACAATGGAAAAGTCGGCCTCTGTGGCTGAAACAGCCACAGACAAAACCAAGAAAACCAACAACACAATCCACATACTCATCGCCATAGCGAATGGTTCCCCCCCTGCCATAAACAAATACAGACAAGATAAAACACAGTTGGGCGTCTGAAAAAGTGATAATAAAGCTGAAATACAAATTCTCCGCCAAATCTAGAGCAGATCTCTATCCAGAACAATACCCAATAAGAGCCTATCTATGACACTAGCAGTAGTCATATGACACATACCTATGCCTCTTCCTTCGGACGAAATTCCCGCTGCACAACAGACTGAAAGGGGGGTGTCAAAGATTCCACTAACATAGAGATGGCAGCACGTATATAACGTGCGAGAGCAGGTAATTAATTGCCCAAGTTGAACAAATCCTGTTTACTATTTGTGAAATTGTGGATTAACCCCTTGTTAACTACACATGGAATTATTGGGCCAGAGTTTGAAGGAATCTAGTCTCCTCCCAATGAATGCAATAAAATAATAGAAACAAAGAAGATGCGTGTCAGGATAATATTATTTTATTCCCTAATTTTTTGGATCCAAGGGTTATATTGGAGGAACAGTATGGCACACTCAATCTTCATCTATTCTTGGGTTGTCCTTTTGCTTTACCTCATAAAGATATTTCCACATAGAAAGTTTGTACATGCAATTTAAATGTGATTTTGTGTGGACAAAGAAAAGGCATGCTTTTCTTAGGACTTTTAGCTAGGGTAAATAAATAAGTGCTTTAATAATCAAAGTTAACTAGCACTTGTGCTTTAATAATCAAAGTTAACTAACACCTGTATTTTTAGGAAGTCTAATGGATGAGCCATAGATAATTTAAAGGAAGGTGTAATGGATGAGCCAGAGATATAGATGAGCAATAAATAATTTGAAGGGCGGTGTTATAGATGAGCAATTAATTAATTTAAAGGGAGGTGTAATAAACAACATATAATTGTATAATAAATGAGCCATAGATAATTTGAAAGCAGGTATAAGGGATGCATGATAGATAATTTGAAAGGATGTATAAATTTATTGTTTATTTTTTAAAGTAATATAATATTTTTATTAATAATTAATTATAAAATAGAATATCAATTTTAGTTTATTATTAATTAATTAGTGATACAATAATATATTTATAAAGGCTTCTTAGATAAAGTCATGTTTGTAATATTACTTTTTAAAGAAATAAAGTTTTTGTATGACTTTATTACAAGTTTTAATTATGGTTTGCACAAGTACACATTGTACAATGAATTTGAACACATTTGTTTGTTTAATAGGCGTTGCTAAACAATTTTTCAATGTTGATAGATGGCATAACTTCATATATTTGGTATATATAAGAATGTAGTATTGTTTATGATAAGATGTTTTTTTTTTTGGTGACTTAGAGGTATCCCCAAGCCATGCGTTCAGATAGTGTAGGCCTTGCAACTCAGCCCAACGAACTCAACCACCCTTGCCTTGGTCTTACCTTTTTGCCAGGTTTTGGGGGAGGAGGAGGCAAGCTAAGGCAAGACTAGTCCTTTGGGGGCTAAGACCGCACACAACACACCTAACCAATTTCATCCTCGGGAGAGAATCAATCTTAGGACCTACATGGGATGAACCCGAAGCCCTCAACCAACTATGTATTTAACATTTTTGTGTGTAATTCATACAATAGTTTTTGTCTCAAGACTATAAAAATGGTGGATTGGAAGTATTTCATGGGTTGACTTTGTATCTCAAGCATTACAGTTCTTGTAGAAAAATGCATTGCATCCTACTAGAAGCGTGTTCTTCTCTAGAGATTAAAAACTCTTCAATAATTAAGGATCTAGGCGTATTCTTGAATGCTTCCTCCATATTTCCCAAAAGCAAGATGGCATCTTCTTCACAAATAATTGCAACATAATAACTTGTTTCTTGAGGTTCAGGGCTATTGATAATTTGGCATAGTTGAGATCTTTGCAACCTAATGAAATGAGCTTGTTAAGAGCTTATCTTTTGAAATTGTTGTTTCTGATTAATGTAAAACAGGTTTTGTAGGGACTAGAAACCCCTTACATACGGGTTTTGAGGGGACCAAAAACCCCATACTAACAAACAAAAGTTGCAATTAGATAGGAACACATACAATCAGTAGCCCAACATTAGTAGTCTACCATAAGATACACAAACAAAACCAACTGCAAAGAATCAACATTGACAAGGCCAAAAACCCTTTTAAGAGCTTATCTTTTTGAAATTGTTTTTGTTCATGTGCATTGAAATAGAATTGAACTAGAATGGAATTTCGCACAAATTAGTAGATGGATAATTGTTGTGAGATTAAATTTATTCTAATATTTGAATGGGGAATATTTTTGAATTCAAATGCTCAAGAGTGATGCACAAATAAATATTAAGAACAATTTAAAGATTAATGGTAAAGCTTATAAGCATAACACAACTTACAATTAGTTTAGCATTGCTATCAAAAGAGAGGACCTTCGATGTCCCTCAATTTGTTTATACCCATGTGGATGAGTTTTTTGCTTTATTTATCAGTTTATTAATAACTTGGAATAATCTTAATTTAACAATATTTGTAGTCTTGCACGAGCTTTAGTTAATATGATACAATACAAATTAGTCTTTAGTAATGTTATTTATACCTTACAACTATCAATTTTAAAATAAAGCCTAGTTTACCATAAGATAGCAACCGCATCCTACCCATCAAGTCTCATACGTCACCTTCTTAGTCATTTGAAATATTTCAGCCCAAAAATATCACTCCCACAAAAATGTGTTAAATATAATTAATGAGTTGGTTGATTATTAGTTGTCAATGTAGTATCTATGTATTAATAATAAAATTTTCAAATTTATTTTTATAATCGCAAAGCACAAATGGAAATTAATTATATGCATCCCCTACTTTCCCCATGTGATGGATGATAACATTAATCTTTTTGGTGTAATTAATATTTAATTACACTTTAGCATAAGTTTACTTAGGCATATTTAATTCCTAAGTTATAGGTTGTTATCCTTGTATTGCTGAGCTATCTTTTTGCTCAAGATAAGATTAGTTTTATGCTTCTTTGCTTTTATAAAGCAAATTATCTCTTGTAATTATTATACTTCGAATATATCAATTTGCACATCTTCATGCAATCTCTCTACTTTTTTGTTTTTCTCTTTGTGGAAGGTTATTTTCTAGTTTTGCATTTCAGATCTTGGTTTCTAACATGGTATCAGAGGCGGGTTTGCAGCCCCTTCTCAGCTTTTTTGGAGGAATGCATTGTAGAGCTTGTTTGGAGTCCCTCGAGGGTTTCATTCCTTGAGCATATTTATGGAGCGTCTTGGATCAATTTGGGGTTTTCCATTGGATTCAAAGCGCTTGAAAAATTCAAAAATGGCTTTTATTTCATTCATTTTGGTCACTATTTTCTAGATATGTGAGGATTTCAAGCTCGGTGATTTTTCTGAGAGATCTGGGGGTCGCTTGATTTTCAAAGCACTTTGGGCCAAAACAAACCTCGCCATTGGATTCGCTATGTCCAAAAACCCCTATTTTTTATATAAAATTTGTCCAGTTTGGGAAAAGTCGTTCAGAGAGGCAAAAAAAAATTTCCCAAGGGTAATACGGCCCCCAGGCATGCTTCACAAGGCTCAGAAATCGAGAAAAAATCAAAAAAAATCAAAAAATTGGTTGATAACTTGCACGGCTAGTTCATTTGGCCCCACCACCACCCCGCCGCTCAGCAGCCACTGACGCTCCTCCCTTCCACCACCGCCATCGGTGGCTTCAGCCAGAATGCCACTGACCGGAGTTTAGCCCCCACAAGCTTTATCTATGTAGACTAAGGTCCTATGGAGATCCAAGAGCTAAGCGACCAACACTGTCGGTAGCCTCCAGCCCCAGCCCCGGTCACATGGGTGACCAGGGGCTCCACCCTAAGAGCCAAACTGCCAGCCCCTTGGTTTGCCCAGGTGACCAAGGGCTTTAATTTTTTAGCCCCTGAGGGCTGCAAAATGGCTTATTGCACTTTTTTGGAGCAGTTTCACAAAATCGGGTGTATCTTGGGCATACGACATCATTTTTTTGCAAACGAGATATCATCGGAAAGCTATTTCAACATTCTACGCAACGGTGTAGGTCTGGTTTTTCGGTTTTGCTTTTCTTTGTCTTTTTCAGCCTCAGAAGTCAGATGTTGTTTTCACTCCATGAGACATATCTTTTGACTCGCTTATCCATTTTTCATGAATTTCGCGGCGTTGGAAAGCTAGTTTTGGCCTCTACACAGATCTAAGGTCTATTTTAATCAAATATTTCTATGTGAACTTTTTCTTGTGCATGCACTCTGTTTTTGTTTTCATGCACTAGGTTTACTTTTTCTCTCTTGTTTATGCATGTTTTGCATTCTCTACTTTTGCAATCATTGGGTATTGTAATAACGAAATGATATAAAGTTCCATTAAGGGGGGTTCTTGCATCCATCCTTCATATTGGTGACAACTCACATGAGTTTTGCTGGTTCCATGTTGTTTCTTTTAGTTTTTTTCTTGCTTAGTTGGAGACATCATTGGTTTGCGCCGATTCACACTTCACATTGAGAGTTTATGGTTCTTGATCTGCATTGGTTCAAATCTTTCTTAGTTTGAGGGCCATTTTTTTATGGTTAATGTTCCAAAATCTTGATGGTACTCATCTTATGGGGTAGTTTTAGTTTCAGTTTAGCATTGGCTTCAAGGACACAACTTCTAGATTTTTTCATCATTATGGGTGGCTTCATCCTTTCATCTACTATTGCTTACAAATTCCAAGGTTGTTCCAGTTTGTGAGATTCCAGTGTTCCTTGGCATCGGGTCTGTTGTTGCATTTGTGATTCTTTTATGGTATTTTGCAAACAGAAGTATCTTTCCTTTGCTTTTCAGATTTTGTGTTCCAGTGTTGCTTCATCAAAGTTCTTCCAGTGATTCTTTGCAGTAGTTCATCTCATTGTAGAGGGGTTTTGTCCCACTGGGTTTTCCTTCTCTACCTCATTATTGCATTTGTACATGGGTACCTAATCAGACCTTATTGTTGGGACTCATCTTTGCATAATAATTTGCTTCTCCCTAAGTTGCACTTATGGGGGGGTGTTGGTGTAATTAATATTTAATTACACTTTAGCATAAGTTTACTTAGGCATATTTAATTTCTAAGTTATAGGTTGTTATCCTTATCTTGTTGAGCTATATTTTTGCTCAAGATAAGATTAGGTTTATGCATCTTTTCTTTTATAAAGCAAATTATCTCTTGTAATTATTGTACTTCAAATATATCAATTTGCACATCTTCATGCAATCTCTCTGCTTTTTTGTTTTTCTCTTTGTGGAAGGTTATTTTCTGGTTTGCATTTCAGATCTTGGTTTCTAACAAATCTTCCCCAACCTATTGCTCTATGTAGTGTCTTCACAAATCAAAAGTATCTTCCTAGTATATTAATGGTATGCACAAATTGCAACTCATGTATCCAACGTAACCTTCATGGCAAGATCCACCTTGAAAATCAAAGAAATACTTTAAACCTATTGGGCATGCATAATTTTAATCTAATGCCCACAAAATGGTTAAAAATAACAATATTCAACCATGTGAATTTTTAGAATACCCTATAAAATTTAATCTATGGAATAATTTGATTTGAATTGTATTTAATAATAGTCTAGGAAAGGGTAAAGTCAACAAGTTATAGCAAACAATTGTATGGAGGGAATATTTCATATGATTTTAGATATATAAATTTAAAATTTAAAGATTTTATACGATTTTGATATATGAGTTATAATGGTGTATAACCCTTGTCTAGCAATAGATCATCTTTATTTTTAGACGCTATTATTTTATTTGATAGAGTGAGATATTTTAAAGCCAATTTTAGACCTATTATCTCACTAAACTACTTATTAGCTAAATAATGTTAATTGTAATTTACTATGTTATGCATTTTCTTACATGATGTTTCCCTCAAGACACTATTAACATGTGTAAACAAAGATTTTGGCACCCAAGGGCTTTCTTACACTTCTAGGGTTTTTCACCTAAAAGGAGAAAGATGGGCCAAAATGGGCAATTTCTACACTCAAAATCAATGCAAGGATGGATGAAGTATGTCTAAATTCAATTTCTAAATGTAATAAACTGGTAAAAGATAATGAATATTAATGCAAAACCTAAGATATGCAAGTTGTTTGAAAACACAGTCATGTATGCAAAATGACCTAAGAATGCAATCAAACAATAACAAAATTAAACAAGACTAGAGAGGTGCACCTAGAAATGGAAATGTCATGCAAAGAGGCTCTAGAATCCTACAAATTTGTTGTTGAATCCAACTGGGACACTTATGCCAAGCTGGGCAACTTAGTCCTATTTTGGGGAGATTCTATCGGAATAAGTTTCTGCCAAATGGGTACTCAAAAATGTAAAAATTACTTTTTAGGCTTGGCAATGGGACTAATCCACCACAAATGGTGACTTAGTCCACCTAGGAATCTTGAGAAATTCAAGGCAAGAATCTATAGCTTTCAGTTTGTACTTCCCTGCTTGATACGTGTCTAGTTCATATTCTATATTCTACAAAAACTAGGTTGAAAGAGGTCTCCAAGCTTCAATTAGGGCTTTCTTGACTTGAATGACTTTGATGGATTGTTGGCCACTTTTTAACACCTTTCTCTTTGACAAATCCGCATACAAGACCTACAAAACACACATGCAAAGAGGGGGAAAAGGGTTAAGGGTTAGAGAATAGAGGTTTTCCTTGGTCAAACCCCAATTTAGTAATCAAACCCTAGAAAATGAAATGAAATAAAGAGAGAATGATGAATGAACAACATGCAATGTCACAACTCACTAAATCCTTGATGTAGAAATCTAAAGATATGCAACAAGATGCTCCAATGGATGCTTGATAATGCTTAGAATGCTTGAGTAAATGCTTGATAATGGCTTGAATGATTAAGTGAATGAATGGATTGCTTGAATAATAAATGGGGGGGAATGAGAGAAAAACCCTTTTATTTAAACTTGATTTTACTAAATTTTTCGAAAATAACACATCACAGGCCGACCTTAAGGTCAAGAGAATAAAATCCTACTAGAAAATTAAAATTATTTTTATTTTTGTGCCTAGTGGGACTAAGTCACCCCAAGTCTTGACTTGGTCCCAATGGGACAATTTTACTAGGTGTCAAGTAAAGTGTATTTAATGATATTTAATAAGAATATCCTCAAAAATACACTTAAATAGGCCCGTAAAGTGCATTAAGGGGTCATTTAAACATAAGAAAGGGTTGAATTATTGATGACGAGTATAGAAAAGTGTGAGATTTTGTTACAACACTTTGAAATAGGACTTGGTAAGTGATAAAAAGGGGTTATTTAAGTTAATTATAATGAAAGGGTCCTAAGAAAGTGTGAAAGTGGGTTACAACACTTCACAACACTTTTACAAGACATCCTAGAATTCTTAATGATTCTCAAGGGTCCAAGACCTAATGTGAATGTGTTGACCGCATTACAACATTAAGTCTAGGAAAAATCAAGCGAAAACCACTAGGAGGGCCTAAACATGAGAAAAAGTAGAAGGGTTACTTTTTTTGTGTCCACAGTTAGCCCCCACTTTAGTGAGAGGATGAACTTGCTTCAAACTCACACTGAAGTAGCCGAACATGCATATCAAGAGGGGTTTCAATGAACAAATACTTAGCAAGATGAAACAACAATGATCAAGAGGGATGATCAAGCCCCCAAGATCAATATCCAATGGCAAACTAAACATGGGCACAAGAAGCACATGTGAGAATGATGTAAATGAAGAGGGAGAAAGGAAAAGAGAGTCAGATCAAGCTTCGATCATTTTTCCATCCCATTGTGGATCAAATCTAGGCTATTTGTCTAAAAAAGAAAATGAATACTCACTCTAATGTGATGGAACTCATGGTTGTCCATCAGGTGAGAAGGCTAAAAAGGTGAGAAACATACACTCACGAATAGTATGCACTCACACACACATAGGTGGCTATGGGGAAAAGTTACACCTCAAAATTGGCTTCCCGCTCAACCATGCCAAAGGTATACCTCTTGATAACTTTAATAATGCACCACAAAATAAAATGACATTTTGAGCTTCACGAGACAAGCAAAACTTTGTATGCTTGGAGCTCATGAACAAACGTGATGGCATTACAGGCATGCGAACTGTGTTATGCAAGGTGGCCATATAACAAATGCAAAATGCAAAAGGATGTTCAAAGGAATCTTGTTTAGTTCATGCAAGGTCTATAAATTAAGAAACATTGTGTCTAATGTCTCCAAGAGAGAACCAATCAAATAATAGAAAATTCTCAACTTAGGGGATGCAGTGCATCACATCAAGCCACCAAGAGGAATGTAATATGCTAAGATAGATCATGCTCATGAAGGAACAAGGATGCACTAAGAACCAAGAAAAAGAAAAATTCAAAGTGAATAATTCCAATGTATGCACCCACTTTAAAGGAATTGCTACACATCGTATTGTGAGAAATTACTCTAAAGTAGCAAATGAAAAATGCTAACAAGAAAGAAGACATGAGAGCCAACTTGGAAAGACCCTATGCCAAGTCATATGTTTCCAAGCGAGGTTGTGTCATGTGAAGGAAAGAAAAAAAAGAAAAAAAAGGATTTTCTCCCATAATGAAAACACCAAACACATAAGGGATCTATGGATTTGGAGTCGGTATGTTTGTTGTCGCAATGTTGTGTAAGGAGCTTGGAATTGTAATCATTCCCTGAATACATAGAACTGCAAGAATGACACAAAGAGAGTGAAAACAAAGGAAAAGAAAGATTTGTTTAGGTCAACATGGAAGAGACATAGGATGTCTCAACACTTTACGCCATCCCTAAAAGGAGAACACAAGAAAAATGAAAATGAAAATGAAAAAGAAAAAGAAAAAGGAAAAGCTTTTAGGTCAACATGGGAGAGACATTTCAGTCTCAATTCCTTGCATCATCCCCAAAAGGAAAACATAAGAGAAAAATGAAAAGGGCCTTTTAGGTCAACATGAAAGAGACATTTTGGTCTCAATGCCTTGTCATCCCCAAAAGGAAAACACAAGAAAAAGACAAAAGGAAAGGCAAAGAAAAAGGAAAATGGGACTTTTGGATTCACCAAAATGTAAACAAATATTTTGGCACCCAAGGGCTTTCTTACACTTCTAGGGTTTTTCACCTAAAAGGAGAAAGGTGGGCCAAAATGGGAAAAATGTATACACTCAAAACCAATGCAAGAATGGATGAAATGTGTCTAAATACAATGTATAAATGTAATAAAATGATAAAAGATAATGAATAGTAATACAAAACCTAAGATATGCAAGTTGTTTGAAAACATAGTGATGTATGCAAAATGACCTAAGAATACAAACAAACAATAATGGAATTAAACAAGACTAGAGAGGTGCACTGGAAATTGAAATGTGATGTAGAGAGGCTCTAGAATCCTATAGATTTTTTTGTTGAAGCCAACTAGGACACTTACGCCAAGTTGGGTGACTTAGTCCTATTTTGAGGAGATTCTACTGGAATAGGTTTCTACCAAATAGGTACTCATAAATGTAAAAATCACTTTTTAGGCCTGACAATGGGAATAATATGCCATAGATGGTGACTTAGTCCACTGGGGAATCTTAGGAAATTCGAGGCAAGAATTTGTAGCTTTCATTCTACACTTCCCTTCTTGATAGGTGTCTGGTTCAAATTCTACAAAAATTAGGCTAAAAGTGGTCTCCAAGCTTCAATTAGGGCTTTGTTGACTTGAATTACTTTGATGGATTGTTGACCACTTTTTAACACCTTTCTCTTTGACAAATCTACATACAATACCTACAAAACACACATGTAAAGAGGGAAAAAGCGTTAAGGGTTAGAGAATAGGGGTTTTCCTTGGTCAAACCCCAATTTGGTAATCAAACCCTAGAAAATGAAATGAAATAAAGAGAGAATGATGAATGAACAACATGCAATGTCACAACTCACCAAACCCTTGATGTAGAAATCTGAAGATATGTAATAAGATGCTCCAATGGATGCTTGATAATGCTTAGAATGCTTGAGTAAATGCTTGATAACTTGAATGATTAAGTGAATGAATTGATTGTTTGAATAATGAATGGGGGGAAATGAGAGAAAAACCCTTTATTTATACTTTATTTTACTAAATTTTTTGAAAGTAACACATCACAAGCCAACCTTAAGGTCAAGAGAATAAAATCCAGCCAAAAAATTAAAATTATTTTGATTTTTGTGCCTAGTGGGACTCAGTCACCCCAGGTGGCGACTTGGTCCCACCAGGACAGTTTTACTAGGTGTCAAGAATTAAAGTGTATTTAATGATGTTTAACAGGAATATGCTCAAAAATACACTTAAGTACGGTTGGAAAGTGCATTAAGGGGTCATTTAAACATAAGAAAGGGTTGAATTATTGATGACAAATCTAGAAAAGCGTTAGATTTTGTTACAAATCTTTACAACACTTTGAAATAAGACTTGGTAAGTGATAAAAAGGGGTTATTTAAGTTAATTATAATGAAAGGGTCCTATAAAAGTGTGAAAGTGGGTTACAACACTTCACAACACTTTTACAAGACATCCTAGAATTCTTAATGATTTTCAAGGGTCCAAGACCCAATGCGAATGTGTTGACCACATTACAACATTAAATCTAGGAAAAATCAAGTCAAAACCACTAGGAGGGCCTAAACATGAGAAAAAGTAGAAGGGTTACTTTTTTCGTGTCCACAACATGCTATCATGTACTTTTGCCATATAAAATTTATAATATTTTTTTTTAATTTAATTTCCTTTTAAGTGCCTTACTTGTTTCTATGGATGCATAATTAAAGAGAGAAATACAAATCATGCATTTTTTTTAGATTATCAAAATTAGAATATTCTTATTAATAGTGCACTAGGATAAGTCATTGTTAGAACCCATTTTATTCTCTTAAATAAAATAAAGAATCAATATATAAAAATTTCTCATATCCTAGTGGTTGTCGAGGTTCACTAGGTCACCCTTGTTAGATTTGTGGGGTTTCCTCTATTAGACTACCAATTTGACATGAAATTTTTGGGTACGTGTAATTACCTAAACTCCAATTATCATGAATGGATTTGACCTAACACCAACCTACCCTTAGTTCCATATTTATGGTATTCTATTGCACATGTGCATGTTTGGTTTTGTGTCCTTGTAGGCTTCTTTTTTGAATCACTATTAAATTTTGTAGCTTTAGTGATCTCTTGCTTCCACATAAACAAAATGTGATATTTAGTTGTATTCATGGTGTAGTGAAGGATTGTTGGAGTGTGCAAGTATTTGTTGTTACAAGTTTTCCATGTACTTTTTTTCTTTTCTTTCCATCTTCTTTATCGTTAACTAGTTAGGGTTTTGTCCTCTTTCCTAGTTCATTAATGGTGTTGTGTTTTTCATTCTCCTTTTCTTTCTTGATTTCTTGTCTTGTTGTACATTTTTTTGTTGTATTCTAGAGCATTTGGTTTTATTGTTCATTCAACTTTAAATGTCTTGTGGATTGTTTTATATTTTATTTTCCCATGTTATTTTCTTCTATAATCATCATATTTTTTGTGTGCCCTAGTCATCCTTTTTCCTTTTCTCCAACCAAATATAATTATGGGTTTTTTCAAGGTTTGAGGATTTTTTTTCCTTTTGACAGTATGCCTCCCTAAGCTCTCCATTTCGGTGTCAGTCTTTCATAGTTTACTCTATCACCTTACTTCAAGGATGCATTATTTGGGATCCCTAATCCTTGACTCTCATGCTTAGAATTTTTATACCTTTGTGGATTTTCATTTTTGGTCATCTCTTTATTCAAATTCCTTATAATATGAGTTTCACAATATCTCTAATCCTTGATTCCTAACAGTGTCCTTTTATACCCTTTTAGAATCAATGATGTGGATACACCTTCATTTATTTTCTTTGATCATGAATTATAGAGTACTCTTGACTCTTGACCCTAGATAATTTCTTCTCACACTTTCTTTAGGATCAATTGTCTAGTTGTATTCTTAGGGCTTCCTTTAGGCACTAGTCATCAAGCATCATTGGCTCTAAAACTCTAATATTTTACACTAAATTATATTTTTAGCTTCAAGATTTTATCCTTGCTATAATGTACTATCCCTTTTTTATGTTAGGATAGGTATGTCCAATCTCCCTTCCTCAACCCTCTTGAATTGAGTAACAAGATCTAATAGAATACATTTAATTGTGTTGCCTTTATCAGATATCTAACTTTTGGGATCCTTGATTGTACTAATATGAATGATGCTAGGATATTTAATCTTGATCCACCCAACTATTTGAACTAAAGCAATTTATTTAAGAAATGATAATCATTTTTGGATAACCTTGATTCTCCTTTATGAACTTATCTACTTATTGTATCATCCTAATCAAGTTCTTTTTTATTGCATAACTCACATATTTGACTTATGTATCAACCATGGTATACACATTATTTTATTATACTTATTGTGGAGCTAAAGAAATGGTCATTATTGAACTATTTAATGAATCATATGTTTGTTTAGTAGTATACATGCAAGGAGAGTAGCCAACTAGGGAGATGAAGTACAACTATAAGGGATACCACCCTTATTCAAAGATGTCTCCATGGGAAAAGATTAGAGATATGGACCTTGGGCATACAGATGTCCAATAATTCTTATAAAGGATACACTTGGAAGGATAGACAACTTTTGAGGCCTAATGCATGGCTTAGTGATGCTTGGTTTAGGCTATTGCATTCCTAGTATAACACTAATCTCTTGAGTCAATGTTATCGTGTGCCCAAAGTAATGATTAGAATAAGAGGAAGGTATTCAAGCTAGAATATTTGATTGTTGTTACCAATTTTCACTTACAACTCAATTTGGTAGAGCTAAAATAATTTGCAGTTTTCAGGAGCATCTAGGAGTAGAAGAATTAACACATCATTTGAAGCTTTTAGCTTCATTGTTTTGCTAACATGTTTGTTCATTGTGTAGGTCTAGGTGAAATTTTGTTGTTGGATTTATTTCTTTTGAAATTTTAGCATGTGGTGAAAAAATGGGCTCCCACAAGGGTTGAGTCCAGCATGCTACCCTCTCAAATTCAAAAGATGCAACTAAAGATTTTGCAAGTGGTGTTTGCGAATAATGTTGAGTTCCATTTGAGAAAATAGACTATTAATGGTGATAACATTCAAAAAAAAGATTTTATGGATGAGAATATGAGAAAAAGAGTAACCATTTGAAGCCACTGCACTACAAGAATAGTGGTCACGTGTTTCAACCATATCTTGAAAACTATGATCTAAGTTTTCATGATTTTTGGACAAAAATTATAAAACAATGAGGAAAAAAACCCTTTAAATTTCTCACCAACCCAATTCGTAGTTTTTGAGAAATTTTCACTAGTCCTAAGTCGATCTTTTTTCTATTTCACAAAATTGAAAAATGTAAAGCAATTGTAAAACATTTTAAAAGAAAATTTCTATGGATTTCTTTAATAGATTTCAAGAAAATGCAGTAAAATAAAGCAAGTGTTGAGTGTCCTTATAGAAGTTGTCAGTTTACCTTCTATTTTTTGCTTGAGTTCCAATTGTGCAAATTGGCAGGATTTAGAGAACCAAGCTTTCTATTCCTAATTTTCGGTCAGTTTTGAGAGATCTTTAAAGTCTTTTTGGATTGATCCACTTGGGGAGGAAAGTTTCCACATATTCTCACTCAATTTTGAGTCAGTTTGGGCCATGTTTTTGAGGTTTTTTCCCTCTGCTCAAAAATGAGTTTGGATTTTCTATTTTGGCGAGTAGTTAACTCAGATTTTTTTCCTTCTTACTCATGAGTACATTGGAGTTATATATTGGAGAAAAACTTAGTTTTTCTCATTAGTAGCTATAGTTCAGATTTTCTTTTTCTCTCTTGATCATTTGCAGAGAGCTTTGTAAGCTTCATTTTGTACTCAGATATTCATGTTTTGATACTCCTTTAAGATCAATAAAAGCAACATAACATTCCTATCTCATGATTTTTATCTCATTTTGTAGTAATGATTTAATGTTGTCATTGTGATTCCAAGCTTTGAGTGATTTTTATGTCTCATTATTGCAAGTGTGGGTACAAAAATTTCATATGATACAAGTTGTATGTTGTGTTTGATTTTGAAACTTCATGCAAATTAATTTTGAGTTGTATGTTTCCCATGAGATTGTGAGAGCTAGTGTTTTGAGAACTAATTGTGAGTTAATTTGGTGAATAAATTTAAAGTTCTAGTGCATCACCCTTTAATTTTTATGATTTTCATTTCAAATTATCCTTCTTCCCCTTTTCTCAAAAAGGTGATTAGTTTATGTGATCTACCAGGGGAACTAACCCTCTTTGGAGATTCATTTTCATCATAAGTCACCCACAACTTGAGAATGTTTCTATGTTTCAACAGGATAGTTGAGTATTGTTGATGGTCAAAACAACACAACATTAAACAAAATATTACTATTCTATTTCTCCTAAAAGAGAAAGACAACATATAGTGCTCTAACTCCCAAGGTCCTGGTAATCGATTCTCGATTATGCTGATTTCACTTAGTGGTCAATATGATTGTAATGTTCAAGGGGCCTTTGCTAGTAGTAAAGAAAAGAATGCATAACATCAGGTAGTCTATGTTTGGAGGTTTTAAATAAAAGAAAAAGATAGAACAAAGCTTTAAAGAAAAATGAATAAAATCCTTATGTATCCAGACATGCAGATCAATAATGAGTGTGCATTCTACCTAACCACAACTACAGCAAGATGCAATCCATAGAATAAACTACGCTACTACATACATCCATAATGCTAATTTAGATATCATCAATGTTCACCAAATTTTACTTCAAACAAATCATTCACTCATCATCCAAAACACATATCAAATGAATACCATAACAATTTGATTCATAGATAATCCAATGATATGAACACTGGCGTATGGATTAATCATAGATTATTAACCTTATCAAAATTAATCCAAACTTTGAAAATCATCACATGACAAAACATATGAAAACTGTAAAAATAATCAAGCTTTTTAATAAACTGTTTAGAGTATCTTTCTTAAAACATTGAAAATCCTAAATCTAACTTCTATCCTCTATCCTCAAGTGGCTTATCTTTTTTCAATTAGCCGACCTTTACAAAATGGATTCTAATGGTACATATATAGTGCCACATGCACAAATTTATCAATAATTAATCAAGATCCATAATCCATGGAGTTGAAACTGAACATGGAAGTGGACTCAAGGATTCCTACTTTTAAGGCTGATTACTCCATTGTACAAAAAGGAAAATCAGATACTCCAAGAGGAAGATGAAACCCATGAATCAGACTTAGATTAGAGCTCATGTCAACATTCACAAAAAGAGGAGAAGAACAGATGGAGTGGGACACCAAGAATTAGTCACCCTTGCACTGAATACTCCTTAATATACTTGTCATAACTAGAGAATACATGTAGAAGAGTTTCCAAATCTAGCCCATCCAACCAATCACTTTCAAATTTGATCCTTTAAAACTCTGTAGAAACCAATCTTTGCACTTCCTTTAATTTGATTAGCTCCTTCTTGGTAGTTCTCACCTCCTCTCGAATATCCATAAATTTATCTAATAATAAATTTTCCCCATCATCTCCTTTATGCATGATTTCCTCAAACCTACCCCTCCATTTCTCCCTTAATTTATCCAAAGATAGGCCTTCTTTATTTGAGGAATCTAAGTTGATTATAATGGCTACAACTGCTTCTAACTCAACCATCTGTTGATGCAAGTCCTTACTCATTTCCCGGACTTCCTCTTGATGTCCATGTATAGCCCTAGACTTGTATCTTATGATAATCATAGTTTTCTCCATGAAGTCATCATCACCAAGCTCAAGAATTGAAATTCTATTAAGGTAGATTTGGACACTTTGCTAACATCTTCTATCCTTTTCACATATTCCTTGTATTCATTATCCTGCTTGTCCAAATCCTTAGCTTGTTGATTTAGATCTTCTGCCAATTCAAGAGTAGCTTTATGAATCCTAGAGCCTTCAACAAGAACATCATCAACCTCCCCATTGAGCTTATCCAACCATTTGTCCATCATCCCCACCTTGCTTTTCATCTAAATCAAATCATTAGCTTCCCTCTTTGTTAACAAAACTGGGGATTCATGAGGAGCAGCCTGTTGAGAAATGGGACTAGAAACATCCTTCAAGAAACCATGGAGTTGATCCAATTGAACCTTAAGCTCATCCTTCCTTTGCTTTTCCTTGATCATCTGGGTTTTGGTTGAAGAAGCCATAATATCAATCAAACTCATTTGTTAATTTCTTGTAGGCTTTCCCAAGTTTACTGCCCCCAACTGATAATCAGTGACTTGCATATCATCACGATTCTTCTCCATTACGGGAATGGCACATTCAACAATGATCTCCCCAACATACATGAGCTTAGTGGAGTGAAGAACTCAGGCCTTCTTCTTTGGTTTCTCTTTCCAATTTCTTTCATCATTTCTTCCCAGTTCAACGACTATGGCTGGACAACTTGTTTTCTCTCTAAGTCCAATTTTAGCCAAGTAGGAGCAATAGGAGTAGTGGTTGCTTGAGCTGAAGAGGAAGCAACAATGGTGGAAGACAGAGGTTGTAACAATGTAAGCTTTGTTTAGAATCAACCTCCTGCACATTTTGTTGATCAGTTTGCTCCTTTTCCTGTGCTAGTTTTTTTGCTTCTTCTTTATCCTTTTGATCTTGTAGCCTCTTAGCCTCCAAATCCTTCCTTAAACATTCCTCCTGTTCTTTCTTCTTTTCCAACATTTCATCTCGCTGCTTCTTCAATTCTTCAACATAGTCCCATGCTTCCTTAGACTTCTTCACATGTTCAACAATCTCAGCAGTCTCTCTTTCTCTTTTCAAGTGTTCTTGCTCTTCCTTTTTCCTATAAGCTTCTTCTTGTTCTCTGAGTTTAGCTTCAATAACTTCCTTTTCCCTCCTTTGATGAGCCTTTTCTTCTTCAAGATCATGAATTTTCTATTGCAATATTAATCTATCCCTTTCTTCTTGAAGTTTGAGCTCCTGCTCCTTTTGTTGCTATTGTTGAGCTAACTCATCGGCCTTCACTTTATCTTCCAACTCCTTCTGCTTAGTTGCCAACTCAAATTGTGCTCTGGCCTCTTCTTCCTATTGCTTAGCTAATGCCTCAGCATGTTCCTTGGCATCAACTTCCCTTTTAGCATCTTCAAAGAGCTTCCATTGATCCTCTTTAGTTAGAATGTGCTCAGTCCTTGCATCATCTATCATATCCAAAGATGCCAAAGCCAAATGTTATTTATCAAATGTTGTCTTCTCTAAATCCGTTTCTATATTATGTATCTCTACCTCACCCTCCATTTTCTTCAATACTTATGTTTCACAATAGAGAGCTCCCTTGGGTGATTCTTGACCTAACTCTTGTGCCTCAAAAGGCTGAATAGGTACCCCTCCTGCAATGGATGTAGAAACACCCTCCTGCGTAGCTATTTCATCTTCTTGTCCCTTTGGAAGATCTTGAAGAACCCCTTCTCTTCTTGTGCACTAGAAGGCATGAACTCTAAAGGCTCCTTAGGTGCCATCCTTCTCTTTGCCCTTTTGTATCCTTGGGTGGTACCTATAGCCTTTCTCTTCTTGGAGGATGTAGCTTATGCTTGATTAGCCCTTAAACATACCAATTGAATACTCCTATCAAGCATGAGTCTTGCAATTTGCATTATATCAATGGCCTCATCAACATCCCAATTTATTGGGTCAAGATCCTTAGTTCCAATCTTGTTTGCATCATATCCTGGATCCAAAACTATCCCATCATTAGATAATGTGTCAGGAATATCCTCCTTTATCCCAAATTCAATCATGAGTGGGATAGGTATTCTTTTTTAATTTCTTCTCCTGAGATCATAATCATCTTGCAGATCTTCCCAAAAATCCTCCAATATATTGAAGTGTTTCTCAAAAACACTAGGGAGCAAAGCCCTCATCTTATGCTTGGGGTCATAACATTTCCTAGCAGTGTACAAGCCTAACTTTAAATAAATTAATTCATCACAAACAACCTTACTTGTCTGAATGTGTGGACAGCAAAAGGCCCCTAGCTTCATCGGAAACTTATGGCATCCATTCTTATGTTTGTTGCTAAACTAGGGATTTACATCCAAGGCTTGATAAATAAATTCAATTAAAATGATCCTATCCCCACAACATCTTGGTAACAAATGGGGGTGACCCTCAAAGCCTGCTATCTTGAAGTAAGTGAATGTGGGGTACTGGATAAACCAATGTCCCCACTCATTCACAAAAGCCATTGCCTCCCTGCTAAGTCTATACCCAACATCACCATTAAGCTGGTTAACTATAACATAAAGAAAGGCATCATTCACCCTTCTATAATGTTGCTCTGAAGCTTGCAAGGTGAGATGATTATAATACTCCCATACTTTCTTCAATCCTTGGGCTTCTCCTAATACACCCATTGTTTGAAGTTTGGGAAAGATCCCCACTCGGGCAGCTGCATAAACAACATAGGAGGTCATAAAAAAAAGTTTAGTTTCTCTCGCCCTTACCATCTAATCGTGGATGTTACTAGACACTATCATTGACCAATCAAATTGTTTCCTCCCATCTAGAATAGTTTGGATGAAAGGAAACATCTATTCCTTGAACAACAAAGCATCCCTTTTCCCAAACACTCTTGAAAGGAACATAATTATATCTCTAATTTCTTTGCTAAAGTCCCCCCTTTTAGTCCAGTCTGGAAGCTTGGTCAGAGACTTCTTCTCCACCCTCATCCATGTCTTATTCATGTGGAGTCTATTTCTCTCCTTGTTATCACTGTAAAGCTTGAGAGCCTCTGCCTCATTTAGTAGCCTAGGATTCTTGGGATCTGGTATATGAAATAGGAACTTGATCATTTGAGGTGTGAAATCAATAATGACATTACCCTTCAGATACACACATTGCCTAGTGGCAGGATTATATGCTCCAGCTGCTACGAGAATCAATTTTGGACATTGAACAGATAGAGGAAAAAGTGCAACATGTGCTAGTCTTGATTGAACAATCCTTTATGTCCTCCTTGTGACCTGTTCTTCAGTAAATGTCTCCTCATGCAACTCTTGATAGTTGAAAGGAACCAAGTTGGTGTCTATTATATCAGTCCAATTAGAGTCAATCTTGCTAGTTGTGAGAACAACCTCCCTAAGCTTACACCTCAAGGTATACGGGAATTGCTCCACTTTGATTTTCTTTGTCCTAACTCCCTACCATGAAGTTTCACCTAGTTGGCTCCTTTGGGAGGCCCCATCCAATGCTCCAGACATCTTCTAATTCTTGTAGTAATTCTCTATATTAGGTAGAAAAAAATGTCTAAGTTAGTCAATAATATAATCCTTGCTTCATCCTCCTAAGATAACATTTGGTCAAACTATACCTTCATCAGAGGCTGAATCAGAGAAGAATTAGGCATAGAAAATGTTTCATATTATGTGGTAAGGCCGGGATTGTGACTGGATATGGAACAAAAAGGTATATAAGGTAGGACTGGAATGGGAACTAAACCAGAAGCATAGTAGGGGGCGAGATGGGAACTAGACCAAAACCTTGCATTCAGAGGTGGGACCAGAATGAGAACTGGATTAGAAACAAAAATTAGCTTCCAAGTTCAACTTCCTCCCCGGATCCAGTTCCAACAAAGAGTAAAGTCAATGACGTCATAATAAGGAATGAGAGCGGATCAAAGACAAAAGTCTAAGGTGGGATGGGAACAAGAATTGGACCAAAAACAAAAATTAGCTTCCAAGTTCAACTTCCTCCTCAGAACTGACCCTGACAAGAGTAAAGATATTTATCATAATAAAGACTGGGAGTGGAATAAATTCAACCAATGAAGAGTCTTGAAAATTAGATGGTCACATGGATAGAAAAACCCTAGGTCATATGGGTCCCAACGGAAACCAGAAAATAGCCTAATTATCCCTCCAACAATTCCTCCATATAGAAGTCATTAAAACCACGAACATGCTATACTGAAAAACCCTAATTCAGTTGATACCCTATTTCCAAAAAAAACTAGGGCACAACAAGAAACCAGTATGAAGAACCTGAAACCCATGTGATAAAACCATAATAGGGTTTCAAAACAAAGGAAACATTAGCCAAGCAAGGAAACCCCTTCAAAATCACAACCCTTGTCAAAACTAGAGCACAACAAATGAACCCTGTCACGAAAGCGACAACCAAACAAATGACAAAGCCAAAAAAAATGACAACAATAAACAACACCAAATGGAATGGAAAAGAAAAAAATAAAACAAAAAAAAAAGGACATAAACAAATACAAACAAAACAAACAAATTCACAGAATAAAACTTCCCCTGACTATGCCAAAACGATAAACAGAAAGAAAAAAACAGAAGAGAGAAAAGCAAAAGAAACCTACCTCAAAATGCCCCTTAGGATTTGAGCAGGAATTCACAATGATTCACTCTGTAATTCACCCCTCCACGATCAAATCAAATCCCTCGAGAGTTTTATGGCCGTAATTTGCTTAAACAATTCACAGGATAATAACAATGAGGCAATTTAAGCATAATTAGGCCTTTAATCATTACTTCGTGTGTGTAATTAGGCTACATTAAATGCCATAAATGTGGTTGATTGGGGGCAGAGCGGACGACATGATCAGATAGTTAAGTCAGGTCAATGGAACATAAAAAGGTAAGGTGGAGTCAAAGCCGGGTCAAAAACAAGATAGAGAAACTACAAAGTTCCATATTTTACTTCCCTCCCTGGTTCCGCCTTCGACAAAAGAACCGACCGAAAACAACAAACATTGATGGGAGAAGAGTCAAAACTGAAATGGAACTTTTATAAAGTTCAAAGTTCCATTTTGGTTCTAGATCCAGTCCTGACAAAAGAAAAGAACATCACAAGAAGGGAAGCGGGACCAGATCAAACACTGGACCTAGCCCAAACAACAGAGAACGAGAAGGAAAAAGAGTGGAAGCGGAGTCGGGACTGAAACAAAGAATGGAAACATTGAAAACTTCCCATTTGAGTTCCAATCCTGGTTCCGATCTCGCGTGAGCAAACAAACACAACACAAGGAAACAACCAACAAACAGGAGGATGGACCAACCCAAGAGTTAGTAAAAAACAACCAACAAAACCAAAACGAAACAAAAGAGAATCAAAACCATATTTGAAATAGAAATGTTGAAATAGTTCCATGTCTAGATTCGGTTTCGAACCCAGCTCCGACAGAACAAAAGATAGACTTAGGAGCAAGAACAAAGAACTCCTAAGTCCCAAAAAACAACCAAAACAAGAGAAACAAAGGGGGACCCATTTTGTTCCAAAACAAAATGGGGTGGTTATGCAAGGCATAACAAGTCTAAATCATCTAGGGTACAATCCTTAGTGACAACAATTTATGGCATGCTTGGTGGGATAGATTGGACTCTCTTCCAATATTTGATCATTTATTGTTGATATTAGGTGTGTATATCAGTAATATCTCCCTTTGGAGGAAAAAATCAACACACATCTAGTGACTCTGAGCTCAAATTTACTGGTTTTAGTATGATCAAGTGTTGTTTTATTTTAAAAGTCTTATTTTTGCTTGTTTTCCATCTTTTCAATGAATGAATATACCTATGTTTCATGGAAACATGTCTTATCATCCAGCATACCATGAAAATTCTACTTATCCACCTCCTTATCAGCCATATTAGGCCAATCATGTTGCTAGTTTTAATTCCATGGATTTTTAGAAAAACCAGCATGCTCGATATAATTACCACCCACCCACCCCTACTCAAACTCCATTAAGTCTTCATATGCTCAATACTAGCTCCAAGAGAGTGAAAAGGAGGAGATTGCAAGCATAAATGGTATATTGCTTGACTTCATGCTTGACTTCACAAAGCAGATATAGGAGATCAAGAGGCAACAAGAGTATAATTAGCAATAGGAATAGATGACTTATTAAGCCTATCTCTATGAACAAGAGTTGGAGACATAAAGGATACAATTTGAGGAGAACCTCGAAAGAGAGATTCCTGAAAAAGAGGAGCAGATGAAGCTTGTGTTTGCTCAAACACAAAGGCACAAAGTCCAAGCAACTCCTGCAATTCCAAATCAACCTACTCTAGAGGAGGATGAAGAGGAAAACAAGGCTGGTCAAGAGGATAATTCCATAGTTTGGTTTGATGAAGTACCTCATTTCATTGAAGATGATGAAGAAGATGTTCTGATCTCATCAAAATCAGTTTCAGAATAGCAAGAAGCTGCTCAAGAATGTGATGAATTACTGGTTGAGTAGAGTGATTATGATAATGGAGCCTTGGATCAACAAAAGGAGTGCAAGTGTGAACCTCTTGAAGAGTCTAAAAAGATTGATGAAGGATTCCATGAGTAGATATATGAAAGCATCCTTGAGTTGAATGATCAGGATCTTAAGGAGAATTCATTTCAAGTCTTTTCTGCTCGTGCTTAGATGTTATGCCAACATCTTTGGAGGAGGATTATCTTGAGTAGCAAGGGAAAGAGCTGGAAGTGGTCATTTTCCCAAATGAGCCATTGGTTATGGAGCAACCCAATCATTAAGGTGAAGAGATAGTTATTTTCATCCCCTTTTGTGCCACCAAATCAAAAAAATCAGACATGGAGCAAGAGGAAGAACATGGTTTTGATGGGGGGAAGCCTTTTCTCTCCCGTCAAGAAAATTCTCATGAAATCGATTTGCATGATCTTAGTTGGTTGGGGGAGCTTCCTTTCTATTGTATAGGGGAGCTTGAGGTTTTTGTTTCAATTAAATTTTTTTTGGAGGAGACTATTTCATGGATTGCACATTTTACTTCCTTCATTGAAGAAAAAAATCCTGATTTGGAGTGTTCCTCCTTGAATAATAATGAGGAATTTGAACCTAGTCCAGCTGTTCCTAAGAGCCTACCAAGAGTTGATAGCTTTGATGAGTTATTAGCTACTTTAACAGAGGGGGATGGCCCATTAACTATGGAGGAGGAGTCAACATGGCAAGCTATCATGAAGGGTGAAGGTGATGTTATTTCTAATCACTCAAATTATCTTCTCTCTAGTCCAAAGCTTTCAAGGGGATGTCTTGTTAGGAATTTAGATTGGGTGGAAGCCAACAATAAAGGGAAACCCCATGACAATACTAATCTAGAGCATCAAAGAAGGTATCAATTTGAGCACAACCAGTCCACTTGTTTACTTGATCACCATTGGTTCCCTGATCAAGATAGGTGGGTAAGTGACTACATTTTTCTCCTTGGAAAGGTGTTGTAATAGGTTGTTGGATATTTGATCTTTTCCCATCTCTTTTGGTTGACTCACAAGCTTATGGTGTATTGCAAATTGCAAAGAAGGGGCAACTACTTTCCTGAACTAGTTAATGGTTTTGGTTTTGTTTAGGCGGTCCTTTCCTCAATTAGTAGGTTAGGTTAGTGTTTTCTACTAATAAGTGCTCAAGGCACATTTCTTTTAGTTCTATTTTCTTTCCCTAAGTGTTCATGCACAATTTTCTAGCCATCAGGGCCTTGGTAATTTGCTTTCAGTTTGGTTTTGTTGATGTTTGGAGTTATACAATTGGTTCACAATGGTTTTTTGAATTTGAAGGGGGTGGAATTTGACTCTTATGCCCAATGGATATGCAAGGCTACTGGTCTATTTGTTTAGTAGGAAAACACCCCTAAGATGTTGCCAAAATGTTACCAATTTTTAATTACAGCTCAATTTGGTAGAGCTAAAATAGTTTATAGTTTTCAGGAGCATTCAGGAGCATCTAGGAGCAGAAAAATTAACACATCATTTGAAGCTTTTAGCTTCATTGTTTTGCTAACATGTTTGTTCATTATGCAGGTGTAGGTGAATTTTTGTTGTTGGATTCATTTCTTTTGACATTTCAACATGTGGTGAAAAAGTGGGCTCCCACAAGGGTTGAGCCCAACATACTGCCCTCTCAGATTCAAAATATGCAACAAAAGTTTTTGTGAGTGTTTACAAATAATGTTGAGTTCCATTTGAGAAAATAGACTATTAATGGTGATAGAATTCAAAATAAAGATTTTATGGATGATAATATGAGTGAAAGAGTAACCATTTGAAGGGCTTGCACTACAAGAACAACAGTCACATGTTCAATCATATCTCAAAAAATACAATCTAGGTTTTCATTATTTTTTGGCAGAAATTAGGAAACAATGAGGCAAAAAAACCCTTTAAATTTCTCACTAACTCAATTCATAGTTTTTTAGAACGTTTCACCAGTCTTAAGTCGATCTTCTTTCTATTTTGCAAAATTGAAAACTCAAAGCAATTGTAGGACATTATTAAAGAAATTTTCTATGGATTTCTTTAATAGATGTCCAGTACATGTAGTAAAATAATGCAAGTGTTGAGTGTCCTTATAGAAGCTTTTAGTTTACCATCTATTTTTTGCTTGAGTTCCAATTGTGCAAATTGGAAGGATTTAGTGAACCAAGCTTTTTATTCCAATTTTTGGTTAGTTCTGAGTGATCTTTAGAGTCTTTTTGGATCGATCCACTTGGGGAGGAAAGTTTCCACATATTATCACTCAATTTTGAATCAGTGCGGGCCTTGTTTTTGAGGTTTTTTTTTTCCCTTTGCTCAAAAATGATTTTGGAATTTCTATTTTGGTGAGCAATTAACTTGGATTTTTTTGCTTCTCACTCATGAGCACATTAGAGTTATATATTGGAGAAAAAATTAGTTTTTCTCATTAGTAGCTATAGTTTAGATTTGATTCTTTCTCTCTTGATCATTTGTAGAGAGCTTTGTAAGCTTCATTTTGTACTTAGATATTCATGTTTTGATACTCCTTTCATATCAATAAAAGCAACAAAATGTTCCTATCTCATGAATTTTATCTCATTTTACAGTAATGATTTGATGTTGTCATTATGATTCCAAGTTTTGAGTCCTTTTTATGTCTCATTATTACAAGTGTGGGTGTAAAAATTTTATATGATATAGGTTGTATGTTGTGTTTGATTTCATATCTTCATGTAAATTACTTTTGAGTTGTATGTTTCCCATGAGATTATGAGAGTTAGTGTTTTGAGAAATGATTGTGAGTTAAGTTGGTGAATAAATTTAAAGTTCTGGTGCATCACCCTTTAAGTGTTAGGATTTTCATTTCAAATTATTCTTCTTCCCCTTTACTCAAAAAGGTAATTAGTTTAGGTGATATGCCAGGGGAACCAACCCTTTTTGGAGATTCATTCTCATCATGAAGTCACCCACAACTTGAGAATGTTTCTATGTTTCAATAGGATAGTTGAGTCTAAATTAGCTAGGGTGAAATCCTAATTGAAAACAATTTTTGGCACGCCCAGTGGGAAAGATTAGACTCTCTTAGTCCAATATTTGATTATTTATTACTGATATTAGGTGTGTATATCAGTAATATCTACCTTTGGAGGCAAAAATCTACACACATCTGGTGACTCCAAGCTTAAATTTATTGGTTTTAGTATGATCAAGTGTTGGTTTATTTTAAAAGTTTGATTTTTGCCTATTTTCCAACTTTTCAATGAATGAATATGCCTATGCTTCTTGGAAATATGTCTTATCATCCAATGTACCATGAAAATTTTGCTTAGCCACCTCCTTATCGGCCATATCAAGCCAATCATGTTGTTGGTTTTAATTCCATGCCTTTTCAAGTAAACCAACATGCTCAATATAATTACCACCCACCCCTACTCAACCTCCATATCAACCTTCATATGATCACTACTAGCTCCAAGAGAGTGAAAAGGAGGAGATTGCAAGTATAAAGGCTATATTGCTTGACATCACAAAGCAGATAGAGGAGATCAAGAGGCAACCAGAGTATAATCAACAATAGGAAGAGATGGCTTATTAGGAGTATCTCTATGAGCAAGAGTTGGAGACACAAAGGATACAATTTTAGGAGAAACTTGAAAGAGAGATGGCTACAAAAGAGGAGAAGATGAAGCTTGTGTTTTCAAACACAAAGGTATGGAGTCCAAGCAATTCCTGCAGTTCCAAATCAGCCTACTCTTGAGGAGGATGAAGAGATAAACAAGGTTGGTCAAGAGGATAATTTCATAGTTTGGTTTGATGAATTACCTCCTTTCATTGAAGATGATGAAGAAGATGTTGTTATGATCTCCTCAACATCATTTTTGAAATAGCAAGAAGATGCTCAAGAATGTGATGAATTGTTAATTGAGGAGAGTGAGTCTGACAATGGAGCCTTGGACCAGCAAAAGCAGTGCAAGTGTGAACCTCTTGAGGAGTCTAGAAAGATTGATGAAGGCTGCAATGAGTAGATATATGAAAGAAGCCTTGAGTTGAATGATTAGGAGCTTGAGGAGGATCTGTTTCAAGTTGAAATTGAGCTTTTCTGCTCATGCTTAGATGTTATGCCAACATCTTTAGAGGAGGATTATCTTGAGCAGCAAGGACAAGAGGTGGAAGTGGTCATTTTACCAAATGAGCCACTGGTGATGGAGCAACTCAATCAACAAGGTGAAGAGATGGCTATTTTCAGACCCATTTGTGCCACCAAATTAGAAAATTCAAACATGGAGCAAGAGGAAGAATATGGTTTTGATGGGGGAAAGCCTTTTCTCTCCAGTCAAGAAAATTCTCATGAAATTGATTTGCATAATCTTAGTTAGTTGGAGGAGCTTCCTTTCTATTGTACAGGGGAGCTTGAGGCTGTTGCTTCAATTGAAAGTTTATTGGAGGAGATTATCTCATGGTTTGAACATTTTTCTTCCTTAATTGAAGAAGAAAATCCTAATTTGGAGTGTTCCTCCTTGAGTAATAATGAGGATTTTGAGCCTAGTCTAGTTGTTCCTAAGAGCCTTCCAAGAGTTGATATATTTTATGAGTTAATAGCTAATTTAATGAAGGGGGATGGCCCATTAACCATGGAGGAGGAGTTAATGTGGCAAGCTATCTTGAAGGGTGAAGGTGATGTTATTTTTTATCACTCAAATTATCTTCTCTCTAGTCCAAATCTTTCAAGGGAATGTCTTATTAGTCATTTAGCTTGGGTGGAAGCCAACAATAAAGGGAAACCCCATGACAATACTGATCTAGAGCATCAAAGAAGGTATCAATTTGAGCACAACTAGTCCACTTGTTCACTTGATCACCACTAGTTCCCTGATCAAGATAGGCGGGTAAGTGAGTACATTTTTCTCCTTGGAAAGGTGTTGTAGCAATTTGTTGGATATTTGATATTTCCCCATCTCTTTTGGTTGACTCACAAGCTTATGGAGTATTGTAGATTGCAAAGAAGGGACAACTACTTTCTTGAACTAGTTAATGGTTTCTACTATTAAGTGCTCAAGGCACAATTCTTTCAATTCTTTTTTCTTTCCCTAAGAGCTCATGCATAGTTTGCTGGCCATCAAGGCCTTGGTAGTTTGCTTTTAGTTTAGTTTTGTTGTTGTTTGGAGTTTTACAACTAGTTTACAATGGTTTTCTAAATTTGAGGAGGGCATAATTTGACTCCTATGCCCAATGGATATGCAAGGCTACTGGTCTATTTGTTTAACAGGAAAACACCCCTAAGATGTTGCTTAAATGTTACCAATTTTCACTTACAACTCAATTTGGTAGAGCTAAAACAATTTGTAGTTTTCAGGAGCATCCAGGAGTAGAAGAATTAATGCATCATTTGCATCTTTCAGCTTCATTATTTTTCTAATATGTTTGTTCACTATGTAGGTATAAGTGAAATTTTGTTGCTAGATTCATTTCTTTTGACATTTCAGCATGTGGTGAAAAAATGGGTTCCCACAAGGATTGAGTCCAACATGCTGCCCTCTTAGATTCAAAATATGTAACAATTTTTTTTGTGAGTGTTTGTGAATAATGTTGAGTTCCATTTGAGAAAATAGACTACTAATGGTGATAGCATTCAGAAAAATATTTTATGGACAAGAATATGAGCAAAAGAGTAACCATTTGAAGGCCTTGCACTATAAGAATATCAGTCACATGTTTCAATCATATCTCAAAAAATGCAATCTAGTTTTTCATGAGTTTTGGATGGAAATTAGAAAACATTAAGGCAAAAAAACCCTTTAAATTTCTCACTGACCCAGTTTGTAGTTTTTGAGAGATTTTCACTAGTCTTAAGTCAATCTTCTTTCTATTTTGCAAAACTAAAAACTGCAAAGCGATTGTAAGACATTATTAAAGAAATGCTCTATTTATTTCTTTAATAGATGTCAAGCAAATGCCATAAAATAAAGAAAGTGTTGAGTGTCCTTATAGAAGCTTTCAATTTACCTTCTAGTTTCTGTTGAGTTCCAATTGTGCAAATTGGAAGGATTTAGTGAACCAAGCTTTATATTCCTAATTTTTAGTCAGTTTTGAGTGATCTTTAGTATTTTTGGATCAATCCACTTGGGGAGGAAAGTTTCCACATATTCTCACTCATTTTTGAGTCAGTTTGGGCCCTATTTTTGAGGGTTTTTCCCTTTGCTTGAAAATGATTTTGGAGTTCTATTTTGGCGAGCAGTTAACTCAAATTTTTTCCCTTCTCACTCATGAGCACATTAGAGTTATATATTGGAGAAAAACTTAGTTTTTCTCATTAGTACCTATATTTTATTTTTGCTTCTTTCTCTCTTGATCATTTGCAAAGAGCTTTGTAAGCTTCATTTTGTACTCAGATATTCATGTTTTGATACTCTTTTCAAATCAATAAAAACAACATAATGCTCCTATCCCATGAACTTTGTCTCATTTTGCAGTAATGATTTGATGTTGTCACTGTGATTCCAAGTTTTGAGTCCCTTTTATGTCTTGTTATTGCAAGTGTGGGTGCAGAAATTTCATATGATACAGGTTGTATATTGTGTTTGATTTTGAATCTTCATGCAAATTACTTTTGTGTTATATATTTCCCATGAGATTGTGAGAGTTAGTGCTTTGAGAACTGATTGTGAGTTAAGTTGGTGAATGAATTTAAATTTTTGGTGCATCACCCTTTAATTTTTAGGATTTTCATGTCAAGTTATCCTTCTTCCCCTTTTCTCAAAAAGGTCATTAGTTTAGGTGATCTGCTCGAGGAACTAGCCCTCTCTAGAGATTCATTCTCATCATAAGTCACCCACAACTTGAGAATTTTTCTATGTTTCAACAAGATAGTTGAGTCTAAATCGGCTAGGGTGCAATCCTAATTGACAACAATCGTATTAGATATTTCCCATACATTCCCAATATGACAAAATAAACTTGAAAGAGGTATTGAAGTACTATGAAGAAAAACAACTATGGTTGCAAATTTCATCAATAATAACCTACTCCTATAGAGGAGGAATTCATTTGCTAAGATGGTCAAGGTCTAACATAAAGTAAATTCAAAGAAGATGAAAATGATACCATCACTCTCCTAAGCATGGTATTTTTTTTACCCAATATCGATGACTTCTACCCCTTGATGTGTTATTTGATTCAAGCAAACATTGGTTCTAAAAGGATAGACTAGGAAACCATCATTAATGACACTCTCCATAAGTATTTGATTGATGTATAATAAAGAATATTACACATGAAATTCTACCTGGTATATCTACTAGCTTTCTATGCCAATTTTCCAAGGTTGACATAGGTGGGAACCTTGTAGCTAGAAGAGAAAAAAGTTTATGATAATTATCCTTAACTAGAATTGAAGGAAAAATAGAAGTATTATAACTAGGTGAACTATACCTTCATTTTCTTAGTTATTAGATGTCTAGAGAATGTTTATTCAAAGAGGTTATTCTCAAAGGAAACATAGGAGATGGCCAATTTGGAGATTTGGTTCATCTATCTCAAAACCTGTTTGCATATCAAGGTTGGTGGATTTCATAAGGCACCTTACAAGATCCCAAAGTATCTTAGTGATAGAATAATTCCCCTAGAGATATGTAAACACGTAGTAGAAATATACAAATTGATGGCCAACAAGCAAAAGGATGGACTTGCCTTTCCCATCAAGATTAAAATGTACTCTTGCTTTAACATGTAACAAATGGCTAAGGTTGTTGAGTAGGATATGGCCATCTTTTCTATGGATCTATATTAAGTAAGGAATAATTTTGATCTTATAGGAAATATTGGGCCATTGGTTGGCTCATTTTTTATTCATGAACCAACATTAAAATATTTTTGGGTAGATTTTTACATGAACATGAGCTCAATGTTAGGGATTATTGTTATCTAGTAAGGTATAAAAAGATAGCATATTGATAGAGTCTTAAAGGGAATGCATCAATATGGGAAGGTCTTGGACCCCTCCTACAATCAAGATAAAATATCCAACTAGATAATGGATCTAATAGATTTTTTAATTGAGGGGTATCCCTCAATAAATTTTAGAACACAAGTGGTGGTTGAAAGGATAAATAAGTGGCTAAAAAGGACATATGACATCCAGGTGATCCTCATCCACAAAGTAAGAACCCTAAGGCCACAAGTTTAATAGTAGAACAATGGGAATAGTCTAGTCCTAATAAGGGAAATGATAAGAGAAAGAAAGAAATATCCCACATCCTAGAGAGAATCTTGGATGAGGAGGAAGAGACTAAAGATGAAGAATTGTTGCAAAGAAAGAAAATGAGTAGAGTATAAAAAGATTAAGAGGAAATTGAACTATACCTTTATCTTCTCTTATTCGGTTCCATGTTCCTTCTTGCCCATATATCCCCATTTCTCTTACCCCTTAAGGAAAATGTTATGAAAAATCTAGCAGGGAATAGTGAGCAACAAGATGTGCCATTGTAGGAGGTTCTAACACAATAAAATATTCAAGTGCCTAATATGGCATAAGAGGAGGGTATATTTTATGATATTGAGTCTTTTTTCCAAGGGAGGGTTTTAGTTACATACTCCTACCTAGATCAATACCCCTTCACCTTCTTCCTCTTTGGGATCAACCTCTATAAGGGTCCCTTCTCCAGCTCCTAGTTTGCCTCATTCCTCTCCTCCACATCCAAGTACAAAGAATAAGATAAAGAAGAAGAATGCATGCAACTTGAAGACTATCAAGTACAAATTATAAACTTGTGTCATCAAACTTGAGAGGGAGAAAATAAATCTTTACAAATAATAATTTCCACCATACTTAGCATAATGAGCAAAGATAAAAATGTAAAAGAGGATATCAAGGTTTAGGTTGGTGAGTTTTCAATCTATATTAAATACTACATGTGACCTATGGAGTCAAACACACCATCCCTGACCCTCTTGGTATCATTGGATAAAGAAACATGGCAAAGGGATATTGGAGGAGTGGTGAGTGTCACAATTCATTGGAGTCCCAAGGAGGAATATGGATCTAGGAGGAAAAGGCATATTTCATAAATCTTCAAAGAAATAACATCCTCTCAAATGGTAACCCTAACTTGCACTTGGAGAGGCTCAAGGCCACTAGAGGGTGGATCAATTTTTTTAAAATAATGTAAGAAGTTTTCCATGTAAAAGAAGACAACTAATGTACTCATTGTTATCTCTCAGAAACACACCCTTGCTAAGTTGCAAAATGTAGCTTTCTGGAGGAACATGGAAACACTCCTAGGTGTGGGAGACCTAAGGATTGGAGTGAATCTCTAGATTAAGGTCAGCTCCTAGCTTGTATATCACCTGAACTATTGACTTTTTAAGGAAAAGGGAGAAGGACAAATTGAAAATGAACAAAGCTGAAAGCATAAAATGAAGTGATACACCAAACCTAAAGGGAGACAATGAAACTCAGAGCTCTACACTTGGTTCTAATATGGCATAAATTCAGTTTACACAACCTATTAGAACAATGTTCATGCATAAATGTTTCACTGAAAGGTCAAATACTTTGACTTGTAGAAGGAAGAAAAAATTCACTATAAGCAAGTGGTTGTATTTAACAGACACAATCGACAACCTAAATGAACATGCTAATTACAGAATAGGTATAAAGACATGAGAAAAAACTGTAAAGAAACTAAGCAAGTTTACAAGACAGTTTGATCAATCATAAAACATACACTAAACTGTAAGAACAAGATGGTGAGAAATCCATTACCAAAAATGAGCAAGGTAAAATTTTATTCAATATCTCCAAGAGTTACAAAAGATGCAAAAATTTATGTCAAAGGACTGTAAAAGCCACTATGTCTCCAATCTGCATAATAATAACTCACTAAAAAATGAATCCAAAATGATGATATATCCATTCCTCCAAGTAGTTCCACTAAAGAAGGATCTAGAAGCTCCATGAACTTGTAAGTCTTCAAAAATCCAAAAATATAGCATCCATATTCACTACAAAAGGCATCAATATGCATGAAAAAGGTCAAATTTGACCAAGTCCACCATAAAGGTAAGCAAAAAATGCTCCAAGATGTTCTCAAAAGTTCATAAATGAATAAAAAAAACTCCTAAATCTCCTCCATGTGTCTCTCAACTTCTCAAAAAGAAATTAAAACCTCTCTATATGCCCTCCTTATGTTGGATATCTGATTCCAAACAACCCTACATGCTCTGAAAGTTGTGAATACTTCAGCAATAATTCTCCATGCATTACTTTGGTGTGATTTATATCATTTTACATTTAGAGGAGTTAATTAAGTGTTTTATAACAACACTTAAATCAAATTGCTTTACATTTATAATTTATGCAAACAATGACATAAGGTTGATTATAAGGATCAAATTTTTACCTCACATAGGTCAAAGCAAAATATAGCCTCACTTCATTACATACAGAAGGTAAAAATCAAAAGGAAAAGCCCACACATTAGTTGTATGTATATTTTTTTAAAAATGAAGTGATAAAACTCCATTTTGTGGCCGGCATAGAGATTAGGGCAAAGAAACCCTAAAAGAAAAAGTTGAGGCAAAGTAATACCTCATTTTTCATTTTACATTTTCACATCCTTGAAAACCCTTGGTCGTCGACATAAGGTATGCAGAGGTGCTCGATGGAGGTTTTGTAGGAGGATTTTTGGAACTTTAGAGGGATCTTCTATAGATTTTAACAAAGGTAAACTTCTGAGAAGAAATTTTAATCATTTCATTTCATTTCTGAAGAAGAAGAACACTCGAAATTGAGCCTATTTTTTGGAAAAGAAGAATGCAACTCCACTCTTGTCTCTTTCAACACACGTTTGTTTGCATTTTATTGAAGAAATTTTAATGTCTCCTGTAGAATATATTAACATTTTGAACATAAACATGTGTATTAGGAATACCAGTTACTGCTAAATGTTGTAGGTGTCTTCAAATTCTACCAGCAAGCTGAGTTCCTTTTCTTTGTGAATTTCATTGTACATTTTCTTCTAGCAGCTTTGTATTTTCCTGTAGAGACTTCAAGCTTTGAAGAAAAAAAAATAATGGGTTTTTTATTCTCCCATTTTACACTTTAATGACCACAACCATGTACCTCTATATGAAAACAAGGTTTTCATTTTTAATCTATCTCAGCTCAATCTTTAGGTTCGAACATATAATAAGGGTTTCAATCTACCCTAGTATTTCTTTATAGATTTCATGGTGAAATTCTTTGTATTTAAATATTATGGTTGTACATTGTTTTCTTTTCTTTGAGTTCCATAATGCAAAAATAATAGAAATCTATGTTCGACCCACACTTCTGTCCATTGTCTTTTGTGCCTTTACCTACTTGTATGAAACTTGACTGTCAAATACCATGGCACTATCATCACACACAATTTGAGCATGCATTCCCTTTATTGTTCTTTTCATGATCCTAACTGTACCTTGAGCCATCATTTAACTGTTATTGACTGTGACCTTAATGTCAAGAGTTGTCACTATCACTATTATTCTAGAGTAGATTAACACTTTACAACACCCTTAATACTGTCCATGTATTGATTGTTCCTTTGCTTACATAAGGATATCATTTGTAAGTATTATACAATTCATTTCTTATGAAGTGTGAAGAGTAGATATGTCTCTATCTTGACTCCATCATAATAGTGCCAACACTTGTTATCTCATTCATAAAATTGAGATGGAGAGCTTGTGATTGACTATTCAAAAATTGCATATGAGCTGATCTCAACCCTCGTGGGAGCCACATTTTCCCCACTCATATTGTAAACAAATGAAATAACAATAAAATTTGACCTATATCTACACATGAAGCAAACATATTAGAAAACAAAATGCATGTTTAGGTGTGTATGTTGATCTGATGGTTTTCTTGGACACTTAAAGTATGCATTTCTTATTTAATGCACATTGAGAATAGTTTATACATGCATAGGTGAATGTTCATATAATGTTTGTGATCTTTCATTTCTTAGAGCATTGCTCTAACACCATTGCTATTGCTAGATGCAAGAACTAGGAAAAATGAGGAACTAGGTGGGACAAGCAGCTTGGATCGACAGCATAACAAGACAACATCGTGGACCAGTCATTCTCAAGCAATGACTGGTCACTTTCTTTATATGCACATTTTCTTTCATTTACTTATTCATGTATATGCTTTTCTTAGTTTTCATTGAATAAGTAAAAGTTAATCTCGTGGCTTGTGTGAGACAATGAACATTCTTACATTCAATAAAGATTACTTCTTAGAAAAAATTGTGTAAATCTTTTCTCTGTTACATGCACTTGTATAAATGCAATGATCTGTTACAATAATCTTGTAATCTTTTCTATTTTTCTATTTATACAATTGAATGTAATGTAGGGAAGCTAATAAAATGTACCTTTTCTCTTAGTTTGAAATCTATGAGCTCTACTTGAATGAGCTATTAGTGAAATTTAGGTAACACTCATAATAGAAATTGAAATATTTTTTGAAGTCATCCCTTGTGCCTTTTGGGAGAAACCCAACTAGAGGATTTGCTAATCTATTGAAGCAAAATTTGACTTAAGATTCCATTGATAATTTGATGAAGATCAAGGGAAACTTAAATGGATTTCAAGACCGACTATTGGAAATAAAGGAAGTCATTAATAAAATCAAGAAGACTCTCTTCTCTAATAAAGTCCACTTCTAATATTTTGATGCTCTTAATCTTAACATAGTCTTAGAGGCACGAGAAAATGTTAAATGCACTTCTCATAGAAAGAACAATAATAAAGTGATAAAAAAAAGGTAATAGATTAGTGACAAGTTAGGCACTCAATTGCATTTTCTTCTTCTTATTCTTTATTCTTTGAAATTTGTAATAAACCACTATATGATTTTAGATTGCATTTAATTGTAATTCTTCTAGGCCCATATAATGAATAGGTATATAATTTAATTTTGGGCCTATGAATTAAATAAAGTTGTAACTTTTAATTTTGATATCATGGATTAATTTAGGATCTAAGATAACTAGTAATTAGGGTTTTTTCTTGGATACCCAGGTTAGGAATCACTATACAAATAAAAAACATATTTGTAAATTTTTAGAATTTTGGAGAATAGATAGCTAAGAAAAGCTATGTTAGAAGTAGCAAGTAAAGTTAGAAGTTCCTAGTTTTGAATTAGCTCGGTTGTGTGTGTGTATACACATATATATATATATGTGTGTGTGTGTGTGTGTGTGTACATAGATATAGATATACAAACACACAGATACACACACACACACATATATATATGTATGTATGTATATATACGTATATATATATATATACATATATATATGTATATATGTATATATGTGTATATATATATGTATGTATATACATGTACATATACATACACAAACATATATTTATATATATGTATATACATATACATATACATATGTATGTGAAACATAGAGAAAAAGGGTGGTTAGATTGAAATGTGGAATGATAGGCCTATTTCTCTAATCTCATTCAGGAAATGAGATCCAAACAATGAAATGACTGTCAACCAAAAGGTGGGTTAAGTTAAAGTGTGAATATGCAAATTTCCCTTTTATGCAAGGACGAGAGTCCTGATTAAACAACACTTTGAGGAGAAAGATTAAAAATATCAAAACAACTCCAAATTGCAATCTACAAAGTGCATCTAGAAGATTAAGCTCAATTATGATGGAACCAAAAGTTAAATTACATATATGAGAATAGGAAAGTGATGTGTACCAGTCACCAAAAGTGTTTTTTTAAAGAAAACTGAGGACTTATTTTCCCTATGGAAAATGGGTCCTGGCTAAGGCTCTATAAAATCTATTTCTAGGTTCTCTTCTATTATGTTTGCACTCCTAGATTCCCAAATTTCACAGTCAGAAAGCTAGAAATAAATCATGTAGGTCAATTTCCATGAAATTGCAAGAATGATGACAACAAATGCAACTTTGACAACTTTGCAATTTTTTCTCTCCAAGAGATCTTCCACCTAAAATCTACAAACACACATCAAGAGGGAAAAATGTTGTTTTGTTGGTGAATGGGGATTTTCCTTGGTCAAACCCCATTTTTGTAATTAAACCTTGTAATGAAATGAAATATCATAAATGAATGATGAATGAACAAATGCAATGTCACAACTCACCAAACCCTTGTTTGAACCTTCGAATATGGATCTACAACTTGCATGAAATGGATTCAATGGGTGTGGATCTTGATCTTGAAACATGACTTGAAACAATTCCTTTGAGTGCTTGAATGGATCTTGAACACTACATCAACATATTAGCTCAAGTAACATACACGATGCAAGAAGACTTTGACATGATAATAGGGTCTTGAATGTTGCAATAATTCTTCAACAAATATGCTCTTAAATGCCTTGAAATGATCTTGAATTGCTCTTGGAATGCTCTTGTGAAATCTTAGGATGCTTAGATCAAACTTGTTAGGTGAAACATATTGAAATGATATCTTATTTATACATATGTTAACATTAATTCTCAAAATTCAAATAACACAAGCCGACATGTGAATATACATTTGAAATCATTGAAATACTGCTAAAAAAATATTTGAAATTTAGGTCCTAGGTCTAAGTGAGGACCCATTTACACTCGGGAAAATGGGTCCTAGGTCACTCACCTAGGACACACATTCTATAATGTTAAGTGTTATTTCATGGAATTGATGAATTTCAGGTTTTACCCTTCCAAAATTATAATTAATTAGGCTTGGATTTGAATTAAAGAGGCCAATTAAAGCATAATTAACCTCAATTAATTAATAAAGCCTTAGATGAGTGTGAAAGTGTAAAGGTACACCTTTGAACACCATAAATAAGGCATAATTAAGTCCATTTTAAATAAGGCCCTAAACTTAATGTGAATATGTAAAATACATATTACAACACTAAATTAAGGCATCATTTAACTCATTTATTTAATATTTACCAAATTAAGTGTGAAAAAGGGATACTTTTTCCTACACTACAGTATGTATGCAAAATTAATCTTGATCCTAGTCCATTATTTGGCTGCTTTCATTAAGTAGTTGGATTCTAATTCCTAGAATATAATAAAGTGGTTTCATTTCCATATTTGATGTTGATTCTCAACTTTCATGGATTTGGGTTTTATTATTTGTATATGAAATAGATCTTTGTTTCTAGATATATAGCTAAAAGTTTATGAATTTACTATGGTAATCAATCAAGATCTCACCAAAGGTCCTTATCAAATGGGGAAAATAACATAGATAACTTAGTTTTCTTGCATTTTTATGACCTAGTGACATAGGCCTTAGAGTATTTTGATTTATTTTGAAGATAAATTACATTTCAAGAGAGGTAGGGTGATCTTGTGACTTTGCTTTCTTGTTGGCAAGGATTGTCAAATCCTTGATCAACTACCCTATGGTTCCCTAACCTCAAAGACTACCATAAGTCTAAGTGTATGACAATACCACTAGAGTCTACATAATCTATAATATTTCTATAAGATGAAAGAGGAAGATTAGTGGTAGTGAGAGGGTGAGGATAGTTGCAGGTATGTTTAATCTACAATCATAATAATTTTAAAGTATTTCATTTCTATTTTTCCCCATGTCATCACATTTCATATGGAAAACTCTCCTTAAAATAAATGTTCAAAGATGTATTTTTGTTTTTCCCTCATTTATTCTTAGAGAACCTAAACTATGCACTACCCTCCTTAATAAAGAATAGTCTAGGGTGATTTTGGTGATGGATACAAATTCTTAGATGAATATGGGATTCTATATTGTCATGAATGGGTGGAACATTACTAGACATTAGTCACTCATCAACAACATAGTCATAGCTAGCTTATATTTTCTTAGAGTTGTTTATTTTTTAGGGAAGTACAAGGATGTGGACTTCTAATTTCAAATTTTGATAGAGATCATAAAGGATGTTGAGGTCTCAAATATTGTATATATGTGATTATTGATTTGACATGTGTATACAAATCTATTGGCATGATGGTGGAAGGTTCTTACAAGCACATCTTTTTTATCCTTTTTATGTCCATGCATTGATTAATGTATTGAAAGACATAGGGAAGATAAATTGCGGGAAACAAGTGGTGGAATAAGATGGATATATTTAGATGTTTGTTTGCAACCACTGCACCTTATTTTCTCTACTTCGGAAATTTTTAAGGAATAAATTCCTTAGATATGTAGAGAATAGATATTTATTTACTTTAATTTTTTAGAGATGTTGCTTGAGGTTAAGGAGGCTCTATAGTTGATGATGGTTAGTCTAGTGTGGGGTAGATGGCATAATTTACACTACCAAGGGAAAATATGTGAAAAAAAAGATTCATGATGATGACTATTGGCCAAAGATAATTATTAGCATGTGTTGGAATCTACAAGGCATGTACCTCTTCCTGGTGTTGTGTGTAGTCCTTTTGGGTCTTTCCCACTACACATTTCATGTTGTTGTTTGATTGTAATTGTAATATTCTTTGTTGTAGGCTAACATATGTAATGCAATTAATGTAATATCATGTATATATTGTAAACCTAGTTTATCTAGGTCTAGTGTATCATCAAGGATGTGTAATGCATTATGATATTTGTGTAAGTGATTGAAAGAGAAAGAGAAGAAATTGTATATCATGTTCAAATTCAATTTGATCATATCTTTGTGATAGAAGTGAAGTGAAGAATGTTCCTAATTATTTATTGGAGATATTGAGCTAAAGGAAAAGATTCTTGAATGGTGAAAGAAATGATCTAGTAAGCTGCAAATATTTGAAGACATAAATTGTAAAAGTGACAAAGAAAAATTACAATCATCAAAAGAGAAGGGAAAAAGTAGAATTTCAATCATTGAAAGGATTGATCCTAATTATCAGTTTCAAACAATGGAAGGACTATCATGCTATAATATTTTTTAAGTTTGTTCTCAATTTAGGGAGTAGTTTCTTCCTTGTGTTGTATCCCTAAAAAAAAGTCTATGGGGAGTTGTAGCTTCCTTGTGTTGAACACCCAAAATACTAAGAGGGGGGTGAATTAGTATTTACTTAAATTCACTAACTTCATTAAATTAAACATCAATTCAAAGCATCACATTAAACTTATGGTAATGGAAATCATAAATTAAATCATGCATCAAAAAACATAACACAAGAACACCATATTTGCATGGAAAACCCTTGAAAGGGAAAAACCACAGTGAGGATTCGCTTACAATATATTATAGTCAATTATAATGGATTTATAGAATGATGGGTTCATTTTCCAAAGACTCAATGTCCAAAAAGAATGGATCACTACCAAGGGGTCACTACTTAGAATAGAAAGAGATAGAAAAATGGGTGGCTTACTATCAAAATTGAACTACTAATAATGCATCTACAACATGCTGAAAATATACTTCCACTTAAGCTCAAAAAACTAGCTTTGCACTCTTCATACTTCACTACAATCGCACTTCATGCTTCACTCTACATCAGATCTCACACACTCTTGAAAAAATTCAATTCATCCTTCACATAATGAATTAACCTTGTATATATATATACATCTATTGCAAACACTCATAACATCAATTAGGTCAGCCTAATTAGATGAAATATGCAACCTCATAACTTGTTGGCACAAAGCTCCAACACACATGCTTTGCATAATAACCCAAAATATGTACAACACCAAAACAGGTCAACATGACCTATAATCACTCCTATAAATCCACTCTATACATAAATTAAATCCACACGTCCCCAAAACCCTTAGGTCAGTACCACATAATAAAACTAGTGAAGCCATAACCGAATCAACTAACTGTCCATTCACAAATAGACATGTGGACCACCAAACCACTTTCCACTTGGAGTTCATACACCTTTGACGCCTTCTAACACTTCCTCAAAACCATATATCATAATATTCAAATATAGAGCATTCCAATCATGCACTCTATATCAATCACTCTACCATTAATAAGCATGATACTCTGTCACTACTGTCTTAACTATGGAATACATATGACTTTAAAAAACTTGGATCTATAAACACCTTAAACACAAGCCATAAAAATCTCAAACCACGTGACAAGATTATGCATAACAGAGCAATGTGGACTACAAATTATTCCTCTGATTACTAAACATGCACATTGGGACTTAGTCAATTCTCTAAAACACTTGGTTTTCTCTAGACCAACACTTCTACATTTCTATAATGAGTTGCCATCAATGACAACACTATACACTGGAATTCTCATGTTTCCAACAATATCCCCCTTTGTAATTGATGGAAACACACTAGATCCAAAACTACTCCCCATTTGACATCAAGGGAAAATGAATCATTATACCACCCCCCCTAACTGATATTTACATGAGAGTATCTCCCCCTTTCTTCTTCTCTCCCCATTTCAATATTATCCATTACAAAAAAAAGACAAAAAAAATTACTACAACACCATCAACTACTTCTGCATATATACATTTAAATAAAAAAATTGTAGATATAAAACAAAAATGTAGAATTAACCCTTATAAGATTCTTTTAGTTTAACAAGATGTGCTTCCCACTCCTTCTTGGCAAAGGAAAGAATGCAACATTGAATCTCAAACTAGACATGGAGGTATTCTCCTTCTATTGGAGAATTAGGCATTGGATTCAATTGCACTACCTTCTCTGCATTTGCTAAAACTCCAGTTAAAGATGTGAGCCTTACACTCACCAATTCTTAGAGTTGATTGTATTGCATTATTACTTTTTCCTTTTTCTCTTGCAGTAGAAAGAAGTGACCATGTAGATTCTCAATTATTTATTTTGTTGCACCATCTACATCACTTATTGGATCATTTGCACCTAAGGCTTGAGAAATTTGTGATTCAATAGTCCATTTGATCTTTGATGCTCCTTGTAGAATTTGGCCATTTCAAACAAAACTAAAATAAAACTTTTGCTTCTTCTAAACATTTCTGAACTTCTTTCAAGTTACCTTGTAACTTTCCATGTGAAGTATTGCATTTATCAAAACCTCAGCCAATCTCTTACCATTGACCTTATTTTCTATTTCCTTTTCAATCTTTTCTTCTAAATTGATAGAATATTCCTTAAAGGAATAAAGTAATAACCACAATTGTATCACATTGAACAGAGAATTATCAATAGTTGCTCTAGGAATACCTTCTTGCAACACCTTTACTACTTCATCTACCAATTCTACATACTTCTAGTGAGTTTGAAGTATTTCCTTCCTTGTGGAGGCATGGAAAGCATCACCAAGTTGCAACTTATGCAAAGGGGAAATTTTATCCATGTCTATTTGACCTTGTTGCATGGGAATCTATAGCAGTTGTGCAAACATCACCAGTTGAAATTGTAACTACATATCCAATAAATATCAATGAACCTCCAAAAGCTCTAGAGGATTCAACACCAATTTTAAAACCTTCTTTTTCCTTCTTCTCACTCTTTTCCTTCTCTTTACCACCAAAAGATTCTTCAACACTCTTCTCTTCTTTTGTAGGCTTATCACCATGTGGAGGAGACATTTTTTGTTCTTATGCCTTAGTCTTCTTTGATACATCTTGTTTATCTTTTTTTTTGTATTGAGTATCTTTCTCCATATCCCAAGGGGGTAAATTATTTTCAATTTGAGCTTCAACATTTTTCGAGACACTTTACTTATCATCTTCCTTCTCTTCAACAATATTCTCTACAACTAGAGGGGAATCATCTGTCACCATGTCTTCCTATACATTCTCATCCATAGGCACATGCTCATGTTGTTCATTGACAAGTTAATTGCTTTTTGGAAGGATATTTTCATCTTTCATTTTATCTTCACTATCCAAAGGGACTCCCAACACTTTAGCAAGCTATTCAACCTTTTGCAATGTCTCTTTCCCAAACCTTTCATTGTCTTCATTGTCTCTTCTCATAAGAGTATTAGCTCTTTATTTTGTCTTGAATTTCTTACTATACAACTTAGAGAACTTGCATCTATCTTCTTAAGACCATAAGGAACCAATCTTCTCTAAGGAAAATTCCTTTATCTTTGCTTCCTCTTCATTAAATTCTTGTCTTCTTGCAGTCAACACATTCTTCAAATCATCAGGCAATTGATTGTCTATCTTATCTAGGCTAATATCAAATTTTACCATATACTTAACAATAGCCTCTTCTATTGTTGCCATATCTACATCATTTGCATTAAGAAACATTTAATTAGTTTCCTTTAGCAAACCAAAACTATTTTTCTACTGAACAAAGAATCCAACTTCATAGAACTATGCTCCCTAATCAGATAATCTTCTCTTTCTTCTTTCCTTTACCTTTAGGATATTTTTATTCAAAACTCTTATCTCTTTGAAAAAAAAATATTTCTTTTCTTTTTCTACTTCCTCTTCACTCTCTATTTCTACCACATCAACTTTTGTTCTTTTTGAACCAATCTCTTCCTAAGAGACTTGAAATATTCTTTTTCGGACCAACTAGGGTCCTTCTTCTTCATCTTCATCATCTTCATAGTTGATTTTCTTATCCTTGGTAGCCTTTTCTTTCCTTTTCCTCTTAGGAGGCTTATGTGTTTCAGGGGTGCTAGATGTTTCTTTCTTTTTGGAACTTCATGTAGGCTTTGTTCTGGAGGACTTAGGAGTGGTAGGAGAGGGGGAAAAGGTCGTAACTGACCTTCTTGTACTTAGAGTACCTCATGGAGTAACAATTGTGGCTTTGGAATTCTCCGTAGAACCCTTGGGTACATTTACCATCTCCTCCAAATCTAATTTCATCTTCCCATCTCTCTTCTCAATGTCCTTTTCTAGGTTTTCTTGGGTGGATTTCTCTGTATAAGTTCCAAACCTATCCACAACTAGATCCTTAGGATTACCTAGCACAAATTCTACAAGACCACTAATTTCTTCTTCTATCACTTCATATCCAAGCTCTAGAACCCAAATAGTTATGGGTTCAACTACTTCCATAAATCAACAATCTCTACTAACCATGAATGTTATGTCACTCTTGTATTTCTCAACAAATTTTTTTGGTATCTTTCTCTTTCTTGCATTTCATCTTGAATTATATTAAATAAATTCCATTGTTCATATATTTCTAGGTTTCTAGGTTTCCTAACCTTATCAAATAATCTTGTATTTGAACATCGACTAGAATATTATCTAACCATACAATGTTCTTTTTTCTAGGCACCTCTCTAAGAAAGTAAAACAAGAAAATAATTAGGGTACCATATCAGAATGGGTACCTTGATTCTTTTGTCTTATGTATATTTTCATTCAATTATTGTCTCAGGACCTCACACAAATATATGTCTTCACCTTCCTTCACCATCTGGTGAGATATGTGGATTGTAGTGACAAAAACTAAATTATCTCTATTTGTATAAAATATCTTATAACCTATCACTATCGAAGCATACTTCACCATGGAATCATCGATATAATTCATTTTTAGGGCACACATCAAAATTTTCTTTAGTGAGCTTCATCACAATTTCATTCTTCACAACCTTCAATGTTGGAACTAGTCCATTAGAGCACAAAATGGTGACCACCTTAATTGCTTCCTTGTTTATCATATGTGGCATGTCCAACCACATTGTCATGAATTTGGCTCAAGATATATTTTACCCATTCATCCTCATAGAAAATATTAGGGAAGTTGTTTCGTAAATCCAATTTCTTCTCTATCAAGCTCACATATTCTAGTTTTAACGAGCAAAATCATTTCCAATCAACACCTTCTCCAAATATTATGTCATCTTTAAATGATCATATTCTTCCATCTTCATATGAATATAGATCCACACATTCTTTGTTGGATTACACCATATGGAAACCTAGAGAATGTACCTTTAAGGTTCTTCTTTGTAGATTTAATTAGGTGCTTCTTGAATTTAGGTCTTGGATGCTCAAGCACATTAATTACTTGAGGAGTAAACATTTTGAACTTTGATAGAACTTTTCAAGAAATTGATAAATACATTAATTTCTTGATTGCAAATGACTTTAACATATGTGAAATGAAATATACACCATTTTCTAGTGATCTAATGCACATTAATTACAAAAAATAAAGTTAGGTCAAAAAAGTTGGCAAACCCACACTATGTTTTCATAGCCTCCTTCAATCACTTTACAAATCCCCACAATAGGATTTTTCACATCAAAGATACCACCAATAAACCAAGCATAACAACCTACACATATACCAGTATACTAAAGATATCAACATCACATCTTTAACTGGGGTTGGAAAGTTTTCTATTAAAACTCCCCCCAAGCCAAATCTCTTTATCTAGTTTCCAAAGGAAACATCTACACCAAGACCTAGCACAAACTCATTCTTCACCTCATTCTCATCCTTTTTCTTCTAGATCTTTTTCATTTCCTTCTTCATCTCCATTGGATCAACCTTCTTTTTTGAAATAGAAGGTTTCACATTCTTGCTTCGAAAAAACTTAGCTATGTATCTTGGCTTATTGTATTTATGACATATGACACCTTTTTGCTGAACAAACTTACTTCTTGCCATTTTAGATTTGCATTCAAAAGCATTATGCCCAAATCCATTACATGTATAATAATAACCATTGAATGATTGGAATATCATACCATTATTGTAACCATTCATCATTTGACTTCTACATTTTCTAGCTTTATGACCAAATATATTGCATGTAAAGCACTGACCAAAACAGGATTAAACATTCTGATTCATTTTGCTTCTACACTCTACTACTCTATCTCCAAATTTATTGTAGGAGTAACAATAACCATTAAAATATGAATACCTTTTTGCAATCAGTTGTCTAATAGGAGGCCTTTTGAAATGTTTCTTCTAGTTCTGGACCTTTCTAATATTGTTTTTCTTATCTCCAATCTTCCTTTTTTCATCATTCTTCTTTTCATCATTGTTTGATGTTTGATTTACCTTTGAAATTTCTCCTCTTTCAAACCCTAATCCTTCTTTGTCCCTTGAAGCTTTTTGACTAGCAAGTATATCATCAAGTAAGGTGGAGCCTTTCTTGAATTTTTCTTCTTGAATCTTTTCTTTCTCCAAATGTTTCCTTAGAGACACAACTTCTTCTTCAATCTTTAAACATTATGTAGATTTTTCTTTCAATTTAGCATTCAGGCAGGCTTCAACTCTTTTTCCTTGTCCAACTTGAACTTTTAGACTAGTTATTGTGTCATTCGATTCTTTGAACTACTCATTTATTTCCTTGAATCTTTCTTTAAATTTCTTGAGTTGATCCCTCAACTTCTTGATGCACTCATCTGCTTGCTTACTATCTTCTTTTAGATCTCTATTCTCACATTCTTCTTTATCCAAATAATTAAGGTTCAATTTAAGTTCTCATTCCATATCAACTTCACAACCTTCTTTAGTAAACCCTTTAGGGATGATCTCTTCTAGAGGAATAGGATATCTCCTAGTTGTCATGTGTTCAACCTCCAATATCTACATCAACAGTCAAGCTAATTGAAGGAACTGAGATCTAATACCAATTTGAATAGCCAAAATACTGAGAGGGGGATGAATTGGTATCTATTAAAATTCACTAACTTCATTAACTTAAACATCCATTCAAAGCATCACTTTAAACTTGTAGTAATGGAAAGAAAAAAATAAAGCATGCATCACAACACATAACACAACACCAGATTTACGTGGAAAAACCTTGAAAGGGAAAATACATGACAAGGATTAGCTCACAATATATTCTAATCGACTTATAATGAATTTACAAAATGATGGACTCGCTATCCAAGGACTCACTATCCAAAAAGAATGGCTCACTTCTAGACACTCACTTCCCAAAATAGAAAGAAATAGAAGAAAGAGTGGCTCACTACCCAAATTGAACTACTAATAATGCATCTGCAACATGCTAAAAATATAGTTCCACTTAAGCTAAAAAAACTAACTTCCAACACTTCATACTTTACCATAATCAAACTTCACACTTCACTCTAAATTAGATCTTACACACAAAATATTGAACAACTTCATTTCATCCTTTGTAAAATGAATTAGCTTTTTATATATACATACATCTATCACAAACACTCATAACATCAATTAGGTCATCCTAATTAGATGAAATGTACAATCTCATAACCTGTTAGTACAAAAATCCAACATACATGATTTTCAAAATAAACCAAAACATGTACAACAAAAAATAGGTCAACATGACCTACAATCACTTGCATAAATATGCTCCATACATAACTTAACTAGGCATTACCCCAAAACTCTTAGGTTGGCACCACATAACAAAATTGGTGAAGCCAAAAATAAATGAACCAATTGTTCATTCACAAATAGACACACAAAACACCAAACCACTTATCACTTGGAGTGCATACACCTTTGACACCTTCCAAAACTTCCTCAAAACCACATATCATAATATTCATCTGCGATGGAATGTGAAGCATTCCAAACATGCACTTTGTACCAGTCACTCTACCATTACTAAGCCTGATACTTTGTCACTAATATCTTCAGATGTGGAAGAAACATAACATTGAAACCTTGGATATAAACACCTTCAACACAAGCCATCAACATCAAACTACATGACAAGATTTTTCATAGCAGAGCAATACAAACCACAAAATTGTTCTTTTGATCACTAAACATGCACATTGGGACTTAGTCAATTATCCAAAACACTTGGTATTCTTTGGACCAATAGTTCTTCATTTCTACAATGGGATTACATAAATGAAAAAACCATGCACTATCATGATCATGTTTGCAACTCCTTGGGAGTGACCCTGAAACCTCTTTTTAGGGAGTAGCATCTTCTTTGGATTGAAGCCCTAAAACAAAGTTGTAAATTATTATTCATTTGTGAGGCTAAATTAGGAAAGTCACTCCTATAAATATTTATCACTGTGTTCTTTCCCCTTTTGGGTTTTCCACATACATCTAATTTTGTGTTGTGTTGTACATTGTGTTTACCTTTCATGCTCTTCCTTGTGCTATAAAATTTAATTACCAAATTGCGCCAAAGGGTTTAAAATTGATAGAATACTAATTCACCTCCTCTCAATATTGTGGTGTGTGTTCAACAATTGGTATTAGAGCCTAGTTCCTTAGAAGAAGTCTAATATCTTGTGGAAGATCTAGTATGGCACAAGAAGGGTCTCACAAGGCACCTAGGTTTTTTTGGAAAAAAAATTACTTTTTTGGTGATTTAGGATGGAATCCTATCTATCCTATTTATGGTTTGGTATTTGGAAAATTTTCAAGGATGGCTATGTTGTTCCTACTACTCCTACTAATCCAGCTAAGATTAGGGCCTATGAGAACAATGGAAAAGCTAAGAATGTTATCTTGAGTGAGCTAGCAGATTTTGATCTTGTAAAATTAATACATTTCAAAGAAAAAAAAGAGGTTTGGGAAAAGCTTAGTGGCATCTATGAATGAGACATCAAATTAAAGCAAGCCAAGTTGATCTACAAATCCAAGTTTGAGAACCTAAAAATTGTTAGAGGATGAAGATATTGTTGGATATTTGCTCTGAGTTGATGAAGTGGTCAATACAATCAAAGTACTTGGTGAAGATCTTGAAGAATTTGTGGTTGTCAAAAAGGTACTTAGATCTCTTCCTAAAGCTTATAATCCTAAAGTATCTTCTATCGAGGAAGCTAGAGATTTAGATAAGTTGTCAATGGATTAATTATATGGTGCCCTCACTTTATTTAAAATGAGAGTTTAAAAAAGAAGATCCAAAGAAGGAAGCAACTTTCAAATCCAATAAGAAGGAGATATACGATGCATTTGATCCAAATAGTGGAACTGATATAGAAGAAATTTTTTTTAAGGAAGTTGAAGAGAGGTACCAAAAAGTACAAAGGTAAGCTACCTTCCAAATGTTTTAAGTATGCATAAGTTGGTCATTTTTATTCTAAATGTCCCTTGAAATATTATGAAAAGAGAAACAAAGAGCCTAGGATAAATAAAGTTAAGAAGAGTCTCTACTCCTTGGCAGATCCTTGCTTTAAAAAAGATGATGATTCTGGTGGTCTAGATAATGAAGATGAAATCTTGTTTTTGGATGCTAAGAAGACTAAAGATAAAGCTAAAGATCCAAGTGTTCTATGTATTTATTTTCATGTAAAAGATGAGGCAAGATCATGGGTTATTGATAGTGGTTGTTCCAACCATATGACAGGAGATAAGAGCAAGTTTATCAAACTTGTGAAGTAGAATGGATGCATAGTCAAGCTTGGAGATGATACTTCAGTATAGATTTTTGGAAAAGGTGCAATAAATATTGATGGAAAGTACATGACATAATATGTTCTTTATGTCAAAGGTCCCTAGAATAATCTTCTTAGTGTGATTCAAATGTGCAAAAATGGATACGATCTCATATTCAATGAAAGAGGATGTGAAATTAGAAAAGGAAAGTCTATAAAATTGGTTACAAAAGGATCTAGGACAAGTGGTCACATATACAGTCTAAGGTATGTTAATGGGAGAACTTGTCTTCTTGCACAAGCAAGTGAATTTTGGTTGTGGCATAGGAGAATGGGACACACTAAATTTTACAATCTTGTGAAGGTTAGCTCACTACATGCAGTAAGAGATATTCCTATGCTAATCAAGCCTGCAAGTACTATGTGCAAGGAATGTCAGTTTGGAAAATAGACAAGGATAAGTTTCAAGTCTAAGGAGAATTCTTCCTCTAGACCTTTGGACTGGATATATACTAATTTGTGTAGACCTACCAAAATAAAAATTCTAAAATGAGAAAGGTATTTCATTCTTTTTATTGACGATTTCTCTAGGATGGCATGGGTTATATTCTTGGAAGATAAATCTTATGCTTTTAGTAGATTCAATATTTTCAAATCAATAGTTGAGAATGAAATGAATGCAAAGATCAAATATTTGAGGTCTAATAGAGGAGGTGAGTTCACTTCAAATGGGTTGAATGTTTTTTGTGAAAAACATGGAATAAGGAGGCATGTGTCTATTGCTAGAACTCCTTGGCAGAATGGAGTTGTTGAAAGGAAAACTAGGACTGTTCAAGAGATGGAAAGGACCATGTTGATGGAAGAAAAAAGCCTAATGTTTATTGGAGAGAGGTAGTTCATACTACAATATACATTATAAATAGATGATTGTTGAGATTGAATGACACTAAGACTCCATATGAGTTATGATATGGAAGACCTACAATTGTCAAGTATTTTAGAGTCTTTGGAAGAAAATGTTACATTAGAAGAGATGAAGATGTGTTGGGGAAGTTTGATTCAAGAGTTGATGAATGGATATTTTTGGGATATTCATCTCAGAGTCAAGCATATATATGCTACAACAAAAGATTGGAGAAAGAAGAAACTATAGAAAAGCATAGTAAGACCCCTGGAAAGTATGTTCAAAGGAATCATTCAAAGGATTAGATTATTGGAAATAAGAATGAAGGAGTGTTGACTAGAAGAAGGATTACAAAGACAAATGAACAATTAATTTTTTTTTGTTAGCAAAGGTAGAGCTAAAAGAAATTGTTTATCCTAGAAAAGATGAAGGATGGATACAAGCAATAGAAGAAGAATTGAATCAAACCGAGAAGAATCAAACTTGGGAACTAGTTCCAAGGCCTATAGAAAAAAATGTGATAGGAACAAAGTTGGTATTTAGGAATAAGTTGAATGAAAAAGGAGAAGTTTATAGAAATAAAGCAAGATTGGTATGTAAAGGCTATGCATAGGTAGAAGGAATTGATTTTGAGGAGAGTTTTTCTTCGATAGCAAGAATGGAAGCAATCAAAATATTTCTTTTTCTACCCACAAGGACTTCAAGTCATATCAAATGGATGTCAAATTAGCCTTTCTAAATGGAGATTTGGATGAAGTCTACATAGAGAAACCTGATGGATTCTAATTATCAAAAGAACCAAATATTGTGTGCAGACTCAAAAAGGCATTATATGGTCTCAAACAAGCTCTTAGGGCTTGGTATGCAAGGTTAGATAAGTAATTGCTTTAGCAAGGTTTCAAGAAAGGTACCACAAATAGTAATCTTTACTTCAGGATTAAGGATGAAATAATTTTAACAGTTGTATATGTTGATGACATAATTTTTGGTGGAAATGATGAAATATACAAGAAGTTTGCTAAAGAAATGTACACAGAATTTGAAATTTCTATGATAGATGAGTTGTCCTTCTTCTTAGACTTCAAATTGCTCAGCTAGATGATGGTATCTTTATTTCTCAAGAAAATTATTTCAAGGAGATGTTAAAGAAGTTTGGTATGGAAGATTGAAAACCTATGAGTACTCTTGTGGTAACTAGTTGTCATTTGAGAAAAGATGATGAGTCTCCCTTGGCTAATCAGACTCTATATAGATTTATGATTGGAAGCTCGCTATATTTAACTACTTCAACACCTAATATTATGCATGCAGTATGTTTGGTTGCAATATTTCAAGCTAATCCTAAAGAAACTCATGTGAAGGAAGTAAAAATAATCTTTAGATATTTGAAGAACACTTTGGATTATGGATTATGGTATCCAAAAGGTAATGAATTTGATCTAAGTGCTTACACTTATGTTGATTGGGTTGGTTGTGTTGATGATAGAAATTAGTGGTGGTTCTTTCTTTTTAGGAAGCAAGTTGGTTTCATGGCATAGTAAGAAGTTAGATTCAATATCTTTGTCAATAATAAAAGCAGAGTATATTGTTGCAACATCTTTTTGTACTAAAGTATTATGGATGAAGAAAACATTAAAGGATATCAAGATTAAGTATGGTGAGCCCATTCCTATTCTATGTGATAACACAAGTGCTATCAATATTTCTAAGAATCTAGTGATGCATTCTAGAACCAAGCACATATCAATCAAATATCACTTTTTGAGAGAAAAAGGTTGTTGAGAAAGAAGTGAAGTTGGATTATGTACCTACAAAGGATCAAATTGCTAAAATTTTTGGTATTCGAACATAATAAACTAACCAAAATAAACTTAGACATAATAACCCCATCGTAATAACCCAAGGAAAAAATAACCTAGGATCATAACAACCCATGGACATAATAACTCGTGGTCAAAATAACCCATCGACAAAATAACCCATATGTAATGCATAAATTTTGTTTTCCTTTCTCTATATTCTTAAGGGGATATTCTATCCATGGGTTATTCTGACCACAGGCTATTTTGGTTTGGGCTATTATGACCCTGGGTTATTGTGATTGAGTTATTTTGTCTAGGGTTATTTTGGTCGGGTTATTATGTCCTACAACCAACATTTTTAGAAAGACACTTGCAAAGGATACATTTGAGTATGTTTTGTAGAAGTTAGGGGTAATTTCCCCTCCTTATTCTTACTAGATGCATAGTTGATGCATATGTCTAGGGGGAGTAACTTAAGTCATACCCTTTTTTTTCCTAGATTGATGGTGGCCACCTCTTAGGGTGAGCAAGTAGTGGTTGTTGTTGATAAGGGGAGCCTCTAATTTGTTTCAAGATGGAGATAATGTACATCAAAGGAGATTTTGAAGAGGAGAAATTGTGCTTAAAAGAGAGAAAGTCCATTTTCCCTTTATCTTTGATGTCAAAGGGGGAGAGAGATTGTGTACCTAAGAGGTGTAAGGATGGTTTTACCATCAATGAAAAAGGGGGAGATTGTTGTAGTTTGGTTTTCATTGATGTCAAAAGAGAGTTGCAGTTTGGTTGCTTGGTTGCCAAATTCTTTGAGAAATACTTCAAATTTCTTTGTTGGTGATGCTTTGCTCCTATTATTTGGAAGATATCTTTTTGGTGTGTCATGGCATGTGCGATCCATTTTAGTCCTTTTTGGTTCTAGAAAGATGTGTTTTTGAGTGACAATTTGAAGACCTTGTTGATCCTATGAAGATGCTCACAAAGGTGCAAGGTTTTGTTTGCATTACTTTGTTTTTATAGATATGGTTATGTAGTTTGAAATTTAAGTTCATAGTTTTTTGAAGGTGCTATATCTAAATTTTCATATCAACAATCCTTTCACAAAGAAAGTTGAAGGTGATAGAGTTCAAGACTGTGTTGTTTGCAAACTAGTTTTAATGTATGTTGGCTTGCGCCAACTTGTTGTTGCATGAAGTTGTGAAAGTGATGTATGAGAGTGTTCTTGAATATCATGTGATGCTTTTTGTTTCTTTTTAAGGTGTTTTCTAGTTTTTTTAGAATAGGTTGTGGTTTGGAATGAAGGTGTTGATGGGTTATGTTTGCACCTGGTCAACTAGGGTATGTTGAAGTTATTACTCACAAGTTCAAGGTTGCATGGAGTTCATGGAGTGTTTGAATGTGTTGTATGGGTCATGTCGACTCATTTGGAAGAATCATAGGTAATGGTTTATCATTCATGAGTACCACCTGTAGTAATGAAAAAATTATCTTTTTTCCTTCCTAGGTTTAAAAATATAGTGAACATTAAATTAACCTAATTATGCCTTGGTCTAATGTTGTAATGTGTTGTACACATTCACATTATTCTAGGATCCCTACCTAATTAAAATGTACTTAAATTTTACCTTTGTAAGGTGTTGTAAAGTGTTGTAACACACTTTCACACTTATATAGGGTTTCACTAATTAATGGTGGTTAATTGAGCTTAATTAGCTCCTTTAATTCAAATTCAAGCCCTCTTTTCAACGATTTATCTTGACACCCAATAATGATATTGTATGACATTTAATTTTGAAAATTTGGTGTTCTAAAAAATGTTGCTAGGACCCATTCACCTTTACTGGAAAATGAGTCCTTTCCACATAGGACACCCCTTTCTATGCATTTTAAGGTGAGTTTTTCATGTTATTTCACCTCCCTGAAGCTTGGTTTTGAAAATTGTGCTAGGACCCATTCGCCTTTAGTGGAAAATGAGTTCTCTAAACCTAGGAAACCAATTTTTTGGCATATTTGAGGTGGTTTTTTTATGTTATTTCATCCCTCTAAGGCATGGTCCTAGAAAGTTGTGCTAGGACCCATTCACCTTTAGTGGAAAATGGGTCCTCCCTTGATAGGACCCCTCTTTTTGAATTTAATTATGGTGGGATCCTTATGATTTTAATACCTAGATCTGAGGTCGTCTTGAATTATTTGAATTTCAGGTTTAATCTCTTGATTCAGTGTAAATAAGGGGTCAATTCACATTGTTTCACCTAGCAATTTCATGAAGCATCCTAGAAACTTTACAAGAGAATTATAGAGCATTTCAAGAGAATTTTAAAGGAATTTCAAGGCAGATTATCAAGATTTTATTTCAACAATTCAAGATCATTTCATCATGTCAAGGGTTTAGTGCATTCAAGCATGCTGTTGATCTAAGATTGTCGATGTAGCATTGGAGATCTACTTGCAAGCATTGTTTCACATCCTATTTGAGATTAAGATCTACATTCTTCGTGGCCACTTCATGTTATTTTGTAGATTTGCATTACATGACATCATCCAAGGTATCAACATTGCATCATTTCATGTTCATGCTTTAATTTCATTATTTCATTATTTCATCATTTGGTTTAATTACCTACAAAGGGTTTGACTTAAGAAAAACCCTATTCACTAACAATCAAAAAGTTTTTCTTCCCTTGAATGTGTGCTTGCAGATTTACAAGTTGAAGATCAAGTGGAGAAGAAGCTTAGAGAAAAATTACAAAAGTTGTCAAGTTGCAAGATTGACCTACAAAGTGAAAGAACAACGAAGTCAAGCTACAAAATTAAGTACAAGTTTTCAAGAGTTGACAACTAGGAATCTAAGAGTGCAAGAATCAAGGAACATAAACCAAAAGTCAATTTTCTGAAACCCTAAAAGGACCCATTCACCACTAAATGCAAATGAGTCCTCTATAGGGCTTGAAGCAATGAAAATATGGGATTTGGGAGTGTAGACTAAGATGAATAAAACCCAAAAGTCAATTTCCAAATCCCTAACAAGGACCCATTCACCACTAAAGGTCAATGAGTCCTTTGTGGCCTAAAAGCAACAAGTTTTCTACAAGGTACACATCATTTCAAGCTCTCAAAACTCCCCTTTTCATTTCTATAACAGTTAGGGTTAGTTTTTGGTTATTATTTGCATGTTTTGGCCCTCATAATTGTATGTTTCATGTCCTAAAAAAATTAATGGTTCATCATTTTGTTGATTCATTTTGGTGAGCCCTATTTTTATATGAAACACCACCAATGTTGTGAAGGTTGACATACTTCTTGTTTCATGGTTTCTTTCCTAAGGTAGGCCTATTTTGTATTTTTGAAGCATGCAGATGATGTTCATTGAAGACTAAAGTTGTGAAGAGTGTTTAGGACTAGGTTAAGCATGTTTTAGAATCCACAAGATGTGTTCCTATTCCTAGTGTTGTGTGTAGTCCTTTTGGGTCTTGTAATCTACACATTTCATGTTGTTTGATATTTGGCCAATTTGTAATTGTAATGTTCTTTGTTGTAGGATGACATGTGTAATGTAATCAATGTAATATCATGTATATATTGTAAACCTAGTTGATCTAGGTTTGATGTGTTGTTAAGGATGTGTAATGCATTATGATATTTGTGTAATCGTCTGAAAGAGAAAGAGAAAGAGAAGAAGTTGTAGATCTTGTACGGATGCAATTTGACCATATCTCTATGAAAAAAAGGAAGTGAAAAGTGTGCCTAATTGTTGTTGGAGACTACGAGTCAAAGGAAAAGCTTCTTGAATGTTGAAAGTAGTGAGCTAGTAAGCTGTAGAGAAGACATTTGCAAAAGTGACAAAGCAAAATTGCAATCATAAAAATAGAAGGGAAAAATAAAATTGCAATCATCAAAATGATTGAGCCTAATTATTAGTTTCAAACAATAGAAGGACTATCATGCTGTAATCTTTTTTGAGTTTGTTCCCAGTTCAAGGAGTAGTTGCTTCCTTGGGATGTAGCCCTAAAAAAAATTCGTAGGGAGTTGTAGCTTCCTTTAGAGTGACCATAAAACCTCTTTTCAAGGACTAGTATCTTCCTCAAGTTGTAGCCCTAAAAAAAGTTATAAATTGTTATTCATTTGTGAGGCTAAATTAGGCTAGTAGCTCCTAGCAGAATTTCTCACTATGGTTTTTCTCTTTTGGGGTTTTCCATGTACATCTGGTGTTGTGTTGTGTTGTGCATTATGTTTATCTTTCATTCTCTTGTTCTTTAAAATTTGAGTATCAAATTGCTTTGAAGGGTTTGAAATTGATAGAATACTGATTCACCCCACCCTCTCAGTATTTTAGTGTGTGTTCAACAAATTCAGACACAAGGGATATAAATATTTCTAGAAAATTAATAAATATAATACATATGGGTAAAAAATCTAGTTTCCCTAATCAATAATTTTCATATTGGTTATTTAAATAAAGGATCAAAGTGTTACACAAGTTTAATTGTGTAATTTAGAATAAAGAAAACATACTCTATAAAACCTATAGAGTGATTACAACATGGAAAATATTTTATAAGGGTGAAATAGATGAAAAAATAAGGCATATGTAAGTATAACATAAAGCACATGAATTACATGCGATGTTTGAGGAAGACCCTACTAACTTGGATTGGTAGGGAATAACCATCGATTTGTAGAAAATTGGAAAGAATTATCCTTCTTACAAAAAATATTACATAGGGGTTGCTCCATGATGTATAATTTTTTTATGGTATCCTTAATTCCTCCTATCTTTATCCTACCTGAGTACAAGGTAAACAACCTATTTTTTTTTGGAGTTACCCTTTATCAAAGCACACATTGATAATTTATTGGTGTCCCTAAAGTTTGTTATTCATTTTTTTTCTATGATATTATAACTACAATAGTTCCATCATTCTCTTGTAATTTCATCTAGTGGATAAGTTCTAATGCCAAAATCTCTATTGACATAGGTAATATAACTTATTTTTCATTTGATAGAGTAAAAGAGGAACACATCTAATCCTTCTTTAGAGTAATTATGTCTACCCATATAGGATTATTTAGATTAAAATTTTAATAAATTTGATTCACTAAGTTGATCCTCTTGATTCTAATCAAATTTTTATTTGTTGACTCAACCATTCCATTTCCTTGTAGGTAAAAGTGAAGAAGGAATTTAATAAGATAAAGTATGTAATATATTCTATAATCAATACCTTACCATTTTCCATAATAATGGTGTTAGGAATACTAAGATTGGTTATTATTTCCTCCAAGAAGTCAATAATAAACCTTTTAATAGCCTCCTTCAATCGGACAACCTCTCTCCATTTTGTGGAATAGTTAGTGGCTAGGAGTATCTTCTAATGTCCTATATTAGATGGTGGTTTCATTATGAAAATAAAATCTATACTTCCTAGGTAAATGGATGATCAATTGAAATAGGCTTGAAAGGAATGAGTGCATTTTACTTTCTACCAGTGAAGAATTGGAACTTATCACATATTCTCACCCAATTATATATTTATAAGAAAACATATTTGGTCAATAATATGAATCCCTAGTGATTTATTGGTGTAGTGGTTTAGGCTAAATATTGGCTGCCAAGAAATCTAAATGATTAAACTCTTACAACAAGGGAGACTCTTTTCATTTTAAATGAATCACAAAGAGATGTCATCAAAGTCCCTCCTAAAGAGGATTCCATCAATGAGTGTGTATGGTTCATTCTATAGTTAAATTCCCTTCTTTGTTTAGGATTCATATTATCTAGATGTAAGAATATATACTCAAAACTTGTTCTTTTTTCTATCTATTTTGATGTAGTATCATCTATGTTGACCATGCAAACCTTATTTTTCATTTCTTCTTTTACCAAGTCTTTGTCTAGGTGTTGGAATATTATTCTTTCTCTAGTTAATTTTATGGGCCTAATATTAATATCATATTCTAGTACTTTGGTAATCTAATTTTTACTTTTATAACTTATATCCCCACTTGTAATTTATTCCTTCATTATTTGGTGGGTCACGTGAGAAATAATCTTGTTAGTGGAAACCAAGTGCTTGAATTTTTTTAAACCGTTGATAGTATCAATATTTTATTTTCCACAATGTTATATCTCACCTCATATTTCTTCAAGACATACCTAAATAAATATATGGGGTTTTCTTCTTGGTCATTTCCTCCCTTTTATTTAAGAATAATGCTAATGTTAAACTCACCTTCATATACATAGATAATAAAGTCCTTAACTATGTTTGGATTCACCAAAATTGGAGCTTTTGTAATGAATTTTTTTATATCATTAAATATTTTCCTTCACTCTTCTATCTATTTGAATGCTTGATAATTTTTTAGAATGAGGTTTAAAGGCCTAGTTATCCCTAAAATATAGAAAAAAATTCTAAAAGAAATTATCTACCTAAAGAAAGATTGCACAACCTCATTGAATTGCATAGTAAAAGGTCCAAAATATAGTTTATCCTCTTTGGATAAATATAAATTCCATTCTTTGAAATGAAATATCCTAAGAGTTTCCTCTAATGGATACAAAAGATATTTTTTAGGATTAAGGAAAATTCTAAATTCTTAATAATGTTGAAATACAATTTATAGATGAATAAATTGATCCAAATTTCTCCTAAAGATGAAAATTAGGTAATACAACTAGAATAGGATGATAACATTGATGAGGTACTTAAAACAAATATCCATCACCTTTGTAAAATCTAGATAGGTATTTAAGGATGTAATATACAAAAATCACCATTTTTGTGGTGAAAGTGGTCTTATTTTGGCCTTTATCTTTCACCCAAGCCTAGTTATAGCTTGATGATACATCTACTAGAGATAATTCTTTTGAGCTAATAATTTTTTGTATGATCTATTTCATAGATAGAAAATAGTAACGATATTTTAGAGAGGCTATATTGGGTCCCTAAAATTTATGTAAAGTGATTTCACTATTCTTCTTCCTTATCAAAACTAGATTGTATGCCCAAGTATTGTGTTTCAAGATATAGATGATATTAGAGTAAAACAAACTAAATAATTAACTCTACATTAGTATTTCAATATTGGGTTGACTAGATGATGCTTCTATGTAACTAGTTTGACATAGGGATCTATCTTGATTGTTTGTTGAATGATGTTCTTGGAATATCCCCTTAGGTCCTCATATTTATAGGCCATGAATCAGCCATATTTATTGTATAGATAGAAAATGAAACCTTTTTCCTCTTTAGTGCATTCCTTTACTTATTTCATGACATGTATTAGATTCACTTCACATAATAGTAGTCCACCTTGTTGGTGGCCATATTTTTATCATACCAATATTAATAATTAGTAATAAAGAGGGATTCAAGAGTCACCAATCCTTTAGGAAATTTGTTAGAATTACATTGCATGATTCAATCTTTAATGGATAAATTAATATTTGGGGCTATCTCTTCTTCAAACTCTATTAAAGTTTGAATGAAAAGAGTAATGTATTAATTTCTCTAAAAACAATTCCAAGGTGTGGAATTATTAGAGGATATCAACTTATTTAATATTTGGGTCCATCTCTTCTTAAAATTCTACTAAATTTTGGTGAAATGAGAAATGTACTCATTACTCAGAAAATTTCTAGTGTGTGGAATTATTAGGGAAAATCAACCTTATCATCAGATTGACATGCTACTCCTTTTGTAGTAAGTGATTAACATGATCAAATTGAGATCTTTCCATCAAGTTAGTATCAAGGTTACATGATCTATACAAAAATTGAGTGCCTATTCATCAAATGAATAAATCAATTCATATATCTTATACATATATTGTTAGACACACATGACAATTGAGAAGGGGGGTGAATTAGTTGTACATTAAAACCTTAAACCCTAATTAACCATCAAACCCTTATTAATCATTGGTAGAATGTAAACATATGAAAGATAAACACATTCAACACCATACACAAGAGAACACTAGATTTATGTGGAAAACCATAATCAAGGAAAAAACATGATGAGGATTAACTCACACACACACATATATATATATATCTCTCTCTCTCTCTCTATATATATATATATATATATGAATAGCAATACTAAATACAATAGGCTCATTGCTAAAAGGGCTCATCACCCAAAGGAATCACTATCTAGAAGAAAGAAGAATAGAAGAAGACTCTTACAGAGAGATTCACTATCTTAGAGCAACAAGAAAAACTCACCACTGCAACTTTACACCATCTACAACCTTCAACTCACTACCTCCAACAACTTCAAGCACACTGAAATTGTAGACATCTTATGCTCATTGCATCTGGTAGACTTAGGAATTTAATCCCACACTCAAATCACCACACTTGATTATATTCACATCATGTAATATTTTCACATCTACCACACAAATCTCCAACAATTAACCTTGCTTATATATCCTCTACAACCTCAAAAATCTTCTCCATGTCGGCCACAATGAAATGTATGCACGTCAAACATGCAAGCACCAAATAGGTTGGCACCAAACACTTTCGTGGCGGAAAGAAGTGAAGGTAGACCACACTAAGGGTTAACTAGGACCTAGATCTACACTAACACACTTTTCCATGCTTCCACAAACAAAAAAAACTCCAAAATTAGCACTAACACACCAGGTTAGAAAAACCTGCATTGACACTAACAAGTGACCACATACACATCTTTCCAAGTCTAGAAAAACCATGCAGACCCCATAGAAACATTTCAAAACATCTATTAATATTAAACTTAATATCCAACACCACTAATGCAACCACTTGAAACTAAATAACAAATTCATTATGTGCAACCAAGCATACTATCACATAACACAACTTATGAATCCAAGCTTGTAGAGAAATTGAACACTACATACTCTAAGGATAGGTAGATACAAACAATCTGAGCACATTCCTAAATCTGTAGGACAAGAAACCTCAATGGGGAGAAATGTGGAGCAATCTCATTTCTTCCAGACAACCTTCTTCACAAGCAACACACTTTCAAACACAACTTCCATTGCCACACAATACATAACCTAAAACTCCGAATATAGCACCTTTGAACATCTATGATCATCACATCCAAACCACACAAGCATATCTTAAACCATGAAGAAATGTGGAGCACAACACTAAACACACCTCTGTCACACTACACACTCTTTTATTCAAAATTTCTCAAAAGCACTTGGAAACCAAGTGAACCAGCTACATCAACAACACCAAAAACACCTGCTCAACATATCTACAATGTTTGAAACACACGATCAATGCTACAAACACTTCTCAACATGACCACACTAGAGGTTGACATCAAATCACAACACTAATGACAACATACTGCAAAAATCTTCCTAATCATACTGGAGGATGACATCAATGACAACACTAATGACAACACCAACAAATCTCCAAAACATACAATTTAATTAGAGAACTATTTGCTAGGTATTAAGACTTTCTTGATCACTAATTTGGAATGTATAACAAATTTTAATATCTTGAGACCCGTATTTTATACAAGTTGAGAACCATGAGATATTTTTCCATTCCTTGATGCTATAATAATTAAAATTGCATGCACTATAATGAATTGTACTATGTTTTGAATTGATTCGAGTGGTTTACCTAGTTTCCACCTTTTGATTTCTTTCTATCCTTTATTTCCCCTCTCCTTTTCCTCTACCTTAGTTTTTCCCCTTTCCATATGTATTTACCCTTTCCATTTCCACATGTCTCTCCCCCTCTCTTATATGTTCCTTCACCCTTAAGATATTCTTATTTCCATTTCCAGGGTGATTATTCTAAAAATTAAATGATCTTTTATACCCTCTTATGACTATTGTATCCTTCCATTATTTATTATATAAATTGCACCTCAAATCTCTAAATGAGTTTAAACCACATCCAATTATCTTAATTTTTAACTCATCTCCATCTTTGTTCAATCTCCCTATTATTCAAACCCACTCTCTCCTCCTACTAGGAATTCATTCCAACTTCTTTACATTTCCTCCATATTTTATCTTATTCCTCTACCTTGATTTCATCTCCTCCAATGTGCTCCTATATCTTGAATTATTTTATCCACCTATCTCCTTTTGTAGGGAAACTTCTCATTATTACTCCCTCTTACATTTTTATAGCACTATTGACTACCCTCATTTGCAATACTACCACTCTCTCAATCAAATAAAGTGGGACTATTGCTTTAGCTAACACTAATATTTCACTTAGAGATATTTTGATCTAGTCTTGTGACATGAGACCAAGTGTTCCTACCACTTGACTACAACCCCTTTGATACTTGTTTTTTACCTCCCTGGATATATTTTTTAATATATTTTTAATTTCATTAAGTTTGTTGAGTATGGAGTTACAAAGTGGTACCATTGAGGTAGTCTTATTCATTTAGGTCAATATTAGATTCATGATAGGATGTTGAAAGGTTGTAATTTAAACCATTTGTGTAGGCTTAAATGGTGATTAAAAAATTTAGGTATAGAGACTGTAAGAGAGGGGAACCAACCACATTCAAATCCCCAAGTCATGGAGATCCAAGAGTGGAAGGTTTCCCTAACTTACCTTAGCTTAATGGGGTGTTAGGAAATGTTGGATGAGAATGATGAGGACTATAACGTCCTTCAATCACTCTATAGACCCAAAATACAAAATAGGGCTAGGTGAGCCAATTTTTGGGTTCAACACTACACCTTAGGAAGCTCTCTACTTGAGGATGAAAGTGCATTCTTGGGATGACAATGTGGTGTGCTAGTGTCTCTCAAGTGCATTGGCATCTGTACAACCAAACAACTAAAGATACAAGGTTGAAGTTTGGAAAACTGACTAACAGCCTAGCTAGCTACCTTCTAAGGGCCAAAATAATGCTATTAAGTAAACATAATATGTTCTAATGTGATAAAGTAAAAAAAAAAGAGTTAGGGTGAAAAGAATGATCTCACAAAGGAATTCATTTGCTAGCTAGCTCCCAGAAGCACATCCACCTATATACAAAGAATAAGAAAATTTTTGGGTGGTTGTATAGGGGAATGCCTAGTCAAACCCCTGTTTAGGTGTTTCCACCTCCACAAACAACCAAGAAAGTGAGTATGATAAAGAAAGTAATGTAATAAAGAGAACTAAAACACTACAAAACAATAAACATGCTCACTCAACCAAGTAATAGAGGAGAGGAATGGGAAGCTTACCACTTCCACCAAGAGCGCTCAAGGCTAATGGAGGAGAGAATGAAAGTACTCGAGCCTCTACTGTAATGGTGTTGTCCCACACTTGCTCTATTGAAGTAATGGAGTGAAGTAATTGCTGCTATGGAGTGCAAAAGTGTTACGAGAATGCTAGAATGGAGATTAGAATGCTTGAAGATTGCTTGAAGGGATGCAAAAAAAGTTGTGAAGAAGTTGGAATGCATGTAGAAGGAGGGAATTTTAAGGAGAGATGAAGAAAATGACCATATTTGGGTTGGTTGGCCAAAGAGGGTGTTACAAGTCGACTACCAATGAGAAGTGTAATGCCTCTGCAAGCTCTAGCCGTAGAAATCTACCAGGGGCATAAGCATGCTGTGCGGACATCTGTGCACTGTGTGCGAATCCCTAACATAAATTCCTCCATTGACCCTCAAAACAGGCACCAAGTGGAATGAAGGTAGTGGGATTATGTGTAATTTAGCCTCTGAAATTGGTTTTCTAAAGTGGAGAAAGGAAAAAGAGGAATTTGCATAAGGGGAGAAAATTCACTCCTATACAGAGACATAGCTATCCTAAGAGTTAACTTTCATTTTTTGTACTATGTCATTCTTAGCCTTTATAGCTAGAGTACAAGCATAAAATAAGGGATTATCCCATTTATATTTAATCATCATGGATATATTAGAATTTAAAATCTTTTGATAAAAATGTAAGACATACCTAAAAGAAAATGTTCCTCTACTATAATCCTTTTCCATCCCTTCTAGAATTCTATGTTGAAGCCATTAAAGGTCTTTATTAGTTCCCTCTTGATGGTCAACAATTGCTCGATAATAGGGATATAATATTTCATTTCTCCTTGAATTTTTTAACATGACATATCTCAACTCATCCCAATCATGTATTAAGGATAAATTATTCTATACCACTCTAAAACTTTTCATTTAAATGATGCAATCAATAATATTAAAGCTATGTTCTATTCTTCAATGTTATGCATAACACAATGGTTAACAATGCCATGGAGGTTCTATGTGGGTGTGGTTGGGTCTTCTCCAATAAAATTAGGAAGATATCTTATTGTTACATTTGACTAAGGTCCCATATTGTACGATTTATAAGAGACCAAAAGGACCTTTGGTATTTTACAATGATTTTTGTGTCATTCTATATCCATAGGTTGGTATATATAGGTTGAGCTATATACTAAGATTGCACCCATGTCTAATTATGTGGTATCTCTCTTAAAGAACAATTCAATATTTGAATTGAGACTTGGGGATTTTATTTTGAAATGATTTTTTAATAATTCTTGTACACATAATCTTCTAGGCTTTTGCTTGAGTAGAGTCACTAGGTGAAAAGGATAAGGATTCAAAAATCTAATAAGATCAATATTTTTACTATAATATTAATTAATATTGGGAATTTACTCGATCAACCATGAAATATTTTTTTTGGCATTGAGATATTGTAGATTTTATGCATAGACCAGGTACAAACTATACCAACAACACATATAGAGTCCAATAATGGGAATTTTTTCAATGTGGGATTTCTTTTTTTAAAAGGTGCAATGCACCCATATTATTAGGGATAAACACTTTTGAATGAAGTTATGAATTAGGTACAAGAAACCACCATGAGCACATTGGCCCAACGAAGGCACAAGGCCTGCAAGCACTTTGGCCCAACGAGGGTTTGAACCTTGGTGGCCATCACTACAACCAAGTGATTGACCACCGAACCACACCCTTATCAACATTTCAATATGGGATTTGATCCACAAATACAAATATAGAATTCAAATATCCTCTAACTAATCACTTACAATAGAAAAGGAAATGAAGAGAATGCATGAAAATAAAATTCTACTTTAAGAAAGGGTCAATATTAAGATGTTATTTATATCTATTACAAGAATATATAAATATTCATTAATCAAAATCCAATAGACAATGAATATAAGTACATTAATAGTAATATATAGAACACAAATTTATTCATAAAACACAAAACAGGATTGAAATAGAGTATCCATAACTTATTATATGAGTATTCTTAAAATGATACATAGTTATATTCAAGAAAAGTTTTGAAGACCTATAAACATGAAACAAGGTCTCAATGAAACATAGTTATATTCAAGAAAAGTTTTGAAGACCTATAAACATGAAACAAGGTCTCAATGAAACATCCACCAACCATTTTATTAGCCTAATTAATGGCCCATAATTTTTGTAAGTCGAACCTAATTGTAGAAAAGTTGGAAGAAGCACAAAAATTGTATTTTTTCAACTCAATATCCCATGGTCCTTGAAAAATATGCACCGAGGAAGAATTGAATGTGGAGGTTGAGGCCTAATAAAATTCTAAGGATTAGATATTTACTAGTGCATTCAAATCTCATTGTTTCTTTGAAAAATATAAACAAATCATCATTCCTATCTATAAATTTGGTATACACAACAATTCTATCATTCCTTTGGTGAATTTAGGTAGTTACATGTATCTAATCAGGGATGTTTGCAAGGCCTAATTCTCTATATCCCAAGATTTGTAAAGAATAAATTTAATGCATCTAATAAAGCATTTAACATCATTGATCTTTTGGCCCTATTATCTCCTCTTCTTTTGTATAAATAAGAGCTTATTGTGAATTTTAAAGGGATTATATAAGTTTTCATACTCATGCTTAGTGTTGAGACTTATTTTATACTTCTTTCATATTTATTCTTTATTTGTTAATTCTAGAGTCTAGGCCATGCTTTATGTCTAGGCTTCAAGATTTTTCTTACATATAGGGTCATGTCATTTTAGGAATAATAATACAAGAAGTTGTGAATAATATGTTTTATTCCTATTTCTATGATATATGAATGAATGTATGATCTTTTTATTACTAGTAGTGTGCTTATCTTCATTATCTATTGACTACTGATTCATGTTATTTCTTATCTTCTAGTAAGAGATAAAAGTATCATCTTAATATTACTGCATTGCCATTCTTAAATTGGGATTTTTGGTGCATTTTAGATCTCTCTTTCACTTCTCTTATAAGTGATTTATGAGAGCCTCATTAAAATGATACTAGGATCTAACATTTAATTCCTAGAGACTATTATTTAGATCAAGTACCACATTCATGTACCTACCATTTTTACACTCTCATGTAATGCTAGTAAAGGATGCACATGTTTTATGTATAAAATGGTAGAAATATTTGAGTGACAATAATTATCACAACCATGAATTGTTGAAAATAATCATAACTATTTTAGATATCTTCAAATTATCACTAGAGTGCAAATATTTTTTCTCAAAGACCAAAATAAAGTATCAAACTTTGTTTTCCACTTAGCTACTCTCATAAAAAGTATACAAATTCACAAGGATATTAGAGAAGTGAAAGGAATAAACATAATTCAAATTAGCCTATACAAATAAATAATCCAAAAATAAAGAGAAAATTTATATCTTCCTTTTCTTAACCACTCCAACACCCAAAGCTTGCTAACTTATAAATTACACACTTTCGCATAAGACTCAACATCTATACTAAAAATTGACTTACATACATAGACCAAGAGGGATAAAACCTCATCACTAAAGGCTGCAACCACTTCAACAAGACTAAGCACAAGTGATTAGGGAAAATTTAGCTACAAGTAATCTACCTTAGAAAAAAAGTAGCATCATCCTATAACAACAAGGATGACCATAATCTATCTATAACTAGGATGACCTTTATCTAACTTCAACCAAGACTATCATCTAGACTACAAGTGAACATAGATTTGCACTCTCCAATTCTAGAGTAGCTACAACCTACTCCACCAAGGTTTCAAAAATTGATTAGTATTCATTTTATTATAATTCATAGTGTCCTTGTCACTATATTATAGAGAAATTAATCATAAACAAGATTTTTGTACATATTTATTATCAAACTCCACATAAACATCCCTACATGAGCATATGTCTTAAAAATATTATTTGTTTACTCCTTATTCTAAGTGAATTCACTTTTTTATCTGTCCACTACGACCCCATACTCTTCCATAGTTTCAACAACTATCAAAATTGTTCTCCTAGTGTTCATCCTAGAATTGTAAATCCTCCCTACATGAATTTCATTGGATGAGGTGATGTATTAAATCTTGCAATTTTTTTCCAACTTTTTACCTCTATCTGAAAATTATTCCATTCCTCATACTTTTTGAATCATGCATAAAACCATCTTCTTTTGGTTGGCTGCCCTTTTGTGAAGTGTCCAAGTTGGCAATTTTCCTTATTCTTAGCATCTCACTATTTCTCATATCAAATGATTTCTTCCTTCATCATTCACTAATTCAATTCATGGTGCTCATGACATTATTCTTGGCACACCAATTTTTTTGAAACTCCTTAATGAGTTTGGCTTATTTGCTCTTAAATTATCACTCTTAATTAGTGCATGCACTTATTGAACATTAATTATCTAGTGGCTTTTGTTATCTTTGTGATTGAAACTTAGACTCACAACTATCTCTATTCTTAGTTCATTCTTACACCATTATTGAATACCAATGAGATTTTTTGATAAATTGATTACCCTCTTCTCCTTGGTTTGGCTTTGTCCTTATCAAAAAATTATTACACAATCAAATAGATTTATAAGGGAATCTATCTTCATAAATTAATCTAATAATTTAATAATTTGAATAAGCATTAGTTTGAATAAATATTAATGTAGAGATTTATTATGACACCAATCACTCTAAAATAATAATCCACATTATAATCTAAGTAAAAATTGAGCCAAATATACAGTATTCACATTAATCACTATTAATTAGAGAAATATGGTACAATAAAGTCTATACTATGATCTATCATAACATGACTAATATAGCCTACATTATTTGGGTAACAAAAATCTCCAACTTAATAAACATTGAGTTCTTATCTTGAAATTTATAGGACTTATTACCTAACACTAGTCTTAGTCAAGAGCAATAATTTATTGGAGTATTACACAAATTGTTACAATTTCTATCATTTTACTAGTATTAAATATATTCTCAATTATGGGCATCTCTAAAATATTGAAGCAATAATCTTTGCAAAGCTATTATGTGGATTTTGAATATGAGAACCTAGCTCTCATGAATATTCTTCTTGAAGTGATTTTCCTTCTTTTACTTCCCTTTTCTATGTATTCAATTTTATTGCTTCCATTCTTATCCATTTCTTCTATCATTCTTTTGAACATCCACCATTAATATGACCAATTCTTTAACTCCCACCTTTATAAATCTCCTAGAAACAAAACTTGTAGCATCACACTATAGCCCCTTAGTATCTAAGGTTCTTCTATAACCCTTTATCTCTCTCATACATTGAGCACACCACATACATCTCATGGAGACTTTAGATTTATATTCCCTAAGGCTTTCTTTTATTTAGTATACGACATAAAACCTAAGATATTTTACACACTCCCATTCTTCCATATATTAAAATGTAGTTGAAAAAGATTGAACATGGGATTGATAGATGTAAGCTCCTAGGTATTACCATATATTCTTCTTAATTGTTCCATTTTGAGATGAAAATATTCTTGTTGAGATACTAGATCAAAACTTACAACCACAATGAGGATTTATATATCATTGTGTGTGTTCTCCAAAAGTATGACAACTATTCATGGAGAGGTTGGCATTGCACAAAACATGCTAGCATTATAACTGGGTTTGAAATGAAACAATTCTAGTTCTACTTCATTTTATATTTTGTCTAATTCTAAATATTTAAACAATTTTCAAAACCAACTTGACAATACAATAATAAAGTCTCTACTACATCTCTATCCATTTTGAAAATATTACATAATCTTTATTAAATTTAATGACCACAACTCCATATTATATATTTAATTAGGATGTTAGTAATTAAATAAATTTTAGTAAGTAAATATTTATTTTTGGTAAGTTTTGTTCATGGATCATGTGGTTAAATAATTGTTATGGTGAGTGACTTAAATAAGATAATGCAAAATAATGTAACCTAATAAATTTTTCCTCATAATATATAATTATATTATTGGTTATGGCAAAGTAAGCATTCCTTGTGTGATCTCCACTTTAATATGGTAAAGGAAAATGATGAAACAAAAAGAGACCCACTACCATTTTGTTCAAATATATTACTAAGCTCAAACTTACATGAGTGAAAGAACAATAAAGGTGATTAAATATGCTTTTTTTTTTTTTTTAAAGATTCTTTACTTATTACATAAGGCTACATAAAAGTAAAACTTGGTGAGGATTCATTATGGAATGACTAAAATCTAGTTGTCTTAAATTTTTTTTGTCTAGTTTAAAATAATAGTTTTTAAAACTGTTTGACATGATTTTTTTTAAAAAGTGCCTATGCCAAGAAAGATTTGTACTATGAGGGTATGACGTAAATGTTCGTGGAGCCAATTTTTTTCCTTAAAATAAGTGTTACTATGGTACAAGCATTTTTATATAAAAAAAAATGTGTTAATATGGTACATGGCAAAGTTGGTCAAATGAGTAGTTTTGAAGTCATCTTTATATAAAGATTTAGGGTGAAGTCTTATAAAGTTTATTTTTCTAAATATTTACAGATCATACAATCTTATATATAAAGATGCCAGATACGAATTGGTGTATAGGATATGTGATGAATATATTATTGTTATGTAGGGAGATCACAAGCTCAAGATCCAAAGTTAATTTTGATGTTTTTAAATCACATAATTTAAATGTACATATGCATAATGAAATGATAAGTTTGAGAATTTATATTTTTAATTAAAATGAATAGTTATTTTAAGGGTTTTAACATTTTTTTGATGTTTTGATTAAGAGGGAAAAATAGGTTTTGAATGGACTCGAAACCATTAATAAGTAGGTTTTGATGGGGACCTGAAACCCACACAAAAAGACCAAGCTACAAAAGCATAGAACATAGACAACCAACAACGAACCAGAAGTAGATTATACAATAAACAACATGAATAGACAAATCTGCACTAAAAAGAGAGGTTTTAATGACATCCTTAAACCCAAAAGAAGGGAACTTGCATCCAAGAACTTCTTGAAACAACCAAGTAACCATCAACCTGAAACAACCAGACTGCATCACTACATTTATTAGCACCAACCAACGATGCACTTCCTAAAACGTCCAGGTAACCATCAACCTATGTCAGTTAGACTGTAGCACAACATTTGTCAACACTAGAACTGCTTGAGACAACCAAGCAACCAACAATGTATGATAGCCAGACAACAATATCGCACTTAGCAACATCACCCATCCAAGTCTCCAAACCACTGGATGAAATAGCCAAATCACAAAAAACCAATTGATTAGAAAAACTAGAGTCCATCAACACCCCGTCTCCACCTCTATAGGAGTAGTCACCATGGAAACCCAAGCTACCACTACAGAGGAACTCCAGCTACTCTGCATTTCACCTCCATAGGAATGGCCTCCACCTTAATGGAAGATGCATTGGAGAAAACTCATAGAAGAAGTGTGAACAAACCACCACACCAACAACACCCATCTCCACCTCAATAGGAGACACCAAATGTAGGACATGGAAGAAAGCCAACATTACAAAAAAAAGAGTTAGCATAGTAACTAGGGGAACCAACAACATCAGGGTCTTCAAAATGAACAAAGTAAGCAGCATCGTCAAATCCAAACAAAGAGTGGAAACAACAGCCACAAAAATTTGTGAGAGAAGAGAAACCCACGAACTAACCAACACATTATCCACCTCAAAAGAGGAACACTCATCAAAAGAAAGGGAAACCAAGACTCCCTTAGGCATCAATAACACTTGGGACAACAAAAGAACCATGTTGGAAAACTAGCCAACAATGTCAAAACCAAACACAGAGCAATAGCAACACCTAACTACACCAAGAACATTTGGTACATGGGAAAACAAGGCCCAACCAAGAAGATAGCCTCTAGGAAAATCCTAGACAACAAGAGAGGCACCAAATAAAAGCCATAGAGACTTGAGAGAAGTAAGACAAGGCAAGGAAAGCCCCCAAGAAGAGAGAGTAGAGAGAAGGCAAGACGATGAAGAACAACCTCCAACCTACATGCTAGTCAGGATCTACAACATGCTAAAAACTCTTCATAGATAACTACACCAAAGGAAAACCAAAACCCACAACCTGCAACAAAGAGGAAGTCCCACAAAATCACAAAAACAAGCCACAGGGACTTGAGAGAAGTAGGACAAGGTAACGAAAGCCCCCAAGTAGAGAGAATAGAGAGAATGCAAGATGATGAAGAACAACCTCCAACCCTACATGCCAGTCAAGGTCTAAAACATGCCAAAAACTCTCCATAAACACCTCCACCAAAGGCAAACCAAAACCCACAACTTGCATCAAAGAGGAAGTCCCACAGAAGCACAACCCCAAAGCCACACTGAAAGAAAGCTCCCACAAAGAGGCACCAAAACCCTCAAAAAGAAGGATGGGGCTAGGAGAAACTGCAAATGGAAATAGAAGAGAGAAGGCAAAACCATTAAAAGCAACATCTGACCCTACATGCCAGTCAAGGTCTTAAAAATGCCAACAACTCTCCACTATCAAACCCACCATGGGCAGCCCAAAAATCCCACCTAGTGCCAAAGCAAGATCCACATAAAAAACCAGCAGCAAAGGAAATGAGACAACCAAGCCCACAGGAAGAAATAAATAGGCACCCAACTGCACACCCAACAAAGAAGAACTAAGAAAAACCCCACAGGGTGAAAGCAACAGCCAGACTTGAAACACAACTCCCCAACAGGAAAATGACAATAGCCAGAACCAAACCACGACTTCCTAGAAGAATGAAAGCAACAAACAGACTTGCAGTAACACAACCCAAGCCAAAGACAATAGCCAACACCACTCCTCAGCAACCCCACATAATGGCACCAACAACCAACCTAACATAAAACCATCTGCATCTATAGAATCATCACCATCCTTTCCAAAATCATCCCCAGATTTAAAATCTATCCCCCGCTCCTCTTCTTGCTCCCTCCCTACTCCATCCGAAATATATTTAACAATTTTTGGATATTTTGGTGCTATCATTTTTTAGTTTTAAGACTTATTATATTTTAAGAAAATATAATGACTTTTTTAAATTGAAACTTATATCTAAAGGATTGTGTTATTAGAAATGTCAATAGTGTTATTATTTCATCTAATAGATATAAGGAGGTCAATGAGGAGGTTATGTTGATGTGTGTTTTTGCACACCACAACTTAAATACAATACTAAGTACTTTATCTCTCTTGAAAGGAAATATGATCCCAATGACAGAGAAAATGACTACCCCAAGGCTTCAAATGTTAGGTCTTGACAATACAAAATAACTTAGTGCTTAATATATTTGTTGTTTTCACGAGGGGCCTTATGTTTACTCACTAGAAACCTAATGAGGGTTTTAGGTAGATTTGGATGAAATATGAAAACCCTAAGTAATATCATTTGATTTGAAAATAACTTGATGTTGTTCCTAAACTATTTTTTTAATTTTTAAATAAATTTCAAAAGATGAAGATGAGAAAGGGAAAGGATAGAAATTCCTATGGACAACTACAATAATGATTCAATGTTTTAGATAGATAGGTTCCACAAATAAACCATTTTTTCTTAATCAAGTAAATCCACAATACTATAAAATAGTGCAATCTTCAATGTATATAAAACATTTTCAAATTACAAACGTTCATTAAGCACCCAAATTTGGTGCAACTTAGAGAAATCTTCACAATTGTACTAAATTCAAAGATAGGTTCAAAGTAGTTATGAAAGACAACTTGCAATTAGCATACCATAAATGGTATGAACCAAAGATCCATCAAATATCTAAATTCATCATCATCATTGCAATTGAACTTTATCTAATATTCAAAAGGGAACCATGAAGAACTATTGAAACAATCCATAGAGTTCACCAAATCAATGCTTCTTGTATTGATTTCAAAATAGTCTGGAATACAACAATTCCTAATCTCTCTAATCTCTACTTCTATTAAACTATTGAGTGTATTCCAAAATACACTACTGTTAAAAAAGTACTAAATTGTACAAAAAAAAATGAATGCCTCTTATAAGGAAGGTAAGGAAACTTAAAATACAATGAAGGGTGAGCATCAATCCATCACCAAAGGTTGAGATGATATCATCATTAAATAACTTTGGAGCAATATTAGTTATTAATCATCCATCTCCAACTGCTTCTATCTTGATAATTGTCTTTATAGAACATGACAAAAATACATCTCATTTGTTAAATTTTCAAAGATGAAATAACTCTTGAACAACTAGCACAACATCAAATATCTCTAGTATCAAATTGTAGATCAGTTAATTCACATTCCTCTTTAGTTACACTCTCTATCTTGATCAATATCACCCACTTAGGACCTTGGGAAAATAAAACAACTTGTGGACAATTGAAATACATCTATGGTGTAATTTTCTAGCAAATATTCTAGGGTAGCAACAAATTGTAGATTTAGAACAATTTCCAAGGTACAACACTCTAGTTGGATCAATCTCAAGTGCAAAATTGACACTTAATAATCTACTCTTGAGTAAACTAGGACACTTTACACAATAGGCACATCATTTGGTTCATGATCATAACCAATTAGATGATCCAATGAAAATGACACATTTTTTGATGTATTTCATATGCACTCCTTGAAGTAGATATGTATCACACATTAGAATTACACAAAACCATAAAAAATAAAGAATAATTAAGTGAAACAATGATCTACTATAGGTTATTGTCATGTAAGAAGATTTAAAAGTTCACCCATTGAAATTCATGCAAGTTCAACTTTAGGAGCATGAATGTATCTATTTGTAGACATCTAAATTTGACTACTCCCACACACTCAAATTCACCTCTTTATTTGTCTATTTCACATCCTCTATTAATATTAATTAAATTGATTGATTTAATTAATATTCCTCTTTGCCTAAAGTTTCATAAAGTATTAATTTAATAATTAATATTTTACCCTTTCATCCCCTTCCTCTCTAAATTAAATAAACATATCAATTTATTTAATTTAGTCATTTGACCTTTTTAAATTAAAGCAATTTTAAATTCTTCTTTTCTCTCTCCTTGTCACATCCTCCATAACCCTCTTCTAATATAGATTAATTTAATTAATCCCTGAGTAGGATGTACACATCTTAATAAGGATTAGTGCCACATCCTCCATATTCTCCCGCTTGCTTCTAATCCCTCATTAAGTTTCTTAATTACCTGTTTGCACAACCTTAATCTAATCCCCTTGCTACATTTAGAACAACTTTTTGGTCAACCTTCACATTTTCCACATTTGGCCTAGACCCTCTTTCACATCTGAATTTAAAATTTATTTTTTATTCCTCCAAGGATTCTCTTCTTCCCCATGTGATCATTGAAATGTCACATCAGTCATATGAAACCAAGAACCTTCTATTATAAGGACCTTGTCTTATCCATAAGGTACTTTTCAACCTCCTTCATAAGAACCTTGTCTTATCCATAGAGTGCTCCTCATATGAATTTAAAATTCATATTTATTCTTCCAACCACCTTATCCATTCCAATCACGTGAATTTAAAATTCACATTTATTTCTCCAACCACTTTTCTCTTCCCCATGGAGATTTTTGAGGAATACTAAAATTCCTCATTTGCCACTTTCCTCTCATATGGAAACAAAAAGTTCTGTTTTTAGGAAATCTTCTCCTCTCCCTAGGTACTTTCAAAGTACTTTCTCTTCTTCCACATCATTTGTACCCTTTTCATCTGACCATGTCCTTTGGACACTTCATCTTCCATATGGCAAGATGTGAGGGCTTGTGAGTCCTCAACTCACCATAACCCTCCATCTTGTCCATGGTCGCTCAATCTTGACGGTTGAATTCTCTAGAGAATTCAAATTTTTCTATAAATAGCCCCCCTTCTCATTCATTCATTTACATTAGGAATTTTATCACACTTATGTTATCAAACCATTCAAGCATTTATCAAGCACTTTCTCATATTTTGCATTCAAGCACTAGTTCATATCCTCCATTGTTGCACATTTCCAAGCTTGCATCTCCTTTATTTACATTCATCTCTTAGAACACCCACATCCTCCATTGCATTTTAACCTACTTGCATATCATTTTAGATCATCTTGCCACCAAAGGAGCACACATCTAAGCTTTAATCAAGGGACAACCAAGGAGATCAACACAAATAAAGGTATAATCACTTTTGTTTTATCTTTCTTTTGTTTGTGTTCAACGTAGGCTAATCTTGAAGTGGTTTAGTGTTCTTTAATTTGCATTTATTAGTTTGTTTTGCATATTTAAGAGTAGAAACACTTGCACACATTTTTGGCACACCCAGTGGGACCCAAAAATGGGTCCTTTTATTCTCATGTTTGTTCTTTTTATATATTTTATACGTTCAAGTGATACAGAGGGGTGACTAGGACCTACAAAGGGGTGACCAAGCCCTGCAGAGGGGCGACTAGGCCCTACAATAGGTGACCAAGACCTTTAGAGGGGTGACTAGGACCTGACACAGACAATTGTTTGAGACAAAACAATGAGTTTCACTCTCTCTTTTGGAAATAGGGGTGACCAGGACCTAACATAGACATATGTCTGAGATAAAATAGTCAGTTTCACTCTTTAGTTTGGTAATAGGGGCGACCCAAACCTGCAAAGGGACGACTAGGACTTGACACAAACACTAGTTTGAGACAAAATAGTTAGTTTCTCTCTATTTTGGCAATAGGGGCGACCAAGACATTCAGATGGGCGGCCGAGACCTATAGAGGGGCAACCACGCCCTGACAGGGGCAACTAGGCCTAGAACAGGGGCGGCCCTACCCAGACAACAATTTTTGGGAGGTGAAAAATAGTGTTTTGTCATATTTACAAATCATTTTCTATTGTTTTGATTATTATTAACCCTCTAACTCATCTTGTTGGTGATTGTGAAGGTTTTTACTAATGTTTTTGTAGGTATTTTACACTTGACAAAGAACAAAGTTTAAAACTACTAACACGTTTGTTGTAGGATGAAAAGACCAAGGCATTTAGTTAGTTGTTTGCTATAATTTTTCCACTAATTAGGCACATAGTCTAAGTAGGGGAGTCAATACATTGTATTTTTTGTTTGTAAGTAAGCTATTGACGTATCCAATCCCCTTGTGCCATTTGGTGATCCTGAGTGAAGATAAATCGTAGCTTACTTAAGTCCTTTGTGTTACCCAAGGGGGTGTTACATCGTTCAAGCTTTCCCCTTACACTTCGTGTGAGCCTGGGAGTAGCTGAAAATGGTTAGCATTCTCTTCTTAGTGGAAATTTCTTAGGGATTTCATCACCCCAAGGGACAATTCCAACCATGTATAACAATAGGGTATATAAAGGGGGGAGGCCAAAGCTATACCCAATCCAGTCACGTCGTGTTTGGCAGAGCACCTAAGCTAGGGTGATACCTAGATAGACGTGAAGAGTTGGTCAGAGCCTTTAGTATCTCACTGGGGTTCCCGACTCATGCTTGTGATGGACTGGTGTTCACGGTTGTGCTCACGTATTGAGCATATATCGAGGACTCCCTAGATCACCTTGTTTAGCCTAGTTAGAGGTCTATGTTGGCCATACCCCTCATACTAATCATATGATTGTGCTGCTTGAACTATCTTTTCTATGAAAAACTAGTGCATATCTTACTAGTTAAGTCAATCTTTCCTTTTTCTTGCTATTTGAAGTGTTTTCTATCCTTTCCCATAGCCATTTTTCCTAAGTCAAGTTCAAGTTTGTTGACAGAGCCGACCACACCCTGACCAGGGGTGACCTCGACCTCAAGAGGGGCGACCTTGCCCTCTGTCTTAGTCATTTTTGAGTGAAAATTGTTCACTTTTCACCCAAATAGGTGACCCCACCCTGAATAGGGGTGACCAAGACTAGTCCAAGCGTGACCACACCCTGAAGAGGGGTGACCATGCCTTGACAAAGGCAACTAGGCCCAAAATAGGGGAGATCCCACCCAAACAATTATTTTTCACTTTGAATAGTTAGTTCTGTCTTCCATTCCGTCATTCTATCAATCCATTTTCCCACTTCGAGCATCTGTTCCATCATTTCGTTAGTTCAGTTCCCCATTCTGAGAATCTATTCTCCTGTTCCGTGAACCCATTCGTCTGTTTAGAGAGTTCATTTAGTTGTTTGGGGAACCCATTTCATCATTCGGGGAACCCGTTTTACCATTCGGGGAATCCATTTTATTGTTTAGGGATCTAATTCTTCCATTCGGGGAACCCATTCCATCATCTAGTGAGTCCATTTCACTGCTTGTTAGGATCATTTGCCTATTTTGATAGCTCATTTAACATTGTTTCTGATTTAAACAAGTCCAAAAACCAGTCAGGTGACCAGGCCTTGGGAACAAGTGACTAGGCCCTAGGAATAGGTGATCATACCCCTTAGACAGGGAACCACACCCATTAGATAGGCGACCTCACCCCTTGAATAGGAAACCCTACCCAATCCAAAGATTCAAACAATTGGGGAACTAAAACCTTGTCATTTGTTGTGATCTAAACACTTTCATCCCCTTCCGTTCACTTGTAATTCATCCTTTAGTCCATTTGCACTTTCCAAAGGTCATTCAGTCATCACTTGCATCATATAAGAACTCTTAGAGCATCTCTAGGTTACATCGTTCATCATTGTTCTCTTGATCCAAATCCCCTAAACCTTGTTTTAGAGGTTATTATCTGAATTGACGTAGGCATCTAAATCTGATTGTTATCCTACACATCAGTCAATATCTTCAGCCCAATCAATCCACTTCCATCTTGAGGTGGATTCATTGCTGCATGTCATCATCCTCGACCCAATCAATCCATTTCCATCTTGAGTTGGATTCGGTGCCATAATCATCTACCCATCCTTCAATCTGATCAACCAACGCCTTAAGTCACCTAGGGTGATTTTTGAACTGGGTTTAGAATCCCTTACATCATCCATCTTGTTGGTTGTTTCATCAACTGATCTTGATCCAATTCTATCAATAGTTTTACTGACCAATCCTTATCTAATCATCTAATCTCAATCCTACCCAATCATCTAATTAATCCTATCCAATCATCCAATCAACCCTTATCTAGCTATCTGATCTCATCATCCAATCAATCAATCCTTTATCCAGTCTAATCAATCTTCCAACCATCATTTAGGTCATCCTTGCATTGAGTCTAGTCTCATCTTAGTCCAACCAGTATTTCTTTATTTTCATGCCTGTTCAGACTAGATCACAAACCAAGAAGTAAATGGCACAACAACAAGGTCAAGGCTCCCATCCGAACATCTCTCAAGATCCTAACAATAGGGGAAACATCTCTTAGGATCCTAACAATAGGGAAAACATCTCTCAAGATCCCCATAACCGTGTTTCATCACAATCTAACATCGATAGTCAAAATACTTTAGTACCCAGTGATGAGAACATGATCAATTAGCTTGAAGTCACCGTTGGTGAATACCTAAGCAATCTCACCAATGTTTAGATGATAGATCGCCTCCTCAATGAGTGTGGGGATAAGATCCTCAATACTCTACTCATGAAGGGATTCAAATCGCCATCTGGTTTTGACATGTCACAGTACACCAACACCTAGACTCCTCTAATGCATCAAGACCTACAAAATGTTCCTGGAAATTCTTATGTTCCTGAGGGTACACCTATAGATAACTAGTATCATCCCGAGTTTGGAAATGTTGTGACACATCAAGTTTCCAATTATCCCCCCCTCCCATCCACAACCTCTATGGCACCATCTGATCCTTATGATCCCTATGCCTATGGCATGCCACAAAACACCCTATCTACTCCACCATTCCCACCTGAGTATCCTAGTCAACCACTCCTCAACACTAGGGGAAATCCCTTTCTTGCTTTGACGCCACCACTAGGACCTGTACCCACATGAAATCTCCTACCACCCCCTCAGGGTAATACTTTGGCATTCCAACAACCTCATGTTAATCCTCATCAATCCATTACTTCATAGGCACTGCCATAACATGCAACTATCCCCTCGCAAGCACCACCACAACATGTTGTTGCCATTTTTGTCCCCATGCAACAACATCATCAACAACCTCCATGACAAAACATGCCGCAAAATTTTTTTCTGAACCCACAACAACATACTGTCACTCATATACAACCTCCTCATTGGGCAACACAAACTACATCACACCCTCAACAACCACCTCATGGTGCCTCTGCAGTAGTCCCACAACAACAACACATCCCATCTCACTCTCCTTATGAACAATCACATATGCACATTCCCACACAAACACAACATAATCCTCTCACGCAATATCTCTACCATTTGTCTAGCACATACATTGCTTATGCTCATCCGAATATCCATGTGGCCTCTCATAATCCACCATGAACTTAACCGCCACTTTACACTAATCCTACACAATCACACACTAATCCCTACCATCAAAATTTCAATCCAGCACTACCACTGTATGCTACACAACAACCAAACATTATCTATAATTATCAATCCAATCCATATTACACTCAGCAAAAATTGCCCTATCAATAGGGTGTTTCATCCACCTCTTACTACCAACAACCGTTGTCACAACAACAAGGTACTTCCACATCCTCGTACGACCAAGCTCTACACAATGCCCCATCCACTTCATATTATCAGCAGTAGCCACCTTAGCAACATGCACCTTTCACCTCTTATTACCAAAATCTATCATCACCCTATCCACCTTACGTTAATCCACAACCCGCTTATGCTAATCAGTATCAACCTACACCCTCATATGATCCCAATTCTTCCATCTCATCTTCATCACATCAAAAATATCCACCCAATTTTTCTAATCCAACTTCCCCTACCAATAAAGAGTTAGAGGAGCTCAAAGCTACATTGAAAGACCTACAAGTGGGTACATCCAAAAAAAATTTTAAGTTTGAGGAAATTTTCCTATATCCGTTTGATTTTTTGATTTCAATTGTCCCCTTTCTGAAACATTTCGAGATACCCAAGTTTGACAAGTATACCGGAACTAAAGATCCAAAGGCCAATCTATAGGAGTTCTATGCACAATGTTAGGATGCCCAACATAATGACAATTATCTCCTGTGCCTGTTCCCTAGAAGCTTAGGAGGGCTAGCCTTAGATTGGTTCATGGGTCTTAAGAAGGGGATAATTTCTTCCTTCACTGATCTTTCTAAACAATTTGTTAGACAGTTCTCCTTTAATTTGGAGGACATTGACACTCTAGACCTTTTGAAGGAGAAGCAATGTGATGGATAAACTTTTGCTAAATACTTGCAAAGGTGGCGAGTTGTAGCTAGCTATATGAAATCCCCTCCAAGTGAGAAAGAAATGGTCAGCCTTTTTGTGGCTAATGCCCATCCCAAAATGGTGCATGCTCTTAATCTTCGTTGTGTCACTACCTTCGCAAAGGTTATCTAAAAGGGCCCCATCATTGAGAGAACGCTTGCCGCTAAAGGGATAATTAAACTGTACAACTCAAATAAGGACAAGTCATCAGATGACAAATCCCATTACTAGAATAAGAACAAGAATGCAGTCAACGATGATGTCACTAATACTAAACATGTTCAGGTGGCCAATACCTCCTAGAGGCAACAACCATCCATGCCCAACACTAGATTCGTGCCACAGGGGGCACCTCGACCCCCTCAACAATCCAATCAAGGGAATGATAAACATCAATACACTCAATTAGGAGAACCCTTGAGTGTTGTCTTCAATAGGTTGTTGCAGGTCAATTACCCCATCACATATCCGATAACTAAACCTTTTTATGAGTCTAAACCTAAATCCGCTTGGTACAAGGAAAACAAATATTGTGACTTTCACAAGATCAAAGGTCATTCCACAAACAAGTGTCAAGGTTTGAAAACATATGTCCAGGATCTTATAGATCGAGGAGATATCCATGTGGATTCCAACCAGGCCTTATTATCCAATTCCCAGTTACAAATATATCAAAATTCTTTCCCCATGCGTAACCAAGTTCCTAACACATCCAATGTAAATCCTAGTCCTAGTAACCAGGATAACAACACTAATAATATCACCTACAAGAATGTCCTGCTTAACTATGAGACTCTCATCATGCATATTGGGAAAGTGAAACCGCATGTGTCTATGATACATGTCAAAGATAAGGAGCCTCAATGTGTTGTTGCCACTCACCACACTCGCATTACTATCCCTGGAGCCTTCGCGTCAGCCCCATCACCTTCTGTGAGCTCTTAGTATAACATCCTTGACCATCTAAGAAAGACCGCAATGCAAATATCTATCCTAGATTTGCTAAAGTCTTCTCCTGTATATTAGGAAATCTTGATGAAAGCTTTACAAGATTCCCATGTCCCCAATGACATCGACCCCACATAGTTCCAAGCTTTGGTAGGACACCTTCCATCAACCTACCAACTAGGTTTCATCCAAAACGACATGCCTACCATCAATTCCAATCACAATTGACCCCTCCATATAGAGGTTCTCATCACTTGACATAAAGTAAAGAGGGTCTTGATAGATAATGTCTCTACTCAATCTTTGTACATTAAATTTCATAAAGTAGGTAGGATATACCAATGTAGATTTAAGCAATCAGATCATCACTGTAAAGACTTATGATAATGTAGAAAGGGATTTTGAAGGGGTTATTGATCTTCTAATTGAAGTTGGCCTGGTTATACAATAAACCACTTGTCATGTCCTTGATCTGGACCTCCCCTACAACCTTCTTCTCAGCCGATCATGGATCCACACCATGCAAGATGTCCCATCTACCTATCATCAATGCTTGAAGTTCTCATTTAATAGAATGGAAGTTACGATACAAGCTAATCCCCAACCATTTGAATATTTTTGTTCCCTCATTCCCATTATTGTCTAGGAGTGGAAATGGGACCATTGCCAACATCCTCATCCAATCCGTCATCTAATCCATCACCCACCACCCCATCCACTCCATCTTCTACATCCGATTCCACTATCACCAATGTTCAGATCATTGACAAGGGATGTGGTGAGTAGAAGATGCGTACTACTTTGAATGCGGTAGCCATGCCACCCTCACCACACACATATGGTCAACCCTTCAAGTCTACACCGAAGGAAGAACAAAAGGAAGTCACGTTGAGCTCCAAAAATGTGGGAACTAACACTTATGTATCTCCCGTGTTACCACAATATACGCCTGAAGATGATATAAGTTAGTGGATATATCATGAAGAACCTGAACCTACTCCCCCTTTAAAGGAATATTTTCAAGAGATGTATCCTTAGCCCTCTAAATACGTTGAGAAATACAATTGACACTTCCATACATCCAAAGAATTCAGGCTTAGGCTATCATAAAAAGAAAAAGGGTCCCACAACATCGACTAGTACTTCTGACAACATCAATGTGGGTGATGGTCTTTTGGAAGATATACTAGAGGAAGAGTGTATCATACATGCATATAATGATGTAGATCACGTAGACCTTTCCTCCATGTTCGAATGCCTATCCGTTTGCACCATCATCCTATCCCTTCACCATGTTGAACTCATAGATTGGGACCTATGTGAAAGCACACCTATCAACTCATTTCCCTTAGTGGATACCTATGTACACCTCATGGGATTGGGGGAAGATGAATGCCCTAGTTGCAAAAATAAGAAAAAGAAAAATCCAAAAGGGTCACCTAGTGAAAACCTCCTTGAGACACTTCTTGACTTAGAAAAAGTAAAAAAAAAGGACGTATCTGATAGTGAAAACCTCAGTGAGGTGCCAGAAGATGGGGACATTCATCTTCCCCTTGTGGGAACATAGTTGTCTGAACGATCATCCATTCTGATCGAGGAAACACAAGAGGTAAATTTGGGAACTGAAGAGCATCCCAAAATCACATATGTAGCCAAAGCTCTCTTAGAAGAAGAACACTCTACCATCATTCAACTCCTTAAGGAAGGAAAAATCAATTTTGCATGGGCATATTCAGACATGCCTGGGTTAGACCCTACCTTGGTAGTACACCATCTAGACGTATGTCCTAATTTTAAGCCTGTCAAACAAAAGCTTTAGAAAATGCACCCTCAAGTAGCTTTGCTAGTTAAGAAAGAGTTGGATAAATTATTGGAAGTTGGATTCATAAGGCCCATTGACTACTCAGAATGGATCTCAAACATAGTACTTGTAGCCAAACCAATCATTGCCATCAGAGTTTGTATAGATTTTCATGATCTCAACAAGGCTTGTCCTAAGGATGATTTTCCCTTGCCAAACATCGACATGCTGGTTGATTTAACTGCAGGACATGAGATGCTATCCCTCATGGATGGCTTTTCTAGATACAATCAAATTCAAATTGCACCTGAGGACCAACATAAAATAGCTTTCACTACTCCATGAGGCACATTATGCTATAATGCCATGCCCTTTAGTCTCAAGAACACGGGGGAAAATTATCAATGAGAAATGACTCTAATCTTCCATGACCTCATTCATATAATAATGGAAGATTATGTTGATGATCTATTAGGAAAATCAAGAACCAAAGCAAAACACCTTGCAATCCTAAGGAAGATCTTTTCCCGTCTAGAGCACTACAAGTTGCCCTTAAATTTGAAAAAGTGTGTTCAAGGTTACATTAGGAAAGTTGTTAGGCTTCATTGTCTCTAGGAGAGGTATAAAAGTGGATCTGACCAAGGTCAAATCAATTATGGATATGCCTCCACCTTGCAACCTGAAACACTTAAGGAGTCTCCAAGGTAAGCTATAGTCCATTAGAAGGTTAAAAGCACAGTTAGTTGACAAGTGTCAACCATTCACCCACCTCTTGAAAAAGAATACATCCTTCAAGTGGGATCTTGTGTGTTAGCAAGGTTTTGACAAGATTGAGGAACAATTGGCTCATCCTCCCATCCTAATGCCTCCAATCCTAGGGAAGCCACTTTTATTGTGCATCTCAGCTACTTTAGTGGCACTTCTAGTACAACATGATGAGTCATCTAGAGAATAAGCGATCTACTATATCAGTCAAACCTTATTTGGTTATGAGCTCAACTATTCTTCAATGGAGAAGGCTTGCCTAGCCATAGTTTTCTGTTCATAGAAGCTTAGACATTACATGCTTAGTCATCCAGTCAAGTTAATATCAAAACTTGACCTACTTAAGTATTTTCTATCTAGAATAACTTTGACTGGTCGAATGGCTAAATGGGTCATGTTGCTGAGTGAGTTTGACATAGAATATGTGGACCACAAAGCTATTAAGGGACATGTGAGAGCGGATTAGTTAGCCGATGCTCCCCTTGGTTGATGCACATCCTTTGGTAACAAAATTTCTTGATGAAGAGGTATTTATAGTAGTAGAAGCCACCACATGGACACCATACTTTGATGGGTCGTACACACATAACAAATCAGGGGCAGGAATCTTGTTTGTTACCCCCTAAGGTGATTACATCCCAAAGTCATTCAGACTAGCCTTTCCATGCACAAACAATATAGACAAATACAAATCTCTTCTCACCAGCCTTAGAATCACAATCAAATGGAATATCACTCACTTAAGGGTCTTTAGTGATTTTCAATTGGTCATCAAATAGGTCAATGATAAGTTTTTAACAAAGGATGAGAAGCTGCTACCTTATAAACACATGGTTGATGACTTTAAGAAGTCTTTCACCTCTTTTCAGTTTGACCAGATCTGTAGAATATAGAACAAAGTTGTTGATGCAATGGCTACAATTGGTTCCTTAATTGACATGCCCAAGGATCAGATAGAGTGTGAATTCTTGGTTGAACAAGTTTTAATCCCTACATATGAATTCCTTGAGAATGAGATGTGTGAAATTGTAGGTCTTGCATCCCCATGGTATTATGAGATCTATGCTTATCTTCACAACAACATCTTACCCACTGACCTTACTCGTAATCAACACAAATCATTCATCCAATGTACATCTCATTACACCATCATAGGTGATACTCTTTATCACCATGGATATGATGGAACTCTTCTTCGGTGTCTAAATGAGGCTGAAGCTCACACTACATTACTGAAAGTACATAGCAGTGTTTGTGGGGCTCACTCAAACATGGCTTTAGCTAAGAAGATTCTTAAGGCTGGTTACTATTGGCCTAAAATAGAGCATGACTCTTGTGACTTCATGAAGAAATGCTTACCTTGCCAATAACATGTGAACCTAATACATGCTCCTGCTCAAGATCTACAACCCATCATAACACCATGGACTTTTTCTCAATGGGGTTACAATTTAGTTGGCAAGATATATCCTCCATCCTCTGATGGCAACACCTTCATTGTCACTGCCATTGAGTACTTCACTAAGTGGGTGGAAGCCATACCACTCTCCTAGATAACAGATACTTAGATATCCAAATTCATCCTTTACCATATTATCTGTAGATATGGCATCCTCTTCACCATCATTTTCGACAATGGAAAACCATTCAAAAACCAGGCTATAAAAGAGGTATGTGACACCTTCCACATCTAATACCGATGGTCCATGCCCTTTTACCCTTAAGGTAATGGAAAGGTGGAAGCCACTAACAAAAATTTGATTAAAATCTTGAAAAAGGTTATCAACAGTACTGGTTGAGATTGGCACCTCCAAATCCACACTGCCCTTTGGGCTTATCACCCATCCATTCACACTCCCATTGGTGCCACTCCATATTCCATTGTTTATGGTGCTAAAGCCATCTTGCCAATTGAAGTCAAGATCCCATCCTTGAGAATATCCTTGAAGAATCTCATCACTGAAGAAGACTCACCGGTTGCTCGTCTCCCTCAATTGGAGCTCTTATATGAAAAGAGGATCAAAGCATATAATCATGTTCAAGTGTATTAGAATCATCTTAAAAGAAGTTACAACAAGAAAGTCTGTCCTCGCTAATTTAACATTGGAGATCTAGTCCTTAAGGAGAATCAACGTACCCTATAGAATCAAGACAAGAAGGGAAAGTTTGAACCTAATTGGTTGGGTCCTTATGTTATTATAGCAAAGTATGGATCAGAGGCCTACTTCCTTGCCACACCTGAAGGCGAGCCCCTTGAACAACCTATCAAAATCATGCCCCTGGAGAGGTTTTATACCTAAATTACCTAGGTCCTCCTATCCTGCCAAAAATTAGAAAACAAAATCCAAAAAAATAAAAAAAGTTAGAAATCCAAAAAATAGTAAAGAGAAATAAATTTTTCATATGGTGAAAACCACATTTGGTGGCACCTTGGATAAGTACGGTTGGTGAAAACCTGGTAACAAACATCATCCGTAGAGAGCTTAATCATTATCTACCTTGTGTCCTAGTTACTACATGTATCCATCCGTCCTATCCTATCCTATCACTTCATCTGCATCTCATCCTTAGCCACTTGGTATGTTTTGATTGAGAATTGGAAGATCATTAGCTATCCGTAATCTTAATATTTTTCATTCTAATATGAGATTATTTTAGTTTCATGTCATCATCTTGAGTCCTTCATCACATTGGTCATCGACATTTGGCCTTCATTTGTCCCTCATTTCTTTGTCATGTGTTAGCCCTTCATCTTTCATCGTTTGCCTTTTTCAAACTACGTTGCCCCTGAGCTTTCACATAGGAAAGGTTGATCATTTGATTGACCCCTAAGGCTTTGTTTTTGGTTGGTTCTTGTCCTCATTTTCCATCACTTGTCTCCATAAGTCCTCTTTCCACTTTTATCCATAGTATTTTCTTGAATGACAAGGGCTCTGCACTTTCATGTAGGCAAGGCTAATCTTTGATTGGCCCTCAAACCCCTAGGTATATAGGATGTGTCAGTCTTATGTCATGTGTCTTGTGTTGTGTTGTCAAGTGTGTCCCTATCTAGTTGGTTCTTCACAAACATGATCCTCTAGTATCAAGAGATTTGATTAGTATCAAATATCTTGCGTCATGTGGGTCATCTTAGTTTAGTTTCCATTCTCGGTCTTAATAGGATGCATCCTTCCTAACAGACCTCATCAATCCCATCCATCCCCTTTGATCCTATGGAAAAATATGTTTGAAATTGACTGTGATTTTTTGATGCTTTTGGCTTTTGTTTATTATTTGAGCTCCCTATTACAACTATTCAAGGTCGCCATGATCTATCATATTATGGTGTGTTTTGATTGGTTAACATAAGGGCATATCTTGATCTTTTCTCGTTGCTGTCTATTGGGTTGTCCCACACAGTACACACCAAGATCTCTGAGATCTTGTGTTATGCTGGGGCATCCCTTTGCCCTTGTGGTTATCCCAATGCCTAGCCTAACCAAAGTCTTTGTCACTTTGGGGTTTTGGGATAGCCTTCTTATCTGTTGTGTTTGTTTGATGTGTTAGATGCTAACTTGCCTTGGTTTCATATACCATGGCACTTGGTGTCTTATGTTATAGCAAAAATTAGTGCTCTGAAGATGGAAAATTAAATTAGGATTTCATTTCATAATCAATTTTGTTGCATTGCATTCATCCCTATCCATTAACCCATAATTTTGGTTGTGCAAATATTCGCCATCTCTCTCTCGTTCTTCTTAGGATATCAATGGTTTTTGATAGGTGCAGTTTCACATCATCTACCCACATTCCCATGTAGGTCCTTACTAACACTTATGCTCATGTTGTATTTCATTTTATTTTATAAGCTAAAACAAGTATGATCACAAATGAAGTCCATTCACATTGCATGTTGCATTATAGGTTCATTGCATTTTATCTCATGTGCATTATCATCTCATATTAAGTTGTTTAGATTAATCATGAGTAGTTATTCTAAGCATCATAGATTCATTTTTATATCATTACATTTCTATATTAGTTTATATCATTAACATATTACATGCATCACTTCCTGCATCACAAATTGTTAGGTCCATATCCATCATAGATAAAATCATAAAACATGCATCACATCCTGCATTACACACATTAGTTGCATCTATATAAGCATCAACATATAACATCATAGACATGTAACATGTATTACATCATCATGATAACCCATCATAAAATCATAAACATACACATATGCATAAATAGAATAATCCATCATATACATAACATGGTGTCAATAAGGGTTGTTGCACATCATATAAATATCAAAATCAAATGTCCATCAATATCATCAAAATATGCACCCATTGTATACATCATAATCACAAAATGAAGTACAAGTACAATGATTTGAATCAAATGTAACCACTGCTACTCTTTAATGTCCATCCACCTTGCACCTATCAAAATCTGGTATTGTGTCATCTGCCAAAAGAGTTTCCCATGTCTAACCTCTGTGGAGAGTCGAGCACCAGCCCTCTACAAGGAAGGGTCACCTAAGAGTCACTGTATCCTTGGGTTTGTGTGCCTAGTGACTAGGATGGCACAGGCATTTGAGGAGAATACCAAACATAATGAAACATGCGTTGTGCCAGATCTGTAACTACATGCTGATAAGCACACATCAAGAAAGATGCCTCATATACTCATCTCTTTCCACAACTTAATACCTAATTGTATTTTTCTCAAGTCTATATTTGTCTTGTTCTCTATAGATGACTCTCCTCTATTGTGCCCATGCCTCCTAGGCCATCCTTAGTTGATCGATCTCAACCTGTAGTTGATCTCTCACTATATCTCTATCCTCATCCACAACCACTGCTCATGCCTCTTTGACATCCATCTCTCTCTATAGTCTCTATACCTCTACCCATGTCCCACCACTACCACTCTGCAGTGTCACTATCTATGGTCGTGCAACATCCCTCTCCCCCTGCATAGCCTGAGCCTGTGCCTGTGCAACATCCCTTTCCCATTGCATCGCTTGTACCTATGTCTATGATGTCTCTCTCACCCCAGAGGGCCTGAACCTTTGCATGTGTCGTGTCCCTCTCTCTTTGCACAATCTCTAATCGGGCCTTTGCTACCTTTTCCCTCAACCTCGCATCCCCAAGTGCTATATCTATCACATACACCCTATCCTGGGGCTTAGTCCTCTCCCTCTAAAATCTTGTCACCTATACCCTCAACTCCTCCATCTCCCTCTTGGCCTACCGTCAACCCTCTGCTAGTACCTGATCTGTTGCCCATTTGGGGTCCTACTATCCCCTGGCCTATGATATAGTCACCTTTGTCTGTAGTCTATCTCGATCCCAAGACACCCCAACTAGCTCATTATGTATGCCCTACACCTCTGCTCATAGGTCATCTCTTTCCCTATTTGTATCCTGTACTTGTGAGGTCAGGAGGTCAACAATGAAACCATAATCCCTCTATCCCTCAACCCATAACCTAACTATCTCTGCCTGAAGCCTACTCTCCTCAGCCCCAAGTTTGCACACCTCAACCTCTGCAAACCTCAACCTCTGCTCTATCATTTGTAACCTTGCCTACCCCCCCTTAACAATACAATAGGGTCCTTAGGTGGTACATATGGTATCTTCGCCAATGACTCCACCACAAGAACATCCACATCCATAGCATCCTCATGTGGCTCACACTCTTGCTCAGCCCTAATTGCCACCCAAACTCTCCTCAGTTGTCCCCTCCTCTCCATCCTCATCTGTTGTCATACGCCCCTCACCTCCCCATCAGGATCATCTCTTTCCTCCCTCATCTCCATCTCTAGCTCATCAGACTCCTACTCGACTCTGATCTCCACCTAGAATCTCCTCCATTGTCTACTCTTCCCCGCCCTCACTGGTTGTCCTGCTGCCCCTGCCCCCTCTTGTCCTCTCTCTTACTAATATCTCTCATCCCTCACCTCCATCTCTACCTCATCATGCCCCTGCCTGATCTTGATCTCCACCTGAGCTCTCCTCGGCTATCTCCTCCTCCCTGACCTCATCTGTTGTCCTATAGCTTCTACCTCCATCTCAGGCTCATCCATCATCTCCACATCACACCTCTCTCCTTCTTGAGCACCACCCACTCACTCCTCTGTTGTCTCCTCCTCACAACCCTTGCCAACTATCCTACAACCCTTGCCTCATCCTATCCTCTGTCCTGCTGTCCTAACTACCTCCTGACCTCCCCTCTGCTGGGCTCTCCCCCTCCCTCTCCTCTATGCCACCAACCTCAACACATCCTTTGGTCCAAAGCTTAGTTCCTCTGTAATGGGATCCTCTAGTGCAATTCTCTCCCATTGATGGTTGAAGAACCATCTGGTATATCGACGTGTCACTCCTGCCATCTATTCCCCTCTAGTCCTCCCTAGGCAGGGTACCCGCTATAGTGTCACCCAATGCATCCTCATAACCTTAGGAAAAATTAGCTCTCCTCATGGGCGCTCTCGTGTGATCCACTTGAAACTCTCTGGTGCCTAGGGAATATCCTATGGTAGCCCAAACTATCTCATCACCTTTTCTAGTCTATGTAACTCCACTATGTGGGGCTCCTTCTTGACTATGTAGCACCTGGTGTTGAAGCAGCCCTATGTCTCACCTCCTTTACCCTCCACCCAACAAACTATCGTAACATGTATGACCACCACACTATGTGCTCCTCCTATATGTCATCTATGGTCCTCCTCCATCTATCCAAATCCCTGAGGCCATCAAAGTGCTACACCCAACCATACTTTGTCCTGTACCACCATGCTATAGGTGTTGCCTTATCCTTTGTCCTTTCTCTCACCACTCTTGGCTTGGCCACACTAATGTGCTCCCAGGCCCATACTTGCAATAGGGTCACCTGTGTCAAGCTGAGTCCCCTTTGATAACACACCATGTGCATGTCCCTGTACAACAATGACAGTACACATGTCCCCCATGCGAACTGCCGCTCTCTCCTCTTGATAATATGTCAAATAACCTCCAAATAAATTAGGCTCCAAAACTTCCCATTCCTATTCAATATCAGTAAGTTGATGATCAACCTGCACAAATAGAGTGGTAGTGTTGGAACCCCCACTACCAAACATTGGTCCACATCTAACCCTTTCTTCTGAACAAGAAGGTCTTCTCATCCAAATAACACAAATAGTATTCGATCTAGCTCCTCCCTAGTCGATGTCACTTCACTCACTAGGTGCCCTACTATAGGGAGCCTCAATACCCACCATACATCCTCGAGAGTCACTATCATCTCCCCTATCGAGAGATGGAATGTGGAGGTCGATGAATCCCATCACTCTTAGAGCACTGTCAACATAGCTCAATGCGCTCTAACTGTCAGATATCCTCTCAAGTGTAGCAGTCCTACTCATGACAAGGCCTCATGATCTACTCCGTACATCGCCCTCAGCATCGCCTACAACACCTTGGACCGTCTCTCTCATGTCCATAGTCGCTCAAATCACTGCATCCATACCGCAACGCTATGTCAGTCATTTAATCTCTTCTCTTATTTCCTAGCCCTAGGTTATCTTCTAACTAAGTATTCCCTCCCCTTTTGGCCAAGTTTCCCAAATTTCCCAATTTTCCTTTGTTTTTCTTTTCTTTCCTCTCCTTCAGCCCTTTCACCCTTTTCGGGCAGGGCTTCCCCTTATTAAGTGTCGTTACCCCTTCTTGGGCATTGTCGCCCCTTCCGGGGCGAGGCCATCCCTTAAGGGGTACGATTGCCTTTTTTGGAGTGTGGTCACCCCTTTTGGGGCTGGGCCACCCCTAAAGAGGTACGACCACCTGTTTTGGGGGTGCTATCACCCCTCAAGTGGCATATACGCCCCTCAAGGGGTGCGACTGGCCTTTTAGGGGCGCAACTGCCCTTTCCCTAGGGCATTGCCACCCCTCTACGAACCAAATTGGGCAACCTTCCCCCCCTTTCCCATGGCCTTTGGTAGAATATTCTACCTACCCTATTGGTGAAATCCCAATTTCGCCCCCAACCCATTTTCCTAAACTACCCCTATCCCAAAACCCATGTGTTTAAAAAGCATAAAAACTTACAACATAATAAAAAATGCTTAAAATCACAAAGAGGGTTTTTGAACCTAACCTGTCATGGACCTACGTGCTCGTGGAAGAATGCCCGCACCTCATCTGCCCAATGGATGATGTCATCGTTGTAGTTGTCTAGCTTCCTCATATCCTCATCTCCTCGGTTCCTCCTTCTCCTCTCCTCTCTCTCTCTTCTTCAACTGCTAGGTATGCAAATCAGGAATAGTAACTCTAAAATTACTATAAGTAATTTTCTCCCTCATTTTCAAATTAATCTTAAGTGAGGGGTATTTTTACTTTTTATGTAACCTTTTAGGCCCTAATTAATTCCAAAACTTCCATGGGCCACCATTTTCACACCATATATCCAATCCACTCTATTCAAAAGCCAAATCTACCTTATTTTTTGAGCTCTATCTAATGGTACCTTCCATTTCTTCATATCAAGAGGTTTCCTGGGGCCTCTTTTTCTTCCCCAACCACTCTCTTGAGGGGGAAAACCCTACCATTTTCCTCTATTCCTTTGTGATAGTCATTTTCTTACGAGATTGAGGCATCTCCATTTCCATTTGTTTGGGAAGCTTGTGCAACTTCTTCCATGCTGGGACATCATGTTCTGGTAGCTTCCTCTATTGAGTCATCTACATTTTATTTTTCTTTGAAACACTATTATTCTGACAATATTTAGAAGAGGGGAAAAATGTAGACATCTAAATTTGACCACTCCCACATAGTCAAATTCACCTCTTTATTTGTCTATTTTGCATCCTCTTTTAATATTAATTAAATTGATTGATTTAATTAATATTCCTCTCTTTGCCTAAAGTTTCATACAGTATTAATTTAATAATTAATACTTTACCCTTTCATCCCCTCCTCTCTAAATTAAATAAACATATCAATTTATTTAATTTAGTCATGTGACCTTTTTAAATTAAAACAATTTTAAATTCTTCTTTTTCTCTCCTTGTCACATCCTCCATAACCCTCTTCTAATCTGGATTAATTTAATTAATCCCTGAGTAGGATGTACACATCTTAATTAGGATTAATGTCACATCCTCCATATTATTCCACTTGCTTATAATCCCTCATTAAGTTTCTTAATCACTTGTTTTCACAACCTTAATCTAATCCCCTTGCTACATTTATCATACATTTTTGATCAACCTTCACATTTGCCACATTTGGCCTAGACCCTCTTCCCTGTGTGAATTTAAAATTCACTTTTTATTCTTCCAAAGATTCTCCTCTTCCCCATGTGATCATTGAAATGCTACATCAGTCACATGAAGCCAAGAAACTTCTATTATAAGGACATTGTCTTATCCACAAGGTACTTTTCAGCCTCCTTGATAAGAACCTTGTCTTATCCATAGGGTGCTCCTCATATGAATTTGAAATTCATATTTATTCTCCCAACCACTTTATCCATTCCAATCATTTGAATTTAAAATTCACATTTATTTCGCCAACCACTTTTCTCTTCCCCATGGAGATTTTTGAGGAATACTAAAATTCCTCATATGTCACTTTCCCCACATATGGGAACAAGAAGTTCCTTTTTGAGGAAATATTCTCCCCTCCCAAGGTACTTTCAAAGTACTCACCCTTCTTCCAAATCACTTGTCCTTCTTCTACATCATTTGCACCCTTTACATCTCACCATGTCCTTTGGACACTCCATCCTCCACATGGAAAGATGTGAGGGCTTGTAAGTCCTCAACTCACCATAGTCGTCCATCTTGGCCATGGTGGCTCAATCTTGACCATTGAATTCTCTAGAGAATTCAATTTCTTCTATAAATAGCCCCCATTCTCATTCATTCATTTATATTAGGCATTTGATCACACTTATGTTATCAAACCATTCAAGCATTCATCAAGCACTTGCTCATCTTTTGCATTCAAGCACTAGTTCATATCCTCCATTTTTGCACATTTCCAAGCTTGCATCTCCTTTATTTACATTCATCTCTTAGAACACCCATATCCTCCATTACACCTTCACCTACTTGCATATAGTTTTAGATCATCTTGCCACCAAAGGAGTAGACATCTAGGCTTTAATCAAGGGCCAACAAAAGAGATCAACATAGATAAAAGGTATAATCACTTTTGTTTGTGTTCAACTTAGGCCAATCTTGAAGTGGTCTAGTGTTCTTTACTTTGCATTTCTTAGTTTGTTTTGCATATTTAGGAGTAGAAACCTTTGCACACTCTATTAATATAGAAGATTCACACATTTTAAGGTATTGCATCATAAATATTCTTAATTAGGATGAAATGAACAATTAATACCATAAATCATCTATTTGAACCAATAATTTATTTAAATTCATCATTATAGGTTTTCATAATACAAACATACAAAACATTAACATTCCAGCCACAATTTTTATTTGTTCAATTTAATGAAAAACAATTAAATTTCATTATTACTCAAAATCGATTTTGATTTATCATATTTCATGCTTCTCAAGATGTCAATAAAATGATCACTAGACTAAATTATAATATGAGAACAAGATATAATGGATATTTGATGACTGTGGTCATTTAATGGGAGATAAGATATCATGTTTTTGATTGATTAAGTAGGGAAAGGGCCCTAACCCTTACAGAAAAGTACAACATTATAGAGAACAACAACCAGTAAAAACAATGACAAAAGGAAGCTGACAAGAAAAGCTTCCCCAACCCCCCCATCAAAAAGCTTAACCAATTCCCTCAGGATCAAATATTTCAACTCTATTAGAAATATCAAAAAGATACATACTGACCATATTCAAATCCCAAAACTTAAACCTATAATACTATATAATACTTAAAGTAATGTCCATGCATAAACTAGAACTACTAACAAAAATATAACTAAAATTTTGATAGTCCAGGAACCAAAGGACAACACTTGTAATAGTACTACAAGGAGAAGCAATGAAAAAACATAGCTTGCATAAATAAAAAGAAAAATAGTGACCAAGGATTAAGCATCCTTGATCAGACTCCACGCTTTTAGCAGGTCGTCGATAATGTTTTCCACTTTCTCTTTCAGCTCCATCTTGCTCGATAAGTCTGCCATCTCATCCATTGTCTTTCTCTTTTGCAGCTTATAAATTTTTTCTTGACCCAAGACCATAGCCATAATAGCCTTCATCATAACTGCATCCACCACCCTGCAAAGACTGATGAGCCTATTTTTTGGTCCAATTTTGGGTAAAATCTATAGTTTATTTGCTGGCAGTTGTCATGGAATTTGATGTTAAATGTTGATATCTTCATAATGCTTCCCCCAAACCGTAGACATTGGGATTAATCCCATTTCTACAAGTTTTAATGACATTGGAATATTATGTGGATTATCTATATTGATTTTGCATATGGTTAATGAATGTTCCTTAAGGTGGTTATAGATATGTAGTTATTGTGCGTATTGACATTGCCATGTAGATTTAATTTGAGGATGCTAAGTTGAGGAAGACATTACTAGGCGGGCATGTACCATAACACCCAACAAAGGAATCACTCAAAGGTCAAAGGAGTTTGATGACAAAATATTCCTCATTCAAATCGAATGTAGCCACCTTGTAGTGGACTTTAATGTTGGTTGAGCAGATGCAGGCATTACTACTATGCTAAATTTGTGTTTGGACGTGCATGTCTGATTGGATTTCATGCACGCGTAACCATCGCTGCTCCACTTTCTCTATTTTCTCTAAATGGAATCCTCTCACACGTGGAGTTAACTACCTTGTTTTATTGACAGTATAAATAAAGATTTGATGCTCCTTCTTAGGGAGGTTGCACGATTTGATATTGTACTTGCACTCTCAAGTTTTCAATAATATAGATACATTACTCTTTTGTACTCATCGTTTACAGTGAATAAAATAAAGTTCAAAGTTCAAGCATCTGAGTTCTCATTAGTTTTAGAGGATACTTATCTAAGGGGGCCCACTTGGTGAGTATTCTATCCTTTAGTTTAGTATTAGTTTAGTAGTAGTTATCTAGTAATTAGTTAGAAATTTGGCACTGACTATTCCTGTAGCCACTAGAATTTCATTATGTGACTGTTCCTATAGCCAAAGCAGATAGAGTAGTGCCCTATTTGTTGCTCAAATTTTTATTTCTTTCATGAATTTTAGTTTTATGTAGTTTTTGATTGATGATTGGAATTTATGGTAATCCCTTCTAAGGAATTTACTTTCAACATTGTGTGTTCCTTAGCTATAGAATGAAAATGGCTACTTTGGATTTCTAGTGCACATATTGTGCTCATCCATTTCAAGTTCACGTCCCTGGGTTGACAAGTTAAATGAACCTTTATGATGATTTCAATAGCTATTCAAGTTAGATGTCTAATATTTGAATCATGGTTGTAAGGGCCTAGTTATTAAATCATTGTAGGAGGCCAACATTTTTGGCACCATTGCCAGGGATGGTATCAAACTAGGGAGTCCTTTGGAGTCATTGGTAGTTTTTCTTGCTGTAGTGTTTTTAGAACTTGTTCTTAGTATAACCTCATTGAGGAAGTAATGACCTCCTTATTCTTTACCAATTCTTTGTGTGAGTTTGCTGATAGTGAGTGATACCGCATGCATAGAGGGAGGAGAAGGGATGCTTATGGGATATTTCTTCCTAACAATCCTAATCCATTCCAACTAATTAATATCATAACCTACCAAGAGAAGAAGAAGAAGAAGATCCACAGCCATTTCTTGATGCATTTCTTGAACTGACTAGCTCCAAAGTCTCCTTTGAAGACCAAAATCAGCTTGAGAACCCCTTTGCTTTGGAACTACATCAAGTAGGCATGGGTGATCCAAATAGGAACAAACCTAACCAACTAGCTTTTCCTTTCCCCATTGCCCATCAGAATGAAGTTGAAAACATCAAGAACATCCATGCTTCAAAACTCCCCAAGTTTTATGGACTTGTTGCAAAAGATTCTAATACCTTTTTGTTTGAGTTTGACATACTCTGCAAGAGTTATGATTATACCAATAATGCCCACAAGGTTAAATTGTTTCCTACCACTCTAAAAGAGGCTACATTAAGATGGTTCATGAGCCTAGGTAGAGATACTATGGAAACTTGGGAAGAAATGAAGAAAAAATTCCTTGAGAAATACAAGGAATATTGCAGGGGCAACAACATGAGAGGAGGTGACATTTTTTAGGATGCAGCAAAAGGAAGATGAGAGCCTGGAAGATTATATTGCAAGGTTTATTTTTTTCCTACAAAAATATCCACACCATACACTCATTGAAGACTCAATATTTTTTTTTCTTGAGAGGAATAAATGATAATTGCATTGATGCCTTGGACCTCATGGGAGGAGGAGATATCTCCCAAGTTCCTTTGGAAGATATGAAGAAAATATGCTAGAATTACTCTAGGGCAGCTATAGGTCAACTACTAGTGGAGTTTCAAGAATGGAGATTACTCGTTTGCTGGTAGAATTTAAGCAAGACATTATAAATAATCTAGCTACTTAGCTAGATACACTTCAAGCCAACAAGAAGCAAGAGGAGGCATATGCAATGTTGATAGAGTAATTCCCCCACTACAGACAAAAAAAGAGGGACTATAGATGCAATATGGTAGTTAATATTGTAAGCAAGAAGATTCCACCTGAGTTCAAACTAATCTAGATTGAAGAAGAAAAAGTCTACTATGTTGTACAAAGGAATCCTTGGGATCCAAGGCAAGGTATTCCACTAGATCCACTATCTTATGTTGGGCCATATTTTAATTCCTATTCACCTGGTAACCAATGGCAGCCCCCATATCCATCGAACTATGGAGGATATCCACCATAGCCTTGGAGTAACCCTCCAAATGCTTGGCCCAATCATAAAAACTTCTCCACCCCAGTGGCATAAACCTCAAGGGAATTGACAATAATTTCAAGGGCATTGGAGACACCTCTAAGAAATTGGCAGCAAACAAATCAATGGAGGGGAGAACAACAATGGCCTGTCCAGACAACTAATTACATGCAACCACCTTATTAGCCACAACAACCTGATATAATGCCTCCACCTGCTAATCTAAGATAAAATGCACCTAAAACTACTCAGCTACTAGCTCAGCCAACAACCAATCCAAATAACAAACCATAGTAGCAACATGCATACTCTACCAATTTAAATCAATTCCTTGCATATGCTATGAGTGTAAGTGACATCAACTTGCATTTAGGAACTACTCTACTAGCCCCTTCCAATCTCATTATCACTGAGCTTCCTATGGAAGAGGAGGAGGAACCTTTGAATGATCCCATTCATCCAAGTGTACCTAAAAATCTTGAATTGGTCCAAGTCAAGTAGACCAAATAAGAACCACCATTTCCTCAGAGATTGGAAGTTTCCAAGAAGAAAAAATAAAAGAAGGATACAAATTTTGACATCTTAGATTAGTTGAAGCATATCAGTGTCTAGATAACCCTATTCTAGGCCATAAAAAATGTTCCTATATATGGCAAAGCAATCAAGGAAGCATTCCTCAAGAAGCTAGGTAGGAAAAAGAAAGACCCAACTACAGTTCATGTGGTGGGATAGCTAGCTGACATCATGATAGGAAAAGTAACTATCCCCAAGTGTAATGACCCAGGTAGTCCTATGGTAGCAGTTGTTATAAACAAGATCTAAGTAAAGAATGATTTGATTGATTTAGGGGTAGCAATAAATGTAATGTCCAAGGACATCTTGCAAAAACTAAATGTTGCAAGCATGAGATCTACTCCTACTATCCTGGAGCTTGTTGATAGCTCTACTGTTAAGCCTAACGGTGTAGTGGAGGATCTTGTGGTAGTTTTAGACTCTTGGGAGTACCAAACAAAATTTATGATTCTTTCTCCTAAAGCTACACTAGGCGGATATCTCATTGTTCTTGGAAGGCCATGGTTATCAACTGTAGATGCATACATTGGATGTTGAACATGTGACATAACATTTTATATAGGAAGAGCACTAAAATTTTTTTTCTTTATCCTCCTGCTTAGCCATCTCATGATGAAGATAATCCCGTATGGCCACATGTTGGTGAAGAGGCTGAGGAAGTTAATTCTATGGCACAACTTATGATGTTAGGGAGGAGCTCTTTCATGTAGCTCCAATATGAGGATGAAGTATTGGCTAACATCATTAAAAACCATTGTGAAGTAGAGGAAGCATCATATTCTCATTCTACTACTCCAGTCAAGACACTTCTTCCTACTCTTCCTGCAACCACTATTCCTGTAGGTGTTCTTCCTATAGCCACTGTTCCTACAAAAAAACTTCCTACAATAATAGGTATGTTCCATACATTACTTCCATATGAACTAAGGGTACCAGGTGTTAATGAAGTAGCCATGATAGAGTTAACTACACAAGTAAAGGTGTCCGAAGGAAAATATCTGAATGTTAATAGTAAATTAAGTGAAGAACAACAATTGTTATTGGAAAACTTATTAAGGACCCATAAACATGCATTTGTGTGGGATTATCATGATATGAAGGGATTTGAACCTAAAATTTGTACAAATATAATTTATATCAGAGATGATTGCACCCTAGTAAGACAACCACAACAAAGAACTAACCCTACACTAAGAGAAATTGTAAAAGGGGAACTATAGAAATTACTAGATGTAGGATTTATCTACCCTATTTTAGATAGCCAGTGGGTGTCCCCATTCGTGATTATTCCCAAGAAAGGAGGGAAAAGATGAGTTTATGTTGATTACATGGAACTTAATGCTGCCATAAATAAGGAACACTTTCCCTTACCCTTCATTGATCAAGTTTTGGACACACTTGTAGGAAAGTGATACTTTTCTTTTCTAGATGGATTTAGCGGCTACAACTAGATCCAAATTGCACCAGAGGACTAGAAGAAGACCACATTTACTTGTTCATGGGGGACCTATGCCTACTCAATACTCCCATTTGTCTTATGCAATGCACCTACAACCTTTCAAAGGGTAGTTATTATTATATTCTTAGACATTTCTCATGATTGCATGGAAATTTATATGGATGGCTTTACAACTTATGGTGTTGATTTTAATCAAACATTTGAAAATATCAGGAGAGTCTTATAGAGATTTGAAGACAAAAACTTGTCCTTAAATAGTGAAAAGTGCTTCATGATGATGCAAGAAGGTGTAGTTCTTGGCCACTACATCTCCCACAAGGGAATTCAAGTAGATCCTACAAAGATTGAGGTAATCACAAATCTTTCCACACCTACAAGATAGAAGGATTTTAGGAGTTTCTTAGGTCACGAAGGATATTATAGGAATTTCATCAAGGATTTTAGCAAGGTAGCAACACCATTTTATACTCTTCTCACTAAAGATGTTGAATTCCAGTGGACTAAAGCTTGTGACAAGGCATTTTCTGACTTGAAGACAACTTTGACTCATGCTCCTGTACTCAAAGGGCCTAATTGGGAACTTATTTTCCACATCCATACTGATGCATTAGATTATGCCATAGGAGTAGTCTTAGGATAGAAAGGAGCTATTGAAAATTCCATTTACTTTGTCAACAAAAAATTACAAGGAACTGAATTCAATTATATAGTGACAGAGAAATAAATGTTGGCAGTAATCTATGTATTGAACAGATTAAGACATTACATAATAGGTTAGAAAATATTTGTGCACATTGATTATGCAGCCATTAGATATCTCATGAATAAACCTTTGATCATAGGTAGGCTAGCAAGATGGTTATTGTTGATGCAGGAGTTTGATATAACCATTATGGATAGGCGAGGGAAGGCCAATGTTGTTGTAAATTTTCTTTCAAGGTTGACTACATCATAAGATAATCAACCCATCGATGACTCTTTTCCTGATGAGCATCTATTCTCCCTCAATATACAAGCACCCTGGTATGCTAACATAGCTGATTACTTGGTCATAAGTAGAGTTCCTTCTCACTTCTCTCCAAAAGACAAAAGGGCACTCATTGAAAAATATTTTCCTTTCTCTTGGATTGTTGGATGCTTGTTTTGTACTGGACCAAACCATGCCATGAGGAGATGTGTGAGAGAAGATGAGACATATGAAATTTTGCATGCATGCCACAATGAACCATGTGGAGTAAATTTTGCAGCCAACAAGACATCAATGAATATTTTAAACACAATATATTACTAGCCAACACTCCACAAGGATGCATGAATGTATACTAGAAAATGTGATAGATGCCAAAGAATGGGCAGACCAACTAGATCTGATGAGATGCCACTTTTCCCTCAAGTAGTAATCACTCCCTTTGACAAGTGGGGATTGGATTTTGTAGGACCTATTGACCCTCCATCAAATGGTAAGTATTATATCTTGGTATGTACTGATTATGTGACAAAGTAGGTAGAAGTTAAGGCCATGAAACATGCAAGAGATAAAAAGGTTACAAAATTTATTTATGAGGAGATTTTCACAAGATATGGAGTTCCAAGAAAAATAGTGACTAATCAAGGGGATCAATTCACATCAACCCTTGTTGTAGCACTATTCAATGAGTACAACATAAGGAATATAAATTCTACTCCTTATCACCTCTAGGCTAATGACCAAGTTGAGGTGACCAACAGAGAAATTGAAGCCATTCTGACCAAAATGGTAGCTATTCATAGAAAGGATTGGGAAAACAGATTACCAAAAGCTATTTGGGCATATAGGACAACTTGGAAAAAAATATAGGCTTCACACCATTTGAGTTGCTGTATGGAAAGACAACCATGATGCCCATTGAATTTGAATATAAAACTCTTAGGACTGCAGTAGATTTGGGGATGGATATTTCTGAGGCATAGAGAGAAAGAATAATGTAGCTAAATGATTTGAATGAGATAAGAAGAGCTACCTTGCATCAAATAGAGGTAGTGCAAAATTAGAGAATCAAGTGGCATGAAAATTTTATCAAGGACAAGAAATTTCAACTAGGAGATTCAACACTGCTATATGACTCAAGATATAAGGGCAATGCATGAAAATTGCAGACAAGGTGGCTAGGACCATATGAAGTCACGAAGGTATTTCCTAATGGAGCTGTTCAACTTACTACCATTGACCCTATCAGATTCAAGTTACTTGTCAAAGGTCATCACCTCAGATTAAATCACAAGCTAGCTTCCAAAGAAGAGTTCATGCAACAATTCACCCAACATTCAACACCCGAGCTTCCTGCAACTGAAGTGGACCTAGTGTCCCTCCTTCTGGCTAATTAAGGTACACAATTTTCATAATAAATACTTCCACTCTTGTGGAAGTCCATTTATTCACCCCTCTTCCCATTCACCCATCCATCACCACCTTTCTCTCTCTTCCACCACTTCATTCCACCTCATCTCATTCCACTTAATTTTCATTAATTGCTCAATTTATTCCCTAAAAAGGTGAACAATACTTTTCCCATGATCTTTGCAACAAATCCTCCACACATTCAGGTATGTGTGCATTAATTGCTATCTTTTAATCATTTTTAAGTGAATTTATTTAATCACTATATGCTAGTATAAACATTCACATAACATGTCATTATTCCTTGTCCAATTACCACTCCCATCTCATATGTGTAGACACATGTCCAAATTTAGGTTGGGTGGGAAGAAAAAGATGCAAATATATTTCCCATGTGTTAATTTATGCTAGGCTATGTCATAAAATTTAAAATGAGTTGATTTGAAATCTAAGTGAGAGGATGAATCACATGTGTGAAGTGACACTAATTGAAGCCACCATTTCTTCCCATCATAAATATCCTTTATCACTCCTTCTCTTGCCATTATTGACCTTGTCATAATATTAAATTACAAGAAAAAGGTAAAATAAAAGAAAGGGAAAATTCAACCGATGTTGGCACTGGAAATTTAGTAGGTATTGCAAGAAGGTGTTTGGCTTTCAGACAAGAATTACAGGAAGGAAATTTTGTAGAGTGATAGTTGATTGCAGACAATGGGAGGAGGGCTAGTTCGAAATGAGCCCTCAGTTCATGATGTTTTATTGTAGGATGCACAATGCTTGACCAAATTTAGAAACTATGGATGGTTAGATTACTTCCTGAAGTTGGATGGCTTTGATGAAGGAATTGCACTAGAATTTGCCCAAAAATTTTCTAAAGGAAAAGACAAAGTAAAAGGGTTGGAGGTTGTGGCAACTGAGGAAAGAACTGCAGAGGTTACAAGATTACCTACTGATGGAAAACATTACCCTACCTCTAGAGACTCTAGGTTAGCTAGGGCCAAATTTAGAGTACATGGCGACCCTCCAATCAGCATGGATAAATAGGGTGCAAAAAGAACCTCTCTGCCCAAACCATGGAAGCAGGTAGTTGTCTACATTATAAGGTATCTCACCTTTGAAGGTCATTTGTCAAAATTTCATTTAGTACATTTCAAACTCTTGAGTCACATGAGGCACGAGAGGAGGATGAATGTGCCTAACATGCTATACAATCTTCTCTCAATCATGACTGCTGAGACCCAAAAAGGTAGGTACAATTTTGTTTCCCACCATTGTCTGATTAAATTTCCAGTTGATAAATCTCTGCATGATGTGTCTAGAATGACCTAGGAAGAATTTATAAATGTTGATCAAATTATACCTAAGCATTTTCAACCTAAGCTTTTTCCTCAACCTCATAGGTCTAGCAGGAGATTGAGCACGACTGAAGCCACTCTTGGTGCTTCAACCTCTAACATAGGCCCTAGTGTAAACCCTCTTGCATAAGAAGAAACCATAGAAATTAGTTCTTCTAGAACGAAGCACTTAAAAAAATAAAGCTCCTCCTCAAATTTTGATGACAACGTTCCACTTGGTACCCTGATGAAAACTAGGGCATAAAAGAGAGAAGTAGAAATGAGAAAAGGAAAGGCCGAAAGGCAGCCGATAGAAAGAAAGGTGCCAAAGAAGAGAAGTTCTAAGAAGAGGAAGGTTGATATTGTTCATCCTGTAGCCAAATAAAAATGTGAGAGTCCTCCCAAGAAATCAAGACCAGCTGGGCCAACGTTTGGTACGCCTCCACAGGAAAGCCCTAAGCCTAGCGAGACATCACATGAGGAAACTAAAGCTCCAATGGGGTAGGAGAATGTTGAAGAAGAAGACATATTTGAGAGAGCAACAATTATAACACTGGCCAAAAACAACCAAAACCAGTGTAGGATTTCCTACAACCATAACAAGAACAAAAACAAGAGATCCTACAACAAGAAGTGGGAGAAGAAACAATACCCCCATAGCTAGAGACAACTAGACAACCTAAGTCCATGCAGATAGCACTATATGGGGAGCAATCATCGACAAAAATATTGGTAGGAATTCATAATCCTCCTGATTTTATAGTACATATGATAATTTTGAATTTATGGAAAGAAATACAAATGAGGGAGGAAGAATGGAAAAAGGAAAAACATAAATTGAAAAAGGAAATTCAAAAGAGGGATGAAGTCATTGAAGAAAAGAATGAGGAAATCGCTACTCTAAAGAAGAAAGTGGATAACATTGTGACTTTGGTACCATAGATCTTGGTATGCATAACCCCATCAAGGGTCTATGCTCTGCACTTGAAAGAGAAATATCTCTCTTTTAGGATGCCATGGATTGTCTCAGGTTTGAATCCTACTATTGACACTCCTAATGAATTTTTCAATGTTTATAGGATTGCCTCCCTTGAAATGAAGAATTTTCTATGTGAGTTTTCCTTGCATAATTATGCTATAACTAAAGACTATGATTGGAATCCATTGTTGTATGTTGGGGATGTCCAATTAAGGGAATTTATGTCTTGGGTGCAAAATGAGATTAGTTGGGGACAACAACATGGGGCTTATAAGCAATTGGAGTCTAACATCCCTCTTCCCATTAGGGCTGAATCAAGCAGCCCAAGGGATATTTATAGAGAATGGCACAAAATGCTTCTCAAACCTAGTTATGGCAATAGGATTATGCCTTGGATTGAGGTAGTTTACAGTGAGTATGAGGTAAAGACAACAATGAAGGAGGAAATTATGACACGATACCTATCACAAAGATGGAATATCCTAACTGATGAGCTGAAACAAGCTGAATCCCATTCCATCCAGAATTATGTTGTAGCACTAAAAAATATTGCTAGGGTTTTTCATATTGGGAGAACAAAGGGGCGATTTTGGCTTTCCCCGACTTTTTAGCCACCCATTCTCATGTGGCTGGTGCCAAACTTCAAGTTCTACTAGTATGACATTTTTGTAGAAAAAATAGAGATGCAACAGATTTGATAGATTAGGAGGATTCTATTGGGACCCTAATTCATGCTCAACAGACACTGATGTTGGACAACTATCAGTTGCAAATTTCAAAAATTTGACCAAGCATAAGAACAACCCTTCCCCTGCTGGAGGACCAACACAACGTTAGGTTGGGGGGAGTGATGAGCCTAGTTTTTGGTCCAATTTTGGGTAGAATCTATAGTTTATTTGGTGGAAATTTTCATGGGATTTGATGTTAAATGTTGATATCTTCATAATGTTTCCCCCAAACCATAGAAATTGGGCTTAATCTTATTTCTGCAAGTTTTAATGACATTGGCATATTATGTGGCTTATTTATATTGATTTTGCATGTGGTTAATGAATGTTCCTTAAGGTGGTTACAGATATGAAGTTATTGTGCGTATTGACATTGCCATGTAGATTTAATTTGAGGATGCTAAGTTGAGGAAGACACCACCAACTAGGCATACATCATAACATCCAACAAAGGAATCACTCAAAGGTCAAAGGAGGTTGACAACACAAGATTCCTCATGTAAACCGAATGTAACTGCCTTGTAGTGGACTTTAATGTTGGTTGAGTAGATGTGGGTGTTACTGCTATGCTAAATCTGCGTTTGGACCTGCATGTCTAACCAAATTCCATGCACGTGTAATAGCTACTACTCCACTTTCTCTATTTTTCCTTAATGGAATACTCCCAGTCATGGAGTTGGCTTCCTTGTTTAGTTGATAGGATAAATAGAGATCTGACGCTCCTTCTTGGGGAGGTTGCATGATTTGATATTGTACTTGCACTCTCAAGTTTTTAGTAATATAGATACATTACTCTTTTGTACTCATGGTTTATAGTGAATAAAATAAAGTTCAAAGTTCAAGCATCTGAGTTCTCATTAGTTTTAGAGGATAATTATCCAAGAGGGCCCACTTGGTGAGTAATTCATCCTTTAGTTTAGTAATATTTTAGTATTACTTGTTGTCTAGTAATTAGTTAGAAATCTAGCACCGACTGTTCCTATAGGCACTAGAATTTCATTACGTGACTGTTCCTGCAACCAAAGCAAAAAGAGTAGTGCCCTATTTTTTTCTCATATTTTCATTTATGTCATGCATTTTAGTTTGATGTAGTTGTTTATTGAACATTGGAATTTATGGTATTCCTTTCTAAGCAATTTACTTTCAACATTGTGTGTTCCTTAGCTATAGAATGAAAATGGCTACTTTGGATACCTAGTGCACATACTATGCTAACCCATTTCAAGTTCACATCCCTGGGTTGACAAGTTAAATTCACCTTCATGATGATTGAAATAGCTATTTAGGTTAGATTTCCAATCTTTGAATCATGGCTGTAAGGGCCTAGTTACTAAATCATTGTAGGAGGCCAATAGATACTCTTTACAATTGCTTCAAGAGTCTAGATTCTACTTTCCTTATCCTCCTCTTGCATCATATTTTCCATCCATTCTAATCTCTCCTCCATCCTCTTGATTTTAAAATTATCAACTTCATCTATCTTCGCTTCCTCATAGTGTTTTTTTCCATCACTTCTTGATCATTTATTGCATTAAAATTTTCCTCCATCCCCTCATTGTACTTTTCAACCTCATGAATTTCCTCTTGCTATGATGCCCCTTCCACTTCCTCATTATTAGAAACCTCCTGCTTTGACTCAAAATTTTCCTCCTCAATAGACTCTCCCCCCAAACTATCTAGAATTTCCTCCATAGAGGAATCCCTATCTTCCTTCACCATCTTTTTTCTTTTACTTTCTTGCAAACCAGAAACACATTTTTCCTTTGAGTCCTTAAAATTTTTACTACTACTGGACCCTTTAGAAGTAGCCATAGCAAGTCTTGTAGAGCTTCTACCAACTAGTGTTGAGCACTCAAGGTTCTCATTATAATCTAGAATTGTAATAGTGTTGGCTTCCTCCCCCAATTCCTAGATAAGCAACTTCCTTTTCTTATTCTCAACAGATCCAATGAAGGTAGCACTCCATTTTTTAGGAGTTAATTTTAGGAGATCAGACCATAAAGGGTCCTCAAGGTTAGGCATCTTTTAATGGGATTTTAACTAGGGTATGAGGGTGACTCTCTCTATTTCTATTTTCATAGATCTCTTAAGGGTAGGGTTTTCTATGAATTTGAGGGAAAGATTCTTTTGAGGAGATGTAGCCAACACATATTTGCAAATGGATCTATTTAAGCCTTGGTGTAATGAAGGATTTTCCCCATGGGTAAGGCTCTGACCCAGGGAAGAGAATAGTAAAAAAAGGAAGATTTATCTTTTTGAGATGATGAATATGGTTAAGCATAGGAAAGTGGTAACCATGGACAGACTAGAAATGACCCTCTAGGGTAAAATACTTCATGACAAAGAAACACATATTGTGTTATGGGGGAGGGAGTAAAACCTTAGAATAGCCATTCTAGAATTGCTTAGCCTTCTCCTTATCCTCAAAATTTTTTAGAATATAGTCTTGGTATTTCCCATTACTTACCTTTGCCATCTTCTTTCCTTCATAGGAAAGTACCGTCACCTTTGCAATAAGATTCGTATCCACCTTGAAATGGAGACCACCCATTTCAACTTCACCATCCTTCTAGGCATTGGAAAACTTGTAGCTCAACTTCTCATTATACTCTTAGTTGAATGTTTGAAATTGAAATGCTAGTTATCATATTTTCAAATCCCATCATATTTAAATCTAACAGCTCTGCCACCCTTCACAGTGATAATTAATTTTATTTTATTCCCAATATTACCATTGTCACTTGCACATGTTGATCTATCTTTTCCAAAATCACTGTTTAGATTTTTATCATTGCATAAAGTGTTCATTATTTCCCAATTTAAATCCTTCCTTTCAAGGCATCAGCCATGCCAAATGGTCTGTCCTTCCCTTTCATTCCTATTTTTACTTTGGGATTTAGCGTATGTTTTTTCTCATGCCACTCCATCCATCCTGTCAGCAAGCTTGAGTGCCACCAAGGATCCCCTATTACAACTAGACCCCAGGAGCATTTCCCATATTAATTATAACTACTCCAACCATCATTAATCCAAGTGTCAGATTTATTCTTCATTTTTAATCTATCTTAGCCCAAAACTTCTTTTATTTCATTAGACAGGTTGGAAAAGTCCCATAATTTTAAAGCTTCTTGTCTTAGACCAATGTTAGCCAAAGCATCCATAGATCTATTACCCTCCCTAAGAGTAGGAAGAATTTTATATTGTTGGAAGAAATGTAACATGTTTTTATAGTCATCCAAGAGATCCTTTATTTCCCATGGTGCTTTAGCATTGTTATTAAGATAGTTAATAATAAGTTTGGAATCCCCTTCAACAATCACCTTTTTGTACCCATTTTCTCTAAGGTAACCAATTCCAACCCAAAAAAATACACTTTAGCAAAATTGTTCATTGATTTTCCAAGACCTTTGCTATATCCCACCACATGGATTCCGCTTTCATCCCTAACCACTCCTCTAGCTCTAGCTTCTCCTGGCTTCCCTTTAGAGCAGCTATCAAAGTTACATTTCACCCATCTAGGATTAGGGGAAATCCATATAGTGCTTTTTCATATGATCTTTTTTTCCTAATTCACATTATTCAAGTCATGGGAGAGCCCCCACTGCTGCTTTATTCTTAACTCCTGATAGGTAGGCCCTTTCTTAGCTGGGTGTACTTACAACTATCAATTTTTTTTTGAATTTGTCTCCTTATAATCATACATAGCTCCTTACTACTCTTAGTTGTATCCCTAAAAACCCTATTGTTCCTTTCTTTCCATAAATACTAGACCAAAAATGGGAGAACTTGTCCCCATAAGTCAAAAATTATATTATGGAGGTAGGGGCTAAAGCTTCATTGTTCAACAAACATTTTAATAGAGGCCGAGGAAACCCAATCAATCTTAAGACTCTTAAGGAAAAAAGTACATACCTCTTGAGCATAAGAGCATGTAAAGAACAAATGCATAATAATTTCTTCATCTTTATTGCATAGATAACATCTATTTACCAAATACCAACCCCTTTTCTTAAGGTTATCCATAGTCAAAATTTTACCATGTTTAACTATCCACCAAAAATAGTTAATTTTTAGGATTAAGTTTTTTCTCCACACCTTGATCCAGTTAAATTCCCCTTGATAGATAGGTTGTTGATCCATATCCTCATAGGCTGACTTCACAGAGAACTTGTAGCATTTTTGGTCCATATCCATTCATCCATCCTATTTCTTGAAAAGAGGTCGAGGCTTCCAATATGATTCTTCAGTAAATCCAACACAACATCCCAATTTGGCTATCTTCCACCCCTTAGAACAACATTATTCATATACTCTTTAAAGTCAATCCATTTGGATCTTAGGCCATCCTAGTCTAGGTAGCTAGAGACTTGTTTACCAATACCTCTTTTTAGTTTGATTTTGATTTGCTGGAGGTCTTCCATAGCTGATAAAGGGGCATTGGTGGACCAAAAATCCTCCCAAAAAGCTATGCTCAACCCATTTCCAACCCTAACTTTTTCTCCTCTATGTAGGATTCCTCTAATTTTTAGAAAATTGTTGCAAAAGATAGATCCATAGGGTAGCTCCTTCTTCCTAAGGAAAGAACTAGCTTCTTTATTGTTTAAGCATTTGGCCCTAATGATCTGTACCCAATATTTTTCCCCTTCCAAAATAAACCACCCCATTTTAGCCACTAGGGCTTTATTGAACCTTTTTAATCTGTGAATCCCCAAACGTTCTCTCTTTGGGGTACACACGATTTCCCAACCAACAAGAGCCATTATTTTCTTTTCTTCAACACCAGCCCATAATAATCTCCTTTGGATTGATTCAATTTTGTTTGCTATGTAGGAAGGGATATTGGATATAGAAAGGTAATAAACAAGTATATTCTAAAGAGAAGCCTTTAAGAACTGAATCTTGCCAGCAAAACTTAGCAATTTACCCTTCCAGCCAACTAGTTTCTTTTGAATTTTCTCCTCATTATAATTCCAATAGTTGCTATTAGGATTTAGAGAAATTAGAGGTAGTCCCAAGTAAGTAGCAGGAAAGTCTGCCTCTTGACATCCAAGGATGTTTTAAACTTTGTCTTTCACAATTTGATTAGTATTAAAAAAGTAGATTTTTCTTTTTTGATAATTTATGAATCGGCCCAAGAGTTTAGCATATTGATTAAGAATATATTTCCATTGCTTCACTTCAACAATAGAAGCTTCCCCCATAAGAATAGTGTCATAAAATTTTTTTTGATGTGAGGCAGGGGGTAAAGAGGAAGTAGCACAAAATCCTTTTAAGGTTTTGTTAGCCAACTTTTTCTGTATATTTCACCCTAAAGCTTTAGCAACAATGACAAACAAGTAAGGTGATAATGGGTCCCCCTATCTCAAAGCCCTTCCTAAAGAGAAAAAACCTTGAGAAATCTCATTCACTAATACTGAGTACTTCAGGGTAGTAACACAGGCTCTAATCAAACTTAGGAATTTTCCATTGAAGCCAAATTTTTCAAGAATAACAAAAAGGAAGTTCCAAGAAACCTAATCATGTGCTTTAGAGATATCTAATTTCAGAACCATACCCTATTTTTTGTTGTGGTCCATAGAGTGCAACACCTCATGTGTAAAAATTGGTGCATCCAATATTTGTCTTCCTTGAAAAAATCCCTTCTGATTAACAAGAATCATTTTGTTCACGACTAATTTCAACTTGTTAACCATGATTTTAGAAAAAATCTTATAAGTAGTGTTACACAAACTTATTGGTTTGTAGTCATTCATTGAAGTAGCATCAATATATTTGGGAATTAAGGTGATAAAGGTAGTATTCATCCAATTTAGGAGCCTTCCTGATCTAAATAAATCCTTCACCACATTGAAGAGGTCAAGAGAGACAATTTCCCAATAAACCTGGAAGAAGCTTGTGGGAATCCATCTGGGTCTGGTGCTTTAAAAGCACCAAAAGAGAAGACAACCTCCTTCACTTCATCCATAGACACATCCTTGGATAAATATTTTAAATCCCAATGCATGACCACCTTAAGAATGAATGCCAAAAATTCAACTGGTTCAGAGATATCAATTTCAGGAAATTCAAGAAGATTTGAAAAGAAGGAAACACCCTCTCTAGCTATGTCTTCTTCACACTCAAGTCTTGTCCCATTGGAGGTGGTTAGAAATAAGATCCTATTTTTTCCTCTATTCTTCAAAGTAGATTGATGAAAAAACTTAGTATTTCTATCTCCTTCTCTTAACCATTGGATTCGAGATTTCTATTTCTAGAAGATTTCTTCTTTTTTGTTTATTTTATACCATTACACTCCCAACTCCCTCTCTTTGGTACAAATATCCTCATCAATAATTCTTTCCTCCATTAGGCCTTGGATCTCCTTAATTTTTAGGTTTATTTCTTTCTTAGTGGTAAAGATATTCCAAAACATGTACTTGTTCCATCCCTTTACTTTTTCTTTGACTCTTTTTAGTTTTTGAGTTAGTCTAAACATAGAAGTGCCATCACAAGGTAAATTCCACCACTCCTCAATTAAATATTTGAATTCTAGATGAAGTGACCACATTATTTCATACCTAAAGGGGTAAGGATTCTTAGTCATTTTATCATCCCATTCCAAAAGGAGAGCACTCTGATTAGATCTTGTTCTTGGAGAAGCAATAAGGTAGAGATTTTGCAATATTTTCCAGTTAGAGGAGATAAAAAATCTATCCAGTTTAACTTGTATCAAGTGATTACCCTATCTTCTATTGAACCAAGTAAAGAGAGATCCAATTAGAGGAATATCCATTAACCCAACCGAGTCAAGGAACCTCGAAAGATCTATCATGCTATTAGAGAAATCAATTAAGCATCCACTTTTTTTTTATGGGTATAATGGGGAGTTAAAGTCTCCTCCCAACATCCATAACTCATCTTTACTATTAGTGATAATTCCTTCCAACATATTCTTGAGATAAGCCTATCTAATATTGAATTGGGGCCATAAATATTGACCATATTCTAGTTGATAAAGGTATCCCTATCTTCCAAACTGATTAAGAGACTATTTTTGTTTTGCACTTTCAATCTTCTAGTAAACCTAGAGGAATTCCAGCATGTTGCAATCCCTCCTGATGCACCCCACTAACTTCAAAACATGCTCCAGGCCAAAGCCATTTTAGCACTTTCTCAAAGCTCTCCTTTTTCATTTTTTCATTTCTTGGATCAATCATATATTCAATTTTACTAAAACTAAACAAGCCTTTAGCACATGTTTATAAGAGAAATTAAGTCCCTTGATATTCCAAGATAGAATATGCATTATCACAAAAACAAAAAAATAGTATCAGGCCGATACTACTTAGGGTGGGAGAAAGAACTCCCTTACTTATTTTTTATTTTATTCCCTACCAAAGAATCAAGAGTCCCCTGCTTACCAGTTGCCACATCTCTTGCTATTTCTTTGTTTCTTGATTCTTTTAATTGTAGTCTACCCACTTTATTGTTTCCTCCTACATTTGGTTTTTTGTTTTTCCTTGACTTAGTATTTATCCAATGTTTCTCATTTTTGCCTTCTAGTGTGTTATCCTCCCCCAGATTTAGGTCTGTTATCAGGGCTTTAGAGGAAGGGGTCAGTGGCATTTCCATTTGGCTAACAGTCTCTCCTTCTATTGGTAGCTCACCTTACTGTTCTCCGACCTTCGACGGTCTTTAGGTGAGGAGTTTACATAGTCCTCCATTCCTTTGCCTTGTTCAAAAAAAATCTCCATTGAAGGTTGGGAGGGAAACACATTAGTTGTTTCCCCCACAAGTATCCCTTCCAAGTTCTCCTTTGGAGCTTCCTCTTTCTTGCCTAGGTTCTCCTCTTCTTGTGCTTGAGGAGTGGGAATGACCTTTTGTGAGAGCATCAAGTCTTTATTCGGTATTGGGGTTCCTTGCTCCTTTAATATGTTAATAAGAGCCACATTATTTTGGGGAGAGTTCCATTTTGTTTCAATTTGTGACATCTTTTATTCTAGAGGTGCTTTATTATAAGCATCTTGTAAATGCCGAAACTTATTGCACCCTTGGTAGAACACCATTGCTTTTACATATTCTAATGGTTGAATCCATCTTCCAAACTTTGATTTTAGAGTCACAAAGGTGGGTAGAGTTGTGTTAACTACCACTTTTACACATATTCTAGCACAAACTAGACAAGATTTTTGAAAAGTGACTTTGCCCACTATGACCAGGTTGCTGAAAGAATCAACAATCCCCTTAAAGATATTCTAGTGCTAGAATTCTAGTGGAAACCTAGGGAGTCTGACCTAGGTAGGGGAAAATTTCCCCAAATCTACAGAGGCATCAAACCCTGGTTTCCATTTACATAAGGACAAGATATTCTTAAAGCTTCTATCATCGACCCACGGTCCACCCGTGAGAACCTTTACCATATCTTCAGAGATAACAAAGGTAAATAAAAAAAGTCCTTTAGGCATTGCACTAGTAGAAACAATTCCCTTGAGATTCTAAGTATTAGTGGCCCACTTGTGTACCTAATCAATATTAGGTTGGCTAGCAAAAGACTTCCCAACTAAGGACAACTTCAAACCCTCCAAGGCATCATATAAGATTGCATCTGGGATGTCTACTTCATCCCCCTCAATAGTACAAAATATCGACAAGGATTCCTGATTTTCCTTGGTTGAAGCTTTTTCTCCAACTAGTTTTTCCACATAGGATGCAAAGCTATCACCCATGAGCAGAAAATCCTTATCCCCAGGAGAAGAAACTTTTTCAAACTCCTAGGTGACAAAACATGTGAAGTACTAGGAATAATTTTAGTTCCCCCATAAGGAGGTCACACCATTATGGAAAGAAACATTATTCATGGGTGGGGGAGCCCTGATGGGGCCCTCGCCAGAATGATTCATTAGACTTCAAAAATTTGAAAAAGAAAAGTGTGCGTAGCTGCAGAGCAGATCAAAACTTAATATATCTAAATGTGTTATAAGATATCATGTTATCAAGCCCATTATTATAAATTTACTCTCCAAGATTTTCTTATTAAACTCCCTTATAGATTATGAGAAACTTTGATAAGATAGGGATAAATTGGGCTTTGAAAATGCATGAAGACATTGGGGGGTTTTATCAAGTAGAGGGACATATCTGCATGCCATAGAATTCCCACAATAGACTTTGTGAGTTAAAATAGATAGGGAGAGTATGGATTATGGATGGTCATAATTTCACAACAAAGATTTTACACAATATCGGTACTTGGATGGAGTGGGGATTTAACATAGATGGTCACTTTAAAGAGTAACTTCTAGGTGGAGATCTATATATAACGTCGAAAGCCAACAATATCCTACCATGAGAATGGTTGCTTTCTAATACATTGGTTTTCATAAAACAAAACCCATAACAATGAACTCCAATACACTTTCCATAAGAGGATGGATGTGCATTCCTATCTCAAGTTAACTTGTTGCTCAAAGGTTGGGAATACTAATTGAGAGGTATTAGATCTTATTTTTCCCATTTTGGATCAAGGGTTTCCTTTTGTTGGAAGTGTATTTATTCTTATAAATATACATGGTTGTGTTATTCTTAATAGCATGGGTGTTCTTATTCACATTTTATGAGTTCATTGTTATTTACAATTTGTTTTCTTATTAAACAATTTTGACTATTTAATGGTGAATTAGTGTTAAGATTTCTAAATTGTAACTATGTGTAATTTTTTTTGCATCAATGTTTTAGAGCATACTCCATGATCCATCACTAGGAATTTAAGGAAAGAGAGTAAGAGAGTGATGATGGATCATGGATATGATTTGAAACATTGATGCAAAAAACATTACACACAGTTACAATTAAAAAATCTTAGCATTAATTGATCATGGATTGTGGAAACCTCATGTTATTAATTATTTGATTGTGTATAACATTTTAGTTAATGTGTCCCATATAGATGTCCCTACCTTTTTTTGGAGTGATGTAAAATAGATGATAATGTTACAATTATTTCATCTAAAATAATGTGGATCATGTCTAATAAATATGTTTTAGAGAACCTCTACACAATATCTTTCATTAGAATGCCAGAAACTAAATATATGTTAGTATCTTGGTAAATAGTACTATGTTTAGTAATATTTTTTGGTAAGTTTTGTAAGTGGGTTGAGTGGTTAAGTAGTTGTTAATGGAAAGTGACTTATATAAGCTAATGCAAAAGAATGCAAAATAATTCAATTAAAAATTTACATAATAATTAATATTATTTTCTTTTATGATGTAATATGAAATTGTTGTGTTATCTCCATTTCAATAGCCTACTTTTTCCAATATTCGTCTACAAGATCAAACTTGAAACTAGGACACTTCTCTTATATGTCTTCCTTTTTTCTCTCAATATTTCCTTTCCATATAATTTTTTTACATCTAAAACTCAACTCTAATATTTGCCTAGGGAATGAACATATTATTTCTTATGAAATAGAAACTATAGAGTTTTTTAAATTAATATTTGTTAGTTTCTTGAAAAGATTAATATTTCAATTTTTTATTTATTTTTAAGGAAATGATTACACATAAGATTTAAAAATATACACTAAAATTTTGTGATCCCAACCTCTTAGACATGCACCTTCCTTTAAAACACAAAGAAAAACATGAACACTTTTAGATTCTTCCAACCCTTTAACCTTAAACACTTTTCTTCTTCTAACCCTTTCTATAAATATTTAAATAAAATCTTCTTCTCCTACTTGTCTCTCTTTTGATCCTTTCTCATCATATTTCATATTGATTTTTGTAGCTCCTTCCTCCTTTATTATAGTTATTATATTGATCTATCTATGTATCTTTCTTCTCTTCCCACCATCTTAATCAATGTTCATCCCTTGGCCTCTTCTCTAGATGACCGTTTTGATCATGAGTCATTTTTAGCCCAATCTAAATTTTCTAGATTTGATAATCTTACTAACCAATTAAAGATCCAAATCACCCCCCTTGTATATGTGTTGTATTTCATACTCTTCTCTCACTTTGATGGCTTGACTATGCTATAATGTATTAGCCACATTAGACATGTTTATGCTTCTATCTCTATTCACTTATCCCAAACCATTGCTTCTTCCACTTCCCTTTCCTCTTTTGTTGGACCATATAATTCTACCCATGCTTCTCATACCCCTCCAATACCCTCTTCCTCTTGGACTATATTTTCTATCCTTATATGTAATGTTACTACCCATATTCCTAATTTATTTTCTACTAGAAAATCTACGTTACATATATCTCAATTCCTTAACCCCAATTGTGTTATTTATCATTACCCCTTCTAGACCTCTATTATAGTTATATGTACTTATTATACCATTTATCATTACATTTTTGTTCCACCTTTTGATCTATTTCCCTTCACTTATCCTATATGTCAACCTATTTTCCCCAACAACCTCATTACCCTTAATGTTTTTATATCCCCGCCTCTAGTCATCATCCACTCTATAATTTTCCATTATTGTGATATGCCTCCCACAAACCTTAAAACTGCTTTACCTACCTCTATTCACCCTTACCATGGATTTTTTCTCGCCTCCCTTGATCCAATCTTTACTAAACTTTTTCATAACATGGGGATCATGCACCACCTACTTTCTTCTAATTCCTTTTCTTCTTCTAGATTTGAGTCTGCCATGAAACTCTATCACAACCCTCTCTTAGTTAATATCCATTCTTATAATTTCCATCCTATATTTGTGGCTACTTAGTTGGAAAATTACAATAGTAAGGAGAACCATTTAATGGATATGTCATTACTCAATACAACTTTTATAAATTTAATTTATGATCACTACATATTATGAAATGAAACCAACCATAACAAAACAATTTCCTACTTAATATTGAGAGAGAGAAAAGCTAAGTATATTTACATCTAACAATTTTAGATATATTGACACAAATATATAACACATTCAAGACAAGATAAAATTACATAAATAAGTAAATACCCTTGGAAAACTATTTTAGAAAAAAACCTAGAATGAAAGGAGCAATCAATATATTAACAAAATCAACATGGTTATTATAAATTCATAAAGAATCCACTCCTTAAATACTAATCACCAACTATATCTTTTTTTTTTTATAGTATAAATATCTACAAATACTAGTGCATATAATATCCATTTCAAGCATCTATTATATATACCAAGTATAAAAATAGAAATTATAAATAGTTTCCAAAACCATGTGATATTACCATGTGACAAAATCTATGCTTAAATCCCAAGCACCCATTCCAATGCCTATGTTAGGTTGGTTCAACATTGTAGACATAAAATGCAACTCCCAATGTCATAACCACTCATAAAAATAAGGACTCCATTTTGGACTCAATCTTCATTTTTAAAACATGCTCTATCAAATGTAATAAGTTGGTGCCAATTAATTCATGAATTTCTAGTCCACTTTGAAACTCCCTCTGACATTCTCTTACACACATCATAGAATCTCTTATGCTTATACTATGATAAATTCTCTTACATGATGTCATAGTACAAATTACACATATTATAATGTGCCATCTCAAGTAGGATTCTAATTTCCATGTAGGTACATAATAAATACAATATTAGGAATTGAAAGATATACAACACCTAATCCTAATGTTCTAGTTCTTATTTTATAGGTTTTGTAAAAGAAAAAGGGAAAAATAACAAAAGTGAACTACTTGATAAGGATAGGAATACCCATAGCCTTCTATACACCATCTAAACTTCTCCATGTTAACAAATTTCATAGAATCATCTGTAAGATTCACCAAAATATCTATCTTTTACATAATAACCCTCATATCCTTCATGCCATGAACAAAATGATACTACAAAATAATGTAATTTTTTAGTGCAAGAAATATAGGGTTCTTTTTTAAGTTGATAACACTTTAACTATCATAGTTGATCCACATAATTACCTAACTCATCCCAAATTCTAACACTATTCTAGAAAATAGATGGTCTCCTTACCAATATTAGTAGCTATCATATACTTTTTATTTGGAGTGGAAAGAGTGACCATTGATTGTGTCTTATTTGTAAAAAAAATTCCACCACCAATTAAGATAAAATAAATCATTGGTAGAACTATTTTTGTTCACATAAATTGCCCAATTTAAATCTACAAACCCATGCATATCTAATGAGTCCTGCAATGATCTAATAGTATATTTGTAGGTGTTCTCTAGATGAAACAACATGGTGAGCTATAAGTATCAAAAAACCACTATAGATAATTCTTAGATAATCCATGACATTATTATGTCACCAACACTCCAAATAGAATTTTGTAGGTGAGCAAGGAATGATTTTAGGTACCTATTGTTGGTACAAATAGCACAACAACATGTAAACAAAATATTGCTATTTTGTTTCTCCTGAAAGAGAAAGATGATCACATGGATATCTTAGCTCCCAAGGTCTTTGTAGTTGGTTCTCAATTGTATAGATGTTGCTCAGTTGGTCAATGTAATAGTTATATTCAAGGGGCCTGCTGGTGTTGAGCTTGTGGATTGTTATGGGATTAGACATAAACTAAAACCTAATCTAATTGGGATCAAAGATTTGAAACATAAAAGAATGAAAATTCATCTAACTTTTAAACTAGACTTGTTATCTTCCAAGGAATTTGTTAACTAAAACTGCAAAACAAAGTAAACTTGTGATTGACACAGACTTGCATCTGTTCACAGTGCTGATTTCCACAATAGAATACTAGTTACCATTTTCAATAAAACACAAAATAACATTTTTTCATTCCTTGAAGACTTCACAAATCAAATGATCAACTTAAGACAAACACCATTCTGAAACACAATCTAAAGTAGATTAAATTTGATTGCTTCTACTGCTGGTGAAATAGATAAGCAACATTTACAAATCTGACACTATCACTAGTGTATAGAAAATCTATGACTCCAAATTGTCTCCATCCATACTAAGAGAAATGACAAGATACATTATTGGCTATGCTAAATCTAACTCCTATTCTACTGCTACTCTTTAGATTTTCTCTACTACTGCTTAAGATCTATTTCTATCTATAGAACTCTAACTTCTAACTCCCTCTTTTTCTAACCTTAACTGTCTAACCTTTACAAAGAGGCCAGAATGCCATACATATAGAATGTACCGAAAAGAACATGTGTTGTCCCTGCTCTTAGGTTTTACAAAATATCTACTGATTATAGGAGGGTCAGCTCTTAGATCTTTCTGAGGAGAGTCAATACTGCATTGAATGTGAAGCCCTGCTATCCATATTGCTGAAAGATTTTTTTCCCTCAGGAGAAGCCTTTTAGATCTTTTGGTAGCTGCAACATTAATTCTTCTATCTCTATGTCCATACTCAAACTCCATCAGGGCCGCCTTGAATGCTCCAGAATATCACCATTAATATTGATCCATCCCTATCAGTGGTCACTACAGTTGTCCCTACGAGTCATAGTTTCTTCTTTCTTCCTCTTGACCTTCTTTTTGCTCTAGATCTCTCTGGATGTTGACCATCTTTGGGAGTAGAACATCGGGTTTCCCTTTTGGATTTGAATACCATTTTCCAGGCCAATCCATTTCCCCCTTTTGACCTCAGAAGGAGTCTATCTTGTTTGCATCCTACAAATTTCTTACACAAGGGTGGTCAATTGGTCAAACTGCCACTGGTCAGCCCTCCTAGCTCCTTCTGATTGGTTAGACATATGCCATGCCAAATCATCAGGCGGTCAAAGGTGGTCCACATTGAATCAAATGTCGGTGAGACACTCATCGTGTCTCCCCGATGTGATTATGCCTCTTCAGCCATCAACGTAGCGGGTGACAGTTGACAAGACCTTTCGGCGAGCTGTAGAAATCATATCGAGCTCATAAAGACCATCGGCAAGATAGTTACTAGTTGGTGGGGCATCATAGCAAACCTATTCTATTCTCCTCAGGATTATTTTCCTTCGATGAGACCCTACTGGGTTGGTGAGACACCACAACAATGTTATCCCTCTCTAGCTCGAAGCTCCTTCTGCTTCAACAAGACTTTACTTGTTTGGCCAGAGGTTATAGTGGTTTGCTATCAGTCATACTGATATCCTTCCTCATTTGTGAATCCACTACTATCGGAAAGACTTCTGCATGTCAGCAAGAGGTCATGTCGAATGCAAACTCTTTAGTCAGGAGTCCCATCACAGCCACATACCCATCAACGGGACTTTACTCTCTTGGAAAGACCTCATAGCGAAGCCCCTCTTCTTTTGGAGAGCCCATTCTATATCGGCCAAACCTAACTAGGTCGGTGAGACTTCATGGCGACGCCTTTCCTTTCTCCCCGAGCTCACTTTGTTCTTTCAGTGTGACACTGGCAAGTCGGTGAGAGCTTACATTGAACCCTAGATCCTTTGGGGATTTTATTTCATTTTGGCCAGACCTTATCTCCTCGGCATGACATCACATCGAATCCCCCTTATCCTCTGGTGAGCCACTTCATGTTGGCGAGAGTTCCTTTTTTGCAAAGACCTTGCATCGAGGTCTTCCCCTTCGTTGAGTTGCTCACTGGTCGGCAGGACATCTCGAGGTCAGGGAGACATCATAGCGACCTCATGCTATGTCGGTGAGACCAGCTCCCTTTGCTGAGACATCATGGCAAAGGGGATACCCCCTTTTCCTTGAGTTCATTTCTGCATCAGCAAGACTCCTCCCCTTCGGTGAAATCTTTTGCCAAAAGCAACATCTCCCAGCGAGACCAATCCTATGTCGGCAGGAGTTATAGCAATATCCCTCATCAGTGAGACAATGGCATGCCAATAGGATGTTTTTCCAACCTCATTATGTGGCATCGATGGCACCCTTCCTCGGCGAGAAAAATGCTAATCGGTTAGACCTCCTGCCGAAGGAAAAATTATCGCCGAGCTCAAATCCTTCGGTGGGACCTTCCTCTGTCGGGGAGACTTTGTTTGGTCGGTGAGATTTTACACTAACCGAAGCTTCCTTTTTCCAAATTCTATTTTCACCATGACAATCTCGTTCTCTCCCCAATGAAGTAATATGTTGGTGTGACCGGAGCCGCTCAGCAAGAAGTTACCCCAATGCACTTGAGTCTTATCGAGGTGTCTACTTTATTGGCGATCGGTAAGACATTATGGATTTTTTGAGAGATCACATTGATGAAAAGATTTCTCACCGATGTGCCATTTTACCACCTATCGGCAAGACCAAAATATTTCGCCAAGACCACATGTCGAATACTATTTGTTTGGCTGAAGTGTTCCCTCATGAGTCGATCGGTGAGACATTGAAAAGCTCTCCATGACTTCATTCTGATGACGATTTCTCTTGTCGATAGGAATTCCTCAATCACTGAAATAATGAAAATCTCTTGCCGATAAGTACCTACATATGATTTCTAATCGCTGTGACACCAGAAAAGTCCTACCGATAGGAACCACTTTTGTGCTTTGTCAATGAGATCAAATGTACTCGCCAAGAAATCTCTCCACCGAAAATTCCTTCTCACAGAAATGCATACCGCTATCGGTGGTTGACAAGACATTACAATGCTTGGTGAGACCACACACTAAAGAAGATAACTCCCGCCAAAGTGTTCACTCGTTCTGTAGTAGTCGGTAAGAGATGAAGTCATCAAGACTTGACCTCGAAGGAAAAACCTCCTGTCGATATGCTTTCTCCCTTATGATGGTTAGTGAGACATAAAGATCTCACTAAGAAATTTCTCCGAAGGAGACTTTCATGCTGTTGGGAAACTCCTAGTTGTCAGGATGATGATTGATGTCTTGTCGATAGGTGCCCGTAGGTGAATTCCACTCGCTGTGACATCCCTAGGGTCTTGCCGAAAGGCAAGATAGATGCACATTTAATCAAAAAGCATTATGGGTTGGGGAGACCCAAATAATCTCATATGGATAGGATCCATAATGTGAAGCATTTAGACTTGATGGAATTTATAGTGCAAGATGGTTAAATATGGGGAAAATATGCTCATGGTGGGACTCATCTGACAAATTTGTGAATATGAACATGTAAAATCATCAGAAATTTGTAGTTTTGACACCCCCTTTGAATTTCAAATGGAAAGAGCCAAGCCACTAGTCGGTGAGACATGAGGAAAGTCTTGCCGACTCTTGCCTTAGGGGATTTTATGACCAACTGAATTGAGGAATGCTTTCTAATTGAGTTCCTTTGGCCAATATCACCATGTGAATGATTTAATCCTGCAAAACAAAATCCCCATCAGCCATCAGGAGAACATAAAATATATCATGATGAAATACAGTATTGTCTATGATAATGTCATTCAACACCTAGCAAGGAGAAAACCAACTCAAGCAGAGACATAACCAAAATCAGATCAGACATAACAAAAGACAAAACACTGAGAAATATAAGAACTCCCAAGAGAAAAGTGAATAAGAGAGGAAAAGAAACCAAAAAGAAAAGGTGGGGGGACCCATTTTGTTCCAAATCAAAATGGGGTGGTTATGCAAGGCATAACAGTACCTCCAATAATGCTATAGGTGTCCTAAAATACCTCCCTAGTAGTATATAGAACACTCTAGAGTTCCACTTAGATATATAAATACTCTATTATTTACATACAATAGCTCAATGCTCCCATTACTTGGGTAATGTCTAGTCTAGTGTAGACAACAATGTGCATGAGACTCCCAACTACACTAGAATAAAGAGAATAGCTCATTTCCTCCATCTCACCTAGTGTAGAAGGACAATACTTTACTAAAAAAATTTTACCACACAAATAGGAAAACTCATTGGTCTACAATCATGCATGTTGAACTACTATAAAATAAATTCAACATACTTCCTTTGACTTAACCAATTTTTTGTTATCTCCATCTCTTATAATATCCATACCTAAGATAAACTTAGTATTCCTAGAATCATTCATAGAAAAAATAAAATAATTGAATCCCTAATAATGTCCTTACTATTAGCAACCATCATGGCATCCACATGTAAAGTGATAATAACAAATTGAGCACCGTCTTACTTATAATAAATATAGTGATATTATTTGGATGTAAAATATCCTAACCTCAAAAGAATAAAACTTATCATACCAATTTCTAGTATTTTTTTTTCAAAACCATAAAAAAATATTTAACTTGTAAACCAATTTCTCCTTATCTTTCATATAGTGCTCTAATCATATCATGTTGATTTTATCCTCTAATCTCCATACAAGAAAAAATTCTTCAAATCTATTTTCTCAACCTCATGGTTAAGTATAGAAACAATAAATAATAAAAATACAAGAGAAGTAAGCTTTATAATTAGAGAAAATATCTCACCAAAATCTATTCCCTCTAACTAGGAATGATCCTCAAGAGCCAACCTTACTTTGTATTTCTCTACGTTATCCTCAAAATTAAATTTCTTCTTGAAAACCTATTTTCATCCAACAACTTCCTCCCATTAGGTGACCAAACCAAGTCTTATTTGATGCTCTTCTTCAACACTATAATCTCCTCGTCCATGACCATAATTTAGGACTCACTATCATTTACATTCATTGCCTCCTTCAAAATTATAGGCTCATCAACATTAGTAGATGTTATGAAATATCTTGCACCTTAGAAGAATATGATATGAAATATGTTACAAATACTTGAAAATAATATGCCACTTTGAGGGGTTAACCTCCTAATCTACTTAGATGGGGATACCTCCAATATTCTTAAATATGAATGTAATACTCAATTTGATCATAATAAATAACATATACTTCCTATGTATACCATACTTATGTTGCAAGATGGTGTGTCCCTTGGTCTCCTTGGTGCAACACGACGCTTGGGTTCATGGCATGGCTTAACTGCCTCATGTGGATCTTGTATAAATCTAGTGGTTGTATCGGGCATTAATAGATTGATCTTTTGGTGCAATGACAACCACCAAAGTAACAATTTGTATCAAAGCCAAGGCCATGGGTTCAAACCCCTCATTTGCATGGGGGGGATTGTTACAAACTTGTGTGTCCTTTGGTCTCCTTGGTGCAATGTGGCACTTGGGTTCATGATATGGCTTAATCACCTCTTGTGGATCTTTTATAAATCAAGCGGTTGTATTGAACATTAACTGTTCAATCTTTTGGTGCAACGACAACCACCAATGTAACAACTTATGCCTTAGATACCACCTCGGCCAACTTAGATACTTAAGTATAACTCCTAGGATTCAACCATATACATATATAATTATAATAATGATTATGTAACTTATTTAAGAGTTAAGGTATCCACAAGATTACTACTCATAAAATAATACACTATAGGTTTATGAGTATTTATCATTTCCCCCCTCTTAACAAAAGCATTGTTATCAATGCTAACTTTTTCTTTTTCTTCTTCTTCATCTTTTTTTAAAAATTATTTCCTTCTTCTTTTGATGTTTCTTGTTCTTGGTATTCTTCTTGCTCTTTTTATTGGTTTTGTTCTTTTTCTTTTTCTTGTTCTTCTTGTTATAGATCAAATCTATCTAAAAAGTTCTTGTGGATAGGAATGGAAGATAAAAATTAATAGTTCTTGTCCATTGGGATATCTTTTTCAAATCAAAAGCTGGTATTGGCATAGTGTGATGGTTTATAGGTGGCATTGTTGTTCTTGCCACCAAGGTTCAAAACTCGTTGGGGTGGTATTGTTGATTAGTTGTATTCTAGTTCATAGCTTTGGTCAAAAGTATTTACCCCTTGAATAAAAAAAAATAGTTTTCAAATAATAAAAAAGACTTCTTTGGGTTGAAGGAAATAGGAAGATTGGGATGATGTTTGGCAAAAGGGAGACCCTCTTTCCTCTAACATAAAACTCTCAACTTAAAAAAACTCTCAACTTAAAAAAAATATCTACCCAACATATTTGGTTAGTTTTTTAGGGGATATGCTACTCAACAAGCTTGGAACAAGTGAGGATGATTTTTTTTTCAAAATTGCATAGTCATGAATCATGATCTTTATAAAAATATTAAGAAATTCCTCAAAATTTGTAACCCTCTAGGTGACTCCAATAAGTATAAAATTATTTGGTCTCTTCATCCAAAAAGTGAGTATACAACTTCAACTAGGTATTCTCTTCTCAAAAATCAAGCTAACATAGAATTTAATTTGAAAATACTCTAGAACTCAAACCTAATACCAAAAATATATTTTTTTGGGTTGACTATTGCTTGTAAAAAATTCTAATTCAAGATAACCTATCAAAAAAGGGATTTCATTTCCCCAATAGATGCATATTATGTGAATCCCAAGAAGAAGATATCAACCACCTATTTTTATACTACTCCTACTCAAGGGTTATTTTGGGAATTTACATATTGGAAAAAATGAATGTTCAATGGGTCATGACAAAAGATATGATATACTACATCCTAGGTTGGACCTCTCCTTATATGAAACCAAAATTATTGGAAATATGGAGCCAAATTATTCCACACATGACTTGGATAATTTAGGAGAGAAATAATTGTATCTTCAGAGATAAAGGAAAATATCCCTAGCAACTAAGCTACTCTATATGTGGTGTAATTTCAGAAAATATTAACAATTCTAGTATAAGAAGTGTTAAGGGATCTCCTTCAGATCAAGCAAGAATGGTCCTTAGAATTTGTAAAATGGACATAAACTTCTCCAACATTTTCAACTAGTCTTGCTTAATTAGGAAAAATAATTTTTTGAAATGCCCTTAAAAAAGATGGATCAAGCTAAATTTTGATGAAGCTTATAGGGTACAACCCAAGTCAAGTTGCTACTAGAGAGATCTTAAGAAATAAAAATGTGTATCTTGTTAAATGCTATGCTTCTTCAATTGGTAGGAAGATAAATAATGAAGTAGAAGTCATAGTTGTGTGGTGGGGCATTAAAAGAGCTTTGGTCAATAAAATCCAAATGTTGCATATTGAAGGAGATTGAAAAATTATCATCAAATTAATTAAAGAAGAAGCCGATTCTTATTGAAAATTAAAATAATATGTAAATAAAGTGAGTCATTCTTTAAATAAATTTGAAAAGACTACCATTTGAGTCAAATTTATAGAGAAGGGAATAAGATTGAAGATGCAATTGCTAACGTGGGGTTGGATGTTACTGAATGGAGAAATTGGATAGCATTCATATAACTCCCACCTTATGTCAAATTTAAATTAAAAATGACAAGAAATAATTATTTTTATGGGGAAAGTATTTTTAAAATAAAAAATTACCTTTTTCCAATCTCAAATAGGAGGAAATCGAGTTATGTTATAGTAATCATGACTATGATCATGAAAAGGGAAGAGAGCACTAATAGTGCTAGAAGTGTAATAATTTAAAACAAGATAATATTTGTCCCTTAGAAGCTTATAGAAAGGAGAGATATCAAGTACGATATATATCAAGTCATGAAATCAAGAAAAATAATAGTTTGATTAAAAAGATGAGATCCAAATGTATGGTGTTATAAATGCATATTATGACATAGAACTCCTTGAACTCAAAAGTCACCCTAATGATCTCAAGGGTTCTTTCACCCTTCTTATACTTAGAAATGCTAATATTTTTAAGAAGATTCAAAAGAGAAAAAATGTGACAAAATAGGAGATGAGAAACTATGAGTTGAACCCTCATTATGCAAAAATTTGATGGAGAACAAATAAATTATCTAGATATAGTTAAAAAATTAAGGGTGGTCAATTACTTTAAAGATATGGAAGACCATGGTTTTTTTCTTTCAATCCAATTGGTTGAGTCCTAGAACCAAAGAAATGTGAAAATTGGGGGAGTCTAATTTTCTAACATGAAAGAAATGATAAGAAAAGCTACATGCATTGATTGTAGAGGAAGAAATGTCAAGAGGATATCTAAAACTAAGGAAAAAGAGTTCATTGATTCCTTATTCAAGAAAGGAGAAATTCTTACCATATTGTATATGGATACAAGAGAGACAACTATTGAAGTCATGGGATGAAATAAGTTGGTTTCTCATAAAATAATTCTCTAGAAGGAAGATTACTTTATGCATTCGGGAACCATTTCCCACTTCTTCCTCACTTAAGGCATTAAAAAATAATAGGTTTCCCTTTCTTTATTATGTCCTCTATGGAATATTTAATCCTAAATGGTTAAAAACCCTTTAAACCAATGCCTAATTCTATTCCTATAATATCATTTAAGCATATAAAATACCCCTTTGTACGTGATAAATTAGCCTATGATTGGCAATAGTAGAGAGGATAATAAAAATGATACTTAGAATTCCCTTAAAAATAATGTTAGATGTCTAATGCTAGACTTTCAAAGAACACTATAGATAGTTTAAGAAAACCTTTTTAAAAAGCTAAACCCATCACTTGACAAATCCCAACCAAGGCTTCTTTTCATAATTTTGAAAGTTGAGAAGAGAGAGGGAACTATAGGAGGTGAGGATAATTTCAAATTAGGAAAAGTTGGAAATTAAAAAATGCATTGGAATTTCACAATCCCCTAATGATAAAAGTAGAAATGAAGACAATAAAAGGGAGGAGCAAATTGTTAATAATAAGACTAGTTTCAAAAATCCTTAGAAAAGAGGTTGCCCAAAAAATGACAAGATGCAAAGGATGAGGTTCTTATGGTCAAAACCAAGAATAAAAAGATTTAAATTCAAGAGGATATATCCAAAAGAAGGTCCATAAAATGGTGGTAGTTAAAATGGTGAATTCTACTAATAAGAAAAGAAAGAAAGACATTAAAAAGGATACTAGTATCTAGGAGGTATCCTTATATTCCAAGGAAGATTTTGACTTTAAGGATATGGACCCTACATTCAAAAGTTATGGGTGCATTGATTCTTCTAGAAATAACTGTAGGCTTGCTAAATCCCAAAGGAAGACTCTATCCCTCTTGTCCTTGAGTCAAATCCTCTTTCAATGTCATTTTAGGTTGGTGATAGTGAGTATCATAATGAAGATTAAGAGCATAGTGAGTAGCAGAAGGATGAAAATCACACTCAAAGGGTTAAGAGATAAAAAAGGGAAAATGGTCAACAAAGAAGGGGGGAATTGTAAATAAAAATAGAAAAGCTTGACAACAAAATTATGTAGCTATACAGTGTCAAGGAATTTAAACATGTGAAAAGAAATGATGAATTGTTCAACCATAAACATGGATATCTTATAAGAGAAAATAAAAAACTGGAAGAAAAGATTGAAGGAAATGAATGATAACGCAAAGAAGCTAAAAAGCATCAAGGCTACCAAGGAGGACATTGAAGAGGTAGATCTTGAAGAATGGAATGAAAAGTTCAACATTCTCTTTAATGAGTGGAGTGCTCTAGTGAGCCTCCAACATCTCAAGACTATCTAAGTGTGTGTTGTTTGACATGTTTTTTTCTTTAGTGCTAGTTTCTTGTTTTTGTTGTTGCCTGCTTATTGTTTTGAAGCAAGTTTTAGTTGCTATCTCTAATTTTTAGACTTTGTTATTATGATGTTTATTTTAATTTTTCTATCAAAAAATTTAAAATAATTTGTTAATTATATAAAATAAATAACTCATTAAATTGAAATAAAATAACTCTTAAATATTTAATATAATAATTTAAGATGGACATCTCTTGCATTTTTTTAGATAAATGAATTTAAGGTATTTATATTAATTTAATTTTATTGTTTACTTTGTTTTTGTTTAAATAACTTACTTTTGTATGTAACTTTTAATTTTAATTTTGGAAATGTCACTATCCATTATTTTTGTAATTTTTTTTAATAGTTTGAACAGTGTAATAAATATTAAATATGCTTCTATGTTATGTTTAAATAATTTCACTTGCAATAGTTATTGCATATTTTTTAAATTTAATGTATTAGGTTTAATAATAATAATAATAACGACACACATATTATGTATACATACATACATATATGAAGACATGTGTGTGTATGTGTATGTATACATAAAGTACACATACATGCACATACACATACATACATACATATATATATACATATATATTATGTATGCATATATATATCATAAACATTATGTATTTATATATATCTTTATATACATATGTACATATACATATATATATATATATGTAGATATATACACGTATATACATAGATACATACATATATATATGTATATATATGTATATGTATATATATACATATATATATGTATGTACATATATTCATACATATATGTATATATACATATATTCATACATATATATAAATATACATATACACACATATATACATACATTAGATATATACATGTATATGTATGTATATATATGTATCTATATGTATATATATAAACATGTATATATGTGTATATATATATATATGTGTATATATATATATATATGTGTATATATATATATATGTGTATATATATATATATGTATGTATGTATGCATATATGTATATACATGTATATGTATATATATACACATATATGTATGTGCATATATGTATATATACATATATTCATACATATACACATATACACACATATATACATACATTAGATATATACATGTATATGTATGTATATATATGTATCTATATGCATATATATGTACATGTATATATGTGTATATATATATGTATGTATGTATATATGTATGCATATATGTATATATACATGTATATATATGTATATATACATGTATATATATGTATATATACATGTATATATATGTATATATACATGTATATATATGTATATATATTGATGAAGAGTGGTAGGGAAGGAAAACACAAAACCACAAATGGAAAAGACACTCTACACAATGCTTTTCTCAAATACTCTTATGAGGAGTCCTAAACTCCACTATTCCTTCAAGGAATAAACCTCTCACACCTATGGTTATAAACTCAGACCACCCAAGGGATTTAGAAAAACTTGAAACATGTTTACATAGACCAAATAAAGGTTCAACAACCCACCTTGCACCTAGGGAACAACGATTATTCTTCATTCCAATGACGTAGGCCTCTTTCACCTTGAAGGCTTTTAACTTCACTCGGTAGGACAGTCACTTTGAAATCCACATGGAGGATTGTTGTGACACCAAACCACTGAGATTGGGCTCCCAACATGGACTCCTACAAAGCATTAAACCCACTCTTCTTGACTGTTAAAGCATAATCCACAATGGTCTATTCTATTGCTGCTCCAAGAGGCCTAATCCAAAGACCTACACCTGGGTCTTGACTACCTAGGCTCACCCCTGCACCCCAAAGCCATAATTTAGACTCCTATAGGTTATTTACACCTACCAACATCATCCCTAAGTTCCTCTTAAGCAGATTCTCCAAAATCAAGCAAAAACTCACTTTTTTGCTTATCAATTAAGCTTGCCACATAAAGATGTCAAGCTACAAATCTTACACCACTTCCTCCAATGAGTCTTCCATTCTCCAAGACCATGAGAACATGATGGTACACCCTTATATCTTCCATCCCACCTAGATTTAGCAATTTTACAATGTGGGAATGGAAGAAATATGCATTTTTCACCCAAAACCCTGATTTTAAGGGTTTTCAGACCACCCGAGAGTAAAATTAAGATATCTCTCTTAATACTCAATAAACACTCACCACTTTAGCACCAAAAGAAAGCTTATTCAATCATCTTTCCAACCATTATGGGATTTCAGCATAAAACAAAACGTACAGATTGTACCAAGCATGTAATCAGCAAATTCTACAGGAAAAACATGGGGTTTGAGACTACCCGGTAGTAAAATGGGGATAACTCACTCAATTATCTATGAAATCACACCATTCCAATGCCAAAAGAAATTTTATTCAATTATATATCCAACCATTATAGGCTTAGAGCATGGAACAACACATACAGGCCGTACAATGTATGAGAACAACAATTTCTTTATGAAAAGCAAAAAAAACAACTTCTTCGTAGAAACTCCTTCCAAACTTGTTCAACAGCCTTGCCTCGACCAAGAGAGGCATATTTGAAGCCTCCTAACTCCCTCCAATGTCCTTCAATTTCCATTTGAATCAGTTGGCTGTTGGAAACATAATTAGACTTCATTTTTACTCTTTAATGCCTAATTAAGGCAATTTAGACAATTTTCACCAACTTGCCTACAAAGATGCTTCCCAAATATGTGAAAGGCATCCAATCAAATTCAAATGATCAAGATGACTCCCCTCAAGTGTCTAGTTACATCAAGGCATCCTTATTTCATTAATTCACCAAAATGCACTAGACTTACAAAGGAAGATGGAGACCTTGTTTGTACAAAAAGTTGGTCATCAAGACCAAAACTCCACCAAATCCCTAGGATACCTATTACAAAGCAATGAAATGGTCCATGAGACCTTATTCCAACATTAGAAAAATAAAACAAAACATAACAAATGATTCTAGGTCCCTTAGACCCATGGGTGCTCCTGCACCATATATACATAGATATATGTACACATATATGTATATGTACACATATATGTATATATACATATGTATGTATATATATGTATATATGTACATATACATATGTATGTATATTTATGTATATATACATATATACATACATATGTATGTATGTTTATGTATATATACATATATACATACATATTTGTACATATACATATACACATACACACACATATATGTATATGTATACACACACATGACATATATACACACACATATATATGCATGCATGTATTTGAGATATTAAATCAATGCATGGAAAATCAAAGCCAATAATTGTTTAGAGTGTGGGACTATAAGTTTCCCCACCAATTTAAAGCTTTTAATATTCACACATGATAGCATTATAAGGTCTTGTGTATTTATTTATTAGGAGTATAAACATCATGAAACCTTTTAAGCAGCCCCACCACATTAGGAACACAAATGGTCAAATTCTAATCATTTAGTGTCAAGGTTTAAGGGATATTTTCCATCAAATTCATAAAGGCATGGTCCAAACCTTGTCTCTTATGGTATGAAACCTATAGACTTAGCAAGAGTTGATTTTTGATAAACTTTTTGTGAACTATTTAACTTTACCAATAAATCAATGATCACTCAACAAACCTCACATATTATGATATTTTATCAAAACTCAATTACAATTTTGTTATTTAAACTCATGAACCCATATTTCACAAATAATGATCCACATATAAACCCATTTTAAAATTCCAACCAATAAATTTCTAAATTTTAAAAACCCATTTTAAATAACACCACAAAAAGCAATAACCTGAATACCTTCCATTAATAAAGACTACAATAAATATTGTATTTAAACAGAATAGATAAATAACATAACACCTTTGGCACAGTGAAAGCTTCCCAAGATATATCACCTTTAGAAATAATGTCAGTCCAAATCATGGAGTTTGGTGGCTTCTCAAAGGTCAAACAATCCACCAATGCTCATAAAAAATCCAAACATAAACAGTACTTATTCTCGTCCACATGCATTTCCTACCTAAGCAATCCAAGGAATGAGTTTGAACTTCATGGATTGGATTCTTACAGTATTATTAACTGCATTAAAGCTCAAAAAATATCGACCCAGAGAAGTTATAATAACTGCAATGAATGCCAAAAGTCTGAACAGGCGAGTCTGTCAGTGGAGCCCACTTTTGCCTACTTTTTATAGGGACCCACAGACGTTTCTTTCAGTCTCAATTCTCTTCAAATATCTACCATGCCTGTCTTGCATGGCAAGTTTTGATCCAGTGGAAGTTGAAGAAAGGAGCACAAAACAATAAATGCATGTAATCTGTGTCGCTTTCCATTATCGATCTGATGGGAAAACCTCCATCACTCCCTTCGAAATCGTTTTCGTTTGTGAACTACCTACCCAAAAAATATCTGATTCTTCCGGGCTTGTTGGAGTGATGGGTTCAGATTCCATGGCTGACGAAAGCAGAGAAGTACCCATTACTGGTTTAAGTTTGATGGTGGTATCCTTGGATTTAATAATTTTCAAGCTTCAAATGCAATCATTTTTTTTTTCATCTGGGTATTGAATGCCAATTAATATTTTTGGCAGCAAAAATAAATGCATTGATTTATAATTATAGAGCATAAAAGTAATGCTTTATATTTTTTTTACATGATTTTATGATATTAATTTTATGTAATTCTAATAATAATTTTTATTTTTATTTTGTGTGGATGTCTTTAATACATGGTTATAATATTGATGTCATTTTTGTTGTATTTGTAGATACCAAATTTACACTAAACATTTTCTTATGTCATGTCGTTTAGTTCAAAACTTTCCTAGTCTAATTTCTAGAGTATTGTCCAAGTTGAACTAGATCACACTCATGATTTTATCCCTTGACTAAACTGTGGTTCTAGTCTCACCTCTCTAATTTTAAATTCAAATTTAGTATTCTACCATGTTGACACTAGAACATGACTATTACTTCTTGTCCAATGCAACAAAGGTTTCAAATCGTGTATCTAGGACTTGTATCTAAAAGTGCCACTCTAGGTCATTCTAATAGATGATGAGGAATGAGATGAACAATTAGGACAACACATTCACATATTAGTCACTGGCACTTAGAATTTGAGCTATCTATACACCAACATATAACATTATTTATTTTTTGTTTTAATAATTGTTGAATTAGTCTCAAGGTTTGATTACTATCAAGGAAGTTGATCACTCTTCCCTTATGTTATAGTAGTTCTCAATGGTGCTTCTTAGAACCATCCAATATTTTCTTACATAGACATACATTAGGTAGACATCTTATTCGTGTATGAAAGATTTGTTTTATAGAGAACAAGATCTCACTATAGAACAAAATTTGTGCCTCCTATATTAGATTGTGGGAGCATGATTGCTTCCCAAGATATAAAATTATTAGATTTTAATCATTTCATCCATTTGATAAAAAAATGAGATTAGTTCTCAACTTATGAATCTTGGTCACAATTTCATTACATTTAAAGTATGTATCACATTGATTTCAAAATAAGCTCTAAATTCTATCTATGTTTGTGTGTGTTTGTGTGGTAAATAAACATGGGTAACACACCCAGTAGCCACCAAAAAGAACAATGAACACTCAAGCTCTAGTAACCAACTAGTTCACTAGATTCATCTTGACACAAGTACAATATGTTCCCCATTGTCACTAGTGCTATCCATGCCTAAAAGGGGAACTATTTTGAAAATAGTCCCAAGATTAATCACAAATAAGTGTCTTTGTGTCTACAAATGTTGACCTCCTCACCAAACTAGAGAAAAGAAGCTAACAAGCACATAATTTTTTAAAATAATTTTTTATTCTATTACTTTGATCAACTGATTTCATACAATCCATACACACCAAAACCTAAAAAAACTATAACCCAAAATCCTTATAGTCCAACATTAAAGAAGGGAGAGAAAATTACCTTGGCCCTCCTTACACTATTCTTATATTCAAAATAATATGGTTTGCATATGTGGGGAGAGGGAAAAATTACATAAGCCCTCCTAAATCCCCCAAAGCACATTTACATTTCCTACATTCGTCACTTATAATATGAGGCATAGTTTCTAGAAGATTGTCCTCATCCTTCTCATCACAACAATAAAGTGGAACATTAAAATTAGCCTTAGTAGATAGTTTAACCCTCAAGTTTCTAGCAAACAATTTTTAGAGTCAATACAAGCACAATGCAAGTAAGTTCAACTTTGATGCAAGAGCCAATCAAGTGGTGGTTAGATGGATAGTTTGTTCTATTTTTAGAATAAATATATCACAAATGGTGGTTGTATTATTTTTATGGTCTATTTGCGGGCTTATTTGGTGGTTGTTGTAGTTTTCTTGATTTTATTCAAGAAATTGAGTGACTAAAACTTGTGGTAAATTCAAATTGGTACTTGTTTCCATTGTAATCTCTAAGTTTTCCCTTGTTTCTTTATGGAAGTGGTTTATAACTTGACCCCAAATTTAGAATATTCTTAAAATGTGAGTTTATAAAGTTTTTTTCTATTTGTTGTAGTCCATCTGGATTTGTTTTGGAACCATTTTTTTACTAGGATTTTCTTAAATTGGAAGATATTCCCTAATATTTTTAATATTTCTTTTATCTAGTCTTTCATCACTCTAGGGCACATTTGGTGTGAATATTGAATTAAGGGAGAATGGTGACTTGCTTTGTTTGTTTGTTTTCTGAATGTTGAATGTTGCATGCCTCATAATGAAATTGATGGTTTTCTTTATTGTTTTGTTAAATGTTGAACATTGCATGTCTTGTGATGAAATCAAGGGCTTTCTTTCTTCTCATTTTATTGATATTTTTTAGTTTTTATGATATTTTTAATACAATTTTTTTTAATAAAACTTTATTCTTGTATTTTTTAGTTATTAGATATGATCTAATTGTCCATTTTATTGAAAATAAAATTATTTTGTGAATGCAAAAGTAGGATGGTTTTTTACTAATGTAATTTTCTATATTTTTGGTCTTTTTGAGTTTCAAAATTGAATATGAATTCATCATCAGGGCCCCTAAAGTCTTGGATTTTAGATTTCATCCCTACTATACCTTTCCTCCTCCCACCCACCCCAATCTATATCTTGGTGGGAGCCCCTACTATTTTCCAGGGCTTTTCACTATCCATGAGTGCCCACTAATTACGAGATGGGATTGTTTAGTACATAGACTATCAAAATTCATCTTATTTAAAAATATTGGAAAAAAAAAATAGAGATATAGTAAATCAATCAAATTTTATTCTAAGCAAGAGAAAATAAAAATTTTACTTTCCCAATGGTTGTATGCTAATTACTAATTTAACTACCTCTCCAATGAAAATAAATAAAATGTAAAACAATGATCATCACTAATTCCTAGCTTATTTCCTCATAGATCCAAAATAGTATACATCCTTTGCTACAATAGTTGTTTCATTTACTTGATGACAAGAAAGAAGATAGGAATATTGAGGCAATATTGGCAATAGAATGGGTGAATCTTAGGAGCTTGTATGAAAAAATAAAAAAAACTCATGAAGCCTTGTATCAGCATAACAATGGCAATGGGTGATGCAATGCATGAACTTGATTTCACAAAGGTGATTTTCTAGGGAATGACAACTCCAAGCAAGGATGAAAAGAATGAAAATACAATGATAAGCCTCTCTTAATGAATGAATGAATGAATGCATCATCCAAAGCATATACCATATAATTAGAATATAAAGTGATATGTTCAAGGGTGGTGAATATAGAATTATAATTCAAATTGTGGAGGATAAATGGTTTAGGCAAATCCTAGGCCATTTTGGTGTATAAACTAGGAGTGCACTAGAAAATTCCACCAATTTATATTGAAATCCTTGAATGCAATATAGAAGGTCACAAACATAAATGAAAATAGAGATAAATAAGTGACAAATAGAACAAAAAATTGGAAATAAATATAGAAGGTGAAGTAGGAAATGTAGGGTAAGGGTATAAAAAGGGAGAAAAGAGAAGATATACAAGTCCTAATGCCCAAACACATTAGAAACATGATGAAAAGGGATTAAACTTGTGTTAACATGAAAATGGGATGTAGGTACCTATTACTTTGCATCATCTACAACTTTAACAAGAGAAGGAGGAACAATGCTACAAAATTACCTAAAGAGGAAAGGCACATGAGAGAAGCACAACATAGAGATAGATGGGACACATGAAAACAAACTATCTCAAAGAGTACAAGCACATGCAATACAAACAATAAAAAAAAAAAAAATGCAAGAAAAAAAATAAATAAAAATGTAAAATGCATTGAAATAAGGAAACAACATTACACAAAAATCAAAGACTAACCCCTAAAAGTGGTGGCATAATAGATTACATGCATAGATAGGGGACAATAAAAAAGGAAAATTTTTAAGTATAAAGTGGGGTAAGAAATAAAGTAAAATGTGTCTAATTTACACTTAGTGGAGGCTCCTTGATTATTAAATACTTATTATAAAATGAAGAGAACTAGATAAATCATCAACATCAATTGATGGAGTAAGGTAGATGTAAGGGATGGGATGTTGGTGGTGGAATGAAATGGAGGGGTAAATGATAAGGAAAAGATAAAGATGGTGAAGGAGATGGAAGAAAATCAATAGCGAGTGCATCAAGGTAATGAAATAGTGTATCATCTACTAAAATATATTACAACAAAGAATGGGTAGGACCATATAGGATGTAAAATGGAGGATGGGAAAGGGGAGAAGTAGAAGGAGATAAATAATTATGATTATGTGAAGGAGAGGTATTAATAGAAGAAGAAGGATAGGGAGGAGGGGTATGTTTCTACAAAACTAGTTCAAGATCTAATGGAAAAGTTCTCTTATCTCTAGGCGGATGGTGATGAATATGTGGAAAAATTGTGTGGGTCAATGAAATGGGAAGAATCATTAGTTGTGGATGAGAATGAGAAGAAGAAGTTGGAGTAGGAAATAGTGGAGGACATGTAGAAAAACTTGAGGTACAAAAGGCTAGGAACACAATTAGTGAGAGATTGTCCCTTAATATGTTGTGAAGGAGAAGGATCATGTTGTCTATGATGTAAAATGAAATAATATGGCAATTCATGGTGTACATTCAAATGCAACTTAAGAAATTTTAGATGTCTATAATTGAGGTTATTATTGTGAAATTAATATTTTCATGTCACAATCTACATAATCATTAAATTTTGGATTATTTTGTTTATAATGTGGAATTTTAGGTAAGTAAAATTAGAATTGGTGTAAATTGGTTTAAATATAGATCATGACATGGCAATAATATGGTTTCCATGAATAATTTTAAGAAATTGATGCAAAATAGAATGAAAAATTAAATGTATTCATCCAACTAAGATATTCCAACAAGAACATCGAAGCGATTAGATATGGGAATCATATGAGAAATAATATTGTCAGCCTTAGAGAAAACCTTAATAGATAGGATAATACTACCTAAATTTTAAACATAGGTCCCATTATAGAAATTTCAATATATATTAGATTTAGGATATGGCTTTAATGGTACGTATTGTTAGAAAAGGGCGTCTCAACCTTACAATTATAAAATGTTACCATTTATATTAAGTTTACATTTTAGCACATATGGCTTCAAAATTTTCCCTAAAGCTACAATATTTTCCCTAAAGCTACAAAAAGGAAAAATAAGTTCATGCCGGTAAAGTTTCGACCCAATGTCATGACTAGATTTCAAGATATTAAAGTTTCCATTTTTGAAAGTTTCAAAGTCAATTTTGAGGAACTTAAAGGTCATTTTTGTGTCCAAAAGTGGTCATAACCATAACATAAGGTTATATCTTGACAGAGCACTTCATGAGATTTCCAATGGTTCAAATGGTTCATCAATCAGACTCCCAGATCAAAAGTCATGGCCTTTAGAAGTTGGTTCTCTTGAATTTGGAAATGTGAAAACATGTTGGACACATAAAGGAGTTGCAAGGGGGAGTTACACATGTTGGTGTGCTTTTAGATTTGAGCATGGATGGCTTTGAAATTTTTCCAAAAGATATGAATGGCCAAATAAAAATATTGATAAAGTCTCGACCCAAGGTCATGTCTAGATTTCAAGATATCAAAGTTTTTGTTTTTTAAAGTTTCAAAGTCAATTTGAGGCACTTAGAGGTCATTTTTGGGTTCAAAAGTTGTTGTTACTATCAAAGAAAAATTTATATCTTGATAAAGCACTTTCTAAGTTTTCCAACGATTCAAACGATTTGTCAATTAGGCTCTCAAATCAAAATTTATAGCCTCCAAAAGTTGGGTCTCTTGAATTGGCAAATAAGAAAATGTATTGGACACATAAAAGAGCTATAAGGGGGAGCTACACATGTTAGATGTATAAAAGAGATGTAAGGGGGAGTTACACAAGTTGGTGTGTGTTTCGGCACATCATAGGGCATATTAGATTCAAGATAAGTTGGGTGATACTTTTTGGGTTGTTTTAGCTCATGATTTTGTAAATACCATTTGATGGTTTCATGTATTGTATCTCTTGTATATTAGATGCTTGAAATGGAGGTTGAGTGTGAGAGTCTTATACATGTTGAGTTTCCTTTGTGTCTTTGGTTTGTGGTACTCTTGAGAGAGATTTCTCAACAAGTACATTGTAATCTTGTTGATATTTTTAATAATACATTGGGTGGCTTTTGGAGTGTGGGGATTTTCTCCCCAAAGGATTTCCCCCACGTAATTCACTATGTTGTGGTATGAGTGATATTTATGTATATATTTTAGCTTTTGTAACTATTGAAAATTTTCTTTCATAATCCTCCTTTCAAGATTAGTAGGAAGTTGTTCCAGTACCTTAGCTTCCTTACATGTACAAGTATTGTAAATTTATTCTTTAGTTCCAAGGTTGAAGGGGAAATTAAAATTACTTCACAACATTCACCATTGATGATAAAATTAATGTATAAGGGATCATGAAAACTATTTTACTACATTTCCTTGCTCGATAATGTGATGATAGGGAGTTCCATGGAAGAATCAAAAGGAATAAAATTCCATTTTGAACTAACTATTTGTATATGATACCAATAATGTCATCAAAATAAAGTGGGGGATATTCATAGACAATGATTATAGAAGAACTAATTTCATCAAAGAAATGTGGGGGATTTTTGGAGGAAGGAAGGTTTTCAATGAATTTATAATTGTTTGAATAATGAGGGAAGTGAAATAGTAAATATTTGAATATTTTGGTTTGGAGATTCCATGGAAGGGCTAATTTTTTCATTAAGTTCTTCTACATAATTGAATTTTATATGTTTTTATCACATACATCTCTTAGTGTCATGGTTAGAAGCCCTATGATATTGATAGAATGCATTAGCAACATATTTTTTGGTAGCTTAGAAGAAAATTTTCAAAAGGCTAGATGTAGGGAAGTTGGAAAATATTTCCTAGAAAGGGATTGAGTTATAATCAATTTTTAGTATTTTGAAAGCCTGGTGAATTTTTGGAAAGGTACATGCCAGAAAGAAATAACACTAGAAGGGGGGAAGGTTAAGGAAGATGAGGGGGTGAAGTGATAGATAGTGTGGGATTGGTTCTTATTAGTATGAACTTATAGATTCCTTTGTCTTATTAATAGTTGTGAAGGGTTTCTTGTAAAGTTTAGTAATTTTTTTTTTTTTTTTGATGTCATAGTCCTTCGTATGGAGGCCTTACTAGTTCCTTATCTATTTTAGTCTCATAGTCCCTAAGATCTATATATAGGTTCACAAAAGTGTTACATATTTTTTAAACAACACATTTGTAAGATTAAGGGAATGGGATTATATATATAAACTTGTTCAATTTCTATATTGGGAAATAGTAGTGCATCTATCATAAAATTTATTATAATTTAAGGATAAAGTCAATAAATTTCTCTTGTTGCCCTTGCTTACAATGAATGGGATTATAGAAGTTAACTTTAAGTGAGATTTGGATTTGAAAGTGATTGATAAAGTCTTTGGTTACCATTTTGAAAATTATCCTAGAACAATATGCTAAGGAATAGAAGCACTCAAGGGCATGTTCCTTGAGTGAATGAGGAAAGAGTTTAAAAATGATGTATTCATTGTAAAAAAAATATAGGAAAAAGGAAAACATTTTTTAACGTGAGTGGTAGGATTTATTGTTCCATCACATAAAGGAAGACATGGAGTTGTAAAGTTGGGAGGTAAAGAATGACCTAGAATTACATATGATAGATGATTATGATAAAGGTCCATTGTTAACTCTTCTGAGTTACTAGGTAAGAATCATTTTTATTTTTATTTATTTATTTTCTAGAGATGATATAACACATGTGGCATGGCAGGGGATGGATAAGGGTAATGATTAATTCTTCTTCTAGGGATGAAAGATAAAATACTTCTAAGAGGAAACCAAGAATTGGAAAGAAACAATACAAATATATGAAAAAAAAAATTGGAAGAGTTGTAAGGAAGCTAAAGTAGTGGAACAACTTCCTACACTAATCTTGAGAGGAGAATAATGCAAAAAATTTATATATCTTTAATAGTTACAAAAACTTAAACACAAATAAACACAAATATCATGCATACCATGACATAGTGATTTATGTGGGGACAACGCTTTCGGGAGAAAAACCCCACACTCCTGCCCAATATATTATTCAGTAAATCATAAAGATTACAATATACTTCCAGAGCAAGCTTCTCACAGGAGTATCACCACTCAGAGATCAAGAGACAACATGAATGCTATCAGACTCTTAGAATACATCACCGTCTCTCTACCATACTCATAATACAACACCCTCATAAAATATGCTTACATTTTACGGCAAGACAAACCAACAAAATATCCACCATTAGATCTAAAACCTAATAATTAATGGTCTAGATTTACAATGTATCATTTATCTAATGTATGTCATCCATTTTAGTAGTTTCCTAAGAAAGTTAACAATTTTTTTCTTACATGCATCCCATTCTCCCCCTTGATGCCATTGTATATTGCACCTAGTGGTGTAATTAGGAATATATATATATCAACAATAACCTTTATATAATTGCAAGGTTGAGACATAATTTTTGAACAAATATCCCACTTGTTGAACACCTTGTAATAGCAATGGGAGGGAGTAAACATTGTCTCTTAATTGCTAGGGGCCAAAAGGCCCATAATCACTTAACACCATCTAAACTTCTTTGTGCTCACACACTTAGTTAAAGAATCAACAACATTCATCAAAGTCTCTACCTTAAACAGTTTCACCCTGCCATCTTCAACCATATCACGAACAAAATGATACTATACATGAACATGTGCTTGGTCCTGGCCTGAAATGTCAGGTTCTTGGCTAGACATATCACACGCTGATTATCACAATAAATTGTCATTGCACCTTGTTTTATTCCAATATTTGAACATAGTCTTGTTGATGTGTTTTTTATGCACTTCTCAACACAAGCAGTGCGTAGGTGCACTAGACCTCTCTTGAAAGACAATCTTCCACAATTAGATTGCAGAACACTATCCCAAGGTTTCTAATGTTACGTCTTGACAGTGCTTGGAATATCTCAGTTGTTTGATGTGATTTACTGGAATCACAAGGCAGACTTACAGATGAGTTACAAAGCATGGGAAGTTGGGTCTTGAAATGGAGTTCCTAAGATGAAGAAGTTGTGCATTTGCTATAGGTTCAAACAACAGTCTTGAACTCCATTTTATCATTGGATTTAGCTTTACAATGTGCAATGAACCTTTCCTAAGGTACTTACTAAAAAAAAGGAAAAAGGGAAGGGAAGAGAGAAGGTTCCTAGATTTGAAACTACAAATGAATAGTGATCATGGAGGCTGCTATAGTAGACAAACTCCCTAAACTGGGTTTTGCTTGGCCAAGAGAAACCTACAATTACACAAACCTAGTGCGATCTTCTAAGGACTATAGATTTTCAAATTGCACATGCACATCATGCACATGCGATTGAACTAAGTTGCAGCATTGAAATCAAGAAGCCCAGACTAACTTTACATAGCAATTTGTCATCAACAAGTGCTAAAAGTATGGGTTGAAAGTTCATCAAATACCATAACAACAATTTCCATTATCACCTCCATTCAAGAATCTACAACTAAAACTACTATGGAAGTTGAAACATGCATACATAAAGAGAAAACTCAAAAGGAACACCCATAAATCATGCAATGTTACTTTCTATTGCTATAGAATTTTTTTACATTAGTTCTCCAACCCTTACAAATGAGGGGCAAGCCCCTATTTATAGTTTTCCAAAGCCCAAATGAATGGCTAGGATCAATTTGTAATGAATGGCCCATATTCAATTACATTAGGGTTTCACCTACCTCACAATAGTCAACAATTTTAAAATACATTCCTTGTCTTTTCTCTATTTTTTCATCTAGTGCCAGTCACTATAGAAATTTCGTCATTTAGCTGATTTCCCTTTTCACTGTAGCAGAAACTGTCTAAAAGTTTCCCTCTTACTTGATGTGTTTGCAGTGTTGTTCCTTAGATCAAATGAGTCCACTGACAATTGGCATCAATAGATTGGTTGCCCTTGATTCAGGCAGATAGCTACCTTATGCTTTCTTCAAGGCTACCCCCTTGCATTTTTGTCCTTGAATTCCTTGGCACATGCCTTCTTCTAACGCCGATCCTATTGGTGGGTGCGAAGGGAAGAGGTGAACATGAAACAAATGGTGATAGGAGCGATGGGCTTTCCTTGTTCAACTTTCTCAATCAGTGTCCTTGACGAACCTGTGGTAGGCTTCTTGAATCTTGCATACATGAAGTGTTGTAAGTGCTTTCATACACAAATCAAGGAAAACTATAGTCAAATCTTGCAAAATCCTTGTTAGATCCATCCATGCATAATCAAAAGATCATAATATTCATATTTGGAGCTCATTTGGACCATAAACATCAATGCGGGCCCAAGGGGGCAGGCAGTGAACAAGGGACAACAAACTAGAAGGGAAGTTCCCGGATCCCACAAAACTTAGAAAAACCAAGATTTTTCAATTATAGCACATGGGAAAAGGCGAAGGAAGAATGCCCAGAAAAAAATCCTTAAGATTGGACCGATTTGAAAAAAGTAGAAGCTCAAAACGACCATGGAGAGACAGAGTCCCAGAAATGGCCATGGAGGAATCAGGCTTCGGAGGCTGAGCCACCAGGGTTCCATGGATGTTCCAAAATGGCCACGGAGAGACAAAGTCCTGAAAACGGCCACGAAGGGGCCGGACTTTGGAGGCTGGGCCGTTGGGGCTCCACGGATGTTCCAAAACAGCCAAAGGGGGATGAAGCTCTGAAACCACCGAAACTTTACGAAACATTGACGTAACTTTGGTAGTTCACTTAGGCACCATGAACACATCCCGAATCCACCAAAAAGTTGGCCCCAAAGTCAAAAATGTGGAAACCGGACTGGCAAGGGTCCACGAATGTTTCCAAAATAGTAGGAACAAGACAAAAGATAGAAAGGGGATGAGCGACTTTATTTCTCTGTGGATTTGAATACCCTAAGTAGGTGAATTTGGTAAGGGGAATATGATCATTTGAAGGCACATGACCAATTTGGGCTTGGAAAATGGGGCACACAAAACAAGACAGAAGAAAAGTAGCTTATCGAGAGCGAAAAAAAGGGGGTCCCTACCTACGGCGGGGTGTGTGTGAAAAACATGCATAACAAATGGCAACTCACTGGGGAAATGCTCCAGAGCATTTTGATGCCAACTGGAATCACGAAACCAGAATCTCTAGTTCTGACCTTCACGCCAAGGAAAACAAACGAGATGCCCAATCAAAGGATCAAAACCACTAGCCAACCCAACCTTCAGTATGCTGAAAATCCAAGTGTGCGCAATTGCGTTAATTCCCATCTTTCAGTTGCTATAGGAACTCAAGCTCTGTCAAGTTAAGCTATGTAGTTTATTCTAACTCCAAAAGCATCTGGGATATTGCCTCACTGCCAGTCAGGCATCCATAGCCCCGATGAGGTTTTCATTGTGATTCTCCCAAACATTGCTCTACTGCCAGCTGGGCATCCATAGCCCTGGTAGAGTTGCTCAGATACCCCCAAAAAGTTGAATTTTCTCTTTCTTTTAATTTTCAATGTTTTCTTTCTTTCTTTCTTTTCTATTTTCAGCTCTTTTATTTCAACCCACAAGCATTGTAGCTCGCTTAGGGCTGAGAATCACAGTGGCGGTGGAGCAAAATTTTAGATTTTTCACTTAACCAGACTTCACAAAAGGCCCTATAGTGACCTTCAGATTCTTAAAATGTGTAAGAGCTATAAGATTTCAGAATACGTCAGAGATGGATTAAACCAACAACTTATCCTCTTTGAATCAAACACCCAAATCACTTGACACTAACAGAAGGCCTTCACCATCCACTCTGAAGACTTGATTAGAGTTTGACAAATAAATACGTAGAACAACCCCAGGCAATAATTATGGTTGTTGTGCACATAGATGTGCCCAGCTAAAAGGAACAACAAAGCGAAAGCAAACAAAAAGAAAACAACCTACAACAAACCAACTAACCTAAGGAAAGCAGCAAAGCGGAGTATTTACAAAGCACTATGTTCAGGCAGGGCGAGCTGACATTAACATTCATTTGATTTCGCAGTGCATGTACAAGAAAATGGGCGATCATTATCATTCTTAACCATGCAAACTTATCTTTATATTCTAAAAAAAGAAATTCAATGTTGCAGCACTCAAGTACAATCACGTCATCATGAAAAATTAGTAATTGAGGAGGCTCGTTGAACCCATGGTTAATCCATAAACATGTTTGTTTTCCCTTATTCCCATAATCAAAATAATAAGTGCAGTTATGAGAAATAATAAAGGCAAGGAAGGATAGAACCTGGATGTCGTCACATGGAGGTGGCAACATTGGACAGTTGAGAGCAAGCATAACATCCTTGATTGTTGCATCGGTAGCCTTGAGCGGGCGCGATGGAGGGTGCAACACTTCAGACATTAAGCTTGCATAAGGCTAGGAGGACGGGGCAACAAATAGCTCTTCCAATCTACCAATGGGACCTACAACCTCGGTTGAAAGTTCTTCAAAAAGAAATACTTCTCCACATTGATCATCTACAAACTTGGGATCCACTTGGTTGCTGTCCTCAAATGACAGTATGTTGTCTCATCTCCTTCCCCAAGTGTCACCTCCTTTTTATGATATTCAATGTCATGGGATAATGACATGGACAAGTCTATCCTATTGCAGCTCCCTAAATATGAAGGAGGATGAACAATGGTCAAGGTGGAAGGACTTCTAGTTGCGTCTTGTAGTTGGTCAATTCTGTCATACTTGTTGGAAGCCATCAAAATACCCCCACCTTTGTCTTCTTCCCTTTGTTGTTCATGCATCTCATTATGACATTCACTTGTTTACTCATGCTCACTATCGCTGTAAATGGAGAAGGAGCTCCTCTCCCAATTTGGAAACTCTAGTGCATCACTGTTCGGGGGCTCAAGTAGTATGTATTCATCGCTACCGTCCTCTGGGATGTGCTCTTCCTTGACATGAGCATACCTCCGTAGTGCAACTCCCAATGGAAAGAAGTCATCAATCGATGGCACCTCATCAAGGGGACCAAAATTCACTATGCAATCTCCCTCCAAAGACTCGCCAAAAAGCCCATCATCCATGGCACACAACTACTCTTCAAGAGGAAGAACTTCTTGATGACTGGTGGACAACATTCCCACTTGATCTACTTCATCACTCAGAAGTTTGAGACTGTATTGCTGTCCTTCTTCTATTGCTGCCCCAACATCCTCTTGAGGTCCACCTTCAGCCGAGTTGCCACTTGGCTCTGGCTCTTGGTCTTCTACTTCAATCCAAACAAAAATTAGAGGAGGTCAGGCGCTTGGCTGCTCCACTTGTCCTCTAACTTGTTTGATAGCCTCTTTGCAAAACTCGCATGCAAACTCAGAGTGTGATGAATCATGAAGTCTGCACCAATTAAGTAGTAGTAGTACCTCCAAATCCACTTGGTATTTCAGCTCTGGCCAATCCTTTGATAACTTTGAGATGAGCTGGTCATATCTCTCCATGATTGGGTCCTCATCATCACTTGAAGAAGAAGCTTGATGGTAGATAGCTGTGGCGAGTGGTTGCTCTGACTCCTCCAAATCTGCATTTTTAGATTCTCGATCGCTGTCGTTTATGAAGGAGAGGTCTTCCAGTCTGATTTCACTTATGTCTTCATCATCATTTTTTGCTGCTCCAAGGTTGTCAACTTTTCCTCCTTCCTGTTCTTCAGCATCTTTGTTGGTTGTCCCAACATGCACTGTTGCAGACTTTGTTGATTCATCAACTTCCAATGACTCCTCTTCTAGATTAGAGGACTGCTCTTTGCTGATAGAGGAAAGGCTTTCCAACTCCCTTCCAACTAAATTTTCATCACAACATTCTGCTTTCCTACTAAAACTAGCTTCTTCCTTTTCATTTTTAGCTTCAACATTCATTGTCCCAACACTAGCTCGTGTCAAATTTCTTGGTTCATCTTCAATGTGTTGTCCTCTGAATGTTGACAAATCTTTTGCCTCATTGGATAACTTCTCATCATTGGGAGTTGGCTGCTCCAACTTATCCGAACAACCCTTGGCTTGAGCAATGATTTTTGTGCATGACGAGCAAGTGAATTCAGAGTGGGGTGTATTGTGAAATCTACACCAACTAGACATCAATATTTCCTCCAATCTTGGTTCGTCTTTGTTGCTCAGATGTTCTTGGATTAGCTCCTTAAATTCCTTGGCTGCCATGGTTTGCAATTCTTCCTGTGGGTCTTCGGGAGCCAAGGGCTAGTATATTTCCCAAAAGGGAATTTCTCCCTGCAAGATCCTTTCGATTTTGCTCAAGAAAGTCAAACATCCCAATTCGTTGTGCCTATGAGTGCAATGGATCCGACATCTATTTTCCATCCAATGCAAATTACTGCAATGGCTTCTTCAATCTTTTGTTCAAATCTGCATGCAACTGAGAGATGTTGATTTGTGTGTGCTGCTCCATTTTGACTCAGGTTCTACTTGCCTTAAAAATTTTCTAATTTTTAGCATTAAAAGAGATCTCTCTATCTCAGATTTCTTCTTTGGAAGTGCTCTTTTCAATTTCCAACTTTCAACTTTGTAGCCTCAACATGTCATGCCCTCCTTCTAGTGCCAGATCTGTTGATGTGTGTTTTATGCACTTCTCAACACAAGTAGTGCATAGGTGCACTACCTCTCTTGAAAGACAATCTTCCACAATCAGATTACAGAACACTATCCCAAAGTCTCTAATGTTAGGTCTTGACAGTGCTTGGAATATCTCAGTTGTTTGATGTGATTTGCTGGAATCACAAGGCAGACTTACGAATGAGTTACAAAGCATGGGAAGTTGGGTCTTGAAATGGAGTTCCTAACATGGAGAAGTTGTTGTGCGTTTGCTGTAGGTTCAAACAACAGTCTTGAATTCCATTTTATCATTGGATTTAGCTTTACAATGTGCAATGAACCTTTCCTAAGGTACTTATTAAAAAAAGGAAAAAAGGCAGGGAAGAGAGAAGGTTCCTAGATCTGAAACTATAAATGAATAGTGATCATGGAGGCTGCTATAGTCGAAAAACTTCCTAAACTAGGTTTTTCTTGGCTAAGAGAAACCTGCAGTTACACAAACCCAGTGCAATCTTCTAAGGACTGTAGATTTTAAAATTGCACATGCACATCATGCACATGTAATTGAACTAAGTTGCAACATTGAAATCAAGAAGCCTAGGCTAACTTTACACATCAGTTTGTCATCAACAAGTGCTAAAAGTATGGGCTAAAAGTTCATCAAATACTATAACAACAATTTCCATTATCACCTCCATTCAAGAATCTACAACTAAAACTACTATGGAAGTTGAACCATGCATACATAAAGAGAAAACTCAATAGAGGAACACCCATAAATCATGCAATGTTGCTTTCTATTACTATAAAATGTTTTTACATCAGTTCTTCAACCCTTACAAATGAGGGGAAAGCCCCTATTTATAGTTTTCCAAAGCCCAAATGAATGGCTAGGATCAATTTGTAACAAATGGCCCATATTCAATTACATTAGGGTTTCACCTACCCCACAATAGTCAACAATTTTAAAATACATTCCTTGTCTTTTCTCTATTTTTTCATCTAGTGCTAGTCACTATAGAAATTTCGTCATTTAGCTGATTTCCCTTTTCACTGTAGCAGAAACTGTCTAAAAGTTTCCCTCTTACTTGATGTGTTTGCAGTGTTTTTCCTTGGATCGAACGAGTCCACCGACGATTGGCATCAATAGATTGGTTGCCCTTGATTCAAGTGAATAGCTACCTTATGCTTTCTTCAAGGCCACCCCCTTGCATTTTTGTCCTTGAATTCCTTGGCACATGCCTTCTTCTAACACCGATCCTATTGGTGGGTGCGAGGGGAAGAGATGAACATGAAACGAATGGTGATAGGAGCGATGCGCTTTCCTTGTTCAACTTTCTCAATCAATCTCCTTGACGGACTTGCGGTAGGCTTCTTGAATCCTACATACATGAAGTGTCGTAAGTGCTTTCATACACAAATCAAGGAAAATAGTAGTCAAATCTTGCAAAATCCTTGTTAGATCCATCCATGCATAATCAAAAGATCATAATATTCATATTTGGAGCTCATTTGGACCATAAACATCAATGCGGGCCCAAGGGGGTGGGCAGCGAACAAGGGACATCAAACTAGAAGGGAAGTTCCCGGACCCCACAAAACTTAGAAAAACCAAGATTTTTCAATTATAGCACATGGGAAAAGGCGAAGGAAGAATGCTCAGATTGGACCCATTTGAAAAAAGCAGAAGCTCAAAATGGCCATGGAGAGACGGAGTCCCAGAAACGGCCATGGAGGGGTTGGGCTCCGAAGTCTAGGCCGCCAGGGCTCCACGGATGTTCCAAAATGACCATGGAGAGGTGGAGTCCCGAAAATGGCCACAGAGGGGCCGAGCTTTGGAGGTCGAGCCGCTGGGGCTCCACGGATGTTCCAAAATAGCTAAAGGGGGATGAAGCTCCGAAACCACCGAAACTTTACGGAACATTGATGTAACTTTGACAGTTCACTTAGGCACCATGAACACATCCTGAATCCACCAAAAAGTTGGCCCCAAAGTCAAAAATGTGGAAACCAGACTGGTAGGGGTCCATAGATGTTTCCAAAATAGGAGGAACAATACAAAAGGAAGAAAGGGGATGGGCGACTTCATTTCTCTATGGATTTGAATACCCTAAGTAGGTGAATTTGGTAAGGGGAATATGATTGTTTGAAGGCACAATAACAATTTGGGCTTGGAAAATGGGGCACGCAAAAAAAGACAGGGGCAAAGCAGCCTGTCGGGAGTGAAAAAAATAAGGGGGTCCCTGCCTATGGCGGGGCGTGTGTGCAAAACATGCACAACAAGTCTCTTAAGCCAAATGGCTTCTTTATAAGCATGAGTAGCTGCCATATAATCTGCTTTAGTAGTGGAAAAAGCAACTATAGCCTATTGCTTACTCATCCAACTAATTACACCACCAAATAAAGTAAAAACATAAGCACTAGTGGATCGTTTTCTATCAATATCACTTGCCCAATCTGAATACACATAACCATGAATATCAAGGGAAATTTCATCTTTAGTAACATAAGGAATAATTTGATGTAATGCACAAATATCAAAAGATTCTTTCAACTGCATCCCAATGAACTCTACCAAGATTAAACATATATCTAGAAAGAACTCCCATTGATTGGGAAATGTCTGGTATAGTGAAAACCATAACATACATCAAAATTCCAATTGCACTCTGGTAAGCCACTCTGCTCATATCTTCCATCTCTGATGGACATGTTGGAAAATCTGAAATAGATAACTTTTTTCCAACAAAAAGGGGAACACACAATGGTCTACAATCCTGCATGTTAAATATCTATAAAATTGAATTAACATACTTACTTTGGCCAAGACATAGCTTTCTATTCACTCTATCTCTTTTAATTTCCATCCCAAGAATTTTCCTAGCTACACCAAGATCTTTCGTTTCAAATTTAGTAGCAAGTTGAGATTTTAGTTTTGAAATCATACCTTTCCCTTTGCCAATAAATAACATATCATTAACATATAATGCAATAAATAGGAAATGATTACCATCAATTTTATAATAAACAAAATGATCTGATTTAGAATGCTCAAATCCCAAACTCAACACATATGTATCAAATTTATGGTACCACATCCTAGGACTCTATTTAAAGCCATACAAAGATTTCTTCAATTTACAAACCAACTTACTTTTACCTTTCACAACATAGTGCTCTAGCTATTTCATATAAATATCCTCCTCCAAATCACCATGAAGGAAAGTAGTTTTCACATCCATTTACTCGACCTCTAAACCATAAGCAACAACAATAGAAAGAAAAAATCTAATGGATGCCATTTTTGCAACAGGAGAGAATATCTCACCATAATCAACACCCTCAACTTGAGAGTAACTTTTTGCAACCAACCTTGCTTTGTACTTCTCAATACCTCCATCTAAACCAATCTTTTTCTTGAACACCCATTTACAACTAATAGGCTTTTGTCTTTTTGGAAATGGTACAAGATCACATGTATCATTATTTTTCAAAGATGGCATTTCTTCATCCATAGCAATCTTCTAGGATTCTGCATCATTCATACCTAATGCCTCTTCTATAGATTTGGGTTCATCCATGTTAGCATTCAAAGAAAAAATACATCTCCAATCATCAGTTGTATACCTTTCAGGTGGTTGTCTATGCCTTGTAGACCTACAAATGAGCTGAGTTGGAGGTTCTTCCTCCTCTTCTGAAGATCTAGAGCTAGATGAGCTCTCCTCAACTTCTTTTCTATCCTTGGGCCTCGATTAAACTTTCTCAAGTGTAGAAGGAAATTAAATCACATATTCTTGTTTACTTTGTTTTGGTTGCAATGTAACAAAAGAAGGCTTAGTTTCTCCAAAACCTTTGCTCTAGACTAGCACCACTCAACATACTCCTAGCCTTCCCCATCAATGTCCTGTTCATTCTTTCTACAATTGCATTCTATTGTGGAGAATACAAAGTTGTCTTCTGTCTATGAATACCACAATCTTTACAGAATCTATCAAAATCATTAGAGAAAAATTCACCACCATTACCAGTCCTCAAACATTTTATTTTCTTTCTAGTCTGCAACTCAACCATTACTTTAAATTCTTTAAATCAATTAAAAACTTTATATTTACTCTTTAGAAAATATACCCATGTCCTTCTACTATAATTATAAATAAATGAAACATAATGTGTGGATTTACCAATCGAAGGAACATCTACATGACCAAACACATAAGAATGAATAAGATCCAATACATCACAAGATTTATGAGAACTCGAGTAAAAATGAATGCAATTTTGTTTTCCATAAATGCAATGCTCACAAAAATCAAATTCAAGATTACAATCAGACAAACCTTCAACAAGGTTTTTATTTTTCAAGGTCCTTAGATTTTTTTCTCCAATGTGGCCATCTCTGGTGCCATAACATAGTTTTCTCTATAGGTAACTTTTTTTCAGAAGAAAAAGCACCCTTGGATACCCAAAAGCCATGACCATCTGCTAAAGGTGAAATATTCACTTCTACCATAGACTTGCTTTTCACAGAAGTACTATTGCACTCAATAGTGCAAGCATCAAGCTTATACAATGTGCCATATCTGACACCTCTAGCAATCACCATAGTAGCTCTAACCATCTTGCATCTTGCATCAAAAAATACTACTGGTACAATTGCATTTATTAGTTTGCTTACAAATAACATATTTTGTGCTAATCTAGGGATATGCAACACACCATTAATCCTTTTTATTCTACCTTCAGGAAATATGATTTTAAATTAACCACAACCAACAATGTCTAAATGAGAATTATCACCCAAGTACACCTTACCTCCATCAAATTCTTCATATTCACAAACACAATCTCTATTAAAGGTCATATGGAAAGATGCACCTGAGTCAATTAACCATGCATCATTACCTACATGAGTTGCCAAAGTTGCAATCAATGCGGACCACCATATTCCTTCTTGGACTTAGAATCAAAATCAAATTTCTTCTTTTTCTTCTTCTTTTCTTCATTGCATTCCTTATGAACATGTCTAGGCTTACCATAGTTCCAGCAAATAACTTTAGGCTTTCTAGGAGATTTAGATCTCCCCCTAGACTTGGATTTTTCATGCTTCTCATTCTTCTTTCCTTTTTCCTTAGGTCTTCCAAGAACATTTAGGGCGTCCTTGGCAGTGAAAAATACCTTCCTCCTCATCTCTTCATAAATGAAAGAACCCACCACATCATCAGTATTCAAAATAACATAAGTACTTCCAATAGCCATAACAAGAGAATCCCACAAATCAGGCAAAGAACAAAGCAAGATCTAACATTTCTCCTCCTCATCCATTTTGACACCAACTGATGCCAACCAAGCCACTAGCATATTGAATGCTTCTAGGTGGTATGTGATTCACTTACCTTCTTCCATTCTTAAGGAATACAACTTCTTCCTCAAGAAAATATTATTCACTAAATATTTGGCTTCATACATCTCACCAAAATTCTCCCATAGTTTTTGTGCAGAGGTCTCCTCATGGTCATTAATTAAAACAGAGTCTTCCAAGCACAATATGATTAGACCCTTGGATTTACGGTCTATAATATCATATTGAGCAACTTGAGTAGGATCTGTAGGCCTTAAAACATTCTCATCAACAACTTCCCACAGATCTCGATCTATCAATAGATCCTCCATCTTTAGCTTCCACATTTCAAAATTATTTCCAAATTTACCACCTCTATTCTCCCTGATGAACTTGCCATCTGAAAAATTCTCACAACAAGATCACAAAGTATCTTCTGCACAAGATCCCACTCAAACCTAGATTAGTCCAAAAAACCCAACAACCCACAACAAAAACCAAAGGTGATCAAGCTCCGATACCACTTGTAGGGAAGCTAAGGTAGCGAAACAACTGCCTACACTAATCTTGAGAGAAGAATAATGCAATAAATTTATAGATCTTTAACAGTTACAAAAAATTAAGTATAAATAAACACAAATATCACGCATACCACAACACAGTGATTTACATGGGGAAAACCCTTTTGGGAGAAAAAACCCACACTCCAAAATCCACCCAATATATTATTCAGTAAATCATAAAGATTACAATATACTTGCAGAGCAAGCTTCTCATAGGAGTATCACCACTCAAAGATCAATAGACAACATGACTACTATCAGAATCTTATAATACATCATGGTCTCTCTACCACAATCATAATACAAAGCCCTCATAAAATAGACTTACATTCTAGGGCAAGATAGGCCAACCAAATATCCACCATTAGATCTAAAACCTAATAATTAATGGTCCATATTTGTAATGTATCATTTATCTAATGTATGTTGACCATTTTAGTTGTTTCCTAAAAAAGTTATCAAAAAATTGTATACATGCATCTCACTCTCCCCCCTTATGCCACTGTATATTACACCTATCGGTGTAACTAGGATATATATATATATATATATACATCCTATCAACAATAACCTTTATATAATTGCAAGGTTGAGACACAATTTCCCAATAGAGGTAAGGTCAAAATTAATTCTTGATCAAAGGAAAGCATGAGAAGAGAAAATTATAAGAATATTATCATTAATCTACTATTTAAATTTTAAAGCCTAAAATTTTATTGATTTTCTTTAGGGGTACAATTGTACCTTGTATGGGCCATGTGTACTTTACAAGGACCGTGCATACATGTACCTTAGAGGGGGTGTAGGTTACTTTTTCTTTAAGAACTATCCAATAATTAGTCTAATATGTAGTGTAGATAGAGGACTACTAGTTATTATAGGTTAAATTCTAATAAAATCCTATAGAGATAGAGAAAATAGTTGGAAAAAAGAGTAAAATCGTCAAAAATACACTAGGAATTGAAACACTAATTTGGGTAAAAATTATAGAAGATGATAGTAAACATAGAAACTATAAAAAGAAGAAATGATCAATAAGGAAAGATGTTTTTTTGAGAAAAAATGAGGCTCTTGTGATCCATACTCTTAATATGTGTGGTATCCCTTGCAATTTGTATGGGTGGTAATTGAGTCATAGACATCCACAATTTTTAGCAAAGCTTCATTTGACCTATAATTTCTTTCACTAAATAGATGCATATATTGAATGTTAGGGTAAATAGGATTTACCTAATTATTTTTACTGAGGATTAATAGTGCATTTAATTATTTGGGTGGTTTTTTCCCATATTGGGTAGTTTTCTCACCTATCACATATTTCATGCCTTTAAACTTAGGCTTGTATACTATGTAATTTAATATCTCATCAAGTAATATTTTCATCTCTGGTGAAATAGCCTTGTGTTTCTTCTCTCATTTGAGAAGATTTATTTGCAAGTTGTGATCTTGGTCTCGGTGGTTGAAACCAACATGGTATTAGAGCCTTCAACCTGTGCCTTCTTCTTCCATTGAGAGTTTTCATCCAAGTTGTTTTGAGATCATTTATTTGCTAAAAGTTTTTCTCCGACATTTGAAATTTATTGAATTTCAAAGTTTCCTTTATTCTTCATTTTCCTATTGTTTGTGATTATTGGGAACGATTTTTGCTGCTTGGTGGCTGTGATTACTACATATGTTCCCAATGATGGTTGTTTGAACTACATTGAAGAAAATGAGGAAGCATTAATTTCATTTGAAGAGGCCTCTATTTTTTTCTTGAAGACTAGGTGCGAAAAAGCATTGAAAGGACCGATTTATGCAATTAGAAGAGGCATGATTCATTAGAGGTGCAAAATTTTGAGTGTGGATCCTACAAATTTATCAGTTGTTGCTGTGATTTTTCCCATTCCCCTGCCACATTTTCTTTTATTAAAGGCATTTTTTAAAAGTTTGAATGACAATTTTTGGGTGATTTAAATATGCACAGGCTACAATTTAATCTTTGTAGTGCGTGGTTTTTTCTCATAGACTGTGAGCCTCTCTTTGGTAGGGTGATTTGCACAAATTTCCTTGAGGGCATGAATTTTTTTGCAGGTGCTTCATTTTTTAAGGTAGTGAAACCCTCGTGCTTGTGTGAAATCCCTAATGCTATGTGTTTCTCATACATTTTTGAGTGTTGTAGAGGCCATTTTTATCATCACAGGCTTGAGTTTCAAATCTACAAGGGGGAACTTTATACTTTATAAATTTTCAACAAAAATATTTCACTTTAGAGCTTCTGTGTAGCCGAAGTGGTGTGGGCCCCAAAGTTGTTTTTGGGAACATTTATCCCACATTCTCTAGCCACGAGAGTTCTTTTGTGTTCTTATACAACTCTTTACCTTTGGTTGTGAGAAAGTCTCACAGAAGGCTATTTTGCTTGTGTTATCTCTAGAGTTTGTTTGCTGTTGGCATGGAGATTAGACGATAGGCCCCACCATTTTTTGCACCAAATCAGGTTTAATTATTTTTTGGAAGTTAATATAGTTGTGAGAGCACTATCTTTGAAATTTTGAATAATTTAGTTATAATGGTTTCTTTTGAGAAAGGGAACTTTAGGAAATGGAGTGATTTCATTCTCACTCATCTTAGTGAGCATAATCTATTACCATATTTGTATAATGAAGTTCCTATTCTAGGCACACCTTGTGGGTATATGATTTGGAAAGGATATAGGGCTCAAGTCTTTAGAGTTATTTATGAGCATATAAATGATGATGATCTTTTGGATTCACTTGTTCATTTCGAGTGCCCTTATGCTCTTTGGACTTACATTCAAGAATCATATGGAGATCTTAAGACTTCGCCATCTCTCGATGATCCTCTTTCTAATACCAGTGTGTCTCCTTGTTCTTCAAAGAAGATAAACCATGCTTGTGATCCTTTGGATGTTTTTGAGACTTTAGATGAGGTTGTAGTTGCTTCAGAGGTTCTTGATTCTTCGTCAAAGATAGTTTTTCCACCTTCATTCATCATTCCTGAGCAACATGACTATCATTGTCTTCCTGATTGGGATTCATATTTGTCAGACATTGGTTCATTGTTTGTGGAATCTCACATTTCAGAATTGGAAGAAACATTTGAAGGATTAATTTTCATATATAATTTGATGATAGTTGTGGTACAACTGTTGTCACTCCATCTCTGTCTTTAGATAATGTTCAAAATTAGTTTCCAGTGGTACCTTGTTTGTCACCTTCTATTGTGATTGGGCATGTTCCTGATTGGTTCATGGAATCATCTTCCAAGGTCTTAGTGACAAATGAGCAGATTCTAGAGGCATTTTCATCCTATATTTGGATTTCACTTGCTAATTCCTATCCAGAATGGGAAGCATACTTGCATTTGTACTTGGTTTTGTTTCTTCCAAAAGGGAGACAAGTTGTTTGTTGACATTGGATTATGTTTTTCCTTCAGGAACTTACCATTTTTGCAGGTGATTACACATTGTGGGGGGCCTACATACTCTCTCTCTTTCCCTCTTATGGGGGATATTGATTGTATATACATGATGTATTTAGTACTTGGGGGTGTTATTGAGTCTTCCATCCATGCATCTTATTTTTCTTTTCTTTTTGGAGAGGGGTTTTTTCCCGCAAGGTTTTTCTTCTTTTCTTTGGTTGTGAGAGTTTATTTTTCTTGCATTTGCAGTTGTAAATGGGTACCTAACATGGTTGTGTAGCTAGGACCCAATTTTCATTTTCATTTTTGCTTAGTAATCTCCCTAAGTTGTACTTAAGGGGGGTGTTAGGGTAAATAGGATTTACCTGATTAAGTTTACTTAGGCATAATAGTGCATTTAATTATCCAGGTGGTTTTTTCCTGTATCAGGTAGTTTTCTCACTTGTCACATATTTCATGCCTTTAAAAGGCTTGTATACTATGTAATTTAATATCTCATCCTAATATTTTCATCTTTGGTGAAATATCCTTGTGTTTCTTCTCTCGTTTATGAATATTTATTTATACGTTGTGATCTTGGGCTCGGCATGGTTGACACCAACATTGAATAATCTCAAATATACCAATAGTAGACATGAATTTTCCATAGTCTATGGAGATTAATTTAGAGAGATTTTGGATTCAAAAATGTATATTTTGTGTATCAACATTTTGGGTCACAATATATGATCCATCATCAAGAGGAAGAAAAATTAATACAAAAAATCACATAAATTATAAAAGAAAGTGTTATAGGGGATTCTACCACACCCAATATTCCAATGGTTTTTATAGAACAAATCCACCTTAACTTTAAGTTATATAAAAAAAGTGTAACATGACTATAAAAATGATAACAAGACAATGGCAATGATGAGAAATAAAAAATATGTAACAATAGAGAGGGAACTAGGATTATATGGCTATGGAAGGGAAGAAAATAATATAGTAATGGTATATAAAGGAAAGAATAGAACTAAAAAATACTACTCCATACTTCACAAATAGCTCCAAGCAAATATCCAAAGCATGGACATCTTTTCAAGGGACTTCGAGCTCCAAGCTCTAGCAAGAAATTATCCAAAAATATGAGTATAATTAATACAATAAATAATAAATGTCAATTGTTCATATGAGGAAGTAAGACTCCTCTTTATTAAATTTTGAAATCTTCTAATAAGTTTCTAGAAAAAATATAGCTAGAACAAGGATAAGGATGAAAAATTCAATTGGCCAATAAAATTTAGGGCTAATTCACACATTTACTAAGTTTTCTCTTAGGAGAGGAGATGTACCCTACATATGGCTTATGTGGCATTTAATGTTTGGGACCTCAAATTTATAGGGAATGAAGAAGATGGTGAAAATAGGAAAAAAAGTGGATTTATGTAAAAATAGGCTAGGGATGTGAGAAATAGGGAAAAGAGGGCCAAAACAAGGGTAAAAGCATATCATAGGTTTAACATAAAAATTAAATGAAAAGTAGGTGAGATAATTATCAAATAAGAAGGATAAGGATAAGGGATAGGTAATGATCCAAAACACATTTAAAAGGGGAAAAAAGCACAAAGGGAAGAAAAAATCCTTAGGAGGGATGTGATAAGTATGAAGAGGGAAAATACATGAGTATAAAAACTAGGAAAAAAGGGATAGATAGGGGCCAAGAAGGAACATAAGAAATAACACCTACAATGAGGGAAAAATAAGGTAACAAAATTTGTAGAGATATTATTACACTAATCAAAGTCATAAATATCAATATATAATCTTTAATTTGTTCATGTTCCCCATTGTTTGCATTGTATGGTTTAAAAAATTGATATCATAGGGTCAATATTGTAGTGAAAGTGTTCAATGAAAGCATTGGTAATTTTTTTCCAACTTCAGAGAAGTGATAAAATAATTAGGCAATGAATAAAACAATACAAAGGCATGGTCAGTCAAGTTCATTAAAAATAATCTAGTAACTTATTGACATGAATATAGGTAAACCATGTAGTTGTGAATGACCGTAGATGAAGAAATGGATCATCTCCAACATCACTCATTGTAAAATAAGGCACCACAAATCCACTTGGTGAAGTTAGAATTTTGGATATGCCAAATGATTATACACAAGTTACATTTTTATTCATATAAATAAAAATCATTTATAAATAAAATCCTTTACAAATATTCTAAACTAGAGAAAAACTTATGAAGCCATTTTCATCTAGTAGAATATTTAAAGCAATTGATTTACAAAGAAAAAATAATATTAAAGCTCGTGAAAAATAAAACAAAAAACAAAAATATAAATGCATTGGTATAATGGTCATGTATAAAGTTGTTAGCCATATTTTTTTGTCATTAATAAGTTGTTAGAAATAATATACAATTATTTTATTATGAAGATTTGAATTCAAGTTAACTTGTTAAATATAACTCCAAACATTAAATTATGTACTAGCGAAACTTCTTTCTTTTGTTAAGAAAAAAAAATATTTATATTTATCATTTAATATTGATATATAACATCACACAAGACACCTCATTTCTCTATTATAATTAATTGTTTGCTCTTTACATATCAAATACCAATTTTACTATATTTAAAATAATTAACTTATAATAAATATCTACAATTAATCAAAATTAATCATGCATGTAAATTTATGATTTCAAAAACATATTACATGTATCCATCCATGATCTCTCTTCCAATTAACTTATAAATTATAGTGAAAATTAGAAAAGTAGTCCATAGACAATGGATTTTAGGTCTAGTGATATGCATGCAAATCAATTATATCTTTAAAATGTTCAATATGTATTTACTTTGTCTTTTCATTTGTTTTGATTAAAGTAGGGATTCTGAAAGGGCCTAGACCCTTGTACAAAAAGCAAGACAAGCATTAAGCACAAAAAGACAACAAACGAAACCAAGAGAACAGTGATGAAACACCAAAAATCGGGATAGTACAAATGCTTACAAACTACCAACCCAAAGTTAGGGTGGTTTAAGCCAAATTGTTCCAATGGTTTTTGCTTAACCATAGTACAAGGATCCTTCTATCCTACAATTATTTTTTGGAACAAGGGAGATTCATAAGAGCATAGGTAGAACCATTATCCAACCCCAAAACCATTGAAGAGGAATCCATATCTAATAGTCGATAGGAATATTCCCCCTATTTTCCTCTTTTTACATATCCTTAATGATTGTAATGGACTCCTCAGCAACAATAGACATTTGTTCCTTTTTCCTATGAATAAAATGGTATTTCTTGATGCTAAAAAACCGAGCAAAAGCATGTTCCACTTTTCAACAACAATGACAAATAACATAAGAGTCTTCAAATTCAATTTGTTGGACCCAATCTTTGAATTTGGAAGATAAGGTAATCTGAGTAGGGAGCACCTTGATATTTTCCACAAGCACACAAAATCTAGAAAAAAACAATGCTTCTTGTATTTGGAGACCTTATCAACAACAAAGTAGTGCCCAAAATGATTGGAAATAAGCATAAAAAATATCTTCACCCTAAAAATCTAATGATAGCTCCTATAATCGAACCCAAACAAGTAACTTGATGGAGTCATCATTCACTAGGTTAAAGCCTGGAGACCAATTTTTAAGACAAAACCCATTCTTCCCCATAAACCAAGGAACTTGTTGAAGAGTCCTTGAGCAATTATTAGGATTGAAAAAATAAAATAAGAAAAAATATTCAACATAGAAACAACCTCTACCTAACCTCTAGTTTCCAAATCTAAAGAACCCATCTTCTGACAAAATCTCCCAAGCGAGTTCCTAAACTAAGATGTCGACTTAACCATAAGAGAACTAGGGATAGAAAGTATCTTCCCCTCCTTCATGGCCTAGGTAGGGACACCATCATCTGAACATTACTAGTAGAAGCAACTGACACAACCACCTCAATAGAGACCCTAGGGAATTCACCCTTGACAACACTTATAGTAGCCACAACACATGCATAATCTATTTGCAAGCTTGAGGCACATGCAACCTTCAAAGTGGAAGCCATTATCACACAATGTTCCTTCGAGACTTGAGAAGCAACAATAAGGGACAAAGTCACCAAACTTGGTAAGTTGCAATATTTTTGGGGGAAGGAAGTAGAAACCCTTTCTTGAGGGCTTGCCAAAGGTCGCCTGACCTAAAACTAGACGAAATTGATAAAGCTAAAGATGAACATGCTAGAGAAATGTTTCTCTACATCTCCATCCGTAGATTTAGTAGAGAAACATCCTCTTTGTCAAAGCCAAAAACATTCATCCGAGTCTCCAACCATGGTACCAAAACTAAATGATAATCTTCATCCCCATAATAGCTGCATCATTCATTAACCAACTCTCCACTGTCTTCTTCCCTGTTCCCTTCATTCGACCTATTCTCACTCCCACCCTACATACATTTCACGACTCGTTTATTGTCTTGGCACACATTCCCACTCTTGTACCCACACCTACTCTTGCCTCTATATGTGCCTTTGCTTGTTGTCCCCTTCATATTCATACACTTTATCTATAATCTTTCTTTTCATTTGTTTATATTTATATTTTTAAAAAAATATTTTTGAAAATCAATCAATATAAATAATAAAAAAGTAATTTTTTTATACTAATTATCATATTTTATATTGAAATAACATATAAAATTATGAAATTGAATGGTTTTGAAAGAGTCCATCAAAAATCAAGTCTTATTAGATGTAAGACCTTTTAATATCATAAAAAATGTGATTGAAATCATTCCCATTTTTTTAGAATAGATATTCCTCAATCCATTTCTTAACCAAAAAAAATATCAATTTAAAATTATTCCCCCAAGTCTCCACAGCCTCCCCCAACGATAAAAACATTGGTTTATATTAAAAAGCCTCTATAAAAAATGATTTTATTTTTTTCATTGAAAAAATGCATATATTAATAGTAAAAAAATAATGTACAAATGATGCTTTCAAGACAAAAATCTTGAAAGAAACCACAGAACATAAACAAGACACAGCTGCAACTTGCAAGTAAAATACAATCAATAAAAAATGAACATTGACTGGTTAACCACTTAGATGTTTAAACATAACAATCTTTGAAAGTTTCCCAAACAGAATAACCTTACAAATTTGATCTACAACTGTATGGGAAGTGGAACAGGACGGGCCACGTCAGAGATTTTGACAATTTTATTCAGAATATACCCAATTCGACAGAGGTGGGACTTAAAATAGAATAAATATCTGATCCTGCAGAGGGAGATTCAGAATATCGTATCAGATTGGCGTATTATAGAATTGAGATTCCGTGTCAAAGTTACTGTCTGCTATAATAATGGGGGGAAGATAAACGCCCGTGCATGTCTTGTGCGACAAGAGTTGTGTACAAGCCAAAATTGTCACATTGAATAAATCAATTTTGATTTTACTTTGCTTTCTTCTCTTAACCCATTTTCTCACCAGATTTGGTGGGTTTGAGGGGATGATTTGAATGGTTGTTTAGCTGTAGTTGATGTGGGGATATCTCATCCGTAGATAAGACAGAGACGTCCATTGTTTATGTAATTTATTGGTAATAAATGATGAGCTTTTATGCGTAGTCCATAAAGCCTGTCATTTTTTATAGTTTTCTGATAGAAATGGGTCGGTAATATCTGAGTGGAAGTTTTGATTTTTAGGTTTTGTTTTCTTGGTTGCATCGACGTCAACATCTCTGTGCATGAGTACTTTTAGTTGCAGCTTTAAGTTTCTGAAATTATAAGAAGATAAGTCCAAGAAGTAAACTAGAAAGAAATAGAATAAGAAGTTAAAATGTTGTGGATGTGAAGTTTATAGAAAAAAAAGGTTACAAGAAATATAATATAACAGTAGCAAAAAAAATAGTTGTACTGAAAACAAACAATATGATGAGATGATAATAGAAGTTGTAAGTAATGAAGATAAAGCAAGTTACGTTATTGAGACATCATAAATGGGGACCTCATTCTTAATATGAACACTCAACAATAACATTTCAATAGAGGTTTGAATCACAACGCCACACTTTAGCCATCACACTATGTCATTGCTAGTAAGACACACTTTATTGTAATTGTAGATCTAAAATATCAATTAATTATTACAATAGGGATGCACACTTTGTTGTAACAATATATTTAATATTAAGAGGTGGGACTTCTTGCGGGTAGGGGATCTCATCCATAGGGGACTAGTCTCGCTCCAGCTCGCCCAAAGTACCCAACATACAGGCTGCTGGCGAGTCGCGGGGACACCCCTATAGTATATAAAAAAAACTTCAATAATAATTTGAGATAATTAATTTTCAGAAGTCAACAACAATAATTATGTCTGAAGAAAAATAGGAGTATAGGAGAGCTAGACTTGTCTATAAAGATGCTTCATGATTTTTTTATTAGTACTTGCGGTCAATGCTATTACAATGAGTTTTGTTTTTTCTTGCTTAGTTAGTTATTAAAAAGTTGGTTTTCAACCAATCAAAAAAAAATAAAATTATCCTCTTCAAATAAAATTTAATAATATGTAAAATATTTAACTTTCTAAATATTTAAAATTATTTCTTGTCAATATGATTAGCTAAAAAGTTTTATGTGTTATGGGAAACATTATTTTGTCTTTTTTTAGGAATGGATTTTACATTGCTTGCATATGCATTAGATTAAGATACAAATAGATAAACAATGCTAATAATAAATATTTTAGTAAAAATATTAGTTGATAAGGTTTGATCAAAATCTACTATTTATTTTTCAAATTTAAAATTAAAAATTTAAACTGATAATTATTATGAACCAATCTTTTTAAAATTTAAAATTTAAAATTTAAATTGATATATTATTATGAACCAATTTATTGCACATTTTTTGTCCCATTAAGCAAGAATATAAGGATGCAACGGTTTTGTCCTATTGAGCTAAAATTATTTAATTGTTTATTATTATTATTATTCAATTTAATGATAATTAATAAATTTATTTTTGTATTAAATATAGAGAGATCAAAAACAAAGGCCCCGAGGGGGCACCGAAGAGTAAGGCTCAAGGGAGGCCAAGCCTCACATCAAGAGCACCAGAGAACAGCAATACAAAAAATTATATACAACTACGCACAGTACAGATATACGCTGTTACAGAACATAGCAAATACTAGGGAACGGTGTCATCGATGGTATCAACCCAAGCCACCCAGCCCAAGGCGCCTTCCATCCAAACGATGTGTTTGGTTTCCTGAATCTGGGCCAACATGAGGACCTGCTCCTTATTGACTTTCCTGTTGTTCTTCACTTCCTGGATCAGGATCTTGCACGTTTTCTCAAAAAGCTGCAGATCGTCCATAGTTTGCCGCCAGGCATAACCACCTTGCATCTCGTAAATGAAGAACGTGGCGGAGCCATTCTTGAGGAACCTCTTGAGCTTCTCTTTTTCAATCAACATGGTGGTGCGGACCTGCAAAATTTTTTAAGATAGATGAGTTTTCGAAAAGACTCAGTAAGAATTCTGGGATTATTCTGAAACCTCTCTTCATTTCTACACTTCCAGATTTGCCACAAAATCACAGAGGAGAGGATTTTCCAAAATAAATTAGTATCTTTTTTCAAACCAACAATATATCCAGTAATAATCTCAAAGCTGTTAATAAAGGAAGGATACAAAATGCCAAATAAATGCCAAATCTCTTTAGCAAACATGCAGTCCAAAAGAATGTGTCTACCAGTTTCGGGTAACCTGCACATGGGACAAATATCAGTACCAAGGGGATCTTTTCTGATAGGGAGTCTATCAAGAATGACCAGCTAGTTAAAACATTTAATCTTGGGTTCAATAGGCCCTTTCCACAGAATGTCAAATATGTTCTTCCACGCACGGGTATCAAGAGATAAGTACCAGACTTTGTTAATGTGGTCTATAACAGCCTCGGAGTGCCCAATAGTGTTGTAGATGTTTTTGGCTTTGATTTTGTTAAGAACGGTCCCATCAGGCCATTTGATGCATAAAAACCTGTGGGAGTCAACATGACAGGAGGTCGGGAGATTACTGGAGGCCTTGCGGATCAGATTGTAAGTCTTCTTCTGGGAAGCGGGCAGGTCAAACTTGCTGTTGAGAGCCTCCCACTCAATTAATCTGTCACGCTCAAAAAGGTCAGCCAATTGGGTGATGCCTTTGCTACTCCACTGCTTAGCAGAGCAGCCCTGAGAGAGGGCGAGGGGCTTGCCAGAGTAGCTCAGGTTCCACCAAATGGACCTTTCACCATAAAGATGGTCATTATCATGGAAGGATCTGTTAGATATAAAATGTTTCACATAATTCCAAGCTTTCCATATGGATCTAAAGACAGCAGATCCTTGCACAATCACGGGAAAATCACCAAGGACAAGATCATTGAAGGGAAGATTCTTCCAAGACTTGGCTTTCTTGGGGATGCCCCTCTCTATGTTGTTTCTAACCAAGACCTTCCAGGGATCATCACCATCAAGGGAGTGAAAGATCCATTTAGCGGCCAGCGCAATACCCTGAAGCTTAAGATCCTTCAGACCAAGCCCCCCAAGGAGTTTGTTGGCGTGGCACCAATCCCATTTAACAGCATGCATTTTATTTTTGCCTTTGCCATCAGACCAGAGAAACCTCCTAATATCTTTCTGGATCTCATAGATTTGATAGTTACTGAACATCCAATCAGAGGAGAAATAAATATTATAAGAAGACAGAATTTTCTGGCAAACCTGCACTCTGCCGGCCAGCGACAGGGCCCTGTTATGCCACTTATGGAGCTTCTTGCCAATCTTGTCTTTGACCCAGAACCACATGTCTTTAAGTGAAGGGTCGATGGAGAAGGGAATACCAAGATACCTCACAATCTTGTTAGGGCCACCCCATTGAAAATTGTAGTTTTTGAACCAGTTGGGCGGCTGCTCAACCCACCCAAGGCACACAGACTTAAGGTGGGAAAGGCGAGCACCCGAGATTTTGCAGAAAATGTTGAGCTTGTGGTAGAGGGCTTCGAAGTTATCAGCCGTAGCTTCAAGAAAGATCGCTGTTTATTTTATTTTAAGATTAAATGTCTAATAATATGTTTATATAGTATTATTTTGATAATATAAATATACAATTATTAACATTTAAATATTTTTAATAATTAATATGTCTTATAATGTAAAAATTCTAATATGTTAATTTTGATTTTGTATTTTTTATATTTTATTAATATATTAATAATATTATTTTTCTTTATAAATATATATTTTAAAAAAGTCTTTATGTTTTTAATAATACATTTAATATAAAAATTGAAAATATAAAAAAATCATAAATAAATGTTTTATAATATTTTTAAATAATATTAATGAATCTTAAATATACAATTATAATATCAATATAATTTATATTTATAACAATATTATTATTAATTCACAAATTAAAAAAGTGGGTGGTAGGGCAGGCAACTTACCACGTCGGAGGTGGCAAGTTCGTTTTGGGGGGGTGGTACAGTGGCGATGGTATGCTGGTCGGGCGACTGCAAGGCCACGTCGTCAAGTTGAAAGGGCCATTCTGAACTTCGATGGCAAGGACGACAATAATTACCCAACATTTATGTTTAAGTAAGCCTTGGTTTTGATGGGTTTGTTGACTTTCTCTTTGTGGTATATTGTCCTTGATGACAAAATTGATTGGTGATTGGCATTATGATACTTGGTGTTCTTTGTATTCAGTTTGGAATATTCAGTATTTTGTGGACCATGCTTTGGATTGATGCATTTGGGTGCATTTATTTATCATATATTGTGGTATTGATCATGTTAAGCTTCATGTGCAGATAAAAGTTATTTTGCCTATTCAGGTGGCATTGGCTTTCAGATGATATTTTGTCTATTTAGGTGGCATTGGTTTTCAGGTGATATCATGGAATAGTTGATTTCATTTTGATAGATTGGCACTTCTTTATTGCACATCAGGTATATTATTTCAATTCCTCATTATCAGGTTGATCATGGCATCATGGACAAGATTCATTTGATTAGGTCTTCATAGCATTCTATTGGTGATCTTCATGGCTATCTCATAATTATTTGGTATCCATGGTTATGATATATTATTTGGTACATGGCATTTTGGGTTGGAATTTTATTAATGCTCTTCTTGACACTTGAGTTTGATATTTCATTTGGCATCATTGGTATACATGTACACTCTTCAGTTGGTTTTGTGATTTCTTATCTTCATGTCCAGATTATTTTGGTGCATATGTTTACTTGCTATACATATAGCTTCACAAGGGTTATTGCATTATACATGAGGTGGAGATTATTGCTTAAATTGTTTATATTGATACATATTATATGTATTGTGATCGGGTATTATTTCATTGTATCCCACCTTACATATTGTATATATGTATTTGATTGGTCATTGGGCTTTATATGACCTCAGCCTAAATGATGAATTGGTCTTGACTTATTTAGGACAGTTGATCATATGAATTATTATGTTTATTTGGCAATCGATAGGGTATTATCACTGTGTAGTTGTGAGCTCACGTGGACTTTGAACAACATTATCATTCTGTTGCATTCTTGTTGCTTGGTGACATGGATAGTTTGCAAGTGAGTTATCATAACTCATGTGGACTTTGACATGGCATATCATTATATCGGTTTCTTGGACCTCAAATTCATTACATTGCACTTTATGGATTTCAAAAATAATGTGTTATGATTTGGTGCTCAATGAAAAGTGGAAATAGGGAAAAATGAATGTTTGTTTTTTGATAGAACCCTAGCTGCCATGATGCATTTTCAATTACAGTTCAAGTCTCATAAAGGGAGCATTTCAATCTGGTTTTTTGGTATGATAGAATATGGATGTTGGCGGTTTCTTTGGTGGAATCTCCACGAGCTTGATAGTTTTCAAAGGTCTTCAACAACTTTTGTTGGTATTTGTTCTATTGTCTCTCACTGTAACAGGTATTTGTTCTCAAATCTAGAAAAATCTTATATGCATAACTGAAGTTGGTTAAGGTTTATGGTAAGTAGTTGCTTAACCCAAGTTCTTCATTCAAGGGTTTCTTTTCTCCAGTGATATTCATTGACATATTGTTGTATTTCTGTGATTATACTTAAAAATCCTTGATGGGTATCATGATTAAAAAAAAAAACAACATTGTTCATAAAAAACCCTAGTTATTGGATACGGGTTTTGAAATGAATAACTGTTTGTAAATCATTGTATAAATTGTTGGAAAAATCATATTACACGATGATGAGAAGATATAATCTGAACAATATATTGATTAACATTGTGATATCATTTTGAAAAAAAGAGAAGAGGGGTTTATATTGATTTGTATCTCTGATTTGATCAACAAGATTTCATGAAATTATTTTGTACTATTTCATTCAGTACACATTTAGTGGGCATTGTTGAAAATCATACATTATTATCTAAAACTCTAAAACAAAGGAGTTGATGCTCCTATGAAGTTTGTGCTTTATAAATCATTATTGGAGTTGGTGCTCCACATTGTAACAGAGTTGGTGCTCTTTTGAATGAATAAAAGTATCTGTTTACGAGTGGCTTTTTATACTCCAAGAGGGTTTTTCCACTTAGGAAATATTTTTGTTATATGATGTGTTTTTGTCTCTCATTCACTTTCATGTTAATGTGCTCATTCAGTTGGTTAATGCTCTGATACATTGAGTTTTTCAAAAGATTTATGTCAATTTGTTCAAGTCTGTAATGCAAAGTAAATTGTGCAAATCTAATCATTAAAAAGTAAAGCTGCATTTTATACTCCATGTGTGAATGTTTAAAAGTATGTCAAAATTAAAGCAATGTTATATTTTGTGGAGTCTTTAAGTTCTGTTTTGAAAAGCACAACAAGATTGTTCATAAAGCTTAATTGAACATATCATATGATGCTTTTAATATGTGTTAAATGTTAAGCCAAGTATCAAGTTGCACTCGCATAAAGAAAGTTGCATTTCAAGTTAAAGGTCAAAAGTTTAACTTGTGTTTAAGTGTTTAAATTTGTACCACTCTGATTCACCCCCCCTCTCAGAGTGAATCCACTTCCAACAAGTGGTATCAGAGCATAAGGTCTTGCATTGAGGTTTCGTACCTAGGATTGATTCTGGTCTTGGAAGTTTGTCATTATGGCACATGCACCTGAAGTTTCATCCATTACAAGAGCTCCTCTATTTGATGGCACTGATTATGTGTTCTGGAAAATCAAAATCGAAACATATCTGATTTCTTTAGATCTTGGTGTCTGGAACTTAATGTGCAATAAATATACTGTACCTGATACCATACCTACAGATCATGATGAGAAAAGAAAATATGAAATGAATGCAAGAGCTTTGGTATGGTAAATCTGCTTCTATTAATTACTTCAAAATATTTGGCTGTAAATGCTTTATTAAAAGAGATGATGAAAATTTAGGAAGCTTTCAGTCTAAATCTGATGAAGGTATCTTTTTAGGTTTTTCTACTCATAGCAAAGCCTATAAATGTTTCAATAAAAGGCTGAATAAGATTGTTGAATCTATTAATGTGAAGTTTCATGAAAGATTGCTCCTAGATTCTGATTATGTGTAGGATGATGAAGAGGAATTTGTGGTAGATTCAACTATCACTCCCAAAACTGTTGTAGTAGATGAGTCACAACAGGAGGATACCTCAAGTTCTAAAGCAATACCTCCTAAAACTCCTTCCAAAATTGTTGTGAAAAATCATCCTCAAGATCTAATAATTGGAGATAAAGATGCAGGAATCTTAACAAGAAGAAAGGAAAAAATTGAGGAACAAGCTCAAATTGCTGAGCTTTTTTGTTTAATAACTGAGTTTGAGCCTAAAAATGTTAATGATGCTTTAATCGATGATTTTTGGTTGAAAGCTATGTAGGAAGAAATCATTCAGATTGAGAAGAATAAAACTTGGAAATAGTCCCAAGACTCGATGATAAAAATGTTATTGGTGGCAAATGGATTTTCAGAAACAAGTTGGATGAAAATGGCAAAGTAGCGAGAAACAAAGCATGTTTTGTGTGCAAAGGGTATGCACAGTAGGAAGGTATAGATTTTGGTGAAACTTATGCACCTATTGCTTGTATTGAATCTATTAGAATTTTCTTAGCATACTCTTGCTCTAAAATTTTTAAGGTGTATCAAATCGATGTTAAAACTGCATTCTTGAATGGTTATCTTGATGAGGAAGTTTTTATGGAACAACCAGAAGGATTTGTTGTACAAGGTAAATCTGATCATGTATACAGATTGAAAAAGGCCTTGTATGGTCTCAAACAAGCTCCTAGATCTTGGTATTCTAGATTGGATGCACACTTAATAGCAAATGGTTTCAAAAGAGGTGGTGTGGACAACAAGGCAGGTGCATGAAGTTGGGTTACACTTTTGTAGCCAACTTCATTTTTTTTTTGAAAATTACATAACACAAGTGCGTTATAACGCGCTTGCATTATGACATTTTAAAAGAAAAAAAGGTGAAAGCTATTCATTTTCTCTTCTTTGTTTTTTTGCTCTGCTCGCAGCCAAAAACCCTCATTTTCGTGCTCACATTCTAGGAGGAGGCATTATACAAAATTCATCAACAATAGTTACTTTTTGTTTGCAAAGATGGTGCCATGACAATGAAGAGGTGCAGGAGGTAAGTATTGTTTGCTATTTTTTTTGAATTTATTAGTTTCAAGTTGATTTTGTTTGTTTTAGGTTAGATTTGATTTTTTTTTTAATTTGTAGGAGATGAAAATAATCCTGCAAATCCTAAAAATCCTCAACAAGAAGAATAGGCAAATCCTCCTCATCAAAATCCTCAACAAAATCCTCAAAAAAATCAACCTCCCCCACCAATCACTCAACACCCTCCTGACACTCAACAAAATTTGAGGAGTGAAATTGAAAAAAACAAAAAACAAATTGAGGATCTTATCAGTAGGTTGAGTGATCCAAATGCTTAAACCATAGAAATAATGACACTAGCAAATTCAATGAAAGAGATGTGAAAAAATGTAGATTCAATAACCCAACAAATAACGGATGGCAAGATAGGAGGCAGGCAGCTAGGGCATATTATGCAGATAAACTATCATATAAACAAGTAAAAGATTTAAAAATTACTAAAGGTGATTTGTGCTCTTTATTCACTAACCCTAGAACAAATCAAAATATTAGCCTCAATGCGAAGAGGTTTCCTATTCATTGGTGCCACCACCAAGAGATTAGGAACCATTTTTATGATAGGTGGTACTTGGTCTTTGATTACCCACTGTGCAACAATTGTGAAGTCCCCCAATATTTTCTTCGGAAACTATACAATGAGTTTGTATTGAACCAAATCCCAAATTATTTTGATATGAGGGAGTTCCAAGGGAGAGGTGGGGGGTCGGCTCAAGATAGGCCTGATGCACAACCGGATCCTATGCTGCAAGGGAGACGACCTCTCACTAGGACACCTCGTGAGCACATTGTTATGCCTACAGTTGCGAAGGAGAGTGTCGACGTAGAGACATTGTAGGTGATCAACACTTTGACCCAAAGTGTCATCCATCATACTAGCCCTATTGTACAACACCATCCAGGGGAGTCTTCGAGTGGTGGCCTTCAAACCCATTTGTGTCAATCAATCTTGTGGGGCGACTTTTCATATGACCCCACACTGTGAGGTCAGCACAGATCCATGTTGCTATGGAGGATCCATATGCTACTACATGATCCGTATGCTGGGGATGGAGAGGATGGTTGACATTTTGCATCGTGCATATGGCATTGATAGTCGGTAAAAGTCAACATGTTCATTGAATTTAATTTATTAAATTTTGATTCTAAAATGCATGACTAACTAATTTAGTTTTATTATTTTAATAAAATTGCAAGGTCACAGTGTTGAGACTGGATACACCGGTCCTCCACCTACTTATTTCTGCAGTACACCTATCAGTGGGGTATGCAACTAGTAAACAATTATAAATTTATTACATGTTAATAGCATTGTTTTACGAAAGGTATTTTAATACATGTGATTTTGGATGTTGAACAGGCTAATATTGGCGATTTCAAGCAAACACCTCCTAGTGCCAATGGATTCACTCAAATGTACACAAAGGTAATAGAATAAAGAGAACTTAACTAATGAATTCTACTTAATAGATTTGTGTAGTTTATATTCATATTGTTGGTTACGTTGCATTACACATCATTCAAACTCAAAGCATTACTTCAAATTCCATAACTAATAACTAGATGTTGATAGATGACAAAATTTCAACTGTATAATATAGTTGTTTAGAAATTCAACATAAGCAGCACGATGCAATTACTTCACATGGAGGCATGTGCTTGCAAAGGTGCACCAGCACAACAAACTATGGATGCTTGGAAAAAATCTATGAAACCATAATAGTAAGCAATAGCATAGACAAGGTAGTTAGTGATGCAGAGCATCATATCAAAACACTCAATCATCAAGGTACATCTGATACAGAGCATCCAACAAACACCATCAACATCATTTCTTCAAGGGATTTCAATCCCAAATAGAATTGGGAGAAGATCAAATATAATTTCATGAAAAATCTACTTTTCATTCAACCAAAATCCACTCAAATTCTCTTAGGCATTCCATAGGCCATCATTCATCATTCCACTAATCAATATTCCAATTGACTCATTTAAAGAAAAAAACCATATTAAAGAAACCTTTGACTTAATCAATTAGATTCATATCATTCTCAACCACCATAAAAACAACATAAACCTGATTATTGACACTTGAACAATTCATCCTTTCATTTATTCACCAAGGCAACAAATCAACTAAACCATACCTCACTATTATCAGTCCATTATCAAGCACTATACTCACCATATTTTGACTTTAGTAGTCTATTTACAGGTTACAAACTCATGCTGCAATAGAATCTTGATTATCATCTTGTGGTTAATCACCAATTTGCTCAAAAGGCTTCATAATACTCACCCATCCAACCATCAAAGTCACCAAACCTGTCTTATACACCTTAACCAAATTTATTAACATCAATCATATTATTAGTTTGATAGTAACCAAGCACTCAATATCATCCTTTCCATTGTTTAAACAAACATCTTTGTTTTGATCAGAAAATATCATATTCCTCTAGTAGGTCTGTCAACCATTGAATCGGGTAGTTACATTCCTATCTCGAAGCTTATTAAAAAACTCAATGCACATTTAGAAACAATTTCCAGCACATCACAACATATCAAATTTCTTAGACGTTTGACATAAAGAAAATCATCAAATTTTAGACTGTCCTCTGAAGAAAGGCTAGTAGATTAGGCCTGTTTTACAGAGGAGATACCTTCAAAACCATTCCAAATCACTCAAAACCTCAAAAAAGTCTTCAATAATGTCTTATAACTCAATATTTCACCATTTATAGGGATTGAAAGCCATGAAAATGTTCTGATCCAATAAACCCTCGTTTATAGGGTGTAAAAGCACAAATCAAGGAGGGTTTTGTGAAAAATACTCTTGAAAACCTCTATTTCTCTGGCCACAACTTGGAACATGATTTTTTATGTCTGCCAAGACCTTCTACATTGTTTTCAAGCCTCTGCATGCTTTATTTATTCATGACCCATGACTGTAGCATCACTTTGTGTAGGAAAATCCTTTATTTTCTAGTGTAGCAACAACTCTGCCATGGTATTCTTGCTTTTCCCTACACTTACAATCATCAAAACATGCAAAAAATCCTAACATTAACCTAATCCACCAATTTACTTAACCTACATTGGTGGAGCAGTGAAGAAAAACCCTATTGGACTCTCAAACTTGCTTCTAAAAGGACTTTATCGGGCACTCAAAACTGCTTCTTATTCTTTTGTTTCCTAAAACTAACCAATTCCAACTCTTGAAATTGGAAACTAACTCCTATTTACATGTATTCACACTATGATTTAACTTTGGGTGTTCCTAAATTACCAACAAAAGAAAAGAAAACAATCCAGAGTAATGCTGCAAACTCAGAGACATGGAATTTTTATTTCAAAATCTAATTACAAGAACACAAACTTCTGCTTTTTCTCGCCTTTACATGCCTTTTAAAGATATTTCCTTTTCCATAACTGTCTTTCCATTGGTTGAAACTACCCCATTTAACCCTTAATATGCCTAATTTCCTTGTTTCTGTCAATTTAACAACTTTTAACAATATTACATTATTGCATTGTTTGCATTTTCCCACTTTGACCACCTAGAACTTACCCATAACCTTAAATACATTCAAATAAGACCTTATATGACCTTTAACATGCTTTACATCATTTTTCCATGACCTTTTGTGATTGACTGAATACAAATTTGAACACTCACCCCTTTTACAAAATTGAAAAGTATTTGATGACCTAGGTGCTCCTACACCAACATCTGACCCAATTGAATTAGGAGAAGATCAAATTGAATAAGCAAATAAAATTTCTCTCTTTTCATCAAAAATCACATTGTTTCATTTGCAAACCAGAAGGCAACAACAAGCCAACTCATTTCAATACTTCTTCTTATCATCCTCAAGCTTCAAACATCTTAGTTATTAGCAAAAATGACTGATCTGTGCACAAGAAACCTAATTAGAGTTACTAAACAATCCACTCTTTCATCATTCACCAAGGCACCCTTCCACTCAATTTTCTTTACCTAGGAAAAATAACCAAAAACCAATCTTTCATGTTACAACCTATATCCATTAGATCCTAACACACCTTTGTCATCATCAATTTATATGAATTCAAAGCAAAAACTTGATAAAGAGCTCTGAATCTTTCAATTCCTTAAACAACTCACCAAATTTTCACTTTTACCAACTAGTTCCTCAAGACCAAGATACTACAATCAACCATTTACACCTCAATCATTTCATATGACTTCCAAGACATTACTCACATCATGTTTATTGACTAAGCTTATTCTATGCACAAATCAAGCCCTACAAAGGAGGGTTTATTGCATAAGGTACTTACAAACCTTAAATACTCCTACCACCACCACAAACACCATGGAAATAGCCTGCATAAGCTTTAGAAATGATGCAGAGTGGTAGGGAAGGAAAACTCACAATCACAAATGGAAAAGTCGCTCCACTGAATGCTTCTCTCAAATACTCTCATGAGTCCTAAACTCCACTATTCTTTAAGAGATCAACCCCACACACATAGTGTTCACAACTCATACCACTCACAAATCTTGAAAAAATTTGGATCATGTCTCATTAAGTCAAAACAGGGTTTAACAACCCTCTAGCATTTAGGTTTCAACAAACACCCATCACTATGGTGACTTAGACCTCACTCTCTCTTAAGGCTTGCAACCCTTGCCCAGTAGGACAGTCAGAATAAAAAACACAAAGAAGATTGTTAAGACACCAAACCTATGGATTCAAACCCCTAAGATGAACCCTTACAAGGTTCCAAAACCCTTCCTCTTGACTATCAAAACATCACTCACAAAGGCCTTTTCTACCACTGCTCCAAAAGGCCTAATTCACAGACTTACACCTAGGTCTTGAATATCTAGGCTCTCCCCTTCACCCCAAAGCCAAAATTTAGACTCCTAAAATTTATCCACACCTGTTTCCACCATTCCTAAGTGCCTCTTAAATAGATTCTTCAAAATCAAGAAAAAACTCTTTTTTTTGCTTGTCAATTATGCTTGCCACATAGAGATGTCAAGCCAAAATTCATGCACAACTTCCAACAATGAGCCTGTCATTCTCCAAAACATTAAGGAAATGATAGTACAGCCTTATATCTTCCATCCCACTAAGATTTAGCAATTTTACAATGTGGGAATGGAAGAAATATACATTTTTCACCCAAAACCCTAATTTTAAGGGTTTTCAGACCACCCAATAGAGAAATTGGAATATCTCCCTTGATACTCAGTGAAATCTCACCACTCCAATTCCAAAGGAAATATTATTCAATTACCTATCCAACCATTATGGTCTTGGAGCATGAAAGTGAACATACAGTCCGTACCAAGTACGAGATCAACAAATTCTTCACAAAAACATAGGAAAAACAACAAACTTCTTATTGAAACTTCTTCAAAACATCAACATCAACCTTGCCTCAACCAAGAGAGGCATATTTGAAGTCTTAAAAACTCCCTCAAACTTCTTGCAACTATATTTTGAAAAGGGAGACGTTGGAAAACAACTAATCTCATGCTTTGACTTCTAATTGCCTAGTTAAGGCAATGTGAGCAACTTCTACCAACTCGACCACAAAGAGCCTTCCAAAATATGTCAAAGGCATTTAAAACCTTGTCAAAAAGTAAGGTGACTCCCCTTAGGTGTCTAGATACAGAATGGCATCCTTTTTCCTTATTTTTCCAAGATGCACTAGACTTACAAAGGAGGATGGAGACCTTGTTGTACAAAGAAGTTGGTCACCAAGACCAAAAACCTAGAAGACCTACTACAAAGCATTGAAATGGTCCATAAGACCTTATTCCATCCATTAAACAAGAAAAAAAACATGAAAAATTATTCTAGGTCCCTTAAACCCATGGGTGCTCTTACACCATACTCCCAAGCAAGAAAAAGATCTCAAGTCCTCTTTGAGATCAGGTCTTCTATAGTAGTTCCATGCTATTTAATATCATTTTATGACATATATGTTGCATCCTCTTCAGGAAGACCTTGCCATTTGACCAGGTATTCCTTGTAAACCTTCCTACTAGTCTTCTTTGTCTCCTTGGTGTCTAGGATGCATTCAAGAGTCACAGGTTAGCTGGGGGGTAGTTCCTTCACCCAATCTTCATCCTCCATTGTTGTTGTACCTGCTTCATCACCTGCATTTACAAAAGATTTGAAAGGATACAAGTTAGAAATGTTGAAGATAGGAGAGATTTCCACCCCAGGAGGTAGCTCTATTTCATAAGCATTTTGGCCAAACTTGTGGAACACCTTGCAAGGTCCTATCTTCTTCATCATGAGTTTGGTATACTTTCCTTTTGGAAGTCTCTCCTTCTTCAAGTGTGCCACCACCAAGTCTCCAACCTTGAATTGGATATTCCTCTTCTTTAAATATGCCTTTTCCTTATACTGCTCAACATTCTTTTGAAGGGTTTCCTTCACTTGTTGATGAATATCCCTGATTGTAACAACAAAGTCCTCACCATGAGCATTTCTCTTGCCAACTTCTTGTAGATCCTTAGTTCACTGGTGCCCCCTCTGATTGCATGCATACTAGACTTCTGCTTCGAGGGCTTTTCTCCCCGTCCTCCTATTCATGGAGTGTGCTGCCTGGAATTGACTGAGGTGAAATCAGATCCCAAAGCATTGTACTCCTTGGTAAGGCATCTTAAAGGTTTCCCAATATTCACCACTTCAATTTGTCCATCCATTTGTGGATGGTATGCTAAACTAAAGGACACATTTTTTCCTTGAGTTTCTTCCACAAGGTCCTCCAAAAGTGACCAATGAATTTAGAATCCCTGTTAGAAACAATGCTTAAAGGCAGTCCATGTATCTTAACAAACTCCTTAAAGAAGAGACCTGCTATATGAGATGCATCATTGGTGCATTTGCAAGGAAGAAAATGTGCCATCATATAAATCTATCTAACTACAAAGATACTATCTGAAGCCTCTTTGGGTTCTAGAGGCAACTTCCCAAAGACAAAGTCCATGCACCTCCCAGTCCCCATTGGGAATGGGGCTGATGGCTGATAGAGTCCCATTAGATGAAGTTCCCTTTTCCCTTGGACATATTGTTCTTCTTCCATACCTTCTCACATCCACCTGCAACTTTGGCCAATAGTAAAATCTCCTAACTTGTTCTAAGGTCTTGTTAAGGCCAAAGTGACCTCCAAGACTCCCATTGTGTTTCTCCTTTATGATATTCTACCTCATTGAGCATTTACACACACACAATTGGCTTCCTTTGAAGAGAAAACCATTCTACAATAAAAAGTTAGAGAATTCACCATGAAAAGAATTCAAATGCTGCTCACAAACATTGTATACCTCCTTGAAATCTGAATCTTCATGATACATATCCTTCAATGCTTCAACCCCCATGCTTTGGAGTTGGATCTCTTGCATTGCAAGTGCCCTTCTACTGAGAGCATCTGCCACCTTATTTGCTTGGCCCTTCTTATGCTTTATTGTGAAATTATAGGCTCGCAAAGACTCTACCCACTTCATGTGCCTATGACTGAGTTTGTCCTATGCATTCAAAAACTCAAGGCATGATTATCAGTATAAACAACAACTTATTTAGGTAACAAGTGGTACCTCCCTTTTGAGGGGCTTAGACCATGGCATACAATTCCAAATCACGGAAGAATACTTCCTCTTTGCTTCATTCAACCTCTCACGAAATCCCCAGCTGGAGTGCGCCTTCTTGGCTCAAAACAACCCTATGGCTTGATTGCTAGCATCACACACTCAATGGTAAAATAATCAAAATCAAGAGGAGCACACAAGTATAGGCTATTGTGCTACTCTCATTTTTCAGATATTCAAACCCTTTATTAGCCTCATTGGTCCAAGAAAACTTACCTTTGTTACCTCCTTTGATGGTGTCCAAGATTGGTACACAAATTTGGCTAAAGTTCTTGATGAAATTTCTATAAAATCTTGAAATTCCATGGAATCTTCTCACATCTCCCATGGATTTTGGTGTTGGCCAAGTAAGAATAGCATCCACCTTTGAAGGATCCATCTTCAAACTTCCCTTGGAGATGAAAAAACCAAGGTAGACTAGTTCTTCCTTCATGAATGCACACTTTTCCATGTTGATCAACAACTTATCCTCTTGTAACCTCCTTTGTACCATATCAAGGTGCTTCAAATGTTCTTCTTTAGACCTGCTAAACACAAGGATGTCATCCAAATAGGCTAACAAACTTTCCAATGAGGTCACTCAATACCTCACATTCATAAGGCTTGCCAAATGTACTAGGGGCGTTTGATAACCCAAAGGGATCACCAACCACTCATAGAGCCCTTCATTAGTCTTAAAAGTTTTCTTCCATTCATCCCCCTCTCTAATCCTTATCTGATGGTACCCGCTCTTTAGATCAATCTTGGAAAAGTAAGATGCTCCTGATAGACAATCCATGAGGTCCTCCATTCTTGGCATCGGGAACCTATATCTGATTGTGATCCTATTAATGGCTCTTGAATCAGTGCAAAGCCTCCAATTCCCATCCTTCCTTGGTGATAAGACATTAGGAACAACACATGGGCTCAAACTCTTCCTCACTAGCCCTTTATCCATCAACTCTTGCACTTGTCTTGCAATCTCCTCATTTTGAGCAGATGTCATCTTGTATGCAGCCTTATTGGTAAATGTATCCCTTGGAATCAGATCAATATGGTGGCTTATATCCCTAATGGGAGGTAGGGAACTAGGTAATTCATTCACCGTTATGTCCTTGTACCTTTCCAACGACTCTTGGACTTCCTTTGGTGCATCTTCCTTCTTCTTTGTGGGCTGATCTACTTCACTTTTTGACTTCATAATTAGGAAGAATCCTCTTCCTCCTCCTTCCTTCAAGGTCTTCATGAACTCCTTCTCACCCACCATCAAAAGACTAGGCCCTTCATGCTTTTCCTTGTCTTCTTCTAGGAGAGGTGAAAGGTTGTAAGTCTTCCCATCCTTCACAATGGAGTATGTGTTCTTCTCCCCATCATGCTTGGTCTTCCTATCAAACTGTGAAGGCCTACTAGAAATATATAGTTTAATACTTGTACTCAAAATTTTGTTCATTAGATCTCATACATTATAAGTCATGACGTGGATCACTATTGTAACTTTTTTGTGATTGAATAATTTGTTGTTTTATTTTCGTATGTTGGTTGTGGAAACACCTCCAAATGTTACAAGGGAAATGGATATCAGTGTTTCATCCGCTATACAATCCTCCATGGATTTGATAAAGGAGGTATGAGGCAAATTACTAAATTTCAATTTACATTCATTGTTATAGATGTTAGTTCTAGTGAAAAATCAAACCATTATTGATTCACAGTTTAATTCCTATTTGGATGGTTTATACGGGGCTTGAGCACACCTGAGCATTGGCATGCAAATATTTCCATTGTGGAGGGAGATCATGAGATGGCCGTAAGTGATTATTTTGTTAAATATATCATTTCTTATAATGTAATTTCTATATATATTAATGTCTTTACTTCTTATTGTAACAGTTAAAACTTCACTAGGAGCTAAACTATAGGAGGAGGAGCAGGAGCACTCCTCGAGCACAACAAAAATGAGGATGGACTTATCACCATTAGATTGCCAAACAAAGGGAAATAATTTATTTCCAGAGCATGGAGAGAAATGAATTTTGATTCCAGAGCCCTTTGTTGTATGCCTAGACATGGCAATTTTGTACATATTTTGTATTGGATATATTTGACATTGTATGCCTATGTGGCATTCTTGTAAGCCTATATGGCTATTTTTTACCTATATTTCATACTCACATTGACATATATTGATGTATGCCTACATGGCTATTTAGTTAATACAAATATTTAATGTGATGGTATTATTTCTCTTTTGACAATGTCAAAAGCATGGCTGCATACAGATTAGGAAAAAGATTTTTCCTTTTAGATTAACAATGCATGGAAGTTTCAAAAAGTATCCTTGATATTACAAAAAGATATGTGTTTATACCATAGTAGAAAAAATCTTTTTGGGAAAAAATCGGCAAACCAAAAGTATAAGATTTTTTGAAAAATTCGGGAAAAAGTCTACAAAAAATGGGAAAAAAATTAGATTTAATAAAAAAGGTAAAAAAAGTAGAACAAGAGATAAAAAATTTGTAAAAAAATTAAAGGCATTTCC
>VDFB02281492.1:1038618004-1038664192 GCA_007258455.2 Sequoia sempervirens
TGTGATATGAATATGCTTTTCGTTCATTGACTAATTTGTAGGCCAATGAAGAAATTCATCTCTCCACACATTGACATCTCAAACTCTTTTTGCATCTCTTCTACAAACCTTTTACACATATCTTCATTTCCTCCAAATATGATGTCATCAACATATACTACCACAATTAGGATTTTTTCTTCTTCAACTTTAAAATAAAAATTACTATTAGCAACACCTTTTTTGAATCCTTGCTACAACAAGTATCTGTTTAACCTTTCATACCAAGCTTTAGGAGCTTGTTTCAGTCCATACAATGCTTTCTTCAATCTACATACCATGTTTGCATCTTCTGACAACTGAAAACCTTTTGGTTGTTCAATGTATACCTCTTCTTCCAATTCACCATTCAAGAATGTAGACTTCACATCCATCTGATAAACTTTGAAATATTTATGTGTTGCAAAAGCTAAGAACATCCTTAGAATATCTTCCATTATTTCCACCAAAGAAAATTTCTCCTAAAAATATATTCCTTCCACTTGTGAGCAGCGTTACACACAATTCTAACCTTATTTCTGACAACTTCTTCATTCTCATTCAAGTTGTTCTAGAATACCCATTTAGTTCCTATTACATTCTTGTTTTCTAGTCTTGGGACTAATTCCCTAGTCCGATTCTTCTCAATCTGCATCAATTCTTCTTCCATAGCTTTGGTCCAATTCTCATCCTTACATGCTTTAATCACTGTCTTAGGTTCTACTTTGGAAAGTAGTCACAAATTTTCCTATTCTTCTGTCATAGCATATTTTATTCTATTCAACACATGTCTTCTCTTATCACCAATAATCTGATTTTTAAAATGATTCTTTTACACTTACTTAGGAGTCTTATGAATCCTTTCTAGAGTTTATTCCTCTTCAACTTGCATCTCCTTTCCCTTCTCTTCTTCTTTTCCTTCTTCTCTGCAAGAATACTCATCATATTCATATCCTTCTATTAGTATTGAGCCTTTATGTGGTTCTTCATCTATTTTGACACTTACACTTTCAACTATCTTCTTTAGCCTCGTGTTGTAGCACCAATAAGCCTTGCTTCTTGTAGAATATCATAGGAATATTCATTCATCTAACCTTACATCAAACTTTCCCAAGTTTTATTTATCTATTTTGATATAACATGTTCTTCCAAACAATCTAAAATATTTGAAAGTAGGATTTCTTCCATACCATAGTTCATAGGGAGTCTTTGAATTGTTTAATATTGTTTGTACTCTATTGAGTATATGTATATTGTAGTGTGAATATATTCTCTCCAATAGACATTTTTTACATTTACTTCATCATTGTCCTTGCTACTTCCTAAATTATCATATTCTTTCTCTCCACCACTCCATTCTGTTGAGGAGTCCTAGGAGCTGACAAATTCCTTTTTATTCCATGATCTTCACAAAAATTGTTAACTCATTGGAGGTGAATTCTCTACCTCTATCAGACCTTAAGCACTTTATTTTCATATCCATTTCAATCTCAACCATAGCTTTAAATGTTTTAAACTTTTCTAGAGCTTCTAATTTTTTTTTGAGAAAAGTTACCCAAGTCATTCTAGAGTAATCATCAATTAACAACATGAAATACCTGTCACCTTGAAAGATTCTTGTTCATGTAGGTCCACATAGGTCTGTATGCACCAACTCTAAAGGTCTTGTGGTAGAATATTCTTTGGTATTGAACCTCTTTCTTGTTTTTTCCCAACCTAACATTCCTTGCAAACTACATTGATAGGCTTTGTAATTCTTGGTAGGTATCTCACAACTTGAGTAGAGCTAATCCTCACCATAATATCAAAGTTTATGTGACACATTATTCTATGCCATAGCCAATTTTCATTGATTTGATTCATAAAGAACTTACCATTAGTTCACCTTTGAGCTAATAACATTACCATTTTTCTTTGTTTGTACAAAAACCAAAGTTCTAGATCCCCCTTTTCTGATTTCACAACCACCATCCTGAAATACAAGATTATATCCTTTTCTACACATTTTTCCTATGCTCAGAAGATTATGTTAGAGACCCTTGACATAAAGAACATCATCTATATTATACTTTCCATCAAAAATAATTGAACCTTTTCCACATATCTTAGTAGATGTAACATCACCAAACTTAACAAGACCAACTTAAAACTTCTCAAGTTTTAAAAAATTACTCTTATCACCTGTCATGTGATTTGAGAATTCATTGTCAATTATCTAGTGATTTTTCTCCTCTCTAGCATGAAAAGCAGTCACTATAGGACCTTTGATGTTGTGACCTATTACCGGGATAGTTTCCTTCATAAATCTTTCAAATTCAGTAGAATTATTTCCAACATTCAAATCCATGAACAAGCATCCATCATTTTCATCGTCTAGGTAGTCAAACTCATCATTAGATATGTTAGCATCTTCTTTAACATAATAACTTCTCTTGATAGATTTACCTTTGTTATCCTTATATTTGTCATTTGAAACTTTGGATGGACATTTTGAAGTATAATCACATGTGCCCTTTTTCAATCTCCTCACAAAATTTTCTTCTATCTCATTAAGATCATCTAGATTTTATTCATCATCCTTCTTTGTTTTGCTAGCTTTAAAAGTTGACTCTTTTCTTGAATCATTTTGACCAAACTCCCTCAATTCAAAACTAGTTAAAGTACCAAACAACTGATCTATAGAATAATGATCTAAATCTTGAGCTTCCTCAATAGCAAAAACTTTATGACTATAAGATTTAGGAAGAGTTATTAATACCTTCTTTACCACCTCATCTTCTTGTAGTTTTCCACTAAGGTCATTGATGGAATTGACAACTTCATCCACTCTATGCATGTAGCTTGCAATATCTTCATCTTCAAACATCCTTAGGGTTTCAAACTTAGTATTCAAATTCTGCATCTTTACTTGCTCGACCTTGTCATTTCCTGCATAGACACTTTCTAGCTTCTTCTACATTTCTTTAGCAGATTTTTAGCTCATAACCTTCACAAGTTCTGAATCAACAAGACCACTCAAATGAGTATTCCTTTCTTTTCCATTATTTGCATATGCCTTGATCTCATCATCAGTTTTTAGACCATTATTGGGCATGGTATATCCATCTTCAACTGACTTCCAAACTCCAAACCCTAGGGAAACAAGGAAACCTTCCATCCTCATTTTCTAAAATGCATAATTTGTCCCATCAAACAAGGGAGCCTCCTTGTGTGCCATCTAGATATACCTTAAGAATTTAAGCTTCTTCCAAGGAGCCTTGCTCTGATACTAATTGTTAGATGCACAGGACAACTGAGAGGGGGGTGAATTAATTGTATATTAAAACATAAAAACCTTATTAATATTCACATCTTTATTAACCCTTAATCAAATTTAGCATGAAAGTAAAAAAAACAACACATCAAAACACCATGTACATTAGAACACCATATTTATGCGGAAAACCTAAGAAGGGAAAAACCATGGTGAGGATTAGCTCACAATATAAATTAATAGCAACACTAAATACAATAGGCTCACTACCAGAGGGCCCATTACCAAAGGAATCACTATTCAGAAGAAAGAAGATAGAATGGGTGGCTCACTACCAATTTGAAATGCTAACAATACATCTCTCTTATTTCAAAGGTATAGTTCCCCTGAATCACAAACAACTAATTCAAAAAACTAAAATGTAGACACCTTCTGTTCACTACATTTGGGAGTCATAGGAATTAAAGCTCACATTTAGATCACCACATGACCACTTTCACATCTTTCACATCACACGCACTCTCTGCTTAATCCACACAACAACTCGCCTTGTGTTTATACCATTAATGACCTAATACAATTTCAATTAGGTCAACCTTAAGGAAATGTATGCACCATCAAATAGGTCAGCACCAAACACTTCCATGGTGTAAATAAGTGAAGTGAAGATAGACCACACCACAACTTAACTAGGATCCAAATATACATTGAAACACTTCTCAACACTACACAAACAATAATCATCTTCCACAATTAGCGCTAGCACCCAAACCTGGACTAACACTAGCAAGCAAATCCAAACACACCTTTCTAGGTCCAGAAACATCTTGTGGACCACATAGCAACACTTCAAAACATGTCAACATATTCCACATTATAAGAATATTTTCCACTACTACTATAACCACCTGAAACTTAAGAACACCTTTATTTTGTACAACCAGATACACTGGCACAAACATTCAACCCACCAAACAACCTTCCAGAGCACCACAACACCTAAAACTTTAGGGAAAGGTAGATATAGACAGTATAAGAACTTTCCTAGATTTGTAACACCAAAAATTTCACTGTAGAGAAATGCAAAGCAATCTCATTTCTCCCAAACACCCTGTTTCATAGACACACATACTATCAAACACATCTTTCACTACAAAATGAAGATATTGGCTATTCAACCCAAAAAAATTTGAGTCCCAGAGCTTGGCTATTCAAAGTGACGAAAGATGAAGCTATTGGTTGTGATGAAATGTTGTTGAATAGTCCTAACGATCCCAATAGACCAAGGTATGGAAACTTTAGAGAAAATACAATGGAAGTTTCTCAAAAATTTAAGAAACAATAGATAAACAAATAGGTTGATGATGAGGTAGAATTATATTCCAAAGAGTTTAGCATCTCAAGATACAAATTTAGAATAGCTATAGAGAGAGCTAGAGCTGACATGAGTATAGAAGAAGCCTCTAGTAGCTCTAAGAGATCAGTTATTGCATCTCAACTTGTAGCTAGTAAGAATATGAGATTCCATAGTTATTCCTCTGGTAAGGGAGAAATCCCCTCTAGTATTCCATGCCATTAGGGAAGAAGAAAAGAAAACCACGAGGAGATTTAAGAAGAAATCCATGAGGAAAAAGTTGGTATCACTGTGACCTCTAAAGAAAATGTAGATGATGCTTAACATGACCATGAGATCAGTGAAGCTATGAATAAAACACAAGAGATAATGGAGAACTTTAAAGAATATGCCTCTGGACTAAGAGAATAAGTTGAAATAGAAATTGAAGCATGGCTTGCAAAAAGGAAGTTACTGGACATTACGGAAAAGTGTGCATCTACACATAGAAAAGTGGAAGAGAGTTTGAAAGATGTTCATTCCTATGAAGAGGAAGCAAGGAACCTATTTATGTATTGCATGAAGTGGCTTGATGTTACACAAAGCATAAATGATGTCATGAATACAATTGAGACACAAATAAGTTGTGCATCAAACACTTATGACCTAGTACAAGATAGAGATGATCATACCTGGACTACTCTAGTGACCTTACATGAAGAATACTTTACCCTGCAAAGCAAGAAGGAAGAAACAATCAAATAATTTGAGAAGCTAAGGGACTTGGTGAAAATCAAGATACCTATATCAAGTGCCCTTGCTAGTACAGATAGGATTTCAGAGATAAATCTTACCCCTGTACTTCGAAAGAAGGAAAGGAGATCTTGGTGAAGCTTGAGTTATGATACAAAATACTTGCAACAGTAAAGGAACAATGGGAGGAAGGAAAATCCACTTGGAAATTCATCTTGCAGAAGCTTCAAGGGTCAACATCTTCAGGTTGACAATTTCTACTCTTATGCATTTTTTAAGATTTTCAGATTCTTTTTGCATATATGTGGAAGGTATATAAGTTTTTGGTTAACTCCTTGAGGAGGATTAAACACACTCTTATAGTTACTTTTTCTCACATATATATCTAAGGGGGAGTATACAAAGTTTTTTTTATATTGGTATACCCTTTTCCATTGATGTCAAAGGGGGAGAGATACTTGAAAAACATTTTGAGAGTTGGGGAGAGATATTGGGAAAAACGCTTGGAGAGATATTGAGAAAGAATTTTGGGAGAAATATGTGTAAAGGGGAGAGACAATTTTTTGAAAATATTTTTGATATGCATGTTGTCATCAATGAAAAAGGGGGAGATTGTTGGAAGTAAGGGTAGGACTGTTGGAAGTTTGTCATTGTTGATGTTGTTTGGCAACATGAGCATGAGGTGCATATACTGTATGATTCAATGTTGTCATTGATGTCAAAATTGTTATGATCATTATAGCATGGGTTGGAAGCATTCTTGAAGATATTTGGATAGAAAAAGTTGGTCCAGAAAATATGGTTATACAAGAATTTGGCTAAGTATTCCTTTTAATTGTATTGTGGTTCAGTGCATTGATTTTTGGGTTTGCATTCCACCGCAAGTGGATATTTCACTATTTGATTCTAACTGTTGTTTTAAGATCATAAAATGTATCTGCATTCAATATTTGGTGATATTTTTTCAAGTGTTCCAAAAAATTTGAATGACAGAGTTTAGCTCTGTATATTGTAGCCATTAATTCCTTGTACAGTGTACCAGTGTGGGATATTACGCATTTCTTCATGGATAATTATTTTGTTCTATGATGATGAGGATAAGCTATTAAATGTCGACTAAATGAGAATTCAAAGAGAGATCAAGTTTTTAAGTCACACGTATGGAAAATTGTATGTACAAATGAAGGTTTTGTATTTAGGTCTTATTTTGGGTCGACCTAACACATTTGATTTTTTGTGCAGGACAAGAAAGTAACTTTATCTTATGTGGGATCTATATTAGGTCCATCCCAACCTATCTTAAGTTGAATTCAATTTTTAATTATGGTGCGAGATGTGGATAAAATTTTTTGAGGATAACATGCTCAAATTTTATGTGTTACTTCTAATTAGGTCAACCTAATTGAAGTTACACTTGATATGGATATATATAAGAGATTATCTTCAGATTTTAGTAGTGATGTGTGGGAATGAGAATGATGATAAGGAAGGAATAGATAGAGAATATTGTATGTGAGTAATGAGAGACATATGATGTTGTATGGTGCTTGACCTACATGTGTGTGATGCAAATATAATCAGACTTGAGTAGATTGTGAGTAGAGCAGAGTATTATTTCAGATCTATGTGAAGATCATTATGTACCTTGTTGGAACTATAATCTAGCATATGATAGATGCTATTGTATTAGTTCAAATAGGTTGTGTTCAAAGTTTTATTCTTTAGATATTATTTTATTTATATTATTATATGGTTGTTGTTCTACAATTTTTATTTATAGAAAATAGAGGTGTGAATTGTAGAATTATAAATTTACTTTAGAAAATAGTAATATAATGATTCATGATTTATGAAGATAGCTAAATTGTGTTGATAATATTTGATAGCATATAAATTTTAAATATATTTGTGTATGTTTGGTTTGAGTAAGCTATAAATTTATTTTCTTTAGTAGATTACTTTTTGTTCCAAAAGCAAATAATTTCCATTCTTATAGTCGATTATTCATGTTCTTGTAGTAAATAGGTTATGTAACATAAAACCTTCTTGTAAATAGTATATTTAAGATAAACCATCATATAAGATTATAGTTTGCACAAATTATTTATTAATTTATATTCCATTTTATTCTACTCAAACTACTACCTCCAGCCATTGAGAAAATAACCACTATGCCTTTCACAAGTCTACACCTCATATGGACATAATATTAAATTGAATTGTGATCCTAAGTACCCACCATTATTTAAACATAAAATTAAGTTATTATCTTCATATTTTCCCAATATTTTGGCATTTTTTTAGGAAAGACATTAAAGGCCTAATAACCTAGTAAATTGAGTTAGGAATAGTGTATCAAGGAGAAATTGTATGCATTTTTCAACCTTTCCTAGGAAATTACCTTTGAATTAGATTGTTTTAAATCATATAAATGTATTAATTGAGCTATAGATAACAAAGGTATATTTTTCAAACAAACTGTTGGACTTGTAGCTCATCAAAACAAGAGTATAAGGAAAAAATTGTGAACCCAAAAAGTTAACTCAATATAAATTTCCATATTTTAGGAGTCAAGGATACTTAATGAAACATACCTAAAGGAATCCCTATGGAGTATGACCAAACCACCAATATTAAAGAAAATATTAGAATTAGATGTCAAGGATTGAGAGTTGGGACTACACCATAACTCATGTCAAAATTAAACAAATGAAGGTATCTCCATAACACCAATAATGAAAATATGTACATATTAAGGAATCAGAGATCAAGTATCAAGGATTTCATACAAATGTTACCCAAAAATAGTTGAACAAAGGACTAGCTAACACCATAACTCTAAAAAAATTAAGTATAGGATTTGGGGATCTATGATCCTAATGAACTAATTATTGAAGCAAGGTGATAGAATAAACTCCACTAGCCTAACAATAAAATGGGGGACTTGTAGGAGCATGATGTCACTAGGGAAAACCATCTTTGAACTTTATAGATCTAGTGGAGGAGAATAGAAACAGAGGTTGCTAGGCCATGTGAAGAACATGATGAGCACTAAAGAAAGTAAACTTGGAAAAACTAAAATAAATGACCAAAATACATTAAATTCACTAAATAATAAAACCTAATACCCTAACCACTGACCAACATAAAATAAAAGCATAAAAATTAGAAAAATAAGAAAATATTGTAAAAGTAAAAGACATAGACATAAAAAACATAATCATATGCATCTAGGAAAAGTTTCATAAAAGAAAATACAAGGGTAGGTCAAGGTTAGGTTATATTCCTTTCTGTAGACATGTAAAATATACTACCCCTAATCCTGATTTACTAACACCAGTTCGTCTGGAATCATCTCCTTTGCTAACCATTTAATCGAATAATCTTTATTTGAATAAATTCGTCATATTTCATATTTTAATTAAATAAATCAATTTTATCTGATTAAGTCATTATCTCCTATTAATTAAATAAATTATTATTTTTAATTAATCCTATTTTCCTCTTTTAATTAAATAATTCATTTTATTTAATTAAGTTCTAAGGTCATCTCTTTTAAATTAAATAAACTAACCTTTATTTGATTTAATTCTAACACATCCTCTTTTAATTAAATAAATCCAACTTTATTTAATTAAGTCTAAATTCATTATTCCTCTCATCTTGATCTATTTAAATCCAAAAATCTAAGACAAAATATCAAATCAGCTAAATCTTCATCTAAGTTAATCAAATCATGATTAATCCTAACTCTAATCCATCAAATCCTCTAGATTTTGCAACTTGTGCAAGTAAATCAATTAAATTGATTTATAAATTCCTCCATTTTCATTCAAAAAGGCATCAAGTTGGAATATTCTTCAAATTTGAATTCTCCCTCCCAAATGTCTTATCCTCCAACTTGCCATTTATTTCTCTTACAAGTCCTTTTTCTTGAGCCAAGTGGCATTAAATCCTCTTCCACATCTTCCTCCACAAGCCAACTTTCAAATTTCAATTTTCCATCTAATAGAATTTATTTGCACATTCATCAAAATGTGCTCCATCTCTCTCCACTCACATGTTGACAAGTGGAATTTTGTTATTAGTTGATTTTTTGTCCCACATTCATCTTTTTGGCTCATTCCTCCATCCTTCCCTCCTATAAATGGAGAGCTCTTTTAATAATTTTGGATCCACAACTTCATGAAAAATCATTATCTTCATGTTTTGAGCAATTTCATCCATTCTCATTCAAGTTTCATAGTTTTCATCAATTTCATAGCTAGGTTATGGAAAATTTTATCAAGGAGCATCATTGATCATCACCAAGCTTGCAAGGAATTAGGAAAGGGCTATTTTTGACATCAAAATAGCACCAATTCCCCCTTGGGATTGAGAGTTTGAACATTTGAATAAGATTTAGATTGTTTTCATTTGTGTTCTTTACTTTATTTCTTGTTCTTAATGTTTCAAATGAATCTTATGGGGAATGATGGTTTTGATTTGCCTAATTGAATAATATTGTGTTTGTTGTTTATGTTTGTGCAAGTCTAGATCCACCATTCACATTTTGGTGCTAGGAGGAAGAATCTTGAAGAATTAACACATTTTTTGACCAAAATTTTATTGTTTTTTAATTTTTTGTGTCTATAGGAAACTACAACACTGCAAGGTCAAACAACACCGCTATCAGTCCAATGTCGCTATTTAAGGACGTTGTCAAACTCCAAACCATGATGCTTAAGTCATTTCAACTCAGCCCGGGTCAACCCAAACTCCAAAGTGCGTCGCTAGGTGAAACAACGATGCAATTGTGGTCTTTATTTCTCTACAGAGAGCGCCACTAGTTTCACCAGAGCACCATTGACCTGCTCCAAACTACGTCGCCTTTGAAGATTGCACCACTGGGGTGGGGTAAAAGGAAAATTTCAAATTATTTTTAACATGTGCATTTTAGTTTTGATCACCTTTGACATCTAACTAGTTTTTGGCTCTATTTTCTGTAGTTTTTAACCAGTTTTTGTAGGTTGGAGCAATCAAAAGGGAAAGGAGGAGGCAAAGACAAGGGTTCTTATGGCATCTTCTTTCTAATGTATCAAGTGTTTTTAAACACTTTGGGGAGCAATTATAATCCCATTTCTAAGGACTTTGTCATCTTCAAGTTTTTTAGGACTCAAAATAATTTTTGTTTGGGCTTAAAAAGAACAATCAAAGGGATTAAAAAGAACTTTAGGAACTTACTAGAGTTGATTTTGCACTAAAATTGATCAATAAAACTTCACACTTCATCTTGGTGCTTAAAAAGAATCCATTCTTGCTTTTGAGGTTAAAATGAACATGTGTATTTTTTGTTTTGTAATCTCTTTTACAAAGTAATATCATTTAAAAGGTGTATGCGCTTCTCTCATGCTTCACGATGATCTTGAGAATCAAAAGTATTTTGGTGATATTAAGTTGTATAAAAGATTGCCTCCACATTTCAATTGGGCTTTTAAAATTGAACAAACCTTGCTAGTGTGAGTGGATTATATCGTGTGTGTTCTCTCTTTGTTCATGTAAACAAATATCGATCAAACTATGGATTTGATTGCTCACTTTTTTTACCCTTAGAGGGGCTTGCCTAAGAGACACATCTGAAAGGGGAACTCGGAGGTGACTCCAACCGGTTTTTCACTCGGAGCGGTATATAAAAGGATAAGACTAAACTATCAAGTCCAATGGTATGTAGGCCTTAGCCGTACAGTGTCTTTCAGAATGGGGTACTACCTTAAGTATAAGAGCCCCTAGTAGGATTGATTAAAGCCATCAATGGCTTGTTGGACACTTACAAGGTGCCATGTTCCCGATCACCCTGACTAAGAACCAATTTGTGTAGAAGCCAAAACCCTTACTATTTGTTGGTGCAAGAACGGTTGTTCTGAAGCCATCCCACATTCTTGTGGTTCTTGGTAGAGATGAGAAGTATGCCATGGGATTTTCATGGGTACTAAAGCTTGGATGACCCATAGAAGTGAGTATCGTGGAGGGGATCTAGTGTGGTCAAGCTTTTAATCATCCGCCAAGAATAAGCGCAATTGGATTTATCCAAGTGGGAATTCAACAAATATTGTCTCTTTCTATCCACAGGCTAGTGCATTATTTTGGAATCAAAACACTTTGCTTGGATCTAAAACATTGGAAAACAAACATTCAACCATGATCATCAAATTTCAAACCATTTAGAGAAAGCAAATACCTTTGACAAAATTCAAGTGCTATTGCTTTCCCTAGGGATTCTATTTTTAGAGTCTTTTGAATTTACATCTCAATTTTTTCTCACTAAAGTCAGCATTAGGGGACTATTGCCTTAATTTCCTTGATTTCCATATAATGGACTTTGTGGGATGAGAAGAAATTGGGACATTAGACATTTAGTTTGAAAACTTAATCAAGAAAGTGTTTGTGGTAAAAAGGACTCATTAAGCAAAGATAAGAAACAATTGGACCCCACACATGTGCTCTTCCAAATGATTTCCTGAAAGATCAAAATCCGAAAACCAAAGTCCAAAGGTCTTAGTCAAAAATGTCGCAAGAAACGTTTGTCTATGCTTTACGAATTTAGAGAAAGATTGACATTCAACTTTTACAAACATGCATCAAAGAACAATCCAAATTTGTATTCATTTTACTATTGTCAAAATACAAGACTTTTTCAAAGGTTTGAGTATCTCACATAGGAAGTATTACCATGTTCTTCAAACACCTAGGTCTAGGAAACAAAGTCTCTCTAAGTCTCTTAGGATAAAAATAAAAACACCTTCATCCATCCTCAAACACCAAAATCGAAATCCACCTCACAAATAACTCTTGGATATCTTGAAAAAATCCTTCATGCTAAACTTTGGGAAAATCCTTTGAAATCAAAATCAAAATCATCTTGTTTCACTAGGTGTGTGTAGATGAATCCTTCTTTACACACTTAGTTAAATTGTCATCTTGTGGACAAGTTTACTCTAGGAAAAAATCCAACCTCTTAGAGTTTATGAGTTCATTATCCAAACCAAATCTAATCAAAATCAAATCAAACCAAATCAAAATCAAGGATCCAAAACCAAATCAAACATCAAACCAAAATTCCTAAAGTTTAGTATTCCCTTCAAGGTTCCCTAAGAGTTCAATCATTCACCAAACACCCATCGTTCATTATCCCATCATCATCCTTTGATCCTTAATATCTTATACTTTCTTTTTTGTACCTAGAGTTTAGATCAATCCAAGGAGTTAGAGGTTCACCTCCCACATTCCTAAAAATTGATCATTATTTTATGGTTCAAACTAGATCTCAACACAAGAAGAATATGGAAATGAACAAAGAAACATCCACTTCGAGTGACTTGAGTCAAACTGCACATGAAATCAATCCCATTGGGTCTAGCAATCCCACACTCAATCTTCCTCCGCTTCCACAAGATTCTCAAGAAGAAGGTGGCCAAGTGTAGGACATCACTAACAATGTTCTAGGGATGAACCAAGATGAAATCATTGAAATGGTCCAAAATCCCAAGACTCACAAAATTGTCAATGCCATGATGAAACTTAATCTCTCACAATACATGCTAGAATTGGAAAAAGAAGGGGCTAAACTCCCTTCCGACTATGATGTGATCACTCTTGTGGAGAAACCTCTTGGGATTATGCCACCAGTATCATTCACACCATCCTTTCAAAGCATCACTAAAACCATCCCACAAATCACATCATCCATTGCTCCAACTCAACCAAGTTTCAACAAGGGGAGCTCATTACTTCATGCTCTTCAAACACACCCCCTTGTGAACAACCAAGACTTGGATGCAAACACCATCTTGGGCAATCCATTCCTTAAAATACACTACACCCATACATTCCACTCACCTTTCATGACCCCAATGACCCATCTTTTTTTCATGCAACACCGCCATATCCCCTCAACACACAAGTCTCTCTCCCCATGACATCGCAAGGAGAAGGTGGATTATTTGGACAAGGGGGAATCTTTGACCCCTTGTCGTCATCATTCCCTCAAGGGAACATACCACCCAACTTCCCACCATTAACATCCACACCACTCCTCGGTTTAGGGAAACCCCCTTTACCAAACCTCAATCAGAAAAATCAAAACAATCCCCCAGTTGTAAATCAAACCATCGTACTGAATCCTCCAATCATGCCATCGATATCACAACAACAGGTGGCAACCATCAAAATAACACAAGTAATTAACACCTCATCTATGATACCTCAAAACATGGTCTCCCAAGGACCTATCACATTAATCACACCATCTACCATGCAAACCTCTATCATCAATCTAACAACACCTCTCATCACAACAACAAACACCATTTTGAATCTACCATCACCACCACCACCAAGACCAAATGTGGCGAACCCATATAGCATCACATTACAAGTAGCTCAACAAACCTATCAAAAGGAACTTCAGTAGTTCCAAGCTCAACGAGTACAAAACACACAAGCTACACAACAAGCTACTCAACAAGCACAGGCACAGCAAGCACAACAAGCGGCCCGAGATCAAGCTTTGTTGCAACAAAAACAAGCCGCCCAAACTACCCAAGTTGTGCAAGTAGCTCAAGTTGCACAAGCTTCCCAACAAGCTCAAGCTCAAGTGCAAGCCCAATATCAAGCTCAACAAGTGCAAGCACAAGTACAATACCAAGCTGCCCAACAACAAGCATATCAGCAAGCCCTATAACAGTACCAATCGCAACAAGAAGCTATCCAATTACTAGCTCAACAACAAGCATTGTTGGCACAACAACAACAAGACCAACAAAAAGCATTGTTGGCACAACAACAACAAGACCAACAATAAGCATTGTTGGCACAACAACAACAAGACCAACAACAAGTGTTGTTGGCACACTAGCAAATGCAGACATATCAACAAACATTGATCGCACAACAAAGCTTGCAACAAACTCCCACCAACATACCCAACACTCTACCCATCACTTGAACAATTCAAACACCTCAAAACAAATTCACTCCACCTCCTGATCTGCAAAACAATGTGACAACACAAATCAAATTACTCTCACAACAAGTGCTAGATCTCCAATCTAGGAAAACAATGAAAACACCAAACAATTTGTGCCCCTATCCATTCGATAGGAGCCTTGCCATGGTACCATTCCCAAAGGGGTTTGAAATCCCAAAATTCAACAAATATTGTGGGATGGGAAACCCTGAAAATCACATCAAGGAATTCCAAGTACATTGCATGGAGGTGCATACGACGATACATATATGATGCGGCTATTCCCTCAAATTTTGGTGGCGCCCACCATGGAATGGTTCACTCACCTTCCTCCTAGAATTAAAAAGTTCCAAGAAATTATGGACACATTCATAAAAAATTACACATTCAACATTGGCATGGATGTTAATCTAGAGGAACTATCTGCACTCAAAGAAGCTAAAGGGGAATCATTTGCTTCCTTCTTACAACGATGGTGATCCAAGGCCAATATGAGAAAATGGGCCATGCTAGAGGAACAAAAAATCTACACCATCATTGCCAATCTTGAGAAAACCTTGTCATTCCACCTAAAGATGAAATGTATCACCACATACAACCATTTGATCCCCAAGGTGCTCAACATAGAAATATCCCTTATTGCACAAGGGGGGGACACCCACATATCAAGAATATCAAGGCAGTCACCCATCCACCAGTTACAACAAGGAACCTTGCACATGGGCGAAGAAAAAAATGTCACTAATGATGGTGTGGTTGATGCCAAGGTCATAATCAGTGCTCCAAAACAAAACACGTGAACATACCAACAACTACAAGGAAACAAACGAAACAACACCCAAGCTAACACAGTATCACAACAACCACCCAACAATCAAGTCAACAATCTTAATAATCAAGGGGGACCACCCCCGCAGAACAAACAATATCCCCCCAAGCAAAAATACGCTACCCTTGGGGAATCAATTCAATCCGACATGAAGAAATTGGTAAATGAGAATCTCATCAAAATTCCCGTCTATGAGAATTACCAAGCACCCCAAGTGAAACCACCCTGGTACAATGACGACCACCTTTGTGATTTTCATAAAATCAAGGGGCAGACAACGACTAGTTGCATGAGGCGAAAAAATCTAATCCAAGACCTCATAGATGACAAGATCATAAACATTGAACAACCAGCTGGAAATCAAGACCTTAAAATATAAACGAATCCGATGTCGGATCATAACAAAGGGAACAACCATGGAAATACCAAGTATTCCAATGTGAACCATGTGTATGATGATGTTGTCGCATCCCTAGATGAATGGGTCACTATTGTTAACATCAATGGAGCCAAAGTTGATTGTGGAGTCACCACATGTGGCAACAAAGTTACCATTGCAGGATCATCCCAGCCACCTAGAGCCTCCATCTCAAATCCGAAATCCATTCCCAATGGCTACAATGTCTTCGACTAGTTGAAAAGAACCCATATTCAGATCTCCATCACTGAGTTGCTGAAGATCTTTCCCGCACACAAAAAAATCCTAGAGGAAGCATTGGCTTCTTCCACCATCTCTGTGGATCTTGATGCTGACCAGTTCCAAGCTGTGGTCAGACACATCACCACCCCAAATCTCCTAAAATTTTCTAATTAGGACTTTCACACCCAACCATCTCTTAATGGCATGCTCCATCTTGAAGTTCTGGTTCATAAAAACAAAGTCAAAAGGGTCTTGGTGGATGGGGGTGCGGGTTTAAATATTTGTTCCCTCAAACTAATAAAGAATTTGGGATTCTTTGAGGATTCCATTGAAAAGGGTAATGGTATCATAATTAGAGCATATGATGATCAGGAAAGAGTGTCTCAAGGCATTATTCAACTCCCTATTAAAGTAGGGCTAACCACCATCGAAACCACATGCCAAGTCCTTGACCTTGATTTTCCTTATAATATTCTCCTGGGGCGTCTGTGGATCCATGGGATGCAAGTTATCGCATCCACTTTCCATCAATGCATCAAATTCCCATATCAAAACCATGAGGTCATGGTCCATGGTGATCTAGAGCCCACTTATTATTGCAAAAAATTGGATGCAAAGTACTAAAAAATCCCCCAAGTACCAAAGAATGATGAAGGCCCTTCAACCCCATATGTAGACCCAACTACTTTATCCTCCACTTTTGAGACAAAGACACCCGCCATTCTCGATTTCTCTAAAATCAAGGTCATTATCCAAGAGAATGGGTGTGTGGATTATAGAATTAAAAAATAATAATTCGTAATAGGAAAGTTACCTCAATCTCCTAGGTCTCATGGGCAACCCCAACTAGCTGAAACATCATCCCAAACCTTCAAGGCAAACCCCTCTCGATTCAAATGTTGGGGAGATCTAAGTCAAGAAGTGGTAGATGAAAAAGACATATCAAGCTTTTTGTACCAAGATGAAAGGCCTGCACCTAATCTTCCCATGGATGAAAGTAGCAAAGGACTGCAAATGATGCTTGGTATGGGCTATAAAAGAAACAAGAAACTTGGATAGAATGAAAATGGTCTTCTAGTACCTCTCATTCCAAAGAAGCATATGAGAAATCTTGGCCTCAGATGTACCCCTATGAAGGTAACCATACTTGGCAAAGGTGCCTTGGTTAGATAGGTCAAAACTCTCCCTCAGTTATCAACATTCACCCTTCAGTTACCAGTATCCACAAGTTGAATCATAGATAACTTTACCTTAGACATAACCGATGTGTGTCGCGATGAGGATCCCATAACTGATTTACCCATGTTATTCAAGGATTCCTCCTTTCTCATGATTAGTACCATGTATTTTGAGTCAAACAACCAAACCCATGAGATAAACTTAGTCTATCCCCAACTCATCGGTTACGACCAACAAGGACCAACAATTTTGGACACATTCAAAAATGATGAGGCGCTCTCAAAATTCATGGGATTGTGGGATACTATACCCTGTGGAGATCACAAAGCTAGTTTCAACATCATACTGAAAACAGATGCCTATTAGGGGGAAATGATTGAATCCTTCAGTTGCAAAAGTGAAAATCTGAGAATAATCTCTAGGTCTTTGAGTGAAAACTACACTGTGGCACTCTCTGACCTGAAAATAGTAAAAATAAAGTACGCATCCAATGGTGAAAACCTCTCTGAGGTGCCAAAGGATGATAGATTCAATCTTCCTCTTAGTGCAATTCACTAGGAGATGTCAGCAGTCTTAGTAGAGAAGTGCAATCTAGTCAACCTAGCAACATAAGAAGTGTCACATATCATCTTCTATGCAGAATCACTTCTGATAGAAGAGCAAGAACTCCAAGCAGAATTCCTAAAATAATGAAAGATAAAATTTGCATGGACCCATGCTGACATGCCTGGGCTTGATCCAAAAGTTGTGGTTCACCACCTAGCTATATATCCCAAAGCAAAGCCTGTAAGACAAAAGCTAAGAAAGATGCATCCCCAAATTGCATTATTGGTCAAGATGGAATTACAGAAGCTCCTAGATGCAGGGTTCATACAACCAATTGATTATCCATAATGGGTCTCAAATCTTGTACTTGTTTCAAAGCCCACTCGGGGCATCCACATCTACACGAAATTCATAGATTTGAACAAAGCATGTCCCAAGGATGATTTCCCTCTCCCAAACATTGATATGATTATGGATATGACGACAAGAAATGAGATGCTATCACTAATGGGCAGATTCTCAGGTTACAACCAGATCATGATAGCTAAGGTTGACCAACACAAAATGGCCTTCACTTGTCCATGGGGGACATATTGCTGGAATATGATGCCATTTGGGCTGAAGAACATAGGAGCTACCTATCAAAGGGACATGACACTAATATTTCATGATATGATTCACAAAACTGTGGAAGATTATGTGGATGACATATTGGCTAAGTCAAAGAAACATTGAGATCATATAACAACTTTAAGCTCTATCTTTGATAGGCTAGAAAAGTACAAGGTCTGACTAAATCCAAAAAAGTGTGTCTTTGGGGTACAATCAGGCAAGCTTATAGGGTACATTGTATCCCTAAGAGGAATTGAGGTAGACCCCACCAAATTCAAAGAAATCCTCGAAATGGAGGCACTGAAAACATTGAAACAACTAAGAGGCCTACAAGGAAGACTCCAATCCATCCATAGATTTATAATGCAACTAGAAAACAAGGCTATCCCATATTCTCATCTACTCCACAAGGGGGTAGCATACAAATGGGACGAGAAATTTGATCAAGGCTTCAACAAGATCAAGGATTACTTACTCACACCGCCAGTTCTCATGCCTCCAATTCTAGGAAAACCCTTGATCCTATACATACCAGCAACAATAGCAACACTTGGCACTCTCCTAGCCCAACATGATGAAAATGGGAAAGAAAGAGCTATCTAATACATCAATAGAACCATGGTGGGACATGAAATAAATTACACATCCATTGAAAGGATTGCTTAGCAATCATGTTTTCCACACAAAAATTCAGACATTACATGCTAGCACATCAGATAAATCTCATTGCAAAGATAGACCCTCTCAAATATCTTCTAAGTTCTAAAGTGATGCTCATAGGGTGAACAACTAAATGGGTTATGATCTTGACAAAGCATGACATTAAGTATGTGGAACAAAAGGCTATTAAAGTAAAAGCAATTGCAGATCAGCTGGCAGATGCATCAATATATGTAGAGAATCCACTTGTATCAGATTTCCCTCATGATTCCATCTTTAACCTAAGTGTGGCAGATCATTGGAAAATGTACTTTGATGGATCCTACACACAACATAGGCCAGGAGTTGGAATCTTTTTTATCACTCTACAAGGTGAATGCATACCAAAATCATATAAGTTTTCATTCTCCAGCACAAATAACATTACAGAATATGAGGGTCTTGTCATAGGGCTGAGAATTGCAGTACAATGGAAGAGCATCGCACTCAAAGTCTATGGGGACTCACAACTCATAATCAACTAGGTAAACAATGAATATCAAACAAAGGACGACAAGTTGACCCCCTATAAGAAACTGGTGGAAATCCTCAAAGAGTTCTTCATTTGTCACATTTGAGTAGATACCTAGAGAAAATAACAAAGCAACAGATGCTATGGAAACAATTGGATTGCTATTGGATATCCCACGCATCATCCAAAAGAAAGAATTCCTCATAGAGTAGCTTCTTGTACTAGCATTCAAGGTACCAGAATCCAAATTTGTGTGGGAAATCATTGGTCCCGGTGATCCTTGGCATCATGATATATACACCTACTTGAGAATAGGAGTCCTCCTCGCTGATATAACCCTAAATTTAAAAGAGCCTTTTTCAGGAATTCATCTCGGTTTTTCATCCTAGGAGATACCCTATATCATAGGAGCATTGAAGGAACCCTTTTATGATGCATAAACATTGAGGAAGCTTTGACCACTTTAACCGAGGTACACAATGGCATTTGTGGTTCACATTTGAGTGGTATGACCTTGGCTAAGAAACTACTGAGGACTGGGTACTATTGGCCTAGAATGGAAATGGAAGCTCACAACTATGTCTGAAAGTATTTGCAGTGTCAATAGCATGGGGATCTCATCCATGCACCATTCGAGATCTCCACCCGACCATTACACCTTGCCCCTTTTCACAATGGGGCCTTGATTACGTCAGAAAAATCACCCCCACCTCATCCAATGGACATAAGTTCATCATCACTGCCATAGAGTACTTCACAAAGTGGGTAGAGGCCATTCCCATGACCTATATCACAAGAAAATAGATATCCAAGTTCATCCTGAACTACCTAATTTTTCACTACAGTGTCCCTCAAGCCATTATCTTAGATAATGGGACACCTTTCAAAAACTAGGATGTTCAAGACCTATTCCAAAAGTTCAATATCCAACATTGTTTTTCCACTCCATACTACCCCCAGGGGAAAGGACAAGAAGAAGCTACCAATAAGACCATCCTAAAAATCCTCAAGAAAATAGTCAATGATGTTGGTCATGACTGGCACTTGTAGCTGAATCCCGCCTTATGGGCCTACCGAATGAGTATCTGCACACCAACGGGTGCCACCCCATTCTCCCTAGTCTACAAATCAGAATCCATACTCCCCATTGAGATCGAGCTCCCATCCTTGAGGATATCATTGCAGAATCTCATTACAGATGAAGAATATCGGGTATCACGATTGAACGAGCTGGAATTACTAGATGAGTGGTGCATGGATTCCTTAAACCATTTGCAAGTCTATCAAAATCGTCTCAAGTGGAGCTACAACAAGAAGATCAGGAGTTGGACCTTTCAAGTAGGAGATCTTGTACTAAAGGAGAATAAAAAAAATGTTCCAAATCTAGACAAGGGCAAGTTTGAACCCAATTGGTTGGGACCCTTCATCATCATAGCAAGCTACAAGTTAGGGGAATATCAGTTATGAACACCTGAAGGGGAACCTTTGTAGGATCCCATGAATAGTTCCCATCTCAAAAAAATTTATACCTAATATTTCAAGGTGTAAAAACAAAAATCCAAAAATATCCAAAAATATAAAAAATCCAAAAAAATTAGAAAAAAGGATTCAAAATGTAAAGAAAAAAAATGTCCTCTATTGAAAACCACTTCAGTGGTGCTTTGGGCAAGTACCTTGGTGAAAACCTAGCAAATAGGTGCCTTGTGTAAATAAGCACTCTCCATCAATCATGATCCCTACGGCTTGTTCTACATCATCCATCTATCACACTTCCATCACCCATCCGCATTTGCATCATAGCTTGATCCTGTGTTTGCATCATGATCCCTCCAAGTACTACTCGGCCCATGCCCAAGGTCAGTTTGTCCTACCTATATTGGATTAGTCTATAGTATCACGCTGGGGGCATGTTCTCATCAGATCAGATTTGTGTATATTCTTGAAGTCTTCCCAAAATCAGAAAATTTGAAAACATCAAAACATCCAAAAAATCCAAAAACATTCATAAAATCAGAAAATCTAAAAACATTCAAAACATGTCAAAACCCAAAAATAGGTCAAAAAATTAAAAAAAAGAGTCACCATGTCGAACTACGAGTCTTTGAGCTCTAAACGTAGGAAAGGTTGATCTTGGATCATCCCCCGAGACACTTAGGTTAGTCCTTTAGGAGTCTGTCATAATAAATTGACAATCCATTTGTTCATATCTCATCAATAATCGAGTATGTTTCAGTCAAACTATGTGGTCTCTGCGTGTATAACGTATGCAAGGCTAATCTTTGATCAACCCCTGAGGCCCCTAGGATAGGTCTTTAGGTTAGGTTCTTGGTCAAAATCTCATAAAACCCCAAAAAATGGAAAATTGGAAAATCAAAACAATTGCAAAATCTTAAAAATACCAAAAATACCCTCAAAACATTTCAAAACATTAAAAACATCCAAAAATTTGAAAAGAAAATGCATCCATCCCATCTCACTTTCACCCGCAATAAATCATCACTCATAATAAACAATCATCAACCTTGACCTTTGGTGAAATAGTCAGAAACAAGTCTAGCAGGTTAAAAAAGTGAAAACTCAAAATGTCAAGGTCTCAAGTCTAGGTCAATAAGCAAACAAGTTGGTCAACTCTTGGTATTAATAGCCTATCATCCATTCAATCCTAAATCATCTGATAACATCATGTCCTAGGACGCATCCTTCCTACAATGGACATCAACATCAAGCATCACCGTAGTTTAGTCTTGGCTAGTAGTATGAAGAACATTAGCTTGTTTGTTTACTTGATCTTTGTTATTTTTGACTTATCTTATTGCGCTCGTTCCAATGACCTCTCAATGATGTCCAAACAAATGGATTTAGAGAGAAAAGAATGGGGCAACGATCATTATCCTTTTATCTATTGCACTTGTTGGATATTCTTGTAATATAAATTTGGTCATGTGTGCTTTTTTTGGGTGTAGGGAGGGTATTTTAGGTGTCTTGTTGACCACATAGGAAGGTGTGCCTTTCTATATTTTGGTATGAGATTTTTGGAGTATCTAAATTGCATTTTAATAAGGTTATGTATGCCAGGTTTGAACAGGAAAATTCCTATATGCTTGTCGAGTCAAAGTCCATCACACTAGGTGCAACGCCATCCTAGTTCTTCATACCTTGATGCATCGTGCCTATGTGTGTTATAAAACATAAGGTAGGTATCCCTTTCATGATCCCAATTCCTAACAAGTGAAACATCTTCATCATTATCATCATCTCTAATAAAGTCTCATAGATCATGGACTTGTTGGATCCTCTTGTCTTCATCTCATTTCTTCTTTCTTATCTCTGCGCTAACATGGTACCATGACAGTTAATCAAGAGCATTACTAATGCATCCATCCTACATCCACAAACCATCAGCATGTTTCATATCATCCATGTCATATCATATAGGAAACATTGACCATCTCACAAACATTGTATTTCATCATCATAATATAGATTGGTTATTCTAAGCATCTCATAAACAATACATTTGCATCCATTGCATAATCATAAAAGCATCATCATATCATCACAAAATCATCACTACATAATCATATAAGCATTATTATGTGATCCACATATGCATCATCATATCATCCATCACAATAATCATAAAAGCATCATCATATGCATCCATATATGCATCACCATACCATAAATTAAAAAAGGTATTGAAAAACAAGAGAGCATGTCATAATATCTCATACATCACATAGCATTTATCGTCATCCATTAGGGGTATAATATAGATATGTTATTCTAAGCACATTAAAATCATTTTGCATATCATAACATTTGTATCCATATCATCCATACATCATCATAAAAAGTGCATAGAAGGATACTGAAAATGAAATGCATCCATCCATCCATAAGTGTAATATAGAATCATACATACATTACAGTCACATCACATATAGAAAATCACATATAGAAAGTAAATACATCCATCCATCATGCATAAATAAAATAGGACACTTCTCAGAATTGAATCGATAATATCATATATATCAATAATGTAACTGTCATGGTACAAAATTAGGATCAAATGTGTATGTATCAATCAAATGCATACAATGCCCACAAGGCTATCAAAAATAGAGCTCATGGATCCCAAAAAGAATAATATGCTGATAAAAAATGTGTGAGCTAGCCCTGATGGCTACTCCACTCGCCCACTTGTCTCTCAGGTTGATCCTGCCTATACCCTGTATGCTGGGAGAACTTTGCCACCCGAGCCGCTGGAGGCACTGCCTATCGATAATGAAACCAATAATACCCAGCCTCCCACATGGCCTCGCGGTACATCCATGCGGGGACTATCCTACCCTATGTTGTCACTGCCATGCTCTTCAGCTACTTTCGTCTACCCACCTCCTATGCTAACTACAACATTGTAGCTTGTCTTTGCTGCCTCTCCTGATCACACTTTGTTGTAGGGTCCAGGACCTGTTGTTGGGCCTAGTCCCTCTCTGCCATTATTGTATGTATCTGGGCTTGGAGCTATTGAATTAACACATACCTATGATTAGGCTAGGGTGGTGGCGGTGATGGTGGTAGTGGTTGATCTCTCTATGGGGATTGTTGGTCCCTCATAGGCAATTTTTGATCCCTAGGGGCATCCCTCGGTTGGTGCCTGTCTCCTTGGTCTCTCTGCCCTAGCTAGTGGGGAGGTGGTCCTCCTCCCCCATCTCTATTTCCTCCTCGACCCTGCCCTTGCCCTATTGTTCGGCCTCAGGGTCTCCAACATGGTAGTATTGTCCCTGGCACTGTCAATCGGATTGGTGGCCTGAACCAGTCAATATAGGCTTGTGTAGTCCCTAGGTCTACCTAGTCCTAATCATAAGCCCAAGGTCTAGCTACCAGCTACCTAAAAGAATCAACTATATCCTTTGAGGGGATCATTTGACCCCATGTCATCTCCTGGGTAGTCCTCATAAAAATGGCCACATACTGATCATTTGGCCTATCCTAGATGTCACCGAACTGTCTCACTACTTGATCGGGCAAGTAGCGCTCAATCATCGTGTGCTCTTGTCCCTGCATGAGTCTATCCTACTTGGCATTAAATAGCTGCTAAACATCATCATACCAGGCAAGCATCCCTAGCCAAGGTCTCTAGGTAAATTCGGTCATCTCATCAATAATCCTCTGCCAGTGAGGGATGCCAGCCTATCCTGTATGCATGAATGTGAGGTTTCCCCTGTATCATTAAACTATTGGGTCATCAGGCTTGACATCGACCATTGTGACCCATGGTCAGAGTACGAAAATGTGCTCCCATGCCCAAATATGTAGAAGCGCAACCTCGACTCCAAGGGCTCTGTCGTCGCAATATGTGAACTCATGCAAATCATGGCAAAGTGAAGCTAGCATCACTAGTCCCCACACAAAGCAACACCTCCTGAAGAGCATCTGCTCCTAAGCCATACCCCATCCCAGACTGAAATACCTGCCCCACTGATCTGGAGCTACAAGTCCTGAAATAATGGCTACCACAATTAGTTGAAATGTCGACACCCGACCTCTGTAGCACTCAATATAAATCTGACCCTCAGTGAAGACAATCTCATCCATCCCCATGATCTCATAGCATGCATTTGTGCCAGCATCCATCTCATATATAACCCTCTTGCCATGGATGGGCAATCATAAAATCTTCCAGACATCCTCCAATGTGATGGTCACCTCATTGGTGGGAAGATGAAAGGATGACATCTCACTGTGCCATCGCTCAGCTAGTGCAGTCATCATGGCTAAGTGTATCCTGATCGTAGGTGCATACATGATGTACCATAGATAGATCACTCCAAGGTGCTCTTGAAGCAACTCATGTAATCTAGCATCCATCTCATATATAACCCTCTCGCCATGGATGGGAAATCATAAAATATGCCAGACGTCCTCCAATGTGACGGTCGCCTCACCGGTGGAAGATGAAAGGATGACATCTCACTATGCCATCGCTTAGCTAGTGTGGTCATCATGGCTAAGTGTATCATGATCGCAGGTGCATACACGATGTACCATAGACCGATCACTCCAAGGTGCTCCTGAAGCAACTCATGTAATCCGGTCAATCTTCCAAGAACTGGGGATCAGTGCTTGCATGAGTGTATAGGCTCTCTGTCCTTCTGCACCAATAAAAGCCACATTGTCAAGTTTCATAAAAAATCTGGATCCCGCTTGAAGTTTTCACAACCGAAACAACAAAGGCATCAATTTTTTACCATGTTTGACCCAAAAACCCTAACGCCTAACTGGATTGCAGTGACACAATTTGCACGTGTGTCGCCATTTGGAGTTTAAACCCTAAATGCTAAATTGCAATGCGGCATCGTAGGTCACAAAGACAGTGCGGTTTGAGGCCGAGTGACACCGATTCTACCCTTTCAATGGTTCTAAATAGCACCACTAGACAAGTTTGACTCTCAAACCCTATTAAATGTGCACAAAAATTGAAAACACAAGTTGGGTTAGGGTCACATACCAGTGGTCTTGTGCCTAGAAGTTGTTGGTACACTTGCACTTGCTCAAAAATGTGTTGGGGAAGCACTCTTTGCACCATCTTGCATGAAGGTCAGAGCTCAAAAAGAAAGAAATTCTAAAAGCTTGAGTGTGCAAATGAATTGAAAGTGACCCCTCGAGGGCTATTTAAGCATGGAAATTAGGGTTTTTTGACCCTATTTAGCCGTCAACCTAGGGTTTTGTGCCCCTGACCACATTTTTTTCCCAATCAAAGCTCGTTTCAAGTCTTTCTCTCGCATTTTGGCACGTTTTTGGCATCCTAGAGCCTTTTTAGACCCATCGGGTAGCTTGTCCTCCTTTTTTGAGAAATCACCCAAAAATCCAAATTTTTGTCCAATCTCTCGAGAGGGTAGTATACCAACATAATTCTTTCATCGAGGCAGTAGTGGGGCATCCAAAAAAATTGAATTTTTATCTCGACGAGTTTATTTTTTGAAGCAATACAGCAGGTACATTGCTTCAAAGAGGGGCAAAATGTAGACACGTAAAATATACTGCACTTGATCCAGATTTACTAACACCAGTTCATCTAGAATCATCTCCTTTGCTAACCATTTAATTTAATAATCTTTATTTGATTAAATTCATCATATTTCATCTTTTAATTAAATAAATCAATTTTATCTGATTAAATCATTATCTCCTATTAATTAATTAAATTATTTTGTTTAATTAATCATATTCTCCTCTTTTAATTAAATAATTCATTTTATTTAATTAAGTTCTAAGGTCATCTCCTTTATATTAAATAAATTAACCTTTATTTGATTTAAGTCTAACACATCCCCTTTTAATTAAATAAATCCAACTTTATTTAATTAAGTCTAAATTCATTATTCCTCGCATCTTGATTTATTTAAATCCAAAAATCTAAGTCAAAATTTCAAATCAGCTAAATCTTCATCTAAGTTAATCAAATCATGATTATTCCTAACTCTAATCCATCAAATCCTCTAGATTTTGCAACTTGTGCAAGTAAATCAATTAAATTGATTTATAAATTCCTCCATTTTCATTCAAAAAGGCATCAAGTTGGAATATTCTTCAAATTTGAATTCTCCCTCCCAAATGTCTTATCCTCCAACTTGCCATTTATTTCTCTTACAAGTCCTTTTTTCTTGAGCCAAGAGGTATTAACTCCTCTTCCACATCTTCCTCCACAAGCCAACTTTCAAATTTCAAATTTCCACCTAATAACATTTATTTGCACATTCATGAAAATGTGCTCCATCTCTCTCCACTCACATGTTGAAAAGTGGCATTTTATTATTGGTTGATGTTTTGTCCCACATTAATCCTTTTGGATCATTCCTCCATCCTTCTCTCCTATAAATGGATAGCTCTTTTACTAATTTTGGATCCACAACTTCATGCAAAATCATTATCTCCATGTTTTGAGCAATTTCATCCATTATCATCCAAGTTTCATAGTTTTCATCAATTTCATAGCTAGGTTATGGAAAATTTTATCAAGGAGCATCATTGATCATCACCAAGCTTGCAAGGAATTAGGAAAGGGCTATTTTCCACATCAAAATAGCACCAATTCCCCCATGGGATTGAGAGTTTGAACATTTGAATAAGATTTAAATTGCTTTCATTTGTGTTCTTTACTTTACTTCTTGTTCTTCATGTCTCAAATGAATCTTATGGGGAGTGATGGTTTTGATTTGCATAATTGACTAATATTGTGTTTGTTGTTTATGTTTGTGCAGGTCTAGATCCACCATTCACACTTTCCAAGTGTCAAAGTTTAGTAATTAGGCATAGGTCAATGACCTATGTCGAATTGGTAATCTAATAGAGGAAGCCTTAAAAGTATAATGAGGGTGAACCAATGAACCCTAATTATAAAGAGGCTACAATAAACATCAAGGTTTCAAATATTTCCTTTATTGTCATGCGAAGATGACAAAATCTAAAATTCCAAAAGAACAAAAAATACAAAAAATAAAGAAAGAAACAAATAAAAAATAAAAATTAAATCCAAATAGAAAAAGAGAAATTATTTAGACTTTATAATATTTTTTAAGTGTTTCTTCCTTCATTGAAAATTTTGAGTTTCCTCAAACCTTATCGACACTTTCATGATTTCTCAAACTCCCTGAAACTGTGACAAAACCTTGTTGATCTTTCAATCAATTCCTAAACTTTCTAACTTCTAGATAAGTAGTCCTTCTTATGCTTGTCACTTCATAAAAAAAATTCAATCCTATAAAAATACCTACAAACAAATAATTTGAGGATATTCTTAAGGTTCATGAACCTTGAAAATCTTTACCAAAGTTTGCTTCAAGCTCAAAGTTTCAAAATTTCTAGTCTCAATTGGTTTATGAGTTTTCAAATTCATCATAACATTTATAAATAATATCAACATTTCAAAGGGCTACAAAACATTCAAAAATTATAATAGAGTTTGGTGCATCTCAAAAATGTCAACAAGCTTAAAAGCATAAATTGTAAAAAAATGGGTATTAAGGAAGCTGAAAAAATTCTATTATCTGCATCAACCAATCCTAAAAAGAGAATAACTAAGAAAAAATTTGAAACATTAATTCCATTAACAGATACTTTTGAAGGTTTTTTTGGTTTACACCCTTTATCACAATTTTTGGATTAAACTAATCCATTGGCAGAAATAGTTCATAGTTGAAAAGTGAGCTCTTTGGGCCCTGGAGGAGTCTTAAAGGTACACAATAAGGTGAATCAACTACAAGGAAATTATCTTGATAATTTCAAGAAAAAGATTCAATTAGACAAGCTAGGATCTTTGATTCAACATTCTTGCAACAAAGGATAGTACACTACTAGTGAAGAAGAGAAAAAAAAACCACAACATCCAATGCCAAAAAATACAATTGTGTGAAAATGAATTCATTCCCTCTCTTAGATTATGTTGATTTTTTTGTATACTAGTTAGTGAGCTTCATGAATTGGTCTCCATACCAAAAATGATCCAAGGTTTCTTTAAGACATTTGATAAGCATATAGATTTTATCATTGTCCACTTGGACATCACCTTACTTCTATCCAGGCATCTATAGCCAAGTGATGAGGTTATCTCTATGGTACCACTCAAGGAATATAGATCTATTTCTAGCTAAGTATCCATAGACCTAGTAAAGGTTATCTAAATCACCCAACTAGTTGAGCTCTTTGGATATTTTCATCTCTTTTATTCTAATACTTCCTTCTTGATTTTCTCTCTCCTTTATTTTTGAAAAATGTCTCAAATCACAAGAAATGAGGCTTTTTATTAGGTGGGGAACCATACTGGTGACCTAGGATGAAGGCCATTATATTTTTCACCCAACACCTAGTTACACTCATGAATCCCAACAAACCAAGAAACATTAAGATGCTTAAATATAAGGTTTCTAAATAGTTTCGACATAGAAACAAAAATCTTAGCCTTAGTGAACATACAAAAACCCCAACACAACTAATGTGAATGAAAAATTCATAGTTACCAATAGAGAAATAACTTAAATGGTCAATGAAAAACCTAATAGTTGAGGATGACAAATGCAACAACTTGCTAGCTGACATAAGAATGTATTACAAGAGAAGAAACCCAAAGAATAAAATAAAGGATAGGATAAACTCATACAAGTGCAATAAAAAATTAGTAAACAAACAAAATAAAGATAAAAACTAAAAGGATAAAAATTAAAGGGAAAACATGAACATGTGTGGGGAGTTCTATTAAAGTAACATGGCATCCTACCTTAGAGATATCAATTAAAAATTATATTTTTATAATTTTTATACCATCTAGGTTTATTCATTGAATTTTTTATCATTGTTCAACTTTCCATATAGACCATTCAAGTTTGGGTACTTAAAGTTCCCATGGAGATAGAGGATGATAGCATGATACCAAGAAAACATTGGTGTGGTCATATAAGGAATTGGCACACCATGTGGACATTAACACAACCAAAAATAGAATTACTCTTGGTATGGCATCATTGTTTATGGTACCACCCCAAATGACACAAGAAAAAAATATAGAAAATAAAATTTGATTCCAAAAATATCATCTTTCTTCTTGACTTTTACAGTTGTTAATATATATTCTAACCATTATAAGTATCTATACACTATCTTCTCTATTGTCTTTGTTTTATTCATTTACATATATAGTCATATTCAATCGAATCCTCAACTCTATAATTCTTAATTAATTTTTAAAATAGATATTGAAAATAAATTTTTATTACCTTACCTTAATATTGCATATTAAACTCAAGGAATAACCAAAAGTATTTTTTAAATTTTTTAATTTCTTGAAAGATTGGCATTGGCTTTCTTTCTATCATTTCTCAATTTTCCTTTAAAACAAATATATATTTTTCTTTCCAAAACATCTTTAATTCTTCACCTCAATGTTAAATGGAGATGTAAATTTAGTCACAATTGTTAGGTCAAGTTGAGTGCACACATATTGGAGTCCAAAACTAATACAAATGCTGAAATGAGTAATTGGAAAATATTACATTGTCAATTCCCTATTGGTAAGAGATTAAAATGCGTGTTTGTTCAATCAATTAATTTTTTTTGCCATGTAGATTAAACTATGATACATTTATTTGTAGTTACATGATTGCTTCAAAACATTGGTCAGTTGTTGAACCAAATATTTTAGGAGGTGTGAAATGCTATGTCTCTTTTACTCAATTAGGGTCTTTCACCTAATGGAAAGAGATAGATCCCACACCTAAAATCTAAGTGGTTCACTCAAACTAGTGTATGTATGATTAAATTATGACTAAACACAATGATCTGAATGCTAATAATTGATAAAATGGATTGATTATTAAGTGAAAACTATTGAAATGCATGTTGTTTGAAAACACATTGTGTAATGCAAAAACACCTAGAAATGAATGCAAAACTGAAACTGAAATGGATGAAATTGAAAGTGTGCACCTGAGATATTGAAGGAGGATGGAAATGACATTTGAAATGTTGCTGATGCTAGAAATTTGACCTACTGGGACTCATTCACTATTCTAGGAAAATCAGTCCTAGTTCTATGAAACTGACCTAGAACCCGTTTCAGACAAAAGGGTATCTAGAAATGCAAAAAACCTTGTTCAAGCTTGGAAATGGATTCATTTGCCACTGATGGTGAATGAAGCCACTTTTGAATTTATGAAGATCCAAAAGAGGAAATAGGAGATCTCAGTCTAAACTTTGGCTTTCTACGGGTGTCTACTTCTGAAACTCTAATTTTTGGGTCTAAAAGTGACTTTTGATGGATATTTGCCTTAGAAAATGAAGGGAAGACTTAAAAAACTTTATAACTTGATCTTCAATGATTTCCAAGTCCTTAAGATGCCTAAATCTACAAACACACAATACAAGAGAGAGAAATGTTGAGTGTTAGGGCATGGGGGTTTGCCTTGGTCAAACCCCTTTTAGGTAATTAAACCAAAATAGAGAAAGAATGTAATGAAGCATGAAATAATGGATTAAATACCTTACCATGATGTTTTATCTTTTATGTCTACAACAAAACATGAAGAATTTTCCCTTGAATTTCTGAAAATAGATATCTTAATGACTTGAAATGATGAAGCCCTAACTTGCTTGACTTGAGATGGAAGAATGATGGATGGATAATGAAGAATGGTTATGATTTAGGGTTTAGGGAGTGATTTTATAGGAAATTCACCTTATTCACCCATAAATTGGATCCCTAAGGCTGACATGTAAAAATAATAAACTTAAATTTCAATTTTTCCTACTTAAAGGTCAAAATTAGCCCAAATGGACTCATTCACCACCTTGGATGAATCAATTCCACCTAGCAGGGATTCATTCACCATAGGTGGAAAATTAGTCCCAATGGGGCCCATTTGACAGCTAAGATGCCAGGAAATAAGGAAATAAGGTTTTTATGATGACTTTGTCAGGTATTTGATCAATTTAAGCATTGGGATGCACAATATGGGGTCATAGGGGCCTATTAGTGATAATGTGAAGGTCAATTAGGGCTTGGGACATAGAATTCAATGTGAAAGTGTGATTAAATACACATTACAACACTAAAATGACCTGTCCACACAACCTAGAAAGGCACAACATCTAATGTGAATGTGTTAGACACATTACAAGACTAGATTAAAGTTAAGTTTATTTTACAAACCTTCTATATTAGTGTGATAATGTTATTAAACTCATTTTATAATGTTGAATTAGGGAGAAATAGGTTTATTAATTCTAGAAAAGCATGAAAGTCTTTTGCAACACTTTACAACATCTTTACAAGACATTGATAAGTGCATTTGAAAGAGTCCAAGACCTAGTGTGGATGTGAAAAACACCTCACAATACCAAATCAAGGCCTCATTAAGTCCAATTTATCATCAATTATTCCCAAAATCAAGCAAGTTTCCTTTTTTCTATGGTACATTTAGCCCCCACTTTAGTGAGAGGATGAACTTGCTTCAAACTCACACTAAAGTAGACATTCAAGAGAGATTTGAGTGCACAGATGCAAATGACAAAGAATGACAAAGATCAAGAAGGAAATCAAGCCCCTAGTATCAAGATCCTAAGTCAAACCATCAAGATATGCAATCATGCAATGGCAAGAACTAAAGGAAAGAAAGACGGGGTGGAAAGGATGCACTCACTCTAGGGCCAGAGAACTTCAGGTCATCCATGGGGTGAGAAGTCCACAACATACTCACTCTGGAGCCATGGAAATTCTAATTCTTTGTGGGGTGAGAAAGCCCTAAAAGGTGAGACACATACAGTCGATATGTGCTTACATACACAAGTGGCTATGGGGAAAGTTGTGCCTCTAAATGGGCTTCCCACTCAACCATACCAAAGTTATACTTCCTAATAACTTTAATAAGGTGCCACAAAGGAAAATGATTTTCGAGCTCTATGAAGTAAGCAAAAATTCATATGCTTGACATTCATAGACATTGTAAATGCAAGATAGTGTAAGGAATGTTCAAAGGGATTTTGTTTAATTCATACAAGGTCTCATTTTAGGGAACACCGTGCTTAATGTTTCCAAGAGAGGATGTGTCAAAAGAAGTATCACACTCTTGGAGGGAATCAAGCCTAATGACCACCAAGAAAAGGACGCATTGGAAGAAGAAAGAAATCACACAATGAAATGTGAGTGGTGATGTATTCCCCCACTTCAAAGTGATTTTAAACACCATTACTGTGAGCAATTAATTTAATGTAGAAGGAGACATGAGAGCTTACTCAGAAAGCCCTATGCCAAGTCATATGTTTCTGATAAGCTACGTCATGAATAAGGGTAGTATGTCACCTGCGAGCCAACTTAAGGCACATCATCCACATCCAAAGCTTGCTCTTATATGTTCATGAAAGATTAATGACTAGCCAAAGGAGGCAATGACAAGTGACATACGAGGAAAAGGCTACTAAACCCCTTGCCCCTAGTGAGTGCAGGAAAAAGGTGAGCCAAAATGATTGATGAAATGTAGGAGAGAGTGAAAATTGGTATCAATTAGAGGAATTAGGTGTCCCCACAGAGGGAAGCATACTAAACTCCTGAAAATGTTGGATTTTATGACTCAAAGCCTTACATTCATTAGTGGAATGACCAGGAACTCTATCATAGGTGTAGAATGAAGTCTTGTAAGAGCATTTCTTACGAGTTCTGGGAGGGAGGGTGATCAAGTGATCTTGGAGGATTCTTGACAAGATACCCTCTTGATTAATGGTAGAAGGTGGTCTTGTAGTTGATGACAAAGATACATCTTGCTTAGCATTAGTTGTCATACCTATGCAAGAACCTTTAGATTGCAAGATTTTTTTCTCGCTCTTATAAGAGGAGATAAAATATATTGAATGCAAATTATTGGTGTCTTGTGAGATGACATTGACATTAAGCAAAGAGTTCATTGTTTGTGTCATATTGTGTAAAGGACGATGTTCAAGGCCACTAGTGTCGAGGAGGTTAGGATGGATGACTATTAAGGATGATTTAGGAGTATGTTGTGTGGAATTGTTGATGTTAAGTGAAGGCTTGGCAATCTCTATCAAATTACAATAACCAAGACCATGAGTGGTGTTTTGTGTCATAGGGTCTATAGGGTTGTGGATACCTTTTTTTGTGAGCACCACATCCTTTTCCACTATATCCAAGTTGTTTCATTAGTTCATAACTGTGTCCATAAAGCTTCTTCATTGCTTTTAAAGTTGGTGGTTGTTCATGATTATGTTCATCAAAAGTTGTGTGTAAGTTGCTTCATTGGCTAAAGTGGTTGAGGCAGATTTTTTCAAAAGGTCATCTGAGTCATGTTCAAAATCCAAGGAACATCAATCATCTTCTAATAACATCATGAAATTTTCAATATGTTGTTGTTTGTCTTTGTGTTGAACGCGTTCCACTTGTGTGGTTGGTGTTAATGTGTTCAAGGGGTTCTCTTTGGTTTTCTCAAGTTGCAAGACACTATAAGGCTCATGATCAGTGTCGAGGGTGCACAGTTTGTTGTTGTAGATGTATTTCATTTTTCGATGAAGAATGGAAGGCACACCATTCATTGCATGAATCCACAGCCTGCCTAAAAGAAGGTTGTATGAAAGATTGTCATGTATAACCTGAATTTTTGTGTTCAATCTGACTTCTCCAATCGTAATAGGTAAAGTGATCACACCAAGTAGTGTCTTTTCGATATTGTCAAAACCCTTAATAGATAAATATTTGGATTGAATTTTTTATTTATCCACATGAAGCCTATCCAAAAGGTTTACACTACACACATTAAGGGTTGAGCCATTGTCAATAAGGGTTTGCTTTATCCCTATTTGATTGTATCGAGCAATGATCATGAAAGCTTCGTTAAATTTTTTTGTACTTCCAAAGGGCGGAGTTCACTTTGGTGGAAAGCAAGGCTAGCATTTATTCCTTGGATCATGGCTATTATGCTAGTTGGTTGCACATTAGAAGGGACGGGAACTTGTTGTAAGGCTACTTGGATCATGTTGTGATAGTGAGGGGACGCTTGAATAAGATCCCATAATGAGATTTTAGCAAGAGTATTCTTTAGTTGTTTAACAAGATTGTACTCTTGAATGTGTGAATTTAAGTGAGGATCTCTAGGAAAAATGGGATTTGGCACAGGTAAGGGTGTTGGTGTGGGTTATTGTGGGTGTGGATTATTTCAAGTGTTATATGTATGAGCAATGGTATTATGACTCGATTTTTGTGACACATTAGTTTGAGGTGGGTAGAGGGTGAATTCAGGTTTGTGTTGAGTGTGTTTGTGTGAAGGGGGATAAAGGATGAGTTGAGGTTGAATAATATTAACATCCTTTGGAGAATAAGAGTCTAATAGAGGCTCTTCATTTCCTTTCAAGGGCATAATATTATTATCAATGTTATCTTTTCCTTTTATGATGATATTCTCCCTAGAAGGAGAGTGTTTAGGAGAACAAAACACCTCATGTTATTGACAATTAAGGCTTGGTTCATTTAGACTAAAGTCATCTCAACTAAGGTAGTTATGAATGGTTGAATTTATTTGATTATTGATAGTGGAGGGATTAGGAGAAGAATCTATTTGATTGCCAGGTTTCAACAAGGTCTCATTCTCTTGTGCCATAATATTGACCCTAGGAGGAGAGCTAATATGTTCATCACATGTCATAATTGGATTTGGAAAGATAGCTTCATCGCTCATAGGAGAGGAATCAAGAGAAGGATAACTATGATTTTCAAATAGATTATCTCAAATGGGAGGAGCATGAGGGAAGGGAGGATCAAGGGTTTCATGATTCATAATAGGGATGTCATCTAACACCAACCTATCCTCTTTACATCGAGGAGGGATATTAGGAGATGGACAAGTTTGATTGTCATGATTATGGAGACTAGGTAAGGTGATATGCAGAAATGTGTCTATGATCTCATGTTATTTTTGTCTAACATATTCCAAAGGGGAATAAGGAGATGGACAATCAAGACCCTCAATACTTGTAACTTCCTTTACCAAGATACCTTCATCACTAATATGATAGGTATCGGGAGAAAAAAAATTATGTGTGTTATGATTGTCTACACCTCCATTCACACCAATGGGTAATATAAGGGTTTGGTCAAAGCTATGACTAACATGTTCCTCATAGTTGGAATCAAAATTAAACTCATAAGAGGGGATATTGTGCTTATAAAATCCATGTTTAACCAAATCAAAGACACATCATGTGAAAGAGAACATGCTATGCAAAACTAAATAAAGTGCAATGTAATCTTTAGATGTAAAACAAAGTAAGTTGTTGATTCAATATGCAATAATATGAAAAATGAAATATTGGAGATGTAAATGTGAAATTAAACAATGCATGAAATGAACAAATTTAAGCTAGATCTAATGAAATGCATGTTACAGAAACTTAGCTAACTGATATAGGTAGGTAATGGCACCAAACAGAAGTTGAAAAATAGGGTTTTTAGTTCTATAAAGGGCAATTTCAAGGGTGAAAAGGGATTGATTCGCCCAAGGTGGCGAATGAGTCCCAGTATGGACTTTTTTTAGAATGTTTCAAAAATAATTGAATGATTTTTATGCTTTCTGAGTGATATGATGCAGACCTAAGTTTAAAATGTAGAATTTTAGAAAATTAAAATGAATTTAGATAATAACAATGCAACCTAAATGTAATTTTTATGAATGAAAAATTTTAAACCTAGCATTCCAATTATCTAATGCAATTCCAAATGCAAAGTCAATGAAAGGATAGATCTATGAGGGTGATCCCACAATAATGGGTTATAATTTTTGGCCAAACTTGACATTAAAATCAGGATTTTTCACTAGACATTCACATTCTTACACCTATAGTAGCTAAACTATTAAGGTTTTGAAGGTGAATCAAACTAGTTATTTGTTAGATATTTTGTGTAGATTCTAATTATATTTAAAAATAAAAAATAAAAAAAATTGTGAATCATTTTATGTAATTTTTAATAACTTATTTTTTCTACTAATCAACATTTTTAAAAAGTGATGTTTACTTCGGCCCACATAACTTTTTTTTTATAGATAGGACACAATTATAATTTTTAAAATACAATTTTTTCACACCAATATCTAGGGGATGGATATTTTTTCATAATTTTTTTTTACATATATTTTTTTTAATTAATTTTTCAATTCAGCGTAATTATAATTTGGACAGAGGTGTACTTCGGCCCACATAAATTTTTTTGTATTCATTTGAATTAACTTATTCCTTTTTTGTTGGAATAAGGACATCAATACCTAGTGGACATGTATTTTTTACAAATTTTTTCTCTATTTTTCTATTTTTTTGTATGTGTGAAATAAAGCACTTGATGTTCATTGAAAATCCTACATTCACAAGAAAAAAAATAAATAAATATAATAATCAAATTAAAAATATTTAAAATTATACTTTTTGGGAAGCTTATAATAAGGGCTGGAGGCTTACAAAAAATAAATTTTAAATGAATTCATTTGATCACCCAAAAGGTAAATCAAAAGTGGTTTTTTATCAACATTTTGATAGGTGTAGAGGAGATTCGATTATAGGAATGGTTTAAATCTAACAAGGTTCTATCCAAGGGGGTTTGATCTAAGGGGGTTTGATCAATCCCTCTTTAATTAAAATAATTTAAATGGAACCTTTAAAGTCATAAATCATTGTATTTTCTAAAAATATGTGATTTTAGGCAAAAATCAGGATGTCCCAAAAAGTGTAACCCATTATTGTGGCACCACCCATGATGAATGACTCCAAATTAGAAAAGAGAAGTATTCAAAAATCAGGTTCACCAAAATCAACCAAAGATTTTAGGAGGTATGAAATGAAATGCTCTTTTACTCAATTAGGGTCTTTCACCTAATGGAAAGAGATAGATCCCACACCTAAAATCTAAGTGGTTCACTCAAACTAGTGTATGTATGATTAAATTATGACTAAACACAATGATCTAAATGCTGCTAATTGATAAAATGGATTGATTATTAAGTGGAAACTATTGAAATGCATGTTGTTTGAAAACACATTGTGTAATGCAAAAATGCCTAGATATGAATAAAAACTAAAATAGAAATTGAAGAAGTTGAAAGTGTACACCTAAGATATTGAAGGAGCCTGGAAATGAAATTTGAAATGCTGCTGATGCTGGAAACTTGGCCTACTAGGACTCATTTTCCATTCTGGGCGAATTAGTCCTAGTTCTATGAAACTGAGTCAGAACTTGTTTTAGACAAAAGGGTATCTAGAAATGCAGAAAACCTTGTTCAGGCCTGGAAATGGGACTCATTCACCAATGATGGTGAATGAGTACACTTTTCAATTTCTAAAGATCCAAAACAGGAAACAAGAGCTCTTAGTTTGCACTTTGGCTTTCTATAGATGTCTGCTTCCAAAACTCTAATTTTTGGGTCTAAAAGTGACTTTTGATGGATATTTTTCCTTAGACAATGAAGGGAAGACTTAAAGAACTTTGCAACTTGATCTTCAATTATTTCCAAGTCCTTAAGATGCCTAAATTTGCAAACACACAAGACAAGATAGAGAAATGTTGAGTGTTAGGGCATGGGGGTTTGCCTTGGTCAATCCCCTTTTAGGTAATTAAACCAAAATAGAGAAAGAATGTAATGAAGCATGCAATAATGGATTCATTACCTTTCCATGATGTTTGATCTTGAATTTCTGCAATATAACATGAAGAATATTCCCTTGAATGTCTAAAAATTGCTATCTTAATGACTTGAAATGATGAAGCCTTAATTGCTTGACTTGATATGGAAGAATAATGGATGGTTAATAAATAATGGTTATTATTTAGGGTTTAGGGAGTTGATTTTATAGGAAATTCACCTTATTCACCCACAAATTGGATCCCTAAGGTCAACATGTAAAAATAATAAAATTAAATTTCAATTTTTCCCGCTCAAAGGTCAAAATTGGCCCAAATGGGACTCATTCGCCACCTTGGGAAAATCGGTCCCACCTAGTAGGGAATCATTCACCACAGGTGGCGAATTAGTCATAGTTGGGCCCATTTGATAGCTAAGATGTCAGGAAATAAGGAAATAAGGTTTTTATGATGACTTTGTCAGGTATTTGATCAATTTAAGCCTTGGGATGCACAATATGGGGTCATAGGGGCCTATTATGATAATGTGAAGGTCAATTAGGGCTTGGGACACAAAATTCAATGTGAAAGTGTGATTAAATACACTTTACAACACTAAAATGAGGTCCACATAGCCTAGAAAGGCACAACATCCAATGTGAATGTGTTAGACACATTACAATACTAGATTTAAGTTAATTTTATTTTAAAAGCCTTCTATATTAGCGTGATAATTTTATTAAACTCATTTTATAATGTTGAATTAGGGAGAAATATGTTGATTAAGTCTAGAAAAGTGTGAAAGTCTTTTACAACACTTTACAACATCTTTACAAGACATTGATAAGTGCATTTGAAAGAGTCCAAGACCTAGTGTGGATGTGAAAAACACCTCACAATACCAAATCAAGACCTCATTAAGTCCAATTTATCATCAATTATTCCCCAAATCAAGCAAGTTGCCTTTTTTCCATGGTACAGTTGTGTTTAAATATTTACCTACTTTATTTAGTCATCTTCTGAATTGAAAGAGGCTTTGTTTGGAATAGGTTTAAAGAATGATGTGTTTCCAAACTCAATTATAAATTTTATCTTTTTGCATTTGTGAGGAACGAAATGTTTATTTGTATTTTCTAATTCTTATATTCATTTAAAAATTTAAATTTCAAGGCTTTACTCTAACTTTTTTTTCCATATTCATATTATATTCATGAACAACCAGAGAATTGACTACTTACTAGAATACATCAAGCTTCAAATCAACCACATTCAACAACTTTTAAATTAATCAATACATTGTTAACAAGTGTGACGTTGTGGCTAGTACTTCCTTTTATAGTATTGTAATTATAGCATTTTTATTTTAAAAAATTAAATGTAAATTTTGTTCATGTGAATAAAATTAAATGTAAGCTTTTATTATTATAGTATAATTAAATGTAATTTTTTTTAATTATAGTATAATTAAATCTAAATTTTTTAATTATAGTATAATTAAATGTAATTTTTTTTAATTACAGTATAATTAAATGTAAATTTTTTTAATTATAGTATTTTTGTTTTGCTTTGTAAGAGGGGTAATTTGTATTTCCAAAAAAGAAATATTTACAACCGTCTGCTCAGTAGGAGACAACAAAATTGGGGTCTTCTTGACCCACCACCCAGCCTGATACTGCAACACCACTGCCTACCACCCATAAATCCAAAAAACTATAGCCATTTGTCCAAATTTTCCCAATGTTTTTACAAAATTAAGTGGCTCTAGCCACAAGCACACACACTAGAAGACAACATAACTAGACCCAGACCAAATCCTACCAGTTGATAGACAATACCAAAAAATCGGAACAACACACCTTACTTGAACCCATTTTCTCTCAAAAATTGGTCAAAATCCATGACCCACCCGAAATCCTTTACCTCCACCAGCCAATTTTTTTTTTGCAAGAAGCTGACTACCACTGCCACCACCATTCTATGTTTTACCAGTTCCATCCCATTTAGGTCTAGAAGAAACGGGTAGAGCTTAACCACCTCACCTTGGGCTTTGATTGAATCCATATCCTATGGATGAGGAACACCTCTGCTAAAAAAGGCCGCCTTTAAAGCGTCATCGAGACCACCCAACAAGCTTTTCTTAAAAAGCTTACCCATCAATGCCTTTGCTTCTACCTTTGAGGTTCGAAAATCTAGGACAGAAGCCAGAAAATGGGAGACAATGTGAGCGTTCATCCTGAAGAATTCCTTTTCTTCAAGGTTCCCTTTCCCTAATATCATCTTCAAGGCCACCAAAGTCAGAGGGTCGATGTTGAGCAAAATACGCTTTAGACGCTAGTCAGTGATCTATCTAAAAGCATTTTTTCAATCCTTCGTATCCAGGAAGATCAGAGTTTTTGAACTAAAAAACACCACCAACTTGATTTCCATTTCCACAATGAACTTAGAATGTTCCTCCATCCCTGACTTCACTTAGAAAATCACCCATGACAAGAGAAGTGAAATGAATTCTCTGCTAAATACCATTCGAACAAATAACCCAGATGATGTCGCCAGTGTTATTATGATGTACAACACAATGCTTCGAAGTTACCATGACATGCAAACAACTATCGATCAGGTGAGTGAGCATGTGAGATAATGGAGTCATGCCTGCTCGACTTGAAATTAACCACCCACGCAAACCCTATTGGAAGTGTATTCACTATGAGAGAGGGGGTGAATTAGAGTGATACAAATTTTAACACTTAAACACAAGTTAAACTTTTGACCTTTAACTTGAAATGAAACTTTGTTTATGCGAGTGAAACTTGAGAATTGGCTTAACATTTAACACATATTAAAAGCATCATATGATATGTTCAATTAAGCTTTATGAACAGTCTTGTTGTGCTTTTCGAAACAGAATTTAAAGACTCCACAAAATATAACATTGCTTTACTTTTGACATACTTTTAAACATTCACACATGGAGTATAAAATGCAACTTTATGAAATACTTTTAATGATCAAATTTGCATAATTTACTTTGTATTACAGACTTGAACAAATTGACATAAATATTTTGAACAAACTCAATGTATCAGAGCATTGACCAACTGAATGAGCACATTAACATGAAATTGAATGAGAGACAAAAACACATCACATAACACAAATATTTCTTGAGTGGAAAAACCCTCTTGGGGTATAAAAAACCACTCATAAATTGATCCTTTTATTCATTCAAAAGACCACCAACTCTGTTACAATGTGGAGCACCAACTTCAATAATGATTTCTGAAGCACCAACTTCATAGGAGCATCAACTCCTTTGTTTTAGATTTTTAGATAATAATGTATGATTTTAACCAATGCCCACTAAATGTGTACTGCATGAAACAGTATAAAATAATTTCATGAAATCTCTATGATCAAATCAGAGATACAAATCAATATAAACCCCTCTTCTCTTCTTTTCAGAATGATATCACAATGTTAATCAATATATTGTTCAGACTATATCTTCTCATCACCGTTTCATATGATTTTTTCAACAATTTATACAATGATTTACAAATAGTTATTTGTTTCAAAACCCGTATCCAATAACCATGGTTTTTTATGAACAATGTTGTTTTTGTTTTTAATCATGATACCCATCAAGGTTTTTTAAGTATAATCACATAAATACAACAAAATGTCAATGAATATCACTAGAGAAAAGAAACCCTTGAATGAAGAACCTGGGTTAAGCAACTACTTACCATAAACCTTAACCAACTTCAGTTATGCATATAAGATTTTTCCAGATGCAAGAACAAGTACCTGTTACAGTGAGAGACAATAGAACAAATACCAGCAAAAGTTGTTGAAGACCTTCAAAAACTATCAAGCTCATGGAGAGTCCACCAAATAAACCGCCAACCTCCATATTCTATCATACCAGAAAACCATCTTGAAATGTTTCCTTTATCAAACTTGAACTGTAATTGAAAATTCATCATGGTAGCTAGGGTTCTATCAAAAAACAAACATTTGTTTTTTCCTATTTCCACTTTTCATCGAGCACCAAATCATAACACATGATTTTTGAAATCCATAAAATGAAATGTAATGAATTTGAGGTCCAAGAAATTGATATAATGATATGCCATGTCAAAGTCCATGTGAGTTATGATAACTCACTTGCCAACTATCCATGTCACCAAGTGACAAGAATGCAATAGAATGATAATGTTGTTCAAAGTCCACGTGAGCTCACAACTACACAGTGATAATACCCTGCGGTTGCCAAATAAACATAATAATTCAAACGATCAACTGTCCCAAATAAGTCAAGACTGATTCATCATTTAAGTCGACGTCATATGAAGCGCAATGACCAATCAAATACATATATACAATATGTAAGGTGGGATACAATGAAATAATACCCAATCACAATACATATATTATGTATCAATATAAACATTTTAAGCAATCATCTCCACCTCATGTATAATGGAATAACCCTTGTGAAGCTATATGTATAGCAAGTAAACATATGCACCAAAATAATCTGGCCATGAAGATAAGAAATGACAAAGCCAACTGAAGAGTGTATATATACCAATGATGCCAAATGAAATATCAAACTCAAGTGTCAAGAAGAGCATTAATAAAATTCCAACCCAAAATGCCATGTACCAAATAATATATCATAACCATGGATACCAAAGAATTATGAGACAGCCATGAAGATCACCAATAGAATGCCATGAAGATCTAATCAAATGAATCTTGTCCATGATGCCATGATCAACCTGATAATGAGAAATTGAAATAATATACCTAATGTGCAATAAAGAAGTGCCAATCTGTCAAAATGAAATCAACTATTCCATGATATCACCTGAAAACCAATGCCACCTAAATAGACAAAATATCATATGAAAGCCAATGCCACCTAAATAGGAAAAATAACTATTATCTACACATGAAGCTTAACATGATCAATACCACAATATATGATAAACAAATGCACCCAAATGCATCAATCCAAAGCATGGTCCAAAAAATACTGAATATGCCAAAATGAATATAAAGAGCACCAAGTATCATAATGCCAATCACCAATCAGTTTTGTCATCAAGGACAATATACCGCTAAGAGAAATTCAACAAACTTCCCCTTTGTCCTTGATGGAAAAAACCATTTGAAACCAAAAACCATATGAAACCATCTGAATTGAACTTTCCAATCAAATCACATCAATGTCAAACCAAAAGGAATAATTCCAAACCAAAAGGAATATGTCAATCTACCAATGAATCACTCATATTTCTCCCCCTTTTTTTGTCTCAAGGACAAAGGGTAAACAATGAAATACCAAAAACCAGCAACTAAACCAGTTACAAATAGAGCAATGAAGCAACAAATAAATCGTAAAAGCAGCAAGAAGTTGCTAGGAGAGCTAAAAATCTCCCCCTGGAGCGATGATGGATCATTAAGAGAGTAGTGATTGAGAGATAACTTCTAATCGAGACCAGAGTCTTTCAAAAACTTCTTTAGCCAAAGGCTTAGTAAAAATATATGCCACATTTGCTTATGTAGGTACATATTGCACAGTAACCTCATTAGCCAAAACCTTTTCTCTCAAAAAATGAAATTTAATTGCAATATGTTTAGTTCATGAGTGCATAACAGGATTCTTTGATAAATTAATTGCACTGGAGTTGTCACAAAAAATGGAAACAGGTTTAGCAACATCAATACCCATGTCTAAAAGTGTTTGAGCCATCCAAAGAAGCTGAGTGTAGCAAGATGTGGCTGCAATATATTCAGCTTATGTTATTGATAATGAAATTGAATCTTGCTTTTTGTTGTGCCAAGCAACAAGACAATCACCAAGATAAAAAGTTGCACCACTTGTGCTTTTTCTATCATCAAGACAACCAACCCAATCAGCATTAGTAAAAGTCATTAAAGTAAAATCATTACTTCTTGGATACCAAAGACCAAAGTCAAGAGTACCCTGGATATACTTAAATATTCTTTTGATAGTAGTAAGATGGGACTATTTTGGTGCAGACTAGAATCTAGAAACCATACAAACAACTTGCATTAAATCTAGTCTGGAGGCAATTAAGTATAACAAGCTACCAATCATTGATCTATACTCAGATTGATCAACATCAGGAGAATCATCAATTTTAGATAACTTACAGCCAGTCACCATTGGTGTACTTACTCGACGACAATCATCCATTTGAAACTTTTTTGACATCTCTTTGGCATATTTTGTTTGTGACAAAAATATTCCTTGTTCAAGTTGTGAAACTTGGAGGCCAAGAAAGAATGTTAGTTCACCTAACATTGACATTTCAAATTTTGATTCCATAATCATTGAAAACTTTTTTGAGAAGGCATCATTGTTGCAACCAAATATTATATCATCTACGTATACCTCAACAACCAGTATATCATTACCTTCTTGTTTAACATAAATAGTTTTGGGTAAGTGCACCAAGATGGTTCCCAAAAAGGGGGCTTAAGTGGCCACTTTTTTTCTAAAATCAGGAAATACTAACCTTGGACGTGAAATTGAGGATAGCTACACTCAAAATTTTGAGATGGAACAAAAAGAAGGATCGAAGTGCTCTGAGTCTACTTTCTAAACTACTAATTTATTTTGAAAATGGTTGAGATAAAGGGGTTCAAAAGAGGGATGTATAGAAATTGTTGTTGTTTTTGTCAGAAAAACATAACATAGCAACTCTTGTACGACCCTAGCATGGTGAAATTTTTTGTAGTATTTTTAAAATCTCTATGGTCAAAAGTTAGCTAACAGTATCTAGTTGATGCACTATTTTTCTGATAATTTTTTAATGAATATTTGATTTTTTACTAATTTTCTAAGTGGGCACTTCCTAAAAAGCAGAATTTTGGCCGTGCTCCCCCTACAAATTTTGGAAAGTAATAGATTTTTTTTAATTTTTAATTTTTAAAATTTTTAGAATGGAGTCTAGTTTTAAAAATGTAATTTATTTGAAATTTTGATGAACGGTTAATTTATAATGAAAAAACACAAAACACTGCTTTTTGACAAAAAACAGACACACAAACAAAAGAAATTATGGATGAAAGGCCTAACATTTTCAAAAAGTGAAAACAATTACATTGTTGGAAAGCTAAGAGAGAACTTAACATTACCCATGTGTTCGATTTTATCGATATTGAACCAAATGTAATCCTGATGGTTAGCACGAACCCGATTATGTGAAGAATTGTAGAATTTGCAAAAAACACATCTCTGGTCATTGGGAATGTCCTCCAAGCATTTGGGTTGGTATTTCAAGTCAAATACCAAAGCTAAGGCTAGGGGATTCCCAAAGAAAAATATAACACGAGTGTGTTATAACGCGCTCACGTTATGTGTTAGTTTTGACATTTTTTCCTTCTCCGAGCAAGATGTCTAGCAACACATAATGCGCTTGCATTATGTCTTCCTTTATTTAAATTCCACTTTTTTTAATGTTTGTTCATATGTTTGTATGTATATGTATGCTAGTGTGTCATGTATGTATGCCTATATGTATGTACTTATGCTTATGGGAGAGAGGGTGAGAGAGTATGGGAGTGGGAGAGAGGGTGGGAGAGAGGGTGGGAGAGTGTGGGAGAGAGTGGGAGAGGGTGGTAAGGAGTGGGAGAGGGTGGTAGAGAGTAGG
>VDFB02281492.1:1038668241-1039057408 GCA_007258455.2 Sequoia sempervirens
AGGCCTTTAGCCTCATTAGATCTCAAAAAAACCACTTTGATTCCTCCTTTTCATGCCAAAAACTCACATTCTCAGCCTAAGATAACATCACCATCCCTATAGATGCTTTACCACTATTAAAAGAAACATGAAACTTGAAAACAACATATTACAGGCCTTTCCTCTGAATCACAGGTCACCATAGTAGGAGGAAAGGCTCCATCTTTAAATTAAAGTAAAACTCATACCCTACTGGTCTATATAGGTTGATCATGAAGAATGGAGTTTTTCATTCACTGAAACAACCAAAGGAGTCTCAAAATAGATTGAAGTCCAAGTTAAGACCTGCCATCATAGTGATTTTTTGTTCTACAGACCTAGGACCATTTAGACACCTTTATTTTACCCATTACAGAGCCTTTCAACATATCCAACAATCACCAATGCTTGTTGTGTACCAAACTACACACATTATTAAGTTTTCTACACTTTTAAGGGCCCAAATTAGCCCACTTTTACAAAGGGTCCACCTTTGAAACGTGTCCAAATCTCCTAAAACCTTGGGGCAGCACTTTAAATCTATCAAAACTTCAAATTATAGCATTAGATTGCAGAGATTCAATCATTTACCACCCAAACTAGAAAACCCTCTCCCTAGGCTTAGAAACTGTATGTTTTATTGAAAGTAGCACTTGCCAAACACTCCAAAACTTGAAAACTATTGAAACAAGCCTAATATACCTTGTTCATGCTCAATCTAATGTAAAATAACGCTGCCCAACTTAGAAACTCAATTTTAGTCACCAAAAGCTCAATTTTGTTAAGGAAAACTCAACATTTCCTCATTTGGTTTGACACCCAATCCAAGATCATCCTCCATTCAAGTTTATAATGGCCTTTTATAATGTTTCCCTCTCAAAACAAACCACTTCAACTTTGAAAACTAATATTTGAAAGAGGTGACCATTGGTCTCCCTCTTTAATAGACTTTTAGAACCCTTCACTATTAGTTAATTTGACTTGACTTAGCACTTTTTGCAGAGGTAAAATTATTCGTCATGCCGAAGAAACGAACTGTTAAAAGGAAAAAAATAATAGATGATTAGCTTCAAGCCTTCAGAGATAAAGAGAAAAAATAGATGAGGGAATATCGTGAAAAGAAAAAATTGGGAACGATTGACGAAAACAAGCTAGTTGAAGAGAAACCTCAACCGTCAAAAACAGAAAAGAAATTGGTAGCACAAAGGGCACGAATGCAAAAGAGTCGTGCTAGGGGAGATGCAGATACCGTAGTTGGAGACACACCCTCTACCGCAAGTGAATACGAAGGGACACCATTAAGCACAAGCGAATATGGAGGGACACCATCTACCACAAGTGAGTATGGTTGGACACCATCCACCACATCTAAAGTTGAGAGTACATCATCACTCGGATTTGATGAAAAAGGTATGCCATCATCCCCACGTGAACCTCAAGGTATGTATTCTATTCCACCCTCAATCAAAGGTATGCAATCTAGCCCACCTCAATTAAATATTGATGAAATTGCTAATGTTGAGATGTATGTACCTAAGAGAACACCACCTAGAATTTTGCGTAGAAAGCCAAAGTTTTTTATTAATATTGATGAGGATATTTTGCAGCACATGGAAGGTAAGATTCCATAACGCGCTTGTAGAAGATATGCTGATAAGATTCAGAAAATTTTCTTTGAAAGGCTAAATGAGACCGGAAGATGTCAACTATTTGTTCAAATTACTTGGGGTTTAAAGTACAAAAACATCATGAAGACTCTTGGGTTGAGAATACCGAATGCATCAAGTGAAAACACTATTGTGAAGAATCTAATGGATGCTTATGAGAGTGTGGGTAAGACCTCATGCTCAAAGGATAGTAATGTCACCCGACGTGTCATTACATCAACATTGGTAAGCTATGAAACAAAGAGATCTCGTCGCATTAAAAAGACAAGTGAACAAATAAGAATTAGTAGAAAAACTTTATCAAAACCCTTTCAAAGGCGGCAAAGAATTGAGAGCACCGATTCAAATGAATTATGGGAATTCTTGGGAAGACTGCCACATAAAGATAGAAAATTTGTTGAAGCATTGAGAACACTAATTGAAGATTATTGGAAGAATAATACAAGGCCATCTCCAAATCAAAGGGATGTTGTAACAAGGAGAATCGGTAGTCAGAACCGTGAGCCACATCCAAAGCATTTTTTCGATACGACTCAAACCCAATTTTTTCATAAATTTCAAAATGCTTATCCTCAAATTAGTATTTCTCAAATATTTTTGAAATTCTTAAACCATTTTATGCCAAGATAAATCACACACGCACTACTTGTTGTTGTAGACTACATATTGAATTCGCTAACCATTATGATATTTATCATTCTATATGTTTATATTTGCATACTAATGATGTTTTGCAGGATTGTGGCATAGAAGCCCCACCAAAATCTTCAAGAGAGTTCTTATCAAAAAAATTTATGTCAAATAGAGGATGGCCAAATATTCTACAAGACAACATGCTTGGATGGTTCATGTGAGCGTTGCGATGGCTTGCAATGAATGCCAGTATGTCAACATATGGAAAGCACAGATGAGGTGGGGCATAAACTAGTAGATTTCGGGAAGTATAAAACAATGTCATACGCTACAAAAGATGGGTCTCAAGCAAAAAGGTGTGATTTGGTTATGAGAAGATTCTGGTGTATCAGTTTATGTCCATGTTTTGTGAGAATCTAGTGTATGAGTATGTAAGGCATACCTATAGAGCCCGATGGATGGACACAAAATTCAAGCTATTCAAGGACACCTTTCCAATTGGCAGCATAGTATCAGTGGTTGACTTTGCAGAGAACTACACTCTACAGCCACAGTGTGAGGTGCAGTCACAAGTATTACAACTCCACACAGGTTTCGATATTTGTGCACATAGCATTCATTCATGCAGTTGATAGTACAGAGGACCAAAGGAAGGTATTGAGGGAGTATCACTTTTATATTAGTGATGATCACACACATTCTCCAGAGTTCGTGCAAGGTTGCTTCTAGATGTTCTATAGTTATTTGGCTCAGAGGGGCATAGCATATGGTCCGCATATAATATGGTCAGATAACTATGCAGCACAATTCAAGAACGCATGCATGTTCTATTGGTTGTGCAGGATGCATCTCACTACAAGTGTTCAACATATGTGGAACTTTTGTGAGGTCGGGCATGGAAAGGGGGAGCATGATGGTGCAGGAGCATGTGTGAAAAGAGCATTAGCACGAGAAGAGTTAAAGTATAAAGACAGTGCAAAGTTGACAGATGCAAGTTCAATCATCGAGTGGTGTAATGCTTCGATGGGTCCAAGTAATGAAGGTACGTATTCAATTCATAGATTTTTTTGGTTGATGGATGATACTAACATTGCACCATATGAGGATTGTTTTACACTAACAAGATCGAGTGAGCTACACTCTTTCCTTAGCTCAAATGCAGGTTCATGGAGTATCAATAGACGTAAGATGGCATGCTTTTGTTCTTCATGTACAATGCAAGCCTGGAATAATTGTGAGTCAAGGGAGTGGGTTGACAAATGTTTAACAAGTTATCTTACCCCACTTCACACATATCACCCTCCAATGGCATTGGAACTAACACAAATGGAATCATCGGTTGACTTTGACCATGTATCAGATCTAGTTCAACCAGGTAATATATCTACTTGCTTAATTTTTCAAATTCCATATTGTTATCTTACTTTGTACTGTATTCGTAATGTTGACAAATTTTGAGTGATTTTATGCACATATCAATGCAGGGCATGTTTATGCAGTTATTGTAGATGAAGAAAACGAAGAGGGAATGGACTATTACTTGTGTTGTTGTGTTGAGGCCAAAACGAAATTGGAAGCCCCAGTTATAGATGGAGAAAACATCGAATACCCTACAGGCTCAGTTGTTGTTACTAGAACATGGCTTAAAAGGTACCCGCATAAGAGTGTTAAACATTGGTTGTTTGAGGACTTTGACACACATCGTAAGATTCTTCATTACTCGAACCTTGTTGTGTCATCCAATGTTCGTTTGAGAAAATATGGGGGTAGACTTTTGAACAAGACCTTGTGGAAGGTCTGTGAGTCTGACCATGAGGAAATACTTGACACAATAAAGAGTAGATCGGATCCAGATGGTTCATTGGATTGATTTGTAAGTATATGCACAATGGTTCTTATTAATTTATACTTGTATCCATGTTAATTTGTTTGATGCCAATGCTATCATGTCTTATTTTACTTTGCGTATTTGTAAGTAACCCGGTAAACATTGAATGGTGTCCCCTTGCAGAAAAGGCAAATTTATGAGCCATCCAAGAGAATCTCAGGCATAAAATCAATGCAACATCCCTATTTTGATTATGAAGCCAAATCTCAATTATGATTTTCAGCCATTACAAAAGTGTGTATGAAGCTTGGTGAGGGAATTTCAAGTTATTCATTTGAAGTTAACCTTATCGTGATCACCTATGATGTAGAAATTATAGGAGCATCTCGAATTTCAAGATATTCTAGATTCATGAGAGGTGTTGTGCACAATAGGTATCTTGGAACTCGCAGTGAAGATGTATGAGTAGAAGTGACTAAGTTGAGAGACTGCCATTCCTATATGTAAGTGCCTTCCATCTATTTTCATTTCATTTCCATTTTAGACATGAGTTGTTTCTTTTTATTCTTTTACTTTTCCTATCTATAACTAAACTAGTAAAAATTGATTGGTCTCTCATTGTAGAAAATGCTGATTTTGGAGCCATCGAAGAGAATCTCAGCCAAAAAAGTAATGCAACATCCTTATTTTCATGATCTTGACAAATCTCAATTTTGATTTCAAGCCATTATAAAATAGTGTGCGAAGCTTTGTGAGGGAATCTAAAGTTTCTCATTTGAAGTTAACCTCTAAATGAGAACCTATGATGTAGACATTATAAGAAAATCTCAAATGTATGAGTGACATTGTAAAATATCTATGAGAATAGAGTACCTAAGGCATTGTAATGAGATTTACTTGTAATGACATTTACTGAAATAATGAAATTTGGTGTAGGGGCACCAAGGTTATTGAGCAAATTTGGTTCACATAAATCTTTTAAGTTAGTTTTGTCTTATGAGTTTTTTCAATTGAATAAGGTCATAACACATTCACAATTGATTTATAATGTAATAAGTCATGTTAGTTACAAAAAGAATAGTTAGGCATGATTAGAAAGATGTAGAATCATTTGTAAAGGCCATTTAAAGCCTCTTGAAGGCTATTTAAGTCAATATTTGAATTTGTAGCCTTTTGAAGGAAAATCATTGAATATGGTTGTAAATGTACTATTAGTGAGATTGAGATTGTTAACCTTCAGAGAGTAGTATTTATGTTGATGAAATTTCCTTTAGATGCAAGGATTCAAACCACATCAACCATGTGGTACAAATGATTAAATCCCATAGACGATCTGTAGCAATGAAAGAGTCTAAAAAGGCAGAGAGAGCTACACTGGTGACTTAGGAGAAACTTTAGTGATGCAGAGTCAAGGTGGAGAAGACTCAAACAAATCAGATTTTAATAAATCAACAACCTTTGTTATTTCATTTGGCCATCTTGGAACAACTACCAACAAAAAGGCTTCGAAACTCAACAATTTCGCTTAAATTTTAGAGAATTCCTTTCAAGGACCATCTCATCATCAATATAGCATCTACTCAAACCCCCAACACCATTCCCAAGCCAAACATACAAGGTTTCTTTGCAATTTCTTGGAGATCCTTCAAACTGCCCTGCAAAAAGGCTACAAAATTAGCCTTGTTTTACAAACAAACTGCTCTTTAAACTTCTTCTAACCCTAGAATCTCTTGGAAATTCATCAAATAGGTCACAAAACTCCCAATTCCCCAAGTTTTAGAAAAGCACTCAACCTCTAAGCCATAATTGATTAAAACCCTCAAGTTTCTAACAAATACGTAGGGTTTTTAGCATCTCACAACTCCAAGGCCTTCCAAACCTCACAAAAATCATCAAACAAGGTTTGAAGGGTTTGCAAACACATAATAAACCTTCACCTAGCCTTTAGACTCAGTAGATCTCAAAAACATCACTTTGGTTCCTCCATTTCAACCCAAAATCTCACATTCTCAACCTAAAACATCACCAACCCTATAAATGCCTTACCATTATTAAAAGAGTTAAGGAAACTTGAAAAAAACACATTTTAAACCTTTCCTTTGAGTCACAATTCACCACAGTACGAGGAAGGGCTCCATCACAAAAATTAAAGTAAACTCAAACCCTGTTGGTCTGTACAGGCTAAATAAAGAAAAATGGATTTTCCTTTCACTAAAACAACCAAAGGTGTATCAAAAAAGATTGAAATCTAGGTTAAGACCTTCCACCACAATGTTTCATGAATTTATTTTCGTAAGATGCCTGTACTAGGCCGTACACATAGAAAAGAAACTGAAAACTCAAATTTGTTTTGAAATTCCACAGTTTTAGGCGTTTTGAAGAGCACCAATCTTCAAAAAAACTATTGATTGAACCCTCATTTAGGCTTGAATGATGTTTTTAATGCATTTCAAATGATAATAATCTCCCTTCAATTCCCATAACTACCTTTGAACCACCAAACCCTTATTAAGCCTATAAATGCTAGTATTTATTAATTAAGAATGGTTTTGCTTACTAAGCTTTATCATGCAAATTTAATATTCTAAAGGCCTAGGACCACTTAGACACCCTTATAACATGACTTTTAGATTCTTTCTCTACACTCCCACCTACTTTTTAAATAATTTTCCTTTATGGCAATATCAACAATTATTTAATTCAAGAGTGCTTTTGCACATTTGTCCACCCTAACCTACTAATTCCCAAAGTACATAAAAGATTGGTCTATTAGACCTTATTCAAGACAAAAAGACCTCAACATACTAACATTTTCCAACTATCCTCCCAATTTACCATCAAACAATCACAAATTGAGGGTGAGGTGTGGATGCTCTTGCACCATTCAACTTTAAAAAACAAAGCCAATTAGGCTGGCAGACGTCTGGATCGGGCTAGCATTTGGTGGAAGAGGAAGAAAGATGACTGGAACTCTAGAGGCCCACCATACTAGATTTTGGTATTTAACCATGAGAGTAGAAGAGATATTTTATATCATCTATCAAAACATTAAGCATGCATTATTCCAACCAACAGAGAAGGAGATGATTACTTTGCTTCATTTTCATTTGCATAAGCATATCAAGGCATGGGAACCAAGAAGACCAAGGATGTCCAGTTTTATGTGGAGGTAATGGATGTAGTCCAAACTTTAGGAGGGTCAAGAAGTTCAATGTATGATCTTGATGAAATTGAGGAAGAACAACAAGAGAGGGACAGGAAAAATAAAATCAATACAGAGTTTCAAGATTTTGTCAAGCGAGTAAGAGAGCTATGGGAGCAGCCTCATCTAAAATATTTTGAACTAGAATTTGATATGTACCATTTAGATAGCTTGTTTTTCATGGAGTTCCTTTCAAAGCCTCTACTTTTATTATTCTTATGGTAAACTATTTGGTAGAGTTGGTGGAATTACCTTTCTTAGTAGTAATCGCTATGAGTGAGATTGAGATTGTTAACCTTGAGAGAGTAGGACTTGGGAAAAAGGAATTTGATATGGCTATTGATTTCAAAGACTTCAAGCGAGATGTACTCCGCATTGACGCCATTCCTCAATCTTCACTTGATGGCATCAAGGAATGGTTGAACTCCATGGTTATAAAGTATTATGAAAGAAAAATGAACTTGTACTAGCAGCCAATTTTGAAGACTATTACTGATGATTCAAAGCACATCAACCATGTGGTACGGATGATTAAATACCAAAGATTATTTGTAGCAATGAAAGAGGTTGAAAAGGCAGAGAGAGCTACATTGGTGACTTAGGAGAAAGTTTATCTTTCAAAAAACAAAGCCAATTAGGCTGGCAGATGTGTGGATTAGGCTAGCATTTGGTGGAAGAGGAAGAAAGATGACTAGAACTCTGGAGGCCCACCATACTGGATTTCGATATTCAACCATGAGAACAGAAGAGAGAGTTGATATCATGTACCAAAACATTAAGCATGCATTCTTCCAGCTAGCAGAGAAGGAGGTGATTACTTTGCTTCATTTTCATTTGCATAACCATATGAAGGTGTGGGAACCAAGAAGACCAAGGATGTCGAGTTTTATGTGGAGGTAATGGATGTGGTCCAAAATTTAAGATGGGAAAGAAGGTCATTGTATGATTGTTAACCTTGAGAGAGTATTTATGTTGAGAAAATTTCCTTTAGATGCAATGATTCAAAGTTGATGTAGAGTGAGCAGGAAGTATGCCAATCTTAGATGGCAGAGGTTCTTTTATGAGTGCTTCTCTCAAATACTCTTATCAACACACCATCAAATCACTGTCCTTCTATAAGGAAAACTCAACTCACCAAGGGTCCTTGAAACTCAAACTTTTGGAGGACTTATAATCACTTGAAATATGCTCTAACATGCCACAATCAAAACACCATAGCCATGTTTAGCACTTAGGAAACCCCATGAGTTCATTCCTTAACTAGTAGGCCTCTTTACCCCCAATTGCTTGTAGCACTGGCCGGTAGGATAGTCCAATTAATTCTCACCCACAAACTTGTATCTGATGTAAACTATTGTTTTTAGGCAAGTATATTATGCCTCTACAAGGCCACAAAATCTTACTTCTTGACAGTGGTTGGAAAAGCAACCATGGACCAAACTAACGATGTCCTCAAGAGGCCTAATTGAGTACACTTGATTGGTTTTTAGTTATCTAGGCTCACCCCTTCTCCCCAAAGCCTTGTTCCAAACTCCTAAAAACTACTTACAACCATTTCAATCATTCCTAAGTGCCACCTTGAACAAAAATCTCTCAAAACAAGCAAAACTCTTATCTTTGCTTTACAAGCTAGGCCTGTCACACGAAGATGCCAAGCCTAGATCAGTTTGTAACTTTCCCCACACATTTTTCCATTCTCCAAAACCTTGAAAAGATGAAAATATACATAAATATCTTCCATCCCACAAGAAATTATCAACTATACACCGTGGGAGTGGAAGATAGAAGAATTTTTTGGCCAAACCCTAGTTTTGAGGGTTTCTTCACCTGTTGCTGCTAAAACAAATATATCTCCACTTATACTTGATGAAAATTCACCAAACCACCTTCAAATGAAATATGAAACTCTCCTCTTTCCAACCATAATAGGGTTGATCCCATACAGATCGTACAGAGGTCGTACCACACTTTTTAGCAACAAATTACACACAAAAATTTCTAGAAAATAGCCATTTCTTTCATTAGAACTTCAAAAAAAATGATTCAACAGCCATTCCTCAACCATGAGAGGATAATTTAACTTCCAACCACCCTTCCCAATGTCCTCCAACTAACATTTGAATTAGGTGGATGTTGGAAACTAACTTTTTTTCCAATTAGACCCCTAATTGCCTAGTTAAGGCAATTGACTACAACTTCACAAAAGCCCGATTGAAATGAGGCTTTAAAGGTGTATTCAAAAGCATAAAAGACACCAAAAACACTACACATGTCAAGGAAACTCCCCTCAAGGACTTGGATACATCAAGGAACTTTAATTCTTTAGTTTTCCTAGATGAATCAAGCTTACATGGTGAGGAAGGAGACCTTGTTTTTACAACAAGACTTGACTCCAAAACTAAAACTTGTTACAAGACATGAAAGATGGTTCTTGGAACCTTATTACATCTCAAACTTCTTGACAACAAACAAATTAAACAAGAAATACCTCCAAGAGGCATGAGGATCCCAAGGTGCTCCTACACCAAAATCATATCAACCACATGTGGTACAATGATTAAATCCCAAAGATGATCTGTAGCAATGAAAGAGTCTAAAAAATAAAATAGAGAAACACTGGTGACTCGGGAGAAACTTTAGCTTTCAAAAACAAAGTCAATTAGGTTGGTAGACATGTGGATCGGGCCATCATTTGGTGGAAGAGGAAGAAAGATGACTGGAACTCTGGAGGCCCACCATACTAGATTTTGGTATTCAACCATGAGAGTAGATGAGAGAGCTGATATCATGTATCAAAACATTAAGCATGCATTCTTCTAGCCAACAGAGAAGGAGATGATTACTTTGCTTCATTTTAATTTGCATAACCATATCAAGGCATGGGAACCAAGAAGACCAAGGATGCCGAGTTTATGTGGACGTAATGGATGTGGTCCAAAATTTAGGAGCGACAAGAAGGTCAATGTATGATTGGTGCAGGAGCACCATTCAGTAGGTTTTGTTCATCAAGGAAAATAAGGAGTAGAATATCATCAATTTACTAAAACCGGCCCAAACTTGTACATTTGAAGGTTTTGAGTCAATAAAAATGGCTTTTTGACCCATTCCTCTTTTTGTAGCCTCTGTAACTTGAGGAATGGATCTGCACTAACATTATTAAGGTGTGGGAATTATGTGTTAGTGTTGGGGAGGTCTGAAAGTGAGATGGGTGTGAAACCCATGTGTGTAAAAGTGTGTTTTCTTTAAGAAAAATGGTGGTTTTGAAGAGTTAAATTGTGTTTTTTTGTAGGGAAGCATTATTTTATGATTGTTTGAGCTTGTGTAGGGTATCAAAAACTTGTTTGAGTAATTTTTTAGGTTGTGGTTAGCTTTGGAAGTATCATTTTCAATAAACCCCTAGGGTTTAGGCTACAATACAGGGTTTTGTGGTTTACCCATTGTACGGTGGTATAACTAAGATCTAAATGTGGATTTTGAAGTTTTGACACCTTAGAATTGCTGCATCAATATTTTGTAAGGTTTGGATAAGTTTAGAGTATAGACCCTTTGTTCAACCGGATCGATCCCTTAAGGGTCCAAAGGGAAAAATGGTTGCAAACTTCAGCATGAGGTTATTCGGACACCGTGATGCTTAGAACCTTCTCATCTGATCCAATGGGATCATATTGAGCCCCTCTACAATAATATCTCCCAGTTTTCGTTATCTCTAAGTGGTTTTCTCGTGGTGTCCAGTTTTCAGTTGATGAAAAAAGTGTCAAATGGAAGCAGTGGAAAGTTGCAAAGTGGTGCAACTTTTGTTCTGCAACTCGTGTGACCAAACGGACTGTTCCAACATGTCTGAATAGGAATTTTTGTGCTAGGCATGGTCCTCTTTCACACCCAAACACGCGGAATTGCTCTGAGCTACGTTCAACCAAATTGATCCCTTAAGGGTCCAAAGGGAAAAATGGCTACAAACTTCAACATGAGGTTACTCAGACACCGTGATGCTTAGAACCTTCTTGTCTTATCTGATGGGATCATGTTGGGTCTCTCTAAAATAACCTCTCTCAATTTTTGTTATCTCAAAGTGGTTTTCCCATGGTGTCCAGTTTTCAGTTGATGAAAAAAGTGTCAAATGGAAACAATGAAAAGTTGCAAAGTGGTGCAACTTTCGTTATGCAACTCGTGTGACCAAATAGACTGTTCCAATTCATCCGAATAGGAATTTTTATGCTAGGCATGGTCCTTTTTCACACCCAAACACGCAGAATCACTTTGAGCTACGTTCAACTGGATTGATCCCTTAAGGGTCCAAAGGGAAAATGGCTACAAACTTCAGCATGAGGTTACTCGGACATCGTGATGCTTAGAAACTTCTCATCTAGTCCAATGGGATCATGTTGGGCCCTTCTACAATAACCTCTCAATGTTCATTATCTCGGAGTGGTTTTCCCATGGTGTCCAGTTTTCAGTTGATGAAAAAAGTATCAAATGAAAACAATGAAAAGTTGCAAAGTTGTGCAACTTTCGTTCTGCAACTTGTGTGACCAAACATACTATTCCAACGCATCTAAATAGGCATTTTTATGCTAGGCATGGTCCTCTTTCGCACCCAAACACGCGGAATCGCTCTGAACTACATTCAACTGGATCGATCCCTTAAGTGTCCAAAGGGAAAATGGCTGCAAAATTTAGCATGAGGTTACTTGGACACCGTGATGCTTAGAAACTTCTCATCTAATCCAATGGGATCGTGCTAGGCCCCTCTACAATAACCTCTCTCGGTTTTCATTATATCGGAGTGGTTTTCCCGTGATGTCTAGTTTTTAGTTGATGAAAAAAGTGTCAAATGGAAGCAGTGGAAAGTTGCAAAGTGGTGCAACTTTCGTTCTGCAACTTGTATGACCAAATGAACTATTCCAACGCATCTGAATAGGCATGTTTACACTAGGCATGGTCCTCTTTCACACCCAAACATGCAAAATCGCTTTGAGCTATGTTCAACCGAATTGATCCCTTAAGGGTCAAAAGGGAAAAATGGCTGCAAACTTCAGCATGAGGTTTACTCAGACATCATGATGCTTAGAAACTTCTTTTTTTCTCCCATGGGATCACGTTGGGCCCCTCTACAATAACCTCTCTCAGTTTTCATTATCTCAGAGTGGTTTTCCGATGGTGTCCATATTTCAGTTGATGGAAAAAGTGTCAAATGGAAGTAGTGGAATGTTGCAAAGTGGTGCAACTTTCATTCTACAACTCATGTGACCAAACAGAATGTTCCAATGCATCTGAATAGGCATGTTCATGCTAGGCATGGTCCTCTTTCTCACCCAAACACACGGAATCACTCTGAGCTACGTTCAACCAGATCGATCCCTTAAGGGTTTGAGTGTAGTATGTTGAAATAGGCCATTCCACCTATTGTTCAGGTTGTGTCTCGGTGATATGGGCCTGATGCAAGTAGGATAGGGAGTAGGAATAAGAAAATAGCATTATTAAGGGAATTGTAAGAGATTACTAATGCTATCCCTATTGAAAATTCAAAATTGAGGCCCCTTAAAAGTAAGGCTAGAAGAGGTGCAAAGAATAAATTGCTTGAAAATAATTTAGAATAGGTTGGAAATAGGGTGAGATTGTGGATTTTGATGTGTTCAAAAGGTCTACAAGGATAGGGGAGGTCAAAAGTATGTTATGGCATGACATGCCCTAGTTGGGAAAATAGGGGTTTTGAATGAAAAAGAGAGGTTTGAGGGAGTAAATGTGGGTAAAGTCAAGGGGAAACATAATTTGGTGGTCAATTAAGTTTGTGTAGGAAAAATAAAGAGTGTTGGAATAGGTTTTTAGGTTCAGGTTTGGGAGTTCGGTTCGTCGGTTTGGCCAAAATTTTTTGGAGGGGGGTTCAGTTCATTTTGGGTTCGTTGGTACAAAAAACATGTAAAAGAAAAATATATATCTATGCAACCTAGAAGCATGAATTAGGATTATAATATCACATATCATCATATAAACAACAAAACCACCATAAACTTGAATGTCATTTAAAACAACAAAATTGGCAACAAAAAAAAGTGTTTATAACTTGCAAAAAATGTGAATAAAATCACACTAATTTTGATGTGAAAAAAAACCATAAGACCATAACTTGTTGCTTACTATTATGCTTTGATAGATTAGCATCCATAGCTTGTTCGAAAGTACTTTTTTTAGGCTTTTAGCCATAGCAGCAAGGCAGTGAATTGTTTAATAAAATTCCTTGGTAGACATGTATGAAAAATGCGGTAGCATAGACAAGGTAGTGAACTGTTTGAAAAAATGTCTCAAAGAAATGTGGTTTCATGGTGATGGAATGGAATGAAAAATGCCATGAAAAGCAAATTTCTATGGATTTTCATGGCATTACACCACCATTGAGACCACATTTCTTTGAGGCTTTTTTTCAAACAATTCGTTGCCTTGTCTATGCTATTGCTTATTATTATGCTTTGATATATTTTTTCCAAGCATCCATATCTTTTTTGGAAGCACCTATTTTAGGCTTTTAGCCATAGCAACAAGGAGGTGAACTATTTGATAAAATACTTTGGTAAACATGTATGAAAAATGTGGTAGCATAGACAAGGCAATGAACTGTTTGAAAAAATGCCTCAAAGAAATGTGGTCTCATGGTGATGGAATGGCATGACGAATGCCATGACAAGAAAATTTCTATGGATTGTCATGGCATTCCACCACCATTGAGACCACATTTCTTTGAGGCTTTTATTTAAACAATTCGCTGCCTTGTCTATGCTATTGCTTATTATTATGCTTTGATAGATTTTTTCCAACCATCCATAGCTTTTTTGGAAGCACCTATTTTAAGCTTTTAGCCATAGCAGCAAGGAGGTGAAGTGTTTGAAAAAATGCCTCAAAGAAATGCGGTCTCATGGTGATGGAATTCCATGAAAATCCATAGCTTGTTTGAAAGCACCTATTTTAGGCTTTTAGCCATAGTAGCAAGGCAATGAATTGTTTGATAAAATGCTTTGATAAACATGTATGAAAAATGTGTTAGCATAGACAAGGCAGTGAAATCTTTGAAAAAATGCCTCAAAGAAATGATGTCTCATGGTGATGGAATGCCATGACAATCAAACGCTTTTGATTGTCATGGCATTCCATCACCATGAGACCTCATTTCTTTGAGGCATTTTTCCAAAGAGTTCACTGCCTTGTCTATGATATTGCTTGCTATTATGCTTTTGATAGATTTTTTCCAAGCATCCATAGCTTGTTCCAAAGCACTTGTTTTAGGCTTTCAACCATAGCAACAAGGCAGTGAACTATTTGACAAAATGCTTTGGTAGACATGTATCAAAAATGTGGTAGTATAGACAAGGCAATGAATTGTTTGAAAAAATTCCTCAAAGAAATGTGGTCTCATAGAATGCCATGACAAGCAAATGCAATTGGGAGCTCCTCCTAGTTATTAGTTATGCAATGTGAAGTAATTTTATAACTGCATAGGTTGACTTTGTAAAAACTATATTGTAATTGAAATTTTGTCATCTATCAGCATCTAGTTATTAGTTATGTAATGTGAAGCAATTCTTTGAGTTTGAAATATGTGCAATACAATGTAATCAACGATATGAATATAAACTACAAAAATCTATTTTATACAATTTATTAGTTAAACTCTTTATTTTATTTTCTCTCTATATTTCTATGCTATGGAAATGCCTTTAATTTTTTTTACAAAATTTTTTATCTCTTGTTCTACTTTTTTTACCTTTTTTATTAAATCTAATTTTTTTCCCATTTTTTGTAGACTTTTTCCCGAATTTTTCAAAAAATCTTATACTTTTGGTTTGCCGATTTTTTCCCAAAAAGATTTTTTCTACTATGGTATAAACACATATCTTTTTGTAATATCAAGGATACTTTTTGAAACTTCCATGCATTGTTAATCTAAAAGGAAAAATCTTTTTCCTAATCTGTATGCAGCCATGCTTTTGACATTGTCAAAAAGAGAAAATATGGACACCATCGATAATAAAGATTTGTATTAACCAAATAGCCATGTACACATACATCAATATATGTTGATATAAGTATAAATACAGTTACAAAATAGCCATATAGGCTTACGAGAATGTCATATAGGCATACAATGTCAAATATATCCAATACAAGATATGTACAAAATTGCCATGTCTAGGCATACAACAAAGGGCTCTGGAATCAAAATTCATTTCTCTCCATGCTCTGGAAATAAATTATTTCCCTTTGTTTGGCAATCTAATGGTGATAAGTCCATCCTCATTTTTGTTGTGCTCGAGGAGTGCTCCTGCTCCTCCTCCTATAGTTTAGCTCCTAGTGAAGTTTTAACTGTTACAATAAGAAGTAAAGACATTAATATATATAGAAATTACATTATAAGAAATGATATATTTAACAAAATAATCACTTACGGCCATCTCATGATCTCCCTCCACAATGGAAATATTTGCATGCCAATGCTCAGGTGTGCTCAAGCCCCGTATAAACCATCCAAATAGGAATTAAACTGTGAATCAATAATGGTTTGATTTTTCACTAGAACTAACATCTATAACAATGAATGTAAATTGAAATTTAGTAATTTGCCTCATACCTCCTTTATCAAATCCATGGAGGATTGTATAGCGGATGAAACACTGATATCCATTTCCCTTGTAACATTTGGAGGTGTTTCCACAACCAACATACGAAAATAAAACAACAAATTATTCAATCACAAAAAAGTTACAATAGTGATCCACGTCATGACTTATAATGTATGAGATCTAATGAACAAAATTTTGAGTACAAGTATTAAACTATATATTTCTAGTAGGCCTTCACAGTTTGATAGGAAGACCAAGCATGATGGGGAGAAGAACACATACTCCATTGTGAAGGATGGGAAGACTTACAACCTTTCACCTCTCCTAGAAGAAGACAAGGAAAAGCATGAAGGGCCTAGTCTTTTGATGGTGGGTGAGAAGGAGTTCATGAAGACCTTGAAGGAAGGAGGAGGAAGAGGATTCTTCCTAATTATGAAGTCAAAAAGTGAAGTAGATCAGCCCACAAAGAAGAAGGAAGATGCACCAAAGGAAGTCCAAGAGTCGTTGGAAAGGTACAAGGACATAACGGTGAATGAATTACCTAGTTCCCTACCTCCCATTAGGGATATAAGCCACCATATTGATCTGATTCCAAGGGATACATTTACCAATAAGGCTGCATACAAGATGACATCTGCTCAAAATGAGGAGATTGCAAGACAAGTGCAAGAGTTGATGGATAAAGGGCTAGTGAGGAAGAGTTTGAGCCCATGTGTTGTTCCTAATGTCTTATCACCAAGGAAGGATGGGAATTGGAGGCTTTGCACTGATTCAAGAGCCATTAATAGGATCACAATCAGATATAGGTTCCCGATGCCAAGAATGGAGGACCTCATGGATTGTCTATCAGGAGCATCTTACTTTTCCAAGATTGATCTAAAGAGTGGGTACCATCAGATAAGGATTAGAGAGGGGGATGAATGGAAGAAAACTTTTAAGACTAATGAAGGGCTCTATGAGTGGTTGGTGATTCCCTTTGGGTTATCAAATGCCCCTAGTACATTTATGCACCTTATGAATGAGGTATTGAGACCTTTCATTGGAAAGTTTGTTGTAGTTTATTTAGATGACATCCTTGTGTTTAGCAGGTCTAAAGAAGAACATTTGAAGCACCTTGATATGGTACTAAGGAGGTTACAAGAGGATAAGTTGCTGATCAACATGGAAAAGTGTGCATTCATGAAGGAAGAACTAGTCTACCTTGGTTTTTTCATCTCCAAGGGAAGTTTGAAGATGGATCCTTCAAAGGTGGATGCTATTCTTACTTGGCCAACACCAAAATCCATGGGAGATGTGAGAAGCTTCCATGGACTTGCAAGCTTTAATAGAAATTTCATCAAGAACTTTAGCCAAATTTGTGCACCAATCTTGCACACCATCAAAGGAGGTAACAAAGGTAAGTTTTCTTGAGGCTAATAAAAGGTTTGAATATATGAAAATGAGAGTAGCACAACAACCTATACTTGTGCTCCTTGATTTTGATTATTTTTTTACCATTGAGTGTGATGCTAGCAATCAAGCTATAGGGGTTGTTTTGAGCCAAGAAGGCAGACCAGTTGCATTTTACAGTGAGAGGTTGAATGAAGCAAAGAGGAAGTATTCTTCCTGTGATTTGGAATTGTATGCTATGGTCTAAGCCCTCAAAAAGTGGAGGCACTACTTGTTACCTAAATAATTTGTTGTTTATACTGATAATCATGCCTTGAGTTTTTTGAATGCATAGGACAAACTCAGTCATAGGTACATGAAGGTGGTAGAGTCTTTGCAAGCCTATACTTTCACAATAAAGCATAAGAAGGGCCAAGCAAATAAGGTGGCAGATGCTCTCAGTAGAAGGGAACATGTAGTGCAAGAGATCCAACTCCAAAGCATGGAGGTTGAAGCATTGAAGGATATGTATCATGAAGATTCAGATTTCAAGGAGGTATACAATGTTTGTGAGCAGCATTTGAATTCTTTTCATGGTGAATTCTCTAACTTTTTATTGTAGAATGGTTTTCTCTTCAAAGGAAGCCAATTGTGTGTGTGTAAATTCTCAATGAGGGAGAATATCATAAAGGAGAAACACAGTGGGAGTCTTGGAGGTCACTTTGGCCTTGACAAGACCTTGGAACAAGTTAGGAGATTTTACTATTGGCCAAAGTTGCAAGTGGATGTGAGAAGGTATGTGGAAGGCTACAATATGTCCAAGGGAAAAGGGAACTTCATCTAATGCAAGACTCTATCAGCCACTGCCCATTCCCAATAGGACTTGGGAGTGTGTAAGTATGGACTTTGTCTTGGGGTTGCCTAGAACCCAAAGAGGTTTTGATAGTATCTTTGTGGTAGTTGATAGATTTAGTAAGATGGCACATTTTCTTCCTTGAAAATGCACCAATGATGCATCTCATATAGCAGGTCTCTTCTTTAAGGAGGTTGTTAGGATACATGGACTGCCTTTAAGCATTGTTTCTAACAGGGATTCTAAATTCATTGGTCACTTTTGGAGGACCTTGTGGAAGAAACTCAAGGAAAAAATCTGTCCTTTAGATCAGCATACCATCCACAAATGGATGGACAAATTGAAGTGGTGAATAGATCATTGGGAAACCTTTTAAGATGCCTTACCAAGGAGCATGGACAAGCTTGGGATCTGATTTTACCTCAGGCTGAATCTGCATATAATGACTCCATGAATAGGAGTATTGGTAGAAGCCCTTTTGAAGTAGTCTATGGCATGCACTCTAGAGGGGTCTATGAACTAAGAGATCTACAAGAAGTTGCTAAGAGAAATGCTCAAGGTGAGGACTTTGTTGTTACAATCAGGGATATTCATCAACAAGTGAAGGAAACCCTTCAAAAGAATGTTGAGCAGTATAAGGAAAAGGCATATTTAAAGAAGAGGAATATCCAATTCAAGGTTGGAGACTTGGTGGTGGCACACTTGAAGAAGGAGAGACTTCCAAAAGGAAAGTATACCAAACTCATGATGAAGAAGATAGGACCTTGCAAGGTGTTCCACAAGTTTGGCCAAAATGCTTATGAAATAGAGCTACCTCCTGGGGTGGAAATCTCTCCTATCTTCAACATTTCTAACTTGTATCCTTTCAAATCTTTTGTAAATGCAGGTGATGAAGCAGGTACAACAACAATGGAGGATGAAGATTGGGTGAAGGAACTACCCCCCAGCTAACCTGTGACTCTTGAATGCATCCTAGACACCAAGGAGACAAAGAAGACTAGTAGGAAGGTTTACAAGGAATACCTGGTCAAATGGCAAGGTCTTCCTGAAGAGGATGCAACATATATGTCATAAAATGATATTAAATAGCATGGAACTACTATAGAAGACCTGATCTCAAAGAGGACTTGAGATCTTTTTCTTGCTTGGGAGTATGGTGTAAGAGCACCCATGGGTTTAAGGGACCTAGAATAATTTTTCATGTTTTTTTTCTTGTTTAATGGATGGAATAAGGTCTTATGGACCATTTCAATGCTTTGTAGTAGGTCTTCTAGGTTTTTGGTCTTGGTGACCAACTTCTTTGTACAACAAGGTCTCCATCCTCCTTTGTAAGTCTAGTGCATCTTGGAAAAATAAGGAAAAAGGATGCCATTCTGTATCTAGACACCTAAGGGGAGTCACCTTACTTTTTGACAAGGTTTTAAATGCCTTTGACATATTTTGGAAGGCTCTTTGTGGTCGAGTTGGTAGAAGTTGCTCACATTGCCTTAACTAGGCAATTAGAAGTCAAAGCATGAGATTAGTTGTTTTCCAACGTCTCCCTTTTCAAAATATAGTTGCAAGAAGTTTGAGGGAGTTTTTAAGACTTCAAATATGCCTCTCTTGGTTGAGGCAAGGTTGATGTTGATGTTTTGAAGAAGTTTCAATAAGAAGTTTGTTGTTTTTCCTATGTTTTTGTGAAGAATTTGTTGATCTCGTACTTGGTACGGACTGTATGTTCACTTTCATGCTCCAAGACCATAATGGTTGGATAGGTAATTGAATAATATTTCCTTTGGAATTGGAGTGGTGAGATTTCACTGAGTATCAAGGGAGATATTCCAATTTCTCTATTGGGTGGTCTGAAAACCCTTAAAATTAGGGTTTTGGGTGAAAAATGTATATTTCTTCCATTCCCACATTGTAAAATTGCTAAATCTTAGTGGGATGGAAGATATAAGGCTGTACTATCATTTCCTTAATGTTTTGGAGAATGACAGGCTCATTGTTGGAAGTTGTGCATGAATTTTGGCTTGACATCTCTATGTGGCAAGCATAATTGACAAGCAAAAAAAAGAGTTTTTTCTTGATTTTGAAGAATCTATTTAAGAGGCACTTAGGAATGGTGGAAACAGGTGTGGATAAATTTTAGGAGTCTAAATTTTGGCTTTGGGGTGAAGGGGAGAGCCTAGATATTCAAGACCTAGGTGTAAGTCTGTGAATTAGGCCTTTTGGAGCAGTGGTAGAAAAGGCCTTTGTGAGTGATGTTTTGATAGTCAAGAGGAAGGGTTTTGGAACCTTGTAAGGGTTCATCTTAGGGGTTTGAATCCATAGGTTTGGTGTCTTAACAATCTTCTTTGTGTTTTTTATTCTGACTGTCCTACTGGGCAAGGGTTGCAAGCCTTAAGAGAGAGTGAGGTCTAAGTCACCATAGTGATGGGTGTTTGTTGAAACCTAAATGCTAGAGGGTTGTTAAACCCTGTTTTGACTTAATGAGACATGATCCAAATGTTTTCAAGATTTGTGAGTGGTATGAGTTGTGAACACTATGTGTGTGGGGTTGATGTCTTAAAGAATAGTGGAGTTTAGGACTCATGAGAGTATTTGAGAGAAGCATTCAGTGGAGTGACTTTGCCATTTGTGATTGTGAGTTTTCCTTCCCTGGCACTCTGCATCATTTCTAAAGCTTATGCAGGCTATTTCCATGGTGTTTGTGGTGGTGGTAGGAGTATTTAAGGTTTGTAAGTACCTTATGCAATAAACCCTCCTTTGTAGGGCTTGATTTGTGCATAGAATAATCTTAGTCAATAAACATGATGTGAGTAATGTCTTGGAAGTCATATGAAATGATTGAGGTGTAAATGGTTGATTGTAGTATCTTGGTCTTGAGGAACTAGTTGGTAAAAGTGAAAATTTGGTGAGTTGTTTAAGGAATTGAAAGATTCAGATCTCTTTATCAAGTTTTTGCTTTGAATTCATATAAATTGATGATGACAAAGGTGTGTTAGGATCTAATGGATATAGGTTGTAACATGAAAGATTGGTTTTTGGTTATTTTTCCTAGGTAAAGAAAATTGAGTGGAAGGGTGCCTTGGTGAATGATGAAAGAGTGGATTGTTTAGTAACTCTAATTAGGTTTCTTGTGCACATATCAGTCATTTTTGCTGATAACTAAGATGTTTGAAGCTTGAGGATGATAAGAAGAAGTATTGAAATGAGTTAGCTTGTTGTTGCCTTCTAGTTTGCAAATGAAACAATGTGATTTTTGATGAAAAGAGAGAAATTTTAGTTGCTTATTCAATTTGATCTTCTCCTAATTCAATTGGGTCAGATGTTGGTGTAGGAGCACCTAGGTCATCAAATACTTTTCAATTTTGCAAAAGGGGTGAGTGTTCAAATTTGTATTCAGTCAATCACAAAAGGTCATGGAAAAATGATGTAAAGCATGTTAAAGGTCATATGAGGTCTTATTTGAATGTATTTAAGGTTATGGGTAAGTTCTAGGTGGTCAAAGTGGGAAAATGCAAACAATGCAATAATGTAATATTGTTAAAAGTTGTTAAATTGACAAAAACAAGGAAATTAGGCATATTAAGGGTTAAAAGGGGTAGTTTCAACTGATGGAAAGACAGTTATGGAAAAGGAAATATCTTTAAAAGGCATGTAAAGGTGAGAAAAAGTAGAAGTTTGTGTTCTTGTAATTAGATTTTGAAATAAAAATTCCCTGTCTCTGAGTTTGCAGCATTACTCTAGATTGTTTTGTTTTCTTGTGTTGGTAATTTAGGAACACCCAAAGTTAAATCATAGTGTGAATACATGTAAAGAGGAGTTATTTTCCAATTTCAAGAGTTGGAATTGGTTAGTTTTAGGAAACAAAAGAATAAGAGGCAGTTTTGAGTGCCTGATAAAGTCCTTTTAGAAGCAAGTTTGAGAGTCCAATAGGGTTTTTCTTCACTGCTCCACCAATGTAGGTCAAGTAAATTGGTGGATTAGGTTAATGTTAGGATTTTTTGCATGTTTTGATGATTGTAAGTGCAGGGAAAAGCAAGAATACCATGGCAGAGTTGTTGCTACACTGGAAAATAAAGGATTTTCCTACACAAAGTGATGCTACAATCATGGGTCATGAATAAATAAAGAATGCAAAGGCTTGAAAATAATGTAGAAGGTCTTGGTAGACATAAAAAATCATTTTCTAGGTCGTGGCCAGAGAAATAGAGGTTTGCAAGAGTATTTTTCACAAAACCCTCCTTGATTTGTGCTTTTACACCCTATAAACGAGGGTTTATTGGATTAGAACATTTTCATGGCTTTCAATCCCTATAAATGGTGAAATATTGAGTTATAAGACATGATTGAAGACTTTTTTGAGGTTTTGAGTGATTTGGAATGGTTTTGAAGGTATCTCCTCTATAAAACAGGCCTAATCTACTAGCCTTTCTTTAGAGGACAGTCTGAAATCTGATGATTTTCTTTATGTCAAACGTATAAGAAATTTGATATGTTGTGATGTGTTGGAAATTTTTTCTAAATGTGCATTGAGTTTTTTAATAAGCTTCGAGATAGGAATGTAACTACCCGATTCAATGGTTGACAGACCTACTAGAGGAATATGATATTGTCTGATCAAAACAAAGATGTTTGTTTAAACAATGGAAAGGATGATATTGAGTGCTTGGTTACTATCAAACTAATGATATGATTGATGTTAATAAATTTTGTTAAGGTGTATAAGACAGGTTTGGTGACTTTGATGGTTGGATGGGTGAGTATTATGAAGCCTTTTAAGCAAATTGGTGATTAACCACAAGATGATAATCAAGATTCTATTGTAGCATGAGTTTGTAACCTGTAAATAGACTTCTGAAGTCAAAATATGGTGATTATAGTGCTTGATAATGGACTGATAACAGTGAGGTATGGTTTAGTTGATTTGTTGCCTTGGTGAATAAATGAAAGGATGAATTGTTCAAGTGTCAATAATCAGGTTTATGTTGTTTTTATGGTGGTTGAGAATGATATGAATCTAATTGATTAAGTCAAAGGTTTCTTTAATATGGTTTTTTCTTTAAATGAGTCAATTGGAATACTGATTAGTGGAATGATGAATGATGGCCTATGGAATGCCTAAGAGAATTTGAGTGGATTTTGGTTGAATGAAAAGTAGATTTTTCATGAAATTATATTTGATCTTCTCCCGATTCTATTTGGGATTGAAATCCCTTGAAGAAATGATGTTGATGGTGTTTGTTGGATGCTCTGTATCAGATGTACCTTGATGATTGAGTGTTTTGATATGATGCTCTGCATCACTAACTACCTTGTCTATGCTATTGCTTACTATTATGGTTTCATAGATTTTTTCCAAGCATCCATAGTTTGTTGTGCTGGTGCAACTTTGCAAGCACATGCCTCCATGTGAAGTAATTGCATCATGCTGCTTATGTTGAATTTCTAAACAACTATATTATACAGTTGAAATTTTGTCATCTATCAACATCTAGTTATTAGTTATGGAATTTGAAGTAATGCTTTGAGTTTGAATGATGTGTAATGCAACATAAGCAACAATATGAATATAAACCACACAAATCTATTAAGTAGAATTCATTAGTTAAGTTCTCTTTATTCTATTACCTTTGTGTACATTTGAGTGAATCCATTGGCACTAGGAGGTGTTTGCTTGAAACCGCCAATATTAGCCTGTTCAACATCCAAAATCACATGTATTAAAATACCTTTCATAAAACAATGCTATTAACATGTAATAAATTTATAATTGTTTACTAGTTACATACCCCACTGACAGGTGTACTGCAGAAATAAGTAGGTGGAGGACTGGTGTATCCAGTCTCAACACTGTGACCCTACAATTTTATTAAAATAATAAAACTAAATTAGTTAATCATACATTTTAGAATCAAAATTTAATAAATTAAATTCAATGAACATGCTGAATTTTACCTGACTATCAATGCCATATGCACAATGCAAAATGTCAGTCGTCCTCTCCATCCCTGTAGCAGCATACAGATCATGTGTAGTAGCATATGGATCCTGTGTAGTAGCATACAGATCCTACGTAGCAGCCTCCTGAGTGCCAATGGGGTCATATGAAAAAGTCACCCCACAAGATTGACACAAATGGGTTTGAAGGCCACCACTCGAAGACTCCCCTGGATGACATTGTACAATAGGGCTAGTATGATGGATGACACTCCGGATCAAAATTTTGATCGCCTGCAATGTCTCTACATCGACACTCTCCTTCGCAACTACAGGCATAACAATGTGCTCACGAGGCGGCCTAGTGAGAGGTTGTCTCCCTTGCAACATAGGATCCGGCTGTGCATCAGGCCTATCTTGAGCCAACCACCCACCTCTCCCTTGGAACTCCCTCATATCAAAATAATTTTGGATTTGGTTCAATACAAACTCATTGTATAGTTTCTGAAGAAAATATTGGGGGACTTCACAATTGTTGCACGGTGGGTAATCAAAGACCAAGTACTGGCCTATCATAAAAATGGTTCCTAATCTCTTGGTGGTGGCACCAATGAATAGGAAACCTCTTCGCATTGAGGCTAATATTTTGATTTGTTCTAGGGTTAGTGAATAAAGAGCTCAAATCACCTTTAGTAATTTTTAAATCTTTTACTTGTTTATATGATAGTTTATCTGCATAATATGCCCTAGCTGCCTGCCTCCTATCTTGCCATCCCATTATTTGTTGGGTTATTGAATCTACATTTTTTCACATCTCTTTCATTGAATTTACTATTGTCATTATTTCTATGGTTGAAGCATTTGGATCACTCAACCTATTGATAAGATCCTCAATTTGTTTTTGTTTTTTTCAATTTCACTCCTCAAATTTTGTTGAGTGTCGGGAGGGTGTTGAGTGATTGGTGGAGGAGGTTGATTTTTTTGAGGATTTTGTTGAGGATTTTGATGAGGAGGATTTTCCTATTCTTCTTGTTGAGGATTTTTAGGATTTGTGGGATTATTTTCATCTCCTACAAATTAAAAAAAAAAAAATCAAATCTAACCTAAAACAAACAAAATCAACTTGAAACTAATAAATTCAAAAAAAATAGCAAACAATACTTACCTCCTGCACCTCTTCGTCGTCGTGGCACCATCTTTGCAAACGAAAAGCAACTATTGTTGATGAATTTTGTAGAATGCCTCCTCCTAGAATGCGAGTGCGAAAATGAGGGTTTTTGGCCGCGAGAGAGAAAAAAATAGAGAAGAGAAAATGAATAGCTTTCACCTTTTTTTTTGCTTTTAAAATGTCATAACGCAAGCGCGTTATAACACGCTTGCGTTATGTAATTTTCAAAAAAAAATTGAAGTTGGCCACAAAAGTGTAACCCAACTTCATGCACCCGCCCTGTTGTCCACACCACCTCTTTTGAAACCATTTGCTATTAAGTGTGCATCCAATCTAGAATACCAAGATCTAGGAGCTTGTTTGAGACCATACAAGGCTTTTTCAATCTGTATACATGATCAGATTTACCTTGTACAACAAATCCTTATGGTTGTTCCATAAAAACTTCCTCATCAAGATAACCATTCAAGAATGCAGTTTTAACATCCATTTGATACACCTTAAAAAATTTAAAGCAAGAGTATGCTAAGAAAATTCTAATAGATTCAATACGAGCAACAGGTGCATAAGTTTCACCAAAATCTATACCTTCTTGCTGTGCATACCCTTTGCACACAAAACATGCTTTGTTTCTTGCTACTTTGCCATTTTCATCCAACTTGTTTCTGAAAATCCATTTGCCACCAATAACATTTTTATCATCGAGTCTTGGGACTAGTTCCCAAGTTTTATTCTTTTCAATCTGGTCGATTTCTTCCTACATAGCTTTCAACCAACAATCATCGATTAAAGCATCATTAACAGTTTTAGGCTCAAACTCAGTTATTAAACAAAAATGCTCAGCAATTTGAACTTGTTCCTCAATTTTTTCCTTTCTTCTTGTTAAGATTCCTGCATCTTTATCTCCAATTATTAGATCTTGAGGATGATTTTTCACAACAATTTTGGAAGGAGTTTTAGGAGGTATTGCTTTAGAACTTGAGGTATCCTCCTGTTGTGACTCATCTCCTACAACAGTTTTGGGAGTGATAGTTGAATCTACCACAAATTCCTCTTCATCATCCTACACATAATCAAAATCTAGGAGCAATCTTTCATCAAACTTCACATTAATAGATTCAACAATCTTATTCAGCCTTTTATTGAAACATTTATAGGCTTTGCTATGAGTAGAAAAACCTAAAAAGATACCTTCATCAGATTTAGACTGAAAGCTTCCTAAATTTTCATCATCTCTTTTAATAAAGCATTTACAGCCAAATATTCTGAAGTAATTAATAGAAGCAGATTTACCATACCAAAGCTCTTGCATTCATTTCATATTTTCTTTTCTCATCATGATCTGTAGGTATGGTATCAGGTATAGTATATTTATTGCACATTAAGTTCCAGACACCAAGATCTAAAGAAATCATATATGTTTCGATTTTGATTTTCTAGAACACATAATCAGTGCCATCAAATAGAGGAGCTCTTGTAATGGATGAACCTTCAGGTGCATGTGCCATAATGACAAACTTCCAAGACTAGAATCAATCCTAAGTATGAAACCTCAATGCAAGACCCTACGCTCTGATACCACTCGTTGGAAGTGGATTCACTCTGAGAGGGGGGGTGAATCAGAGTGGTACAAATTTTAACACTTAAACACAAGTTAAACTTTTGACCTTTAACTCAATGTAACTTTATTTATGCGAGTGCAACTTGAGACTTGGCTTAACATTTAACACATATTAAAAGCATCATATGATATGTTCAATTAAGCTTTATGAACAATCTTGTTGTGCTTTTCAAAATAGAACTTAAAGACTCCACAAAATATAACATTGATTTAATTTTGACATACTTTTAAACATTCACACATGGAGTATAAAATGCAGCTTTACTTTTTAATGATTAGATTTGCACAATTTACTTTGCATTATAGACTTGAACAAATTGACATAAATCTTTTGAACAAACTCAATGTATCAGAGCATTGACCAACTGAATGAGCACATTAACATGAAAGTGAATGAGAGACAAAAACACATCATATAACACAAATATTTCCTAAGTGGAAAAACCCTCTTGGAGTATAAAAAACCACTCGCAAACAGATACTTTTATTCATTCAAAAGAGCACCAACTTTGTTACAATGTGGAGCACCAACTCCAATAATGATTTATAAAGCACAAACTTCATAGGAGCATCAACTCCTTTGTTTTAGAGTTTTAGATAATAATGTATGATTTTCAACAATGCCCACTAAATGTGTACTGAATGAAATAGTACAAAATAATTTCATGAAATCTTGTTGATCAAATCAGAGATACAAATCAATATAAACCCCTCTTCTCTTCTTTTTAGAATGATATCACAATGTTAATCAATATATTGTTCAGACTATATCTTCTCATCACTGTGTAATATGATTTTTCCAACAATTTATACAATGATTTACAAACAGTTATTCATTTCAAAACCCATATCCAATAACTAGGGTTTTTTATGAACAATGTTGTTTTTTTTAATCATGATACCCATCAAGGGTTTTTAAGTATAATCACAGAAATACAACAATATGTCAACGAATATCACTAGAGAAAAGAAACCCTTGAATGAAGAACTCGGGTTAAGCAACTACTTACCATAAACCTTAACCAACTTTAGTTATGCATATAAGATTTTTCTAGATTCGAGAACAAATACCTGTTACAGTGAGAGACAATAGAAAAAATACCAGCAAAAGTTGTTGAAGACCTTTGAAAACTGTCAAGCTCGTGGAGATTCCACCAAAGAAACCACCAACCTCCATATTCTATCATACCAGAAAACCAGATCGAAATGCTCCCTTTATGAGACTTGAACTGTAATTGAAAATGCATCATGGCAACTAGGGTTCTATCAAAAAACAAACATTCATTTTTCCCTATTTCCACTTTTCATTGAGCACCAAATCATAACACATTATTTTTGAAATCCATAAAGTGCAATGTAATGAATTTGAGGTCCAAGAAACCGATATAACGATATGCCATGTCAAAGTCCACATGAGTTATGATAACTCACTTGCGAACTGTCCATGTCACCAAGCGACAAGAATGCAACAGAATGATAATGTTGTTCAAAGTCCATGTGAGCTCACAACTACACAGTGATAATACCCTATCGATTGCCAAATAAACATAATAATTCATATGATCAACTATCCCAAATAAGTCAAGACCAATTCATCATTTAGGTTGAGGTCATATAAAGCCCAATGACCAATCAAATACATATATACAATATGTAAGGTGGGATACAATGAAATAATACCCGATCACAATGCATACAATATGTATCAATATAAACAATTTAAGCAATAATCTCCACCTCATGTATAATGCAATAACCCTTGTGAAGCTATATGTATAGCAAGTAAACATATGCACCAAAATAATCTGGACATGAAGATAAGAAATGACAAAACCAACTGAAGAGTGTACATGTATACCAATGATGCCAAATGAAATATCAAACTCAAGTGTCAAGAAGAGCATTAATAAAATTCCAACCCAAAATGCCATGTACCAAATAATATATCATAACCATGGATACCAAAGAATTATGAGACAGCCATGAAGATCACCAATAGAATGCTATGAAGACCTAATCAAATGAATCTTGTCCATGATGCCATGATCAACCTAATAATAAGGAATTGAAATAATATACCTGATGTGCAATAAAGAAGTGTCAATCTGTCAAAATGAAATCAACTATTCCATGATATCACCTGAAAACCAATGCCACTTGAATAGACAAAATATCATCTGAAAGCCAATGCCACCTGAATAGGCAAAATAACTTTTATCTGCACATGAAGCTTAACATGATCAATACCACAATATATGATAAACAAATGCACCCAAATGCATCAATCCAAAGCATGGTCCACAAAATACTGAATATGCCAAACTGAATACAAAGAGCACCAAGTATCATAATGCCAATCACCAATCAGTTTTGTCATCAAGGACAATATACCACAAAGAGAAAGTCAACAAACCCATCAAAACCAAGGCTTACTTAAACATAAATGTTGGGTAATTATTGTCGTCCTTGCCATCGAAGTTCGGAATGGCCCTTTCAAGTTGACGACGTGGCCTTGCAGTCGCCCGATCAACATACCATCGCCACTGTACCACCCCCCCAAGACGAACTTGCCACCTCCGACGTGGTAAGTTGCCTGCCCTACCGCCCACTTTTTTAATTTGTGAATTAATAATAATATTGTTATAAATATAAATTATATTAATATTATAATTGTATATTTAAGATTCATTAATATTATTTAAAAATATTATAAAACATTTATTTATGATTTTTTTATATTTTCAATTTTTATATTAAATGTATTATTAAAAACATGGACTTTTTTAAAATATATATTTATAAAGAAAAATAATATTATTAATATATTAATAAAATCTAAAAAATACAAAATCAAAATTAACATATTAGAATTTTTACATTATAAGACATATTAATTATTAAAAATATTTAAATGTTAATAATTGTATATTTATATTATTAAAATAATACTATATAAACATATTATTAGACATTTAATCTTAAAATAAATTTATTAATTATCATTAAATTGAATAATAATAATAATAAACAATTAAATAATTTTAGCTCAATAGGACAAAACCGTTGCATCCTTATATTCTAGCTTAATGGGACAAAAAATGTGCAATAAATTGGTTCATAATAATATATCAATTTAAATTTTAAATTTTAAATTTTAAAAATATTGGTTCATAATAATTATCAATTTAAATTTTAAATTTTAAATTTGAAAAATAAATAGTAGATTTTGATCAAACCTTATCAACTAATATTTTTACTAAAATATTTATTATTAGCATTGTTTATCTATTTGTATCTTAATCTAATGCATATGCAAGCAATGTAAAATCCATTCCTAAAAAAAGACAAAATAATATTTCCCATAACACATAAAACTTTTTAGCTAATCATATTGACAAGAAATAATTTTAAATATTTAGAAAGTTAAATATTTTACATATTATTAAATTTTATTTGAAGAGGATAATTTTTTATTTTTTTTGATTGGTTCAAAACCAACTTTTTAATAACTAACTAAGCAAGAAAAAACAAAACTCATTGTAATAGCATTGACCGCAAGTACTAATAAAAAAATCATGAAGCATCTTTATAGACAAGTCTAGCTCTCCTATACTCCTATTTGTCTTCAGACATAATTATTGTTGTTGACTTCTGAAAATTAATGATCTCAAATTATTATTGAACTTTTTTTTATATACTATAGGGGTGTCCCCGCAACTCGCCAGCAGCCTGTATGTTGGGTACTAGTCCCCTATGGATGAGATCCCCTACCCGCAAGAAGTCCCACCTCTTAATATTAAATCTATTGTTACAACAAAGTGTGCATCCCTATTGTAATAATTAATTGATATTTTAGATCTACAATTACAATAAAGTGTGTCTTACTAGCAATGACATAGTGTGATGGCTAAAGTGTGGCGTTGTGATTCAAACCTCTATTGAAATGTTATTGTTGAGTGTTCATATTAAGAATGAGGTCCCCATTTATGATGTTTCAATAATCGTAACTTGCTTTATCTTTATTACTTACAACTTCTATTATCATTTCATCATATTGTTTGTTTTCAGTACAACTATTTTATTGCTACTGTTATATTATATTTCTTGTAACCTTTTTTTCTATAAACTTCACATCCACAACATTTTAACTTCTTATTCTATTTCTTTCTAGTACTTATCTTCTTATAATTTCAGAAACTTAAAGCTGCAACTAAAAGTACTCATGCACAGAGATGTTGACGTCGATGCAACCAAGAAAACAAAACCTAAAAATCAAAACTTCCACTCAGATATTACCGACCATTTCTATCAGAAAACTATAAAAAATGACAGGCTTTATGGACTACGCATAAAAGCTCAGCATTTATTGACAACAAATTACATAAACAATAGACGTCTCTGTCTTATCTACGGATGAGATATTCCCACATCAACTACAGCTAAACAACCCTTCAAATCATCCCCTCAAACCCACCAAATCTGGTGGGAAAATGGGTTAAGAGAAGAAAGCAAAGTAAAATCAAAATTGATTTATTCAATGTGACAATTTTGGCTTGTACACAACTCTTGTCGCACAAGACATGCACGGGCGTTTATCTTCCCCCCATTATTATAGCAGACAGTAACTTGGACACGGAATCTCAATTCTATAATACGATATTCTGAATCTCCCTCCGCAGAATCAGATATTTATTCTATTTTAAGTCCCACCTCTGTCGAATTCGGTATATTCTGAATAAAATTGTCAAAATCTCTGACGTGGCCTATCCTGTTCCACTTCCCATAGAGTTGTAGATCAAATTTGTAAGGTTATTCTGTTTGGGAAACTTTCAAAGATTGTTATGTTTAAACATCTAAGTGGTTAACCAGTCAATGTTCATTTTTTATTGATTGTATTGTTACTTGCAAGTTGCAGTTGTGTCTTGTTTATGTTATGTGGTTTCTTTCAAGATTTTTGTCTTGAAAGCACCATTTCTACATTATTTTTTTACTATTAATATATGCATTTTTTCAATGAAAAAAATAAAATCATTTTTTATAGAGGCTTTTTAATATAAACTAATGTTTTTTTCGTTGGGGGAGGCTGTGGAGACTTGGGGGGATAATTTTAAATTGATATTTTTTTTTGTTAAAAAATGGATTGAGGAATATCTATTCTAATAAATGGGAATGATTTCGACCACATTTTTTATGATTTTAAAAGTTCTGACATCTAATAAGAGTTGATCTTTGATGGACTCATTCAAAACCATTCAATTCATAATTCTATATGGTATTTCAATATAAAAATGATAACTAGTATAAAAATTTACTTTTTTATTATTTATATTGATTGATTTTCAAAAATATTTTTAAAAAAATACAAATATAAACAAATGAAAAGAAAGATTATAGATAAAGCGTATGAATATGAAGGGGACAACAAGCAAAGGCACGTATAGAGGCAAGAGTAGGTGTGGGTACAAGAGTGGGAGTGTGTGCCAAGACAATAAACGAGTCATGAAATGTGTGTAGGGTGGGAGTGAGAATAGATCGAATGAAGGGAACAAGGAAGAAGACAGTGGAGAGTTGGTTAATGAATGATGCAACTATTATGGGGATGAAGATGATCATTTAGTTTTGGTACCATGGTTGGAGACTTGGATGAATGTTTTTGGCTTTGAAAAAGAGGATGTTTCTCTACTAAATATGTGGATGGAGATGTAGAGAAACATTTCTCTAGCATGTTCATCTTCAGCTTTATCAATTTCGTCTAGTTTTAGGTTAGGTGACCTTTGGCAGGTCCTCAAGAAAGGGTTTCTACTTCCTTCGCCCAAAAATATTGCAACTTACCAAGTTTGGTGACTTTGTCCCTTATTGTTGCTCCTCAAGTCTCGAAGGAACATTGTGTTATAATGGCTTGCACTTTGAAGGTTGCATGTGCCTCAAGCTTGCAAATAGATTATGCATGTGTTGTGGCTACTATGAGTGTTGTCAAGGGTGAATTCCTTAGGGTCTCTATTGAGGTGGTTGTGCCAACTGCTTCTACTAGTAATGTTCAGATGATGGTGTCCCTACCTAGGCCATGAAGGAGGGGAAGATACTTTCTATTCCTAGTTCTCTTATGGTTAAGTGGACATCTTAGTTTAGGAACTCACTTGTTGGGAGATTTTGTCAGAAGATGGGTTCTTTAGATTTGGAAACTAGAGGTTAGGTAGAGGTTGTTTCTATGTTGAATATTTTTTCTTATTTTGATTTTTCCAATCCTAATAATTGCTCAAGGACTCTTCAAGAAGTTCCTTGGTTTATGGGGAAGAATGGGTTTTGTCTTAAAAATTGGTCTCCAGGCTTTAACCTAGTGAATGATGACTCCATCAAGTTACTTGTTTAGGTTAGATTATAGGAGCTATCATTAGATTTTTAGGGTGAAGATGTTTTTTATGCTTATTTCCAATCATTTTGGGCACTACTTTGTTGTTCATAAGGTCTCCAAATACAAGAAGCGTTGTTTTTCTTCTAGATTTTGTGTGCTTGTGGAAAATATCAAGGTGCTCCCTACTCAGATTACCATATCTTCCAAATTCAAAGATTGGGTCCAACAAATTGAATTTGAAGACTCTTATGTTATTTTTCATTGTTGTTGTAAAGTGGAACATGCTTTTGCTAGGTTTTTGAGCATCAAGAAATACCATTTTATTCATAGGAAAAAAGAACAAATATTTATTGTTGTTGAGGACTCCATAACAATCATTAAGGATATGCAAAAAGAGGAAAATAGGGGGAATATTCCTATCGACTATTAGATATGGATTCCTCTTTAATGGTTTTAGGGTTGGATAATGGGTCTACCTATGGTCTTATGAATCTCCCTTCTTCGAAAAAATAAGTCTAGGATCGAAAGATCCTTCTACTATGGTTTTAAAGAAAAAACCATTGGAACAATTTGGCTTAAACCACCCTCACTTTGGGTTGGCAGTTTGTAAGCATTTGTACTATCCTGATTTTTGTTGTTTCATCACTATTCTCTTGGTTTCGTTTGTTGTCTTTTTGTGCTTAATGCTTGTCTTTCTTTTTGTACAAGGGTCTAGGCCCTTTCAAAATCCCTGCTTTAATCAAAACAAATGAAAAGAAAAAGTAAATAAGTATTGTTTTAAAGATATAATTGATTTACATGCATATCACTAGACCTAAAATCCATTGTCTATGGACTACTTTTCTAATTTTGACTATCATTTATAAGTTAATTGGAAGAGAGATCATGGATGGATACATGTAATATGTTTTTGAAAATCATAAATTTACATGCATTAATTTTCATTATTGTAGATATTTATTATAAGTTAATTATTTTAAATATAGTAAAATTGGTATTTGATATGTAAAGAGAAAATAATTAATTATAATAGAGAAATGTGGTGTCTTGTGTGATGTTATATATCAATATTAAATGATAAATATAAAAAAAAAAAAAAAAATCTTAACAAAAGAAAGAAGTTTTGCTAGGAGTACATAATTTAATGTTTGAAGTTATATTTAACAAGTTAACTTGAATTCAAGTCTTCATAATAAAATAATTGTATATTATTTCTAACAACTTATTAATGACAAAAAAATATGGCTAATAACTTTATACATGACCATTATACCAATGAATTTATATTTTTTTTATTTTTGTTTTATATTTCACGAGCTTTAATATTGTTTTTTCTGTGTAAATCAATTGCTTTAAATATTCTACTAGATGAAAATGGCTTCATAAATTTTTCGCTAGTTTAGAATATTTGTAAAGGATTTTATTGATAAATGATTTTTATTTATATGAATAAAAATGTAACTTGTATATAATCATTCGGCATATCCAAAATTCTAACTTCACCAAGTGGATTTGTGGTGCCTTATTTTACAATGAGTGATGTTGGAGATGATCCATTTCTTCATCTAAGGTCATTCACAACTACATGGTTTACCTATATTCATGTCAATAAGTTACTAGATTATTTTTAATGAATTTGAGTGTCCATGCCTTTGTATTGTTTTATTCATTACCTAATTATTTTATCACTTCTCTAGAATTAGAAAAAAATGCTAATGCTTTCATGGAACACTTTCACTACAATATTGACCCTATGATATCATTTTTTTAAACCATTCAATGCAAACAATGGGGAACATGAACAAATTAAAGATTATATATTGATATTTTTAACTTTGATTAGTGTAATAATATAAATTGCATACTCTACAACTGTTATTACCTTATTTTTCCCTCATTGTAGGTGTTATTTCTTGTGTTCCTTCTTGGCCCCTGTCTATCCCTTTTTTCCCAGTTTTTCTAGTCATGTATTTTCCCTCTTCATACCTATCACATCCCTCCTAAGGATTTTTTCTTCCCTTTGTGCTTTTTTCCCCTTTTAAATGTGTTTTGGATCATTACCTATCCCTTATCCCTTATCATTATCCTTCTTATTTGATAATTATCTCACCTAATTTTCATTTAATTTTTGTGTTAAACCTATGACATGCTTTTACCCTTGTTTTGGCCCTCTTTTCCCTATTTCTCACATCCCTGACCTATTTTTACATAAATCCACTTTTTTCCTATTTTCACCATCTTCTTCCTTCCCTATAAATTTGAGGTCCCAAACATTAAATGCCACATAAGCTATATGTAGGGTGCATCTCTCCTAAGAGAAAACTTGGTAAATGTGTGAATTAGCCCTAAAGTTTATTGGCCAATTAAATTTTTCATCCTTATCCTTGTTCTAGCTATATTTTTTCTAGAAACTTATTAGAAGTTTTCAAAATTTAATAAAGAGGAGTCTTACTTCCTCATATGAACAATGGACATCTATTATTTATTGTATTAATTATACTCATATTTTTTGATAATTTCTTGCTAGAGCTTGGAGCTCAAAGTCCCTTGAAAAGATGTTCATTCTTTGGAGATTTGCTTGGAGCTATTTGTGAAGTATGGAGTAGTATTTGGTAGTTCTATTCTTTCCTTTATATACCATTACTATATTATTTTCTTCCCTTCCATAGCCATATAATCCTATTTCCCTCTCTATTGTTACATATTTTTTATTTTCCATTATTCCCATTGTCTTGTTATCATTTTTATAGTCATGTTACACTTTTTTTATATAACTTAGTTAAGGTGGATTTATTCTATAAAAACCATTGGAATATTGGGTGTGGTAGACTCCCCTATAACACTTTCTTTTATAATTTATGTGATTTTTTGTATTAATTTTTCTTCCTCTTGATGATGGATCATATATTGTGACCCAAAATGTTGATACACAAAATATACATCGTTGAATCCAAAATCTCTCTAAATTAATCTCCATAGACTATGGAAAATTCATGTCTACTATTGGTATATTTGACATTATTCAATGTTGGTGTCAACCGTGTCGAGCTCAAGATCACAACCTACAAATAAATCTTCATAGACGAGAGAAGCAACACAAGGCTATTTACCCAGAGATGAAAATATTAAGATGAGATATTAAATTACATAGTATACAAGCCTTTTAAAGGCATGAAATATGTGACAAGTGAGAAAACTACCCGATACAGGAAAAAACCACCTGGATAATTAAATGCACTATTATGCCTAAGTAAAATTAAGCAAGTAAATCCTATTTACCCTAACACCCCCCCTTAAGTGCAACTTAGGGAGATTATTAAGAAAAAATGAAAATGTAAATTGGGTCCCAGCTACACAACCATGTTAGGTACCCATTTACAACTGCAAATGCAAGAAAAATAAACTCTCACAACTAGAGAAAAGGAGAAAAACCTTGTGGAAAAAAACCCCTCTCCAAAAAGAAAAGAAAAATAAGATGCATGGATGGAGGACTCAATAACACCCCCAAGGACTACATACATCATGTATATACAATCAATATCCCCCATAAGAGGGAAAGAGAGAGACTATGTAGCCCCCCCACAATGTGTAATCACTTGCAAAAATGGTAAGTGCCTAAAGAAAAAATATAATCCAATGTCAACAAAAAACTTGTCTCCCTTTTGGAAGAAACAAAACCAAGTACAAATGTAGGTATGCTTCCCATTCTGGATAGGAATTAGGAAGTGAAATCCAAATATAGGATGAAAATGCCTCTGGAATCTACTCATGTTTTGCTAAGACCTTGGAAGATGCTTCCATGAACCAATCAGGAACATGCCCAATCACAATAGAAGGTGACAAACATGGTACCACTGGAAACTAATTTTGAACATTATCCAAAGACAGAGATGGAGTGACAACAGTTGTACCACAACTATCATCAAATTATATGAAAATTAATCCTTCAAATGTGTCTTCCAAGTCTGAAATGTGAGATTCCACAAAAAATGAACCAATGTCTAACAAATACGAATCCCAATCAGGAAGACAATGATAATCATGTTGCTCAGGAATGATGGAAGTACTTAATGAAGGTGGAAAAAATATCTTTGACAAAGAATTAGGAACCTCTAAAGCAACTGCAACCTCATCTAAAGTCTCAAAAACATCCAAAGGACCACAAGCATGGTTTATCTTCTCTGAAGAACAAGGAGACACACTAGCATTAGAAAAAGGATCATCAAGAGATGGTGAAGTCTTAAGATCTCCATATGATCCTCGAATGTAAGTCCAAAGAGCACAAGGGAACTCAAAATGAACAAGTGAATCCAAAAGATCATCATCATTTATACGCTCATAAATAACTCTAAAGACTTGAGCCCTATATCCTTTCCAAATCATATACCCACAAGGTGTTCCTAGAATAGGAGCTTCATTATACAAATATGGTAATATATTATGTTCACTAAGATGAGTGAGCATGAAATCACTCCATTTCCTAAAGTTCCCTTTCTCCAAAGAAACCATTATAACTAAATTCTTCCAAATTTCAAAGATAGTGCTCTCACAACTAGATAATAACTTCCAAAAAAGAATTAAACCTGATTTGGTGCAAAAAATGGTGGGGTCTATCATTTGATCTCCATGCCAACACCAAGCAAACTCTAGAGAGCACACAAGCAAAATAGCCTTCTATGAGACTTGCTGACAACAACCAAAGGTGAAGAGTTGTATAAGAACACAAAAGAACTTACGTGGCTAGAGAATGTGGGATAAATGTTCCCAAAAACAACTTCAAAGAAACATTGGGGCCCACACCACTTCGACTGCAAAGAAGCCCTAAAATGAAATATTTTTGTTGAAACTTTATAAAGTATAAAGTTCCCCCTTGTAGGTTTGAAACTTAGGCCTGTGATGGGAAAAATGGCCTCTACAACACTCAGAAATGTGCGAGAAACACATAGTAGCAGGGATTTCATGCAAGCACGAGGGTTTCACTACCTTAAAAAATGAAGCACCTACAAAAAAAATTGTGCCCTCAAGGAAATTCATGCAAATCACCCCGCCAAAGAGAGGTTCACAATCTCTAAGAAAAAACCATGCACTGCAAAGATTAAATTGTAGCCTATGCAGATTTAAATCACCCAAAAATTGTCATTCAAACTTTAATAAAATGCCTTCAATAAAAGAAAATGTGGCAAGGGAATGGGAAAAATCACAGCAACAACTAATAAATTTGTAGGATCCACACTCAAAATTTTGCACCTCTGATGAATCACACCTCTTCTAATTGCATAAATTGGTCCTTTCAATGCTTTTTCACGCCTGGTCTTTGAGGAAAAAATAGATGCCTCTTCAAATGAAAATAATGCTTCCTCATTTTCTTCAATGTAGTTCAAACAACCATCATTGGGAACAAATGTGGTAATCACAGCCACCAAGCAACAAAAATCATTCCCAACAATCACAAACAATAGGAAAATGAAGAATAAAGGCAACTTTGAAATTAAATAAATTTCAAATGTCAGAGAAAAACTTTTAGCAAAAAAATGATCTCAAAACAACTTGGATGAAAATTCTCAATGGCGGAAGAAGGTACAGGTTGAAGGCTCTAATACCATGTTGGTGTCAACCACCGAGACCAAGATCATAACTTGCAAATAAATCTTCTCAAACGAGTGAAGCAACACAAGGCTATTTCACCAGAGATGAAAATATTACTTGATGAGATATTAAATTACATAGTATACAAGCCTAAGTTTAAAGGCATGAAATATGTGACAGGTGAGAAAACTACCCAATATGGTAAAAAGCCACCCAAACAATTAAATGCACTATTATTCCTCAGTAAAAATAAGTAGGTAAATCCTATTTACCCTAACATTCAATATATGCATCTATTTACTGAAATAAATTATAGGTCAAATGAAGCTTTGCTAAAAATTGTATGTGTCTATGACTTAATTACCACCCATACAAATTGCAAGGGATACCACCCATATTAAGAGTATGGATCACAAGACCCTCATATTTTTTCAAGAAAAACATATTTCCTTATTGATCATTTCTTCTTTTTATAGTTTCTATGTTTACTATCATCTTCTATAATTTTTACCCAAATTAGTGTTTTAATTCCTAGTGTATTTTTGATGATTTTACTCTTTTTTCTAACTATTTTCTCTATCTCTATAGGATTTTATTAGAATTTAACCTATAATAACTAGTAGACATCTATCTACACTACATATTAGACTAAATATTGGATATTTCTTAAAGAAAAAATATCCTACACCCCCTCTAAGGTACATATGCACGGTCCTTGTAAAGTACACATGGCTTGTACAAGGTACAATTATACCCCTAAAGAAAATCAATAAAATTTTAGGATTTAAAAGTTAAATAGTAGATTAATGATAATATTCTAAGAATTTTCTCTTCTCACACTTTCCTTCGATCAAGAATTAATTTTGACCTTACCTCTATTGGGAAATTCTATCTCAACCTTGCAATTATATAAATGTTATTGTTGATAGGATGTATATATATATTCTAGTTGCACCGATAAGTGTAATATACAATGGCATCAAGGGGGGAGAGTGGGATGCATGTATACAATTTTTTGATAACTTTTTTAGGAAACTACTGAAATGGTCGACATACATTAGATAAATGATACATTATAAATCTCAACCATTAATTATTAGGTTTTAGATCTAATGGTGCATATTTGTTGGCATGTCTTGCCCTAGAGTGCAAGTCTATTTTATGAGGGATTTGTATTATGATTTTGGTAGAGAGACCGTGATGTATTCTAAGATTCTGATAGCAATCATGTTGTCTATTGATCTTTGAGTGGTGATACTCCTGTGAGAAGCTTGCTCTGCAAGTATATTGTAATCTTTATGATTTACTGAATAATATATTAGGCGACTTTTGGAGTGTGGGTTGTTTCTCCCGAAAGGGTTTTCCCTGTGTAAATCATCGTGTCATGGTATGCATGATATTTTTGTTTATTTCTACTTAAGTTTTTGTAACTATTAAAGATCTATAAAAAATTTGCATTATTCTTCTCTCAAGATTAGTGTAGGAAGTTGTTCTGCTACCTTAGCTTCCTTACAAGTGGTATCAGAGCTTGATCACCTTTGGTTTTAGTTGTGGGTTGTTAGGTTTTTTAGACTAATCTAGGTTTGAGTGGGAGCTTGTGTAGAAGATACTTTGTGATCTTGTTGCGAGAATTTTTAGATGGCAAGTTCATTGGGGAGAATAGAGATGGATAAGTTTTTTGGAAATAATTTTGAAATGTGGAAGCTGAAGATGGAGGATCTATTAATAGATCGAGATCTATGGGAAGTTGTTGATGAGAATATTTTAAGGCCTACATATCCTATTCAAGTTGCTCAATATGATGTTATAGACCGTAAATCCAAGGGTCTAATCATGTTGTGCTTGGAAGACTCTATTTTAATTAATGACCATGAGGAGACCTCTACATAGAAACTATGGGAGAAGCTTGGTGAGATGTATGAAGCCAAATATTTAGTGAATAAGATTTTCTTGAGGAAGAATTTGTATTCCTTGAGAATGGAAGAAAAAAAGTGAATCACAAACCACCTAGAAGCATTCAATATGCTGGTGGCTCAGTTGGCATCAGTTGGTGTCAAAATGGATGAGAAGGAGAAATGCCATATCTTGCTTTATTCTTTGCCTAATTTGTGGGATTCTCATGTTATGGCTATTGGGAGTAATTATGTTATTTTGAAGACTAATGATGTGGTGGGTTCTTTTCTTTCTGAAGAGATGAGGAGGAAGGTATATGTCATTGACAAGGAGGCCTTAAATTTTCTTGGAAGACCTAAGGAAAAAGGAAAGAAGAATGAGAAGCATGAAAAATCCAAGTCTAGGGGGAGATCTAAATCTCCTAGAAAGTCTAAAGTTATTTGTTGGAACTATGGTAAGCCTTGACATGTTCATAAGGAATGCAAAGAAAAAAAGAAGAAGAAAAAGAAGAAAATTTATTTTGATTCTAAGTCCAAGAAGGAATATGGTGATGCATTGATTGCAACTTTGGCAACTCGTGTAGGTAATGATACATGGTTAATTGACTCGTGTGCATCTTTCCATATGACCTTTAATAGAGATTGGGTTTGTGAATATGAAGAATTTGATGGATGTAAGGTGTACTTGGGTGATGATTCTCATTTAGACATTGTTGGCCATGGTTAATTTAAAATCATATTTCCTAAAGGTAGAATAAAAAGGATTAATGGTGTGTTGCATATCCTTGGATTAGCACAAAATATGTTATTTGTAAGCAATTTAATAGATGCAATTGTACAAGTAGTATTTTCTTATGCAAGATGCTAGATTGTTAGAGCTACTGTGGTGATTGCTAGAGGTGTCAAATATGGCACATTGTATAAGCTCGATGCTTGCACTATTGAGTGCAATAATACTTTTGTGAAAAGCAAGTCTATGGTAGAAGTGAAGATTTCACCTTTAGCAAATGGTCATGGCTTTTGGGTATCCAAGGGTGCTCTTTCTTCTGAAGCAAAGTTACCTACAAAGAAAACTATGTTATGGCACCAGAGATGGCCACATTGGAGAAAAGAGTCTAAGGACCTTAAAAAATAAAAGCCTTGTTGAAGGTTTGTCTGATTGTAATCTTGAATTCTATTTTTGTGAGCATCGCATTTATGGAAAACAAAACAATGTTCATTTTTACTCAATTTCTCATAAATCTTGTGATGTACTGGATCTTATCATTCTAATGTGTTTGGTCCTGTAGATGTTCCTTCGATTGGTAAATTCACACATTATGTTTCATTTATTTATAATTATAGTAGGACATGGGTATATTTTCTAAAGAGTAAATCTAAAGTTTTTATTTGATTTAAAGAATTTAAAGCAATGGTTGAGTTGCAGACTAGAAAGAAAATAAAATGTTTGAAGACTGATAATGGCAATGAATTTTTCTATAATGATTTTGATAGATTTTGTAAAGCTTGTGGTATTCATAGACAAAAGACAACTTTGTATTCTCCACAATAGAATGGAGTTCCAGAAAGAATGAATAGGACATTGATGGAGAAGGCTAGGAGTATGTTGAGTGGTGTTAGTCTAGAGCAAAGGTTTTGGAGAAACTAAGCCTTCTTCTGTTACATTGCAACTAGAACAAAGTAAACAAGAAGACGTGATTTAATTTCCTTCTACACTTGAGAAAGTTGAATCGAGGCCCAAGGATAGACAAGAAGTTGAGGAGAGCTCATCTAGCTTTGGATCTTTAGAAGAGGAGGAAGAACCTCCAACTCAGCGTGTTTGTAGGTCTACAAGGCATAGAAAACCGCCTAAAAGGTATACACCAGATGATTGGAGATGTATTTTTTCTTTGAATGCTAACATGGATGAACCCAAATCTATAGAAGAGGCATTAGGTATGAATGATGTAGAATCCTGGAAAATTGCTATGGATGAAGAAATGCCATATTTGAAAAATAATGATACATGGGATCTTGTACCATTTACTAAAAGACAAAAACCTATTAGTTGTAAATGGATGTTCAAGAAAAATATTGGTTCAGATGGAGGTATTGAGAAGTATAAAGCAAGGTTGGTTGTAAAAAGTTACTCTCAAGTTGAGGGTGTTGATTATGGTGAGATATTCTCTCCTGTTGCAACAATGACATCCATTAGATTTTTGCTTTCTATTGTTGTTGCTTATGGTTTAGAGGTTGAGAAAATGGATGTGAAAACTACTTTCCTTCATGGTGATTTGGAGGAGGATATTTATATGACACAGCTAGACCACTACATGGTGAAAGGTAAAAGTAAGTTGGTTTGTAAATTGAAGAAATCTTTGTATGGATTAAAATAGAATCCTAGGATGTGGTACCATAAATTTGTTAGGGTTAGAAATAGTAGATATCTAACAATTAAATGTAGATTTAATTAATAAACAGAGAAACTAAAACACACATAGAATAAATTATAACACAGAGAATTTAATGCAGTTCACCCAATCTGGGCTACATCCACCAAACTGCAGCCATCCAATGATTTTATTATCCAGTGCAAAAACCTATTACAATCTTGCAAATAATCGTGTTTTTCATCATACTATAACACCCATCTGAACCCCTTTTTAACAAGCTTAGAAGCTTCCAAATTTTGGGTTCTACAAAGTCGGATTTTTCTTTTTTCGTTGATTTTTTTCTTTTCAGTGATAACACAAAAAAGTAGGAGGAAAAATTTTCTCGGGGGCTACCGCCCCCAAACCCCCACCTAGGGCCCTACCTAGCCCCAAACCTTAGCAAGGATACATGATAGGATGTACAATATAGCATGACCAGTCACCACACACCAACAATATCCCACTTGGAGATTGCACAGGCTCCACACCAACACAATCTCCCACTTAGAGACTGATCCTGGACGACACTACTACACTTACAGCTCCCATTGGAAATAAGTACCTTGGACTTGCTGCTCTATTATACTTGAATTCAACCTTGAAGACCAATTGAAGCTTAAGAGGAGCTCAGCTTCTCCCTTGTCACCACCTTCATAAACATATCTGTTGGATTGACATATGTATGTATCTTGTCCAACCTGACCTGTCCATCCTTCGACACCGACTGAATGAAATGATATCTCAACTATATGTGTTTTGTTTTAGAATGCAAGGAAAAATTCTTTGCAAGATGTATAATACTCTAGTTGTCTGTAAACAATTAATTTCTAGCCTATTGTTTTCCCAACTCATCCATGAAAATTTGTAGCCATATCATCTCCTTTGTCATCAATGTTGTAGCAACATACTCTGCCTCTGTGGTGGATAAAGCAACCACCTTTTGCAATTGAGAAATCCAACTCACTGTTATCCCACCAACTATAAATACATAACCTGTGGTACTCCACCTAGTATCTATATCCCCTGCCAAATCTGAGTCAGCATTGCCTTTTAAATCAGTATTAGAGCCCCCAAAACATAAACATTTATTGGATGTACCTCTCAAGTACCTGAGAATCCATTTTACCACATTCCAATGCTCAACTCCGGGATGACTCAAATACCTGCTAACAACTCCTACGACATGTGTAATATCTAGTCTCATACATACCATGGCGTACATTAAACTGCCTACAACTGAAGCATATGGTACCTTAGACATATTTTCTTCCTCCTCTTGTGTCTTTGGACACATCCTTTGTCAATTTAACATGACTAGGCAAAGGTATGAACGACAACTTTTGCATTCTCCATATGAAATCTCTGCAACACCTTTTCAACATAATTAGCCTGAGATAAAAATAATTGTCTGTTTTTCCTATCTCTACAAATTTTCATACTAAGGATTTGTTTTTCTGCCCCCAAATCCTTCATAGCAAAATTTTTTGCTAGCTATTGTTTTAGCTCACTTATGTGATCCATGTTAGACCCTGCTACAAGCATGTCATCAACATATAAACATAAAATAATGTAGTTGTCATTATCCAACCTCTTAAAATAAATACAATGGTCAGAATTACACCAATTGTAGCCTTGCTCAGCCATAAAACTATCAAATTTCAAGTACCATTTCCAAGGTGCTTGCTTCAAGCCATATAAACTTTTCTTCAATCTGCACACTAGTTTCTCCTTACCTTTGACCTCAAATCCTTGTGGCTGGTCCATATATATTTCCTCTTCCAAATCACCATGGAGAAAGGTTTTTTTAACATCAAGTTGTTCTAAATGCAAATCTTCAGTAACCACAATACTTAAAACAATATGAATAGAAGTCATTTTAACAACTGGAGAAAAAATCTCATCAAAATCAATACCATTTTTCTATGCAAATCCCTTTACAACTAATCTGGCTTTAAATCTCTTCTTACCTCCATCCTCCTCTTTCAGCCTATAAACCCATTTGTTTGGTAAATCCTTTTTACCTGCAGGAAACTTGCATAATTCCCAAGTCTAGTTTTTTAGCAAGGAGTCCATTTCTTCTTCCATTCCATGCTCCTACTAAACCTTAGTATCCACCTACATAGCTTCATCATAATATTCTGGTTCACCAGCATCAATTAAGAAAATAGTATACAAAGAGGGAGAGTATCTTTCTGGAGGTCTACTTATCCTTGAAGATCATCTAACAGGAGTTTGTGGTATTTTTTGTTGTTGTTGCCCAACATGAGGAACCACTGAAACATCATTGTTTGGAATATAATCCAACACTACATAATCGTTTTATTTCTTCTCATGTTGCAGCAACATATCTTTGTACAACAATTTCTCATTGAATATGACATCCTTGCTTCTCACAATTTTCTGATTTTCAAAATCCCAAAGCCTATAACCAAAATCATCAATGCCATATCCAACAAATATACATTTCTTTGATTTTGCATCAAGCTTGGTTCTATTTTCAAAATCTACATGTACAAATGCTTCACAACCGAAGGTTTTGAGAAAAGAATAACTCACCTTCTTACCTTTCCATGCTTCCTCTGGAATACCACAACCCAAAGGATTAGAGGGACCTCTATTAATTAAATAAATAGCAGTGTTTACAGTATTTTCCCACATTTTTAAAGGCAACCTAGCATGCAATCTCATAGTCCATGCATGCTCCATTATTGTTCTATTCATGTGCTTAGCCACTCCATTTTCCTGTGGAGTCCTTGGAACCGTTTTCTACCTATGAATACCATTAGAGGAACAATAATCTTCAAACTCTTTGCTGCAATACTCACCACCATTATCAAATCTGAGACATTTTAGCTTTTTAGCCATCTAATTCTCAACCAAGCTTCTCCATTTTTTAAAAGTTTCAAATACATCAGATTCTACCTAAGGAAATAAATCCATACCTTCCTAGTTGCATCATCAATAAATGTAACATAATACTGAAAGCCACCAAGAGAAGATGCCTGAGCTGGTCCCTATAAATCTGTATGCACAAGCTCCAATTTCTCATATTTCTTTTGCTTCCCATCCTTGAGAAAAATTACTCTCTTTTGTTTTCCATACACACAACTTTCACATAAATCCATATTAACACATTTTAGACCTGGTAAAACATTATTTGAATGAAGTACTTTCATACCTTTTGCACTCATATGCCCAAGTCTATAATGCCACAGTGCTGATTTAGAGTCCACAGCAACTGTATGATCTTCTACCTACTGAACTGCAACAACTGTTCCTGAACATTACCCTTTTTCCATAATAATTGAAGTAGAAGGAACAGTATGACCTATAAAAAGATATAAGGTACCTACTTTCACACATTTTTCTACCACTAAGGCACCCTTTGTGACCTTCCAATTTTTATCACTAAATGTAACAACACAACCTTCATCATCTAGTTGCCCTGCTGAAATTAAATTTCTGGTTAACTTTGGAACATGCCTTACCTCATGTAGTAGCCAATGATTCCCATTCTGCAACTTAATATTGATTCTTCCCTTTCCAACAATCTGACAGGGTTCGTTATATCCTAAATAAACTAGCCCAAAATCCCCTTGGGCATAATCAAGAAAATAACTTCTATCGGGGGTAGCATGAAATTAAACCCTGAATCTAACACCCAAGAATCATCAGCATTATCAAGGGAAAGAATCAAAGCATCCTCATCATATTTATTACTTACCACATTTTCCTCTTTACTTCCTTCCTTTTTGTCTCCTTTATTTTTCTAAGACCAACAATATTTCTTTAAATGACCTAGCTTACCACAGTACCAACAATCCCTCTTGTCTCTAGATTGGGACGTTTAGTCCTTTGATTTTCCTCATGACTTCCCATGATTTCCATAATTTTTTCTTCTCTCCTTTGTTCTACCCCCACTTTCTGCATTCAAAAAACTACCTGAAGTGGATGTTCCACCTGAGCTTTTCCTATGAATTTCCTTGCTCAAAATAACACCAACAACATCATCAAATTTCAATGTATTCAAACTAGAAACAAAATTGCTAATAGTGATTACCAAGTTATTCCAGCTTTCAGGAAAAGAACACAGAATCAAAAGAGCCCTAACTTCTTCATCAAAGTTTACTTTTACAGAAGTTAATTGACTGGTGACCATAATAAACTCATTTAAATGATCAGTAACTAACCCACCTTCTACCATTTTCATATTAAATAAACGCTTCATAAGAAATACCTTATTCAAAGTGGAAGGCTTTTCATATAACTTCGCCAGGGTTTCCATCAACTCTTTAGTTGTCTTTGTTGTTGTAATATTGAACACCACCGATTGTGACAAGCATAAAAAAATACTACCGAGAGCCTTTCTATCCAAAATCTCCCAGTCCTATTGCTACAGGTTTCTTGGTTTTTCCTTCCAATGGCTACCATAAATCCTTTTGATAGAGATAGTCCTCCATCTGCATCTTCCATAACTGATAGTTCCTCCCATTAAACTTCTCAACCTTCTTACCCTCATCTTCCATTACTCCCACTCAACCATGAGACTTTCCTACAAATGATAATTGAAACACAACCCGCTCTGATACCACTTGTTAGGGTTAAAAATGACAGATATCTAACAATTAAATGTAGATTTAATTAGTAAACAAATAAACTAAAACCACATAGAATAAATTATAACACAAAGAATTTAACGTGGTTCACCCAATCCGGGCTACATCCACCAAACCGCAACCATCCAATCATTTTATTATCCAATGCAAAAACCTATTACAATCTTGCGAATAATCGCATGTTTCATCATACTATAACACCCATCTGAACTCATTTTTAACAAGCTTAGAAGCTTCTAGATTTTGGGTTCTACAAAGTTGGTTTTTTCTTTTTTCATTGATTTTCTCTTTCTTTTTCGGTGATGACATGAAAAAGTAGGATGAAATTTTTCTTGGGGGCTGCCGCCCCCGGACCCTGGCAAGGATACATGTTGGGATGTACAGTATAGCATGATTAGTTGCCACACACCAACAAAATTTGATACATATGTTTTGATTTTGGGATTTGAGCGTTCTAAATCAAATCATTGTGTTTATTATAAAATTGATGGTGATCATTTCCAATTTATTGCATTATATGTTAATGATATGTTATTTATTGGAAAAGGGAAAGGTATGATTTCAAAACTAAAATCTCAACTTGCTGCTAGATTTGAAATGAAAAATCTTGGTGTAGCTAGGAAAATTATTGGGATGGAAATTAAAAGAGATAGAGTGAAGAGAAAGCTATGGCTTGGCCAAAGTAAGTATGTCAATTCAATTTTATAGATATTTAACATGCAAGATTGTAGACCATTGTGTATTCCCCTTTCTATTGGAAAAAAGTTATCTATTTTAGGTTTTACAACATCTCCATTAGAGATGGAAGACACGAGTAGAGTAGCTTACCAGAGTGCAGTTGGAAGTTTGATGTATGTTATGGTTTTCACTATACCAGACATTTCCCAATCAATGGGAGTTCTTTCTAGATATATGTTTAATCTTGGTAGAGTTCATTGGGATGCAGTTAAAAGAGTCTTATGATATTTATGCAATACCTCAAATTATTCCTTGTGTTACTGAAGATGAAATTTTCCTTGATATTCATGGTTATGTGGATTTAGACTGGGCAAGTGATATTGATAGAAAACGATTGACCAGTGCTTATGTTTTTACTTTATTTGGTGGTGTAATCAATTAGATGTGTAAGAAATAGGCTATAGTTGCTTTTTCCACTACTGAAGCAGAGTATATGGAAGCTACTCATGCTTATAAAGAAGCCATTTGGCTTAAGAGACTGTGTTCAAATATTGGAATAAAACAAGGTGGAATGATAATTTATTGTGATAGTCAAAGTGTGATATGTCTAGCCAAGAACCCGACATTTTAGGCCAGGACCAAGCACATGTTCATGTACAGTATCATTTTGTTTGAGATATTGTTGAAGATGGCAGGGTGAAACTGGTTAAAGTAGAGACTTTGATGAATGTTGTTGATTCTTTAACTAAGTCTGCGAGCACAAAGAAGTTCAGAAGGTGTTCAGTGATTATGGGTCTTTCGGCCCCTAGCAATTAAGAGACAATGTTTACTCCCTCCCATTGCTATTGCAAGGTGTTCAACAAGTGGGATATTTGTTTAGAAATTATGTCTCAACCTTGCAATTATATAAAGGTTATTGTTGATAGGATATATATATACCTAGTTACACCACTAGGTGTAATATACAATGGCATCAAGGGGGAGAGTGGGATGCATGTAAAAATAAACTGTTAACTTTTTTAGGAAACTACTAAAATGGATGGCATACATTAGATAAGTCATACATTGTAAATCTAGACCATTAATTATTAGGTTTTAGATCTAATGGTGGATGTTTTGTTGGTTTGTCTTGCCCTAAAATGTAAGCCTATTTTATGAGGGTGTTGTATTATGACTATGGTAGAGAGACGGTGATGTATTCTAAGAGTCTAATAGCAGTCGTGTTGTCTCTTCATCTCTGAGTGGTGATACTCCTGTGAGAAACTTGCTCTACAAGTATATTGTAATATTTATGATTTACTGAATAATATATTGGGCAAGAGTGTGGGGTTTTTCTCCCGAAAGGGTTTTCCCCGCATAAATCACTATGTCATGGTATGCATGATATTTTTGTTTATTTTTGTTTAAGTTTTTGTAACTGTTAAAGATCTATAAAAATTTTGCATTATTCTCCTCTCAAGATTAATGTAGGAAGTTGTTCCACTACCTTAGCTTCCTTACAACTCTTCCAATTTTACTTTTTCATATCTTTGTATTGTTTCTTTCCAATTCTTGGTTTCCTCTTAGTAGTATTTTATCTTTCATCCCTAGAAGAAGAATTAATCATTACCCTTATCCATCCCCTACCATGCCACATGTGTTATATCATCTCTAGAAAATAAATAAATAAAAATAAAAATGATTATTACCTAGTAACTCAAAAGAGTTAACAATGGACCTTTATCATAACCATCTATCATATGTAATTCTAGGTCATCCTTTACCTCCCAACTTTACAACTCCATGTCTTCCTTTATGCGATGGAACAATAAATCCTACCACTCATGTTAAAAAATGTTTTCCTTTTTCCTAGATTTTGTTTACAATCAATACATCATTTTTAAACTCTTTCCTCATTCACTCAAGGAACATTCCCTTGAGCGCTTCTATTCCTTAGCATATTGTTCTAGGATAAATTTCAAAATGGTAACCAAATCCTTCATCAATCACTTTCAAATTCAAATCTCACTTAAAGTTAACTTCTCTAATCCCATTCATTATAAGCAAGGGAAACAAGAGAAATTTATTGACTTTATCGTTAGATTATAATAAATTTTATGATAGATGTGCTACTATCTCCCAATATAGAAATTGAAAAAGTCTATATGAATAATCTCATTCCCTTAATCTTACAAATGTGTTGTTTAAAAAATATGTAACACTTTTGTGAACCTATATATAGATCTTAGGGACTATGAGACTAAAATAGATAAGGAACTAGTAAGGCCTCCATAGGAAGGACTATGACATCAAAAATAACAAAAAATTTACTAAACTTTACAAGAAACCCTTCACAACTATTAATAAGACAAAGGAATCTATAAGTTCATACTAATAACAACCAATCCAACAGTATCTATCACTTCAACCCCTCATCTTCCTTAACCTTCCCCCCTTCTAGTGTTATTTCTTTATGGCCTATACCTTTCCAAAAATTCACCAGGTTTTCAAAATACTAAAAATTTATTATAACTCAATCTCTTTCTAGGAAATATTTTCCAACTTCCCCACATCTAGCCCTTTGAAAATTTTCTTTTGAGCTACCAAAAAATATGTTGCTAATGCATTATATCAATATCATAGGGTTTCTAACCATGACACTAAGAGATGTATGTGATAAAAACATATAAAATTCAATCATGTAGAAGAACTTAATGAAAAAAATTAGCCCTTCCATGGAATCTCCAAACCAAAATATTCAAATATTTACTATTTCACTTCCCTCATTATTCAAACAATTATAAATTCATTGAAAACCTTCCTTCCTCCAAAAATCCCCCACATTTCTTTGATGAAATTAGTTCTTCTATAATCATTGTCTATGAATATCCCCCACTTTATTTTGATGACATTATTGGTATCATATACAAATAGTTAGTTCAAAATGGAATTTTATTTCTTTTGATTCTTCCATTGAACTCCCTATCATCACATTATCGAGAAAGGAAATGCATTAAAATAGTTTTCATGATGCCTTATACATTAATTTTATCATCAATGGTGAATGTTGTTAAGTAATTTTAATTTCCCCTTCAACCTTGGAACTAAAGAATAAATTTACAACACTTGTACATGTAAGGAAGCTAAGGTACTGGAATGACTTCCTACACTAATCTTGAAAGGAGGGTTATGAAAGAAAAATTGAAATAGTTACAAAAACTAAAATATATACATAAATATCATTCATACCACAACATAGTGAATTATGTGGGGGAAATCCTTTGGGGAGAAAAACCCCACACTCCAAAAGCCACCCAATGTATTATTAAAAATATCAACAAAATTACAATGTACTTGTTGAGAAATCTCTCTCAGGAGTACCACAAACCAAAGACACAAAGGAAACTCAACATGTATAAGACTCTCTCACTCAACCTCCATTTCAAGCATCTAATATACAAGAGATACAATACACGAAACCATCAAATTGTATTTACAAAATCATGAGCTAAAACCACCCAAAAAGTGTCACCCAACTTATCTTGAATCAAATATTCCCTATGATGTGTCAAAACACACACCAACATTTGTAACTCCGCCTTACATCTCTTTTATACATTCTAACATGTGTAGCTCCCCCTTATAACTCTTTTATGTGTCCAACACGTTTTCTTATTTCCCAATTCAAGAGACCCAACTTTTGGAGGCTACTGTTTGAATCGTTCGAAAGCTCAAAAAGTGCTTTATCAAGATATAAAGTTTTCTTTGATAGTAACAACAACTTTTGAACCCAAAAATGACCTCTAAGTGCCTCAAATTGACTTTGAAACTTTAAAAATCAAAAACTTTAATATCTTGAAATCTATACATGACCTTGGGTCGAAACTTTATCAATATTTTTATTTGGCCATTCATATCTTTTGGAAAAAATTCAAAGCCATCCATGCTCAAATCTAAACGCACACCAACATGTGTAACTCCCCCTTGTAACTCTTTTTTGTGTCCAACATGTTTTCACATTTCCAAATTCAAGAGACTCAACTTCTAAAGGCCATGACTTTTGACCTGGGAGCCCAATTGATGAACCATTTGAACCATTGGAAATCTCATGAAGTGCTTTGTCAAGCTATAACCTTATGTTATGGTTATGACCACTTTTGGACACAAAAATGACCTTTAAATTCCTTTAAATTGACTTTGAAACTTTCAAAAATGGAAACTTTAATATCTTGAAATCTAGACATGACATTGGGTCAAAACTTTATCAGCATGAACTAATTTTTCCATTTTGTAACTTTAGGGAAAATTTTGAAGCTATATGTGCTCAAATGTAAACTTACTATAAGTGGTAATATTTTATAATTATAAGGTTGAGGCACCTTTTTATAACAATATGTACCATTAAATCCATATCCTAAATCTAATATATATTGAAAGTTCTATAATGGAACCTATGTTTAAAATTTAGGTAGTATTATCCTATCTATTAAGGTTTTCTCTAAGGCTAACAATATTATTTCTCATATGATTCCCATATCTAATCACTTTGATGTTCTTGTTGGAATACCTTAGTTGGATGAATACATTTATTTGTTCATTCTATTTTGCATCAATTTCTTAAAAGTATCCATGAAAACCATATTATTACCATGTCATGATCTATATTTAAACCAATTTACACCAATTCTAATTTTACTTACCTAAAATTCCACATTATAAACAAAATAATCCAAAATTTAATGATTATGTAGATTGTGACATGAAAATATTAATTTCACAATAATAACCTCAATTTTAGACATGAAAATAATTTCTTAAGTTGCATTTGAATGCACCATGAATTGTCATATTATTTCATTTTACATCATAGACAACATGATCCTTCTCCTCCACAACATATTAAGGGATAATCTCTCACTAATTGTGTTCCTAGCCTTTTGTACCTCAAGTTTTTCTAAATGTCCTCCACTATTTCCTACTCCAACTTCTTCTTCTCATTCTCATCCACAACTAACGATTCTTCCCATTTCATTGACCCACACAATTTTTCCACATATTCATCACCATCCGCCTAGAGATAAGAGAACTTTTCCATTAGATCTTGAACTAGTTTTGTAGAAACATACCCCTCCTCCCTATCCTTCTTCTTCTATTAATACCTCTCCTTACATAATCATAATTATTTATCTACTTCTACTTCTCCCCTTTCCCATCCTCCATTTTACATCCAATATGGTCCTACCCATTCTTTGTCGTAATATATTTTAGTAGATGATACACTATTTCATTACCATGATGCACTCACTATTGATTTTCTTCCATCTCCTTCACCATCTTTATCTTATCCTTATCATTTACCCCTCCATTTCATTCCACCACCAACATCCCACCCCTTACATCCATCTTACTCCATCAATTGATGTTGATGATTTATCTAACTCTTCATTTTATAATAAGTATTTAATAATCAAGGAGCCTCCAATAAGTGTAAATTAGACATATTTTACTTTATTTCTTACCCCACTTTATACTTACAAATTTTCCTTTTTTATTGTCCCCTATCTATGCATGTAATCTATTATGCCACCACTTTTAGGGGTTATTCTTTGATTTTTGTGTCATGTTGTTTCCTTATTTCAATGTATTTTACATTTTTATTTATTTCTTTTCTTGCATTATTTTTTATTTTTATTGTTCGTATTGCATGTTCTTGTCCTCTTAGAGATAGTTTATTTTCATGTGTCTCATCTATCTTTAAATGTTGTGATTCTCCCATGTTACTTTCCTCTTTAGGTAATTTTGTATCATTGTTCCTTCTTCTCTTGTTTAAGTTGTAGATGATGCAAAGTAATAGGTACCTACATCCCATTTTCATGTTAACACAAGTATAATCCCTTTTCATCACGTTCCTAATGTGTTTGGGCATTAGGACTTGTATATCTTCTCTTTTCTCCCTTTTTATACCCTTACCCTACATTTCCTACTTCACCTTCTATATTTATTTCAAATTTTTTGTTCTATTTGTCACTTATTTATCTCTATTTTCATTTATGTTTGTGACCTTCTATATTGCATTCAAGGATTTCAATATAAATTGGTGGAATTTTCTAGTGCACTCCTAGTTTATGCACCAAAATGGCCTAGGATTTTCCTAAACCATTTATCCTCCACAATTTGTATTATAATTCTATATTCACCACTCTTGAACTTATCACTTTATATTCTAATTATATGGTATATGCTTTGGATGATGCATTCATTCATTCATTCATTAAGAGAGGCTTATCATTGTATTTTCATTCTTTTCATCCTTGCTTGGAGTTGTCATTCCCTAGAAAATCACCTTTGTGAAATCAAGTTCATGTATTACATCACTCATTACCATTGTTATACTCATACAAGGCTTCATGAGCTTTTTTCATTTTTTCATACAAGCTCCTAAGATTCACTCATTCTATTGCCAATATTGCCTCAATATTCCTATCTTCTTTCTTGTCATCAAGTAAATGAAACAACTATTGTAGCAAAGGATTTACAATATTTTGGATCTATGAGGAAATAAGCTAGGAATTAGTGATGATCATTGTTTTACATTTTATTTATTTTCTTTGGAGAGGTAGTTAAATTAGTAATTAGCATACAACCATTGGGAAAGTAAAATTTTTATTTTCTCTTTCTTAGAATAAAATTTGATTGATTTACTAGATCTATATATTTTATTTCCAATATTTTTAAATAAGATGAATTTTGATAGTCTATGTACTAAACAGTCCCATCTCATGATTAGTGGGCGCTCATGGATAGTGAAAATCCCTTGTGAATAGTAGGGGCTCCCACTAGGATATAGATTGGGGTGGGTGGGAGGAGGAAAGGTATTGTAGGGGTGAAATCTCAAATCCAAGACTTTAGGGGGCCTGATGATGAATTCACATTCAATTCTGAAACTCAAAAAGACCAAAAATATAGAAAATTACATTAGTAAAAAACCATCCTATTTTTGCATTCATAAAATAATTTTATTTTCAATGAAGTGGACAATTAGATCATAGCTATTAATTAAAAAAATACAAGAATAAAGTTTTATTCATAAAAAAATGAATTAAAAATATCATTAAAACTAAAAAATATCAATAAAATGAGAAGAAAGAAAGCCCTTGATTTCATCAGAAGACATGCAATGTTCAACATTTAACAAAACAAAAAATAAAACCATCAATTTCATTATGAGGCATACAACATTCAACATTCAGAAAACAAACAAACAAAGCAAGTCACCATTCTCCCTTAATTCAATATTCACACCAAATGTGCCCTAGAGTGATGAAAGACTAGATAAAAGCGATATTAAAAATATTAGGGAATATCTTCCAATTTGAGAAAATCCTAGTAAAGAAATGGTTCCAAAACAAACCCAAATGGACTACAACAAATAGAAAAAAACTTTTTAAGGACTCACATTTTAAGAATATTCTAAATTTGGGGTCAAGTTATAAACCACTTCCATAAAGAAACAAGGGAAAACTTAGAGATTACAATGGAAACAAGTAGCAATTTGAATCTATCACAAGTTTTAGTCACTCAATTTCTTGAATAAAATCAAGAAAACTACAACAACCATCAAATAAGCCCACAAACAGACCATAAAAATAATACAACCACTATTTGTGATATATTTATTCCAAAATTAGAACAGACTATCCATCTAACCACCACTTGATTGGCTCTTGCATCAAAGTTGAACTTACTTGCATTGTGATTGTATTGACTCTAAAAATTGTTTGATAGAAACTTGAGGGTTAAACTATCTACTAAGGCTAATTTTAATGTTCCACTTTATTGTTGTGATGAGAAGGATGAGGACAATCTTCTAGAAATTATGCCTCCTATTATAAGTGATGAATGTAGGAAATGTAAATGTGCTTTGGGGGATTTAGGAGGGCTTATGTAATTTTTCCCTCTCCCCACATATGCAAACCATATTATTTTGAATATAAGCATAGTGTAAGGAGGGCCAAGGTAATTTTCTCTCCCTTCTTTAATGTTGGACTATAAGGATTTTGGGTTATAGTTTTTTTAGGTTTTGGTGTGTATGGATTGTATGAAATCAGTTGATCAAAGTAATAGAATAAAAAAATATAGAAAAAAATTATGTGCTTGTTAGCTTCTTTTCTCTAGTCTGGTGAGGAGGTTGACATTTGTAGACACAGACACTTTTTTGTGATTAATCTTGGGACTATTTTCAAAATAGTTCCCCTTTTAGGCATGGATAGCAGTAGTGATAATGGGAAACATATTGTACTTGTTTCAAGATGGATCTAGTGAACTAGTTGGTTACTAGAGCTTGAGTGTTCATTGTTATTTTTTGTGGCTACTAGGTGTGAACTACCCATGTTCATTTACCACACAAACACACACACATAGGTAGAATTTAGAGCTTATTTTGAAATTGATGTGATACATACTTTAAATGTAATGAAATTGTGGCCAAGATTCATAAGTTGAGAACTAATATCAATATTTTTATCAAATGGATGAAATGATTAAAATCTAATAATTTTATATCTTGGGAAGCAATCATGCTCCCACAATCTAATATAGGTGGCACAAATTATGTTCCATAGTGAGATCTTGTTCCCTATAAAACAAATCTTTCATACATGCATAAGATGTCTACCTAATGTATATATATGTAAGAAAATATTGGATGGTTCTAAGAAGCGACATTGAGAACTACTATTTAACATAAGGGAAGAGTGGTCAACTTCCTTATTAATCAAATCTTGAGACTAATTCAACAATTATTAAAACAAAAAATAAATAATGTTATATGTTGGTGTATAGATAGCTCAAATTGTACGTGTTAGTGACTAATATGTGAATGTGTTGTCCTAATTGTTCATCTCATTCCTCATCATCTATTAGAATGACATAGAGTGACACTTTTAGATACAAGTCCTAGATACACGATTTGAAACCTTTGTTGCATCAGATAGGAAGTAATAGTCATGTTCTAGTGTCAACATGGTAGAATACTAAATTTGAATTTAAAATTAGAGAGGTGAGACTACAACCACAGTTTAGTCAAGGGACAAAATCATGAGTGTGATCTAGTTCAACTTAGACAATACTCTAGAAATTAGACTAGGAAAGTTTTGAACTAAACGACACGACATAAGAAAATGTTTAGTATAAATTTGGTATCTACAAATACAACAAAAATGACATCAATATTATAACCATGAATTAAAGACATCCACACAAAATAAAAATAAAAATTATTATTAGAATTACATAAAATCATGTAAAAAAAAATATAAAGCATTACTTTTATGCTCCATAATTATAAATCAATGCATTTATTTATACTGCCAAAAATATTAATTGGCATTCAATACCCAGATGAAGAAAAAATGATTGCATTTGAAGCTTGAAAATTATTAAATCCAAGGATACCACCATCAAACTTAAACCAGTAATGGGTACTTCTCTGCTTTCGTCAGCCATGGAATCTGAACCCATCACTCAAACAAGCTAGGAAGAATCAGATATTTTTTTGGTAGTTCACAAACGAAAACGATTTCGAAGGGAGTGATGGAGGTTTTCCCATCAGATCGATAATGGAAAGCGACATAGATTCCATGCATTTATTGTTTTGTGCTGCTTGCTTCAACTTCCACTGGATCAAAACTTGCCATGCAAGACAGGCATGGTAGATATTTGAAGAGAATTGAGACTGAAAGAAGCGTCTGTGGGTCCCTTTAAAAAAGTAGGCAAAAGTGGGCTCAACTGACAGACTCGCCTCTTCAGACTTTTGGCATTCATTGCAGTTATTATAACTTCTCTGGGTCGATATTTTATCAGCTTTAATGCAGTTATTAATACTGTAAGAATCCAATCCATGAAGTTCAAACTCATTCCTTGGATTGCTTAGGTAGGTAATGCAAGTGGACAACAATGAGTACTGTTTATGTTTGGATTTTTTATGAGCATTGGTGGATTGTTTGACCTTTGAGAAGCCATCAAACACCATGATTTGGACTGACATCATCTCTAAAGGTGATATCTTGGGAAGCTTTCACTGTGCCAAAGTAGTTATGTTATTTAACTATTCTATTTTGAATAAAATATTTACTGTAGTCTGTATTAATGGAAGGTATTCAGGTTATTGATTTTGTGGGGTTATTTAAAATGGATTTTAAAAATTCAGAAATTTATTGGTTGGAATTTTAAAATGGGTTTATGTGGATCATTATTTGTGAAATATAGGTTCATGAGTTTAAATAAAAAAATTGTAATTGAGTTTTGATAAAATATCATAATATGTGAGGTTTGTTGAGTGATCATTGATTTATTGGTAAAGTAAAATAGTTCACAAAAAGTTTATCAAAAATCAACTGTTGCTAAGTATATAGGTTTGATACCATAAGAGACAAGGTTGGGACCATGCCTTAATGAATTTGATGGAAAATATCCCTTAAACCTTGACACTAAATGATTAGAATTTGACAATTTGTGTCCCTAATGTGGTGGGGCTGCTCAAAAGGTTTAATGATGTTTTACTCCCAATAAATAAATACACAAGGCCTTATAATGTTGTCATGTGAATATAAAAAGTTTTAAATTGGTGGGGAAACTTTTAGTCCCACTCCCTAAACAATCCTTGGCTTTGATTTTACATGTAATGATTTTAATATCTCAAATACATGCATACATATATGTGTATGTGTATGTATATTTTATAAATATGTATATGTATATGTATATGTATATTTACACTATACATATACATACATATACATATATACATGCATACATACATACATACATATATACACACACATGTATGTATATGTATACATACATACATACATACATACATACATATATATATTGAAATGTCCCACCCCAGGTGGACAGTTACTAACTGAATTTCCACCTTGAGAAGATTGCTTGTTTTTTTGTATGGGTTTGGTTTTGTTTTGAGATTTTCAAAGATATATGCCAGGTAAATGCTGATAACAAACATGTACAAATGCCAATTGAAGAATAATGATAAACTATTACAAATTAATCAACTATTGAAGCAAAACCCTTAATATATTTATATTCAATTCTAATTTTCAATTGCTATGCAAATACAATGTATGCAATCAAATTTGTCTCTAGAAATGCAAATACAAATAGCTCTTCAATTTTCAAATGTATTTATGAAAGATTCTACATTATCTCATACTCGAAGCAGCCATAGCAAGTTGAAAACTCCCTCCATAAAATTTGTATGACCTAGAAATGATTGCATTGTACGGCTTGGATGATGCACAAGTAGGGCCCAGCAAGTCTTGAACCAGCAAATAATAACCCTCTAATGATTACTCTTCAAGATAATCTAAAACTCTTCAAAATCCCTTGTTTTTATGATGATAAATTCTTCAATCGGCACATTGAGACTTATGATTTAAAGCTTCCAATCATTGCTAACCTTAGATGTTATTTCACACCCATAGTAAGCAGAAATCTAAGAGAGACTACGTCCTCCAAGATTGAAATTACAGAAAAATTGTTGGTTTCTCCTCCAACGCCAAAGCAACAAAGCCAAGTGTTTGAAATATTCATCAATAATGAATGAAATGCTTTTCAAAATCCTTTATATACCTTCCTCCAAATGGGTTGATTTTCAATGAGCAATTAAATCATTAAAATATCATAAAAATATTTACTTTTGCTTTTAATATTAATTAATTATTATTAAAGCATTACTTTAATAATAATTAAAACTTCATAATGCCAATAATAAACCTCATAAATCAATTCAATCTGTGCCAAGAGGTAGCCCACTAAACTCACAGCTCAGCAGGGGGCCTTACTATATAAATAGTAAGGTTGGTCTCTATTATCCAACAAACTTACTATAAATAGTAAGTGTATACAAATGAAGCCAGAAACCCCTGAATAACATTGCCTCTAAATAAGCCAAGGATCTGGAGATGCCAAACGTTGCAAACTACTAACTGAGATACCAAATACCTCCAAAACAAGGCCCTCTAATCACCATTATTAGCCTACGAAGACCTAATGATAGACTGAACCTCCAACTGTAACATTCGCTCAGAAAGGGGACATTACATATATATATGCATACATCTACATAATGTATATATATACACATCAACATACATATACACATACACATAGACACACATGTGTATGTACATATACATAATATGTGTGTGGTATTATTATTTTTAAACATAATACATAAAAAAAATTACAAAAATAATGGATAGTGACTTTTTCAAAATTAAAATTAAAAGTTACATACAAAAGTAAAATAACTCTTCAAATAAAAATAAAGTAAACAATAAAATAAAATTAATATAAATACTTAAATACATTTATCTAAAAAAATGTAACAAATATCCATTTTAAATTATTATATTTATTTAAGAGTTATTTTATTTTACTTTAAAATTATTTTATTTTACTTTAATGAGAGTTATTTATTTTATATAATTAAAAAGTTATTTTAATTTTTTTGACATAATAAGATTGGAAAAGGGTCCCATTTCCCTTATAGCAAAGTTAAAATAAACATGATAAAAATGTCCAAAAAAAGAGATAGCAACTAAAACTTGCTCTAATTTCAAAAAAAATGGTGAGTGGTGGGAATGGGAGCAAGGGTTGGATTTTAAATTCCTTTGTTGCAGAGGGTGAGGGAGATGTTCAATCTGAGGACGAGGTGGATGGGCTATGGTTGGCGTTTCCTGATGGTTGGATTGTTGGTGTTGACTTGAAAGCGATGGGGTTGCTTTTGGAGGTCAGTTTGTTGTTGGCTTTATCGGTTGAGAGTTGCGGTTTGGAGTAGCAGAGCATGAAGTTGAGTGGCTACGAGAGATTTTTCTCTTCTATTGGTTGGATTTTTGGTGGCATGAAGGAAGCGACTAGGTCGCGGATGGCTGACGGGTCGCAAACGGATGATGGGTTGCAGACGACTGACGATTGGGTAGCAATTGGCATCTCTTTGGGAGATGTTGCTATTGGCTTTTCTAGGTTACTCTTGGCAAAATATTTCTTGCTATTGTATGGGGTGAGGTATGGTTCTCCTAAGTCAGGAGTGTGTTGGGAGTTTTTCTTTCTCTTATTCTTGACTGGAATGTCAAGGAGGGTGGGGTGCTAAATGGATTGGTTGGTTCCCTTCATTTTTTTAGAAATTGTGCCTCAACTTGTTGGCTTGTATCTCTTTTCAAGACTTCATTGTCAGCCGATCGCTGAAGTTCCTAAGTTTTTAACCTTGTCATGGAGTTTAGAAGTCTCATAACTTCTTGTCGCGGAGTTTGCAGGTTTCGTAACCTTGTCACAGAGTTTGGAAGTTTCGTAACTTCCCGACTAACCGATCTCCTTTGTTGTCATAGCATCGGTGATTTCTATAACTTGTCACCTAAGTCGCGAAGTTTGGGAGTTTTGTAACTCCCCGACTGGGCGACAATGGTATCGGCTTGTCGCAAGATTTGGTAAACTCATAACCAGCAGTGGGAGTTATGAAGTTTGTGTTTTCCCCGACTGAGCGACAGTGGTATCGGCTTGTCGTGGCGATTGGTAAATTCGTAACTTGTATACAGTGGTTATGAAGTTATCATTTTGAGCGACATGCCGATGGGAGTTCACTTTTGTGGGGCCATGTCAATGGTTGGTTTGACCGCGAGTGTACGAGTGAGTTGGTAATCAAAAGGGCTAACTCGTGGATACCTAAAGTCTTCGGGATTTTGTTTATAAACTAATGAATGTTAATATTTCACGAAAATGTGGGATAATGTCAACGGTTGAGCTTCTTGGCAGTTGAGCAAACCGAATCAGTTTGGATAGTAGATTCCTAGAAATCGAAGGGTCGAAGTGAATATAGAAAATAAGAAGAATGGAGACTGGAGTGAATGGAGAGTTGAGCGGACTGTATGTTGAAAAACATTGTAACAGTGTTGTGATTGACTGTGGTTGGCTGATTGTATTGTTGTTGTGTAATACCAGAGAACTAATACCTGTGAAGGAGGGATCTGTAACTTTATTGTAATTTGTTTTTACTGTGAATAAAGTGACTTCTCTTTGGTGGTGGGTTTTTCTCCCGAAAGGGTTTTCCCACATAAGGGTTTTCCCACGTAAATCTAGTGTCTATTCTCTATTGATATTATTGTCTATTCTTGTATGTGTGAATCTTAATGCTTTGTAGTTTGAAATTAAAGTACTACATTATTCTCCTATGAATTGACATTAGGAAAGCAATTTACACACTAGAGTCTTTCCTTACAAGTGGTATCAGAGCTTGGCCAGTTGTGTTATCCTTGTGGGTTGGTTGGGTTTTTTATGTCAATTTTGTTCAGTGGGAGTCTTGTAGAAGTCTAGTAATTGTCAAATTACATATTGAGATGGCACTAGCAAGTACATATGGAAAGATTGAAATTGAGAAATTCAATGGCAGCAATTTTGAGTTGTGGAAACTCAAAATGGAAGATATGTTGGTTGGTCATGATCTTTAGATGGTTGTGTCTAGAACGAAACCTTCTAGCATGAAGCAAGAAGATTGGGATCTTACAAATCAAAAATCAAAGGGGTTGATAAGGCTCTGTCTGGAAGACTCTGTTCTTCTTAATGTGCATGAACAGAAGACTGCAGCCTCCTTGTGGAAAAGACTTGGAGATATTTATCTGGGCAAGTCCTTGGTAAACAAGTTGTTCTTGAGGAAGAAGTTGTATTCTTTGAAAATGCAGGAAGGAGCATTTTTTGCTGATCACTTGAATACTTTTAACATGTTGATTGCTCAATTAACATCTGTGGGTGTGAAGATTGAAGAAGAAGATTGTTGTATGTTGTCGTTATGTTCTTTGCCTAATTCTTGGGATCACTTGGTGATGGCCATTGGGAGTACAACATCCACTTTTAAGATGGAAGATGTTGTTGATTCTTTGTTATCAGAAGAAATGAGAAGAAAATCTTCTAAGATGGCGAAGGAGGCTCTTGTTGTTAGAGGCCGATCGAAAGAAAAAGACAAGAAGAAGGACAAGAAATCAAAATCAAAATCAGAAGGGAGATCAAAGTCTCCTGGCAAAAAGTCCAAGGTGAAGTGTTGGAACTTTGGGTAGCCTGGTCATGTCCAAAAGGATTGCAAAGAGGAGAAAAAGAAGAAGAAGAAATCTTCTAACAACGATTATTCTCAGAGTGAAGTGGATGCCTTCATTGCAGCCTTGGCAACTCAAGCATCAGATGATGTCTGGATGATTGATTCTGGAGCATCTTTCCACATGACATCTCTTAGAGACTAGTTCACAAAGTATGAAAAATATGATGGTAGAAAGGTGTACTTGGCAAGCGATTCATCCCTGGATATAGTTGGCCATGGAAGAGTCAGAATTTAGTTCCCTAATGGAAGGGTCAAGGAAATCAATGATGTTATGCATATACCAGGTCTGGCTCAAAATTTACTTTATGTTAGTAGGCTGAATGATGTTGGTGTACAGGTCTCTTTCTCTAATGGTATTTGTAAGATGACAAGAGGCTCTATGTTGTTGGCAAAGGGTGCTCGAATTGGTACTCTATATAAGTTGGACGCCAATGCAGTTCAATGCAACAGTGCTTCTGAAAAACCATGTAAATCTATAGGGAAAGAGGTGATTGTTCCAAAAGGAGCTAATTCTTTAGAGATGAAGCTTCCAGTTGAGAAAACAATGTTGTGGCATCACAGGCTAGACCACATTGAAGAAAGAGGTTTAAAAAAATTGAAAAATAAAAACCCGGTTGAAGGGTTTGATGACTGTAACCTTGAATTCGAATTTTGTGAACATTGTATATATGGTAAACAACACAGTGTTTCATTTTATTCCATTCCTCATAAATCTTCTAGTATGCTTGATTACATACATTCTGATGTGTTTGGTCCAATAAATGTTCCTTCGTTATCGAATTCTAAATATTATGTTTCTTTTATTGATGACTATTTGAGAAGGGCATTTGTGTATTTTTTAAAGAGTAAATCAGAAGTGTTCAGTCATTTTAAGGAATTTAAAAACCTTGTGGAAAATTAGACTAGAAGGAAAATAAAATGTTTAAGGACTAACAATGGTGGTGAGTTTTGTTCTAATGAGTTTGAAAGGTACTGTAAAAATCATGGAATTAAAAGACATAAGACTACACCCTATACTCCGCAACAAAATGGAGTTGCTGAAAGGTTCAACAGGAAAGTGATGGAAAGAGCACTCTAAGTATGTTGAGCAAAGGCTGGCTTGAGGAGAAGTTTTAGCTAGTAATTGGTACCAGATTTGTATTTATTAAATTGTTCTCCTAATTCTGCTCTTTTTGAGAAGACACCTTTGGAAGCATGGTTTGGTAAGAAGCCCTCTCTTAGACACATTAAAGTTTTTGGATGTGAGGCATATTCATATGTGTCGAATGAAAAAAGATCTAAGTTAGAGAACAAAGATTTTAAATGTATATTTATTGGCCAGGTGTCGGGTGATAAAAGGATACGTTTTGGAACCTTGTGACTAAGAAGGCCTTGTATAGCGAAATGTTATTTTCAGGAGTCAAGCCTCTAATTTTGATCCTAGAAGCTAAAGATAAAATCGAAAATGTGGATGTAGCTGAAATCGACACCAGATAAAGAGGAATTAAAAATTCAAAATGTACTTGAATTTGAGGAGAGCTCAAGTAGTTCTGAGAGTTCTCAAGAAGAAGAACAACCTCAGCCTCAGCCCTTGAGGAGGTCAACACGTGAAAGAAAGCAACCTGATAGGTATGGGTTTTCCATGTTAGATTCTACTTGTGCCTATGCTTTGATTACTAGCATTGATGAACGTAGGACTATTAAAGAGGAGACTATGCCCGATGCAAACCCCTTATTGGAAGCCATGAATGAAGAAATGGCATCGTTAGAAAATAATGACACTTGGAGTTTGGTGCCCTTTCCTGAAGGCAAAAAATCTGTTAGCTATAAATGGGTATTTAAAAAGAAAATAGGTCTGGATGGCAATGTTGAAAAGTATAAGCAAGGTTGGTTGCGAAGGGTTATTCCTAGGTAGAGGGAATTGATTATGGAGAATTTTTTTTCTCTTGTAGCTAAGCTAACGCTTATCAGATTTCTTCTATCACTTGCAACAGTGTATGACTTAGAGATTCGACAGATGGATGTGAAGAAAACATTTCTTCTTGGTGATCTTGAAGAAGACTTTTATATTTCCCAACCTAAGCACTATGTGGAAAAAGGTAAAGAACATCTAGTATGCAAGTTGAAAAACTGTATGGATTAAAACAATCTTCTAAAATGTAGTACCCAAAGTTTGACACATTTGTTTTGTCTTTGGGATTTGTAAGATCAAAATTTGATCATTGTGTGTATTTCAAATCTGAAAATGATCAAGTCTTAGTTATTGCCCCTGTATGTGGATGACATGTTGTTCATTGGGAATAGTAAGCTTATGATTTCTTATCTAAAATCTCAGTTGTCTGCAAAGTTTGAAATGAAAGATCTTGGTGCAGCCAGTATATTCTAGGATGGAAATAACTAGGATAGAAAGAGTAGAAAGCTTTGGCTTCAGCCAAAGTAAGTACATTTAATACTATTCTAGAGAGATTTTGTATGACTGATTGCAATCAGCTAGTTGTTCTAGTTTTGTAGGGAATGAAGCTATCTATTGAAGATTTTCCAAAATCTCCTACTGAGATGGAGGACATGACCAGAGTTCCTTATGCCAGTGTTTTTGGCAGCTTAATGTATGCAATGGTTTGCACAAGGCCAGACATTGCCCAAGCAATGGGAGTTCTTAGCCAGTTTATGGTGAATCTAGGAAGGTCACATTGGGATGTTGTGAAAAGAGTGTTTAGATATTCAAAAGGTACTTCTCAGTATACTTTGTGTTATCATGGTAAATCATCTATTTCGAATAGATCTATCAGCATTTGAGGCTATGTGGATTCTTATTGGGCAGGGGACATTGATAGTAGAAGATCCACCAGTGGATATATTTTCATGTTGAATGGTGGTGCAATTAGTTGGATGAGCAAGCGGTAGGTTGTAGTTGCTTTGTCCACTACGGAGGAAAAATACATGGCTGAAACACATGCATGTAAGGAAGCAATCTGGTTAAAACATTTGTGTTCTAACATTTGGTTTAATGTAGGGACAATTAAAATCTGTTGTGATAGTCGCAGTGCTATTTGTTTGGCAAAAAATCCAACTTTCCATGCCAAGATGAAACATATTAATGTGCAGTATCATTTTGTACGATATATGTTGGAGGATGGAAAGGTTTGTTTAGAAAAGGTGGATACTTTGGAAAATGTTGTGGATGCATTGACAAAACCCGTAAGCACGGACAAGTACAGGTGGTGTGCCAGTTCGATGGTCCTTGGAGCCCATGACCTTCATTAACTTCGAGTCTGGAGAAATCCAGTAAGTCTTCGTCAAGTGGGAGATTATTGGAAATTGTGCCTCAACTTGTTGGCTTGTATCTTTGTTCAAGTCTTCATTGCCGGCCGATCATTGAAGTTACTAAATTTGTAACCTTGTCGTGGAGTTTGGAGGTTTTGTAACCTTGTCACAGAGTTTAGAATTTTCGTGACTTCCCGACTGACCGATCTCCTTTGTTGTCACGACATCGGTGATTTATATAACTTGTAACCTAAGTTGTAGATTTTGGAAGTTTCATAGCTTCCCAACTGGGTGATAATGGTATCAACTTGTTGCGGGATTTGGTAAACTCGTAACCAGCAATGGGAGTTATGAAGTTTTTGTTTTCCCTGACTAAGCGACAGTGGTATCGGATTTTCGTGGGGATTGGTAAATTCGTAACTTGTATGTGATGTTTATGAAGTTATCATTTTGAGCGACGTGTCGATGGGAGTTCACTTTTGTGGGGCCACGTCGATGGTTGGTTTGATCGCGGGTGTACGAGTGAGTTGGTAATCAAAAGGTCTAACTTGTGCATACCTAAAGTCTTTGAGCTTTTGTTTATAAACTAATGGCTGTTAATATTTCGCACCAATGTGGGATAATGTCGACGGTTGAGCTTCTTGGCAGTTCAGTGAACCGAATCGGTTTGGACAGTAGATTCCTAGAAATCGAAGGGTCGAAGTGAATATAGAAAATAAGAACGAAGACCGGAGTGAATGGAGAGTTGAGCGAACTGTATGTTGAAAGAACATTGTAATAGTGTTGTGATTGAATGTGGTTGGTTGATTGTATTATTGTTGTGTAATATCAAAGAGCTAATACCTGTGAAGGAGGGATTTGTAACTTTATTGTAATTTGTTTTTACTGTGAATAAAGTGACTTCTCCTTGGTGGTGGGTTTTTCTCCCAAAAGGGTTTTTCCAAGTAAATCTGGTGTCTATTCTCTATTGATATTATTGTTTATTCTTGTATGTGTGAATCTTAATGGTCTGTAGTTTGAAATTAAAGTACTCCTACATTATTCTCCTGTGAATTGACATTAGGAAAGCGATTTTTGCACTAGAGTCTTTCCTTACACATTTTTCTTGTGAGGGTTTCCCTTATCTCCCTGTTGGACTATTGATGGATGACAGGTTACTATCAACAGTAGGGTTTCTTATGGTGGATATTGTTGTGGGTTCCTACTTGGAGCTCTTGGTTGTTGGTGTGCTCGTGTCTAGAGTGGCTATTGTTGTTGTTTCGTTGATGTCTTCTACTGCAAGCCTTGTTGTTGGAGGCTTTTGCTGGTGGTAGAAGGGTTGTTTTCAGTATTTACATCAGTGGTAGTTGTTGTGGGTAGTTTTTGGGAGCTTGTGGGTGTTGGTGGGCTCATGTTTGATGCGATTGTTGCTACTACTATGGGAATTTCTTTGTGGTGGCTTTCCTTTCCTCGTTGTGTGATCCCTTTCTCATTTGTGGCCTTACTTGGGGTGAGGTATGTTTTTCCTATATCAAGAGTGTGTTTGGAGTTTTATCTATCTCTTATTCTTTCCTAGCATGTTTAGGAGGATGGGGTGCTTAATGGATCTGTCATCTCTCTTCATTTTTCCTATGATGGTTTCTTTTATCTTCCTGTAGTTTTGTTGATGATGGAAGGGTTGTTGTTGCTAAAAGATGTTGTGGGCAGCGTTTGGATCTTGCGGCTAATGGTGTTGGTTCCCTTTTGAGGGAGATTTTGGTGGTGGTGGTGCAGCAAATGGTGGGGTTTTGTTGTGCTTGTTGGGTGTGATCTATCCCTATCTCACCTAGGGCTCTGTTTTCGAGGAAAATGTTGGTTGGGTTAATTTCATTGCTTTTCTTAAATACCTAGATTTTTGTTAAGTTTTGGGGAGCTTTGTGTGGGGTTTTACCTAAGCATTGGTTGTTTTGGTTCTCCCCTGTTGTTTTTTCTTGGATGGTGGTTGGGTTGCTTTTCATTCTTTATTTGAACACCCAAGTGAGTTTAATGCTTAAAGTTGTTATGGTGGTGTTACCTGATTTTTAGCTTTCAGTTTAAATCAGGTAACTTAGTGTTTGTTCTTTTCATGTTGTTTAAAGATTTAAAAGATAAACCATAAAACTACTAGTTTCAATATGCATGAATGAGTGATTGTCAAATAAAGTAGATTACATTCTATCATTTCAATGTTGCATTACAGCAAACAAGAAAGAAAATCATAGATATACAAATTTAGTCTTTTATTGATAATCCTGAAATGTACATGTCCCTCACAAGCCAAGGGACTAACTCTCTTATTGAATGAACATATGAAGCAATTCATACATGAATAAGTAAAGGAAAGAAATAATGTGCATATAAGAATGGAACTAGTCATTGCTTAAGAATGACTGGTTATGGGTTGCCCAACTATTCTCTGTTGTTGCCTCGAGCTGCTTGTGTCCTCCCCAGCTCTGTAGTGCTCCTCACCCCTGCATCTAAAACAAGCATGATGTTAGTGCGAGGCTCTAAGCAATGAAAGATTCAATCCTTACATACACATCTACCTATGCATGTATAAACAGATCCATAAGTGCATAAAATAAGCATGCAAACCTTGGATGTCTTGGAAAAAAAAGAAGTCATCAAACACATCCAACATATGCATTATTTCCTAACTGTTTGCTTCATGTGCATATTTAGGACAAGTCTAGTTATTGTTCTAATTCGGATCAAATACAACATGTGGGGTAAATGTGGCTCCCACGAGGGTAGAGCTCAACATGTTTTGAAAGAAAAAGGAAATTGAGCAACTTGATCAAATATTTATCTATTATCAATGCATTAAATCAATATGGAATCACACCAGTTGATCAACTTTCATTATCATATTCAAAAGATGCAACATACTATGTTAATATGTCCTTCAATCTTCTTAAGAAGATCCATGATCTGTTTATAAAGGAAGTGACTTCATAGATGCATCAAGTTCAATTATGCATCTTTTAAACAATGAGGAAGTATTTCAAGTTGTTTTCAAGCCCCTCTCACCATAACCCTATTGGGAAGTCATACATCACATAGGAAGGTGAGCTGTTAGGTCACCCACATATGTGACATGTGGCTGCCCAATAAAGTTGAAATGAGGAGACTATGTGTATTTATTACACATAACAGAAGAAAGAGCAATGGTTGAATCAAGGTCATGATACAAGTACAAGGATAGCACCTTTGCAGGAGCTTACAAGGTTGACAAGCTTGGGGAAGTATTCAAAATAGATCATAATTGTTCTCGTGGCAAAGAAACATGGCCATCTATTTTGTTGCCCTCATAAGTTAGATGAATAAAAGTTATATGTTGTCCTTTAGATTGAGAAAATGATAAGCTTGAAAGCATTCCAAGCATGTCATACAAGACAGCAACAAAAACAAATCTAAAGTTGCACAAGGCTCTATTTAAGGCCTTCTCAATCAAACATTAGACAAACAAGTTGCCAAATAACATTCAATGCATGATGTTTTAAGGAAAGGCATAAAAGGAAAAGACATTCAAGAAACATCAACTCTAGTTGACACAGATATATTCCTATCATGAATATGTCATTAAAAGAAGTCATGAAAACAATGGAACCCTCATATGATGTGATCTAGATACAATTGCTATGCCACAACACAAGAGACAGGGGTTTGCTATTCTCTAAGCATATTACAAAGAAAGGAAAAGCACAGATAATAAAGATGGCAGTGGTCTTGATTGAATTAGAGGATCTCATGAAATCAATTGTTGCAATCATCAAGAATCATGATGCTTTAGTGAACATAGCATGGTCACTAATAAGAACAATGCCATTGAGGGTTACAGTTTCATCTTCATGATTATCTATGAACTTGGAAAAACAAATCAACAGTGAATGCAAGGTGTAGTCATTACATAAAGAAAATACTTATGGCACTACTATCAAAAAGATGCTATTGTGATAGTGTTTCTACATGTAATACAAGGAATAAGCATGATCATCAGAGGACATGAAATACAGTCCATTCACAACAAGTTGAGAGCATAAGTGAGGAGCAGTCCCAGATTCAATCAAGATAGTAGCAACCATTACTTCTAATGGGGAAATCATGTGCATTGACAAACATAGATGTGCTTCAAGGTAAGTCACCAACTAATGAGTAGTTTGGTCAATTCAATGCACAAACAATGGGATGCAACAACAAAGAAAGTATGCTACGCAGGCAGTAGTTGTGGAGCAACAACATCATGTAGGACAAAGAGTATTAAGGCTTCACAGTACTCCTATAGCAATGGAACATGGGTGATAGGCCTAGGGACTTTCAATGAATAGTAATGGTGGGTTCCAATTGTACACTTACCTAATGGAAGTCACCATTCTAATGCATGAAGATGAAACATACACTCTGATTTGAAAGACTCTTTGACCTTCTTAGTGATAGAAGTAAATTGTGCATTTTAAGGAGATGTTGAAAACAACTCAATATTGCTAGTTTGTATTGGATATATAGTCTATGCATCATAACCTTTTCTTTTTTAACGAGGTCAGTGCAGCCCCATATAACCCACCGTCGGTAAATTTTTATCTATGGTCGGGTTGCCTATCCAGTGCCAAAGAGAGTATAGAACACTTCTATGCATCATAACCTTGTATGAAGGTTGGAGCAGTATTTTTCAATCCATAAGCACATGGGATCAACATATGCATTAGTAATCATGTTGTCAGCAATAAAGTGATAGATGAGCAAATATGAATCAAAGACAGTGCTATTGAAGTATCATTAAAGGATAGTGAAGCATGAGTGACTTATGAGGTAATCCTTTATATGTATCATGGTGCCAAAGTTGCATATAGTAATGATTTTTCAAGTATTGAAGCTAATGCATAGGTTACCATGAGTGTTATGAACACAAAGAACACAACATCATTAAAGGAGGAGTATGGTATTCTCAAAAGAGTGCAATACAACCATTCACAGTGATAAACCCATTTTGGGGCTTTTGTTTTCAAAAAAAATTCTACATAAATGAAATACATTGAAAAAATAATTTAGATGCTCATTGAAAAAATCTTGTTTTGCTAAAATTTGAAGTATTATAAACTTGGTTGTTGATAAGGATGCAGACAGAATTCCAGTATAAACATCAACTCAAGTTTTAGTGCAACAAAATGGACCATCTCATGTAGTTGTTTATTCAGAGCAAATATGGTGCAATAACATGGAGACTCATGTTTTAACAAAATATGAAGTTGTTTTCAAGTTGAAAACATACCCATCTGGGTTCATCATAAAATTTGTGAAAGAAAATGGCAATATGGTAAACTTTCTACAGGAGTTCAAAAATGAAAAGCCATTCATGTGTTATGACAGGTCGTGGTAAAAATTGGCCTTTTCCTGCAAAATATGAAAAACCCACTTGGGGTTTCAATAAATGGAGCCAACATTGCTATTTCTAAAAAAGAATGGAGAGAATTTACAAAATCATCTGCATTTCTTGCAACAAATCTGAACTTTTCAAAGAAATCATGTAACCCACATGGGTTTTTTACAAACAAGTTGCAGTTTCAACAAATATACATGCTATAGGAAACCCAAACAGAGGTTTTGTGATTAAAATGCAAAATGAAGCAGAAAATCATGAGTACAAGAAGACCCAGTTTGCATAATGGAGGCCGAACCCACAGCTGGTTCTTTCTTTTCTACATTCCAGAAACCCATCTGGGTTGTCAAAGATTTGTTAATAGAAGGAGGAAATCAAAAGAATACATGAGGGTTTCATAAATGAACACAAAATACTTTGTTCTTGTTCATGGCCTCAGCCAGTGGGTATTTTTCTTTAGGAAATCAACAGAAACAACACAAGGGAGTGTCCTTATTAACAAATACAGAAAAGAAGCAAGCATTTTATGCTTTATTCTTAAGGAAGAAACAAGAATATGGGTCGTTTTGCATAGAATCAACAAGAATGGAGTCGATTCAACTCACCTAAGCTTTTTCTCACAAATTTCTTGCAAAACTTTTAATCTTTTGCTTCTAATAAAACTTCATTGAGTTCTCATGGTGGCTGTTAAAAAATGAAATAACAAATAGAGAGAACAAATGACACATGTGGGTAAGAAAAAAGTCCATCAAAATGCTATTGGCCACGGCCTGTAAGTCCAAAAAATGGCCTTCGGGTGGAAAAAATATAGATTTATACAAAAAAATGTTGTTACCTAAGTTTCCATGGTGTTTTCCTCACAGAATCACTGAAAAACTAGTCAGTAAAGCATTTTCCAGTGTGCCCTTGAAACCCCATGGCGGCAGAGCATCATTTTCCAGTTTTCTTCAACAACCAAATGATGATGTTTTTTCATCATTTCAGTGTTTTGTCATTTAGGGTTTGACCTCCTTTAGATTTCGATGGGATTTTTTATCCCTTTCTTTTAAAATCAAACACATGGCAAATACAATGGGGCCGAAATATGTATGTTATCACTTAGGCATTTTATGCCTTAGAGATTTTCCCCTCTATTTCAACTTATTGCTAAGTTTTTTCAAACATACAACACATGGTAAATGATGGGGCTGAAACATATTGTATTCTCCCTTAGGAATTTTATGCCTTAAGACTTCTTCCCTTTTTTTTCAAAACTTTGCTAAGTCATCAATTTTCCAATGGAGTGTGCAATGCAATATGGAGTATGCCATGTGACCTATGTGTAATGCCTTGTTTTCCCAATATCATGTGACTTGGAATATGCTTTCCAAGGGACTTGGAGGTTGGCCATATTGACCAAGTGTTGTTGAAGACTATAATGCCTTTGCAAAACAATGTCTATGACATGTGTGAGTAAAATACAGAATATGGTGAGTTGATGGTCAATGCCTTGGAAACTTTTGAGGGCTTTAAGATATGATATTATGTGTTGCATTGGGTTTCAATTTTTGAAATATAATATAAGTGATTTGAAAGTCAATTTAAGTTGCTTCAAATGCAAATGTAATGCATTTTAATGGTGGGGCCCTTTGATTTGTGCTTAATTTAAAGTGATTTTTTAAGTGATGTTTTATGAATCACTTAACAAGATCACTATCTTTAATGTTTTAAAAGCCATGTGTTTTCAAAAAACACACATATTGCATGATGGAGAATGTGGTCAAGTATTGTATGAGGACCAATGATGACTTGCAGAAGTGTGAGATGTGTGGGATGCTGTTTTGACTAATTTTGGTGAAGGGGAGGCCAGCTGGAGGCATTTTTGTCACATTTTTGGGGTGACTATTGACTTAGCCTATTTTTCTTCATGTGGAGGACATTTTGGAGAGTTCTAGAAGGTTCTTTTGGGACCTTTTCTATTTTATCCAACCAAAATCTTCTAGAAACACTTGTGTGAGGGGTTTTTGATGGTTTTGGCTTAAGTATGTTGATTTTGATCATTTGGAGGGGTTCTTTCATTTCCAGCAGGAGGATAGCTTACTTTCTTGGAGTTATTTTCATGGAGTTGTATTGTAACTCAGACATACCTATTATACAGTAAGCACTTTGAATTAATAGATTGGAGCATTTTTATCTTCTCTCTTCATGTTTTATGGTATGTCATTAATGGTTGATCAGTCTGTTTTGTGAAAATTCATCTTTCCTTACAAACTTGTCCCATGTTTCATGCATCCATTTGACAGAAAATGTATGTTTACAGGTTATAAACTGTGTTGTTTAGTGGTGTTATTGATTGTGAAATCTATTTTTCCTTTTGAGAACACTATTACAAACCTCTTTATAAATTATTGATGTGAACTGCAATGGATAGGGAGTTGTGTGAGTTAGCTTTGAGATATTAATTTGAATGTGTAAGGCTATTAGCAAGTCTAGGTTGTTTTGGTGTATCACCTTAGTTTCTTTGCAACATTAGGTTTTTTTTTATGCAAATTCTTAGCCTTATCTAAAAGAATAAGTAGTTAGGTGGCATCAAAAGGGGAAGCCAGCCCTTATCACTGGAGGTCTACTTTCAAACAAGTTACCCACAACCTAAAAGCAGTCCCATGTTAGTCCAAATCTACTAAGTTCACTTAAGGCTTAGCAAACAGGGTGCAGATTTGGGGAACTAGTAGGTGGTTTTGTTGTTCAAACTTTATTTTTTGTTCCACCTTTTGTCCCAGCTGTTGGGATTTCCAAAGGATGGTGCGGGTTCCTTTTTTGTTGGAGTGTTAGCTTTCTCCTCAAATCCTATTGAGGTGGATTTCACTCCTATTGAGGTGGAGTTGGGGAATGATTGTTTCAAGTTTCCTCAATTGCATATCCTTTTGAGGTGGACGCTTCTCCTATGGAGGTGGATGTTGAGGTTGCTGGAGATTTTAGGATTTGGTGGAAAAGATGGTTGTATCATCCTCTCCAATAAAGGGGAGTTACCTCCTTTAGAGGTGGAGTGTGAGTTGGGTTCCCAGCTTGATAGGCATCTTTTTCTTCTATGCAGTTGGATTGTTGCTTCTAGGTTGTGTCTATACGTGGCTAATCATGGTAGCTTTTTGGGTTTAAGGTCCCTAAAAAACTTGGTTAAGGGTTTAAGGTCCCTACAAAACCTTTGGCTTTAAGGGTCTAGTTAAATCCTGGTTGTAATAGGTTAGCAGGCTTTAGGTCTTTGTATTTCTATGTGCAACATGTGTTGTCTTGCTTTATTCTTGGTGTTGTTGCTAAGGGGTTGTTGATGGTATATGGATTATCTTTGTTTCAGCTTGTTTCTCTTGGATAGGGTTTCAGGTCCCTTCAAAACCGTTTTGTAATGGGTTTCTAGTCCCATCAAAACTTGTTTAACGCTAATCAAAAACTAAAACTTGCTCTAAAACAATAAGAAGACAAGAACAAAAAAAAGAAACTAGCACTAAAGAAAAAAAGATACCAAACACCACACACTTAGATATTCTTGAGACGTTGGAGGATCACTAAATCACTCCACTCATTCAAGAGGATGTTGAGCTTTTCATTCCATTCTTCACGATCTACATCTTTAATACATCCTCCTTGGTAGCCTTGATTCTTTTTAGCTTCTTTGCTTTACCATTCGTTTCCTTCAATATTTTCTTCCTCTTCTTGATTTCCCCTATAAGATAGCCATGTTGTTGATTGAACAACTCATAATTTCTTTTGACATGTTTGAAATCCTTGACATTGTACCCTATAGCTGCATAATTTTTGTCAAGCTTTTCTATTTTTATTTCCAATTTCCCCCTTCTTTGTTGACCATTTTCTCTTTTTTGTCTCTTAATCCTTTGAGTGTGAGTTTCATCCTTTTGCTACTTGCTATGCTCATGGTCCTCATTATGCTACTCACTGTCACCAACCTAAAATGATATTGTAAGAGGATTTGACTCAAGGATGAGAGAGATAGAGTCTTCCTTTGGGATTTATTAAGCCTAGAGTTATTTCTAGAAGAATGAATGCACCCACAACTTTTGAATGTAGGGTTCATATCCTTAAAGTCAAAATATTCCTTAGACTTTAAGGGCGCCTCCTAGATACCAATGTCCTTTTTAATATCTTTCTTTCTTGTCTTATTAGTTGAATCTATTGGCTTGTTTCTAAATCCTCACTGATTCTTGAAACTATCTAAAGAATTACCAATAGTAATGCCCAAAGGTTTCTAGAGGTTGGCCAACAAATAGAAGATTGATTTTACAATTTTCTCCTTTACACTTTAGGTTCAACAAGACCTAGGAGGATGATCCCTAACAATATCATATGGATTTATACTTTATTCATACCAAGATATTATTTAAATAGAAATTCTCTCATAAAATGTGCCAAGAATTACAAACAGATTAGACCTAATTGGCAAGATTCTTGGAAATTTCTATTGCTTCATTGGCTCTGAGAACTTGAAATAAAATTTGAGGAATAAATTATGACATAAATTGGAAATTGATTTGAAATATAATGACCATGGACATGTAACTAGTATTCATACATACATTGGTGCCTTAAACCTGGGTTGTAGAGTCAAAAATACAATTAACTTTTGAACAACAAATGAAAACAAATTTTATTAAAGCTCATATATCATTGTCTTATAGTGATATTCTTTAAAATATACAACCAATTCTACTTAGCAATCCATGAATATGTTAGGACTCTCAATATTCCAGATACATCAATTTTAATATATTACTTGAATAGAAGCCATATAGGAAACATTCATTTACAATAAAAGAAATGATAAACAAAAATGATCCTTGAGCAATTTTTATTCATAAGAGGAATAATAAAACTCGGCTATGCTCTGCTCTGACGTTTCCTACTCTGGCTGCTTTTTAAATTTTCAGCCACTATTGTGATTTGACTGTTTCATGGGTCAGCCGAGGAGAGGGGGGGCAAGAAGGTTCCCCATTCCAAGGACGTTGTCCTCTTTCTTGGCACTGTGCCTGTGGTGGCAGCGGCCAGTCTGGTTGTTCCCAATATGACATCCCCACCTCGTACTTCAATCCTTTCCCTTGGGGAATTGATAGGGGGAATCTCTGGGAAGTCGCCCATTTCTCCGTCTTTTGAGCTCAACTCCTTTTTTTCAGAGGAAGCACTAGCTTCCTATGTGGAAAAATTGGTGGGGCCTACTTTCTGCTCGGTGACTGGCTGGTAAGTAGATGTCCCTAAGGTTTTGATGCTGAAGACGATGGATAACCTCAAAATGGCGCTTGTTGGAAATTTTTTGGCATGCAGGCCAAATATTGAACTGGTTCGTCAGTGGGCTGCTTCCACCTAGAATTTGAAAGGCAGTGTAACCATAAATGTGATGCCCAGAGGTATTTTATTTTTTCATTTGTGGTTTACGAAGACATGCTGAAGGTTTTAACTAGGGGTCCCTGGGCTTTTGACTCGGGCTTTAAAAACTTTCTCTCCCTCTGCAAATGGAAATAGGGTTTTGACCCATCGGCTAACATGGGGGCCTCAGCTCCAACCTGGGTGTGCCTCCTAGGGCTTCCTCTTGAATTTTGGGAAAAGGAAATCTTAAAGGGAATAGCTAACTCCTTTGGGAGCCTTTTGGCTATAGATAAGATAACTCAGGAGAGAAAAAGATTGGTGTAAGCCAGAATGTGTGTTAATGTTCTAGTGAATACAATCCTCCCTTCCTCAATCCTACTTAAGTCTAAGTTAAACAACTGGACTCAACCTCTTGAGTACGAAAAATGCCTGTCTCTTTTGCCAACAATGTAAGAAGTTTGGCCATCTAATTGACACTTGTTGGATAAATTCTGTAGAAGGTTCAAAGGCTAAGGAAAAAATATTTGAAAAGGACCACCTGGCCAATGAAATGGCTTTTGCTATGCAGCCTACTCCTCTTTCTACTCAGGAGGTGTCGGTTCCCCTCCTAAAGGATAATGTGGAGTTGGACTTGAAATATGTTTTTGTTCCTCCTGTTGATGTCAAAGATTCAGTTAGCCTGAAGCCTAAAGTGGTTTCCCCTACTTCTTCCCTTCCAACTCTGGGATTCCCTACATTGGAGGTTACGGGAGGGGAAAATATAAATATGGAGAAGGTTCAATTTGGGGATCCCCTGATAGAGGAAAATGTGATGGCTCAAAAGGTGAAGAAGCAATTTTATGGTGTTGGTGAAGACCTGGAAGAAGGTGAATATGTACTAGTTGATAAAGTAGTGTCTCTAGAGGACATGAACCCCTCTTCTCAAATAGGAGCAGGAAACCTAAGTGACTCGCTGGCTCTTCTTGGCTTCACTCAAGGGTCTAGTGATAAGGAGGATTATGAGAGATGGTCCCAAGCTTCAACAAAAGCTAAAAATAAAAATAAACCGGATGTGGGAGGGGGTAATTAGGTGGGAAGACCCTCCCAAAAGGACTCAAGAACCAAAGATATAGTGAGGGATGTAGCAGCAGGAAAATAGAGAACCTTGGACTCGATCGCAGGATTGAAGCCCAAGAAGAAGTAGCATGGGGTGTTGTTTTGGGGTGGAGGTGAGGACGTATTTGGTTTTATCAATGAATTACCTCTCTTCGAACATAAGGGGCCTTAATAGCCCATATAAATAGTTTTTGGTGAAATCCTGCATTCTTGATAATAAAGTTGATGTTCTTCTTCAAGTAACGAAGATGAAGAAAGAAACTTTTGATAAAGTTGTTTTGAATATATAGCCAAGTGCTAATTACTTTGTTAGCAAGGAAAAAGGAGCTTCAGGTGGAATTGCTACCCTATGGAATCCTTCTAAAATGAAAGGCACTCTGTGTTTGGCTTGTAAGAACAACCTTTTGATTACCCTTGAAGAAATATCCTCTCAGGAGAAATGGAATCTAATAAACATTTATGCTCCAAATTTTGGAAGGGATAGAGTTCAACTTTGGGAACAGCTAAGTGATGTTATTTCTATTAGGAAGGACGACCACTGGTTGCTTGGAGGGGACTTCAATTCTCCTCTCCTTCCTTCAAAAAATTCAGGAGGGTTGGATGACTATTCTGATAGTATGATGGAACTAGCTAACTTCTTCAATTCAACAAGTGTTATAGATATCCCCCTCTAAGGAAATAAGTATACTTGGTCCAATAGAAGGAATGTAAACCATCTAATCTAAGTTAAACTAGATCAATTTTTTATCTCTGCCAATTGGACTATTTCTCAACTCCTTTCTCTTTCCACTCTCCCAAGATCAATTTTTGATCATAATGCCTTGGTGCTTAAAAGAAATATGGATCATAATAGGGGACCCTTCCCTTTCAGATTTGAAGCTATGTGGAGTCTCCACCCGGATTTTTCTGCCTTGGTTAAATCTTGGTGGGTGGAACCAATATCAAGCACACCTATGTATTGTCTGGTGGAAAAACTAAGCAGAATAAAGAAAAAAGTAAAGGGGTGGAATAAGATGTCTTTTGGAAATATCTTTGAAATAAAGAACATCTTGGGGAAAAGTATAAAAGAGGTTCATAATATCATGGAGGCTAGCCAACTGGATGAAGAGATATGTGCCAAGGAAAGAGACCTTAGATCACAATGGTATAAGATAAACAAAAAGGAGGAAATCTTCTGGAAATAGAAGTCAAGGGTCCAATGGCTAATAGAAGGGGATAGGAATACTAAATTCTTTCACCAATCCACTCTGAAACATAGACGCAGGAACAATATCAGGTCGCTTGTGAAAGAGGATGGCTCTATTGTTACCAATGAAAAAGATATTGCTCGGGAAGTTGTTAACTTCTTCTCTTCCTACCACATGGCCTTTCTTGAAGTGGCCCCTAATGTAATTTTTGATGCTGACTTAAAGATGATGACTAATGTTGTATCTATGGATGAAGTCAAAAAAGTAGTTTTTTCTTTTGGTGCCTTTAAAGCTCCTGGCCCTAATAGGTTCCCTCCTGCCTTTTTCCAAACCTACTGGGACATAGTTAAAATAGATCTTTTTAATGTTGCTAGGGATTTCTTTAGGTCAGGTAGGCTCTTGAATCAAATGAATGCTACTTTCATATCCCTTATCCCCAAATTTGTTTATGCCTTTGCCATGAAAGATTATAGACCTATTAGTCTTTGCAACATGATCTATAAAATTTTCTTTAAAATTTTGGTGTTTAGATTTAAACCAGTTCTTGGTAAAATGATTGCCTCAAACCAAAAAGGTTTTGTTCAAGGTAGAAATATTCTTGATGCTGTTATTTTCACCCATCAAATTATCCATTCAATGGATCACTCTAAAAAGCCTAAGATGGCCTTCAAAATTGACATTTCTAAGGCCTATGATAGGGTTTCCTGGCCTTCATGTTTTTTGTTCTCAAGAAATTTGGGATAGAAGGAAGATTCCTAAAAATGATCTCTACTTGTGTTACCTCCCCTAAGTGTTTTGATTTGGTCAATGGAATTCCTCAAGGTTTCTTCTCTTGTGGTCGTGGGCTAAGGAAAGGTGACCCCCTCTCTCCCTACCTTTTTATTATTGTTACTGAAATTCTTGACAGGAACATTCAAAATTGGTGGACTCAAAAGTTCTAAAAGGTGTTAAAGTTGCCTCTTCTCTTATGCCTGAGTCACACCAACAGTTTGTTGATGATACTCTTATGTTTGGGGAAGCCTGGGTGGGGGAAGTTTGTCATTGGAAACAGGTTCTCAACGACTATGTTGTTGTTTCTGGTTAATGTATAAACTATGAAAAAAGAAAAATTTACTTCTTCAATACTGACCAATGGATTAAGGATAAAGTCATAAAAATACCGAGATGTAAGGAAGTTGATTTACTTGATGCTTATCTAGGCCTCCCTTTGATCTCTAAAAAGCTAGAAAATAATTACTCGAATCCACTAATTGAAAGGCTCCAAAACAAACTTTCTGGTTGGAAGGGGAAGCTTCTTAGCCTGGCAAGAAAAATTCAACTCCTTAAAGCCTCCCTTCAAAATATCCTTGTTTATTACCTGACTCTTTTCAAAATACCTGCCTCTATAGGGGAGAAGATTGAGCAAATTCAAAGAAAATTCCTATGGTTTGGAACTAAAGAAAAAAAGAGATTGTCCCTGGTCATTTGGGAAAAAGTGTGTATGCCCAAAAGAAGTGAAGTTCTAGGACTAAGAAGAATATCCATGTTAAACAAATCCCTAACAGCTAAAATTGGTTGGAATCTGTTGGAAGGCTCTAAAGATTGGGTTAAAAAAATTCAAGAAAAATACTTGAGGAACAGGAATTCTGGTTATTTTCTTTCAACTTTTGATTTGCCTAGTGGTTCAGCTTTATGGAATCATCTTGTGAGATTGAGGAATGTGTTGAAGTTGGGGGTCCAAAAGAGAATTGGGAAAGGAAATAATATAGATTTTTGGAAGGACCCTCGGATAGAGAATTCTACTTTGTCCTCCTTAGAAGTTCTTAACCCTCTTAAACTTGGCCTTAACAAGATTTGTGGTAAAAAAATTTCTGATTAGATTAACTAGGATATGGAGGAACCTAAATGGAAGGAGTTCAATTTTCTCCTAAGAAGGAACAATATGAGAGGCCAAAGATAGGTAAATTGGGACCCAATCCTAACTAGATTGCATAACCTGATTGGGGAGGCTAAGTGGTTTGATAGAGAAAGGGGTGATGAATGGATTTGGAAAGGCAGCTCTTCTGGTTGTTTCTCAGTCAAGAAGACCTATGAAGAAATGGTGAGGTTTTTGGTTGCTATCCTAGACCATTTCTGGGAGGTGTGGTTAAATAACCTTGTTCCCAAAATTAAATGTTTTTGGTGGACTATGGTCCATGGGAAAATTCTGACTATTGACAATATGGTAAGGAGGGGTTTCCAATTGGTTAATAGGTGTTCTCTCTATAAACAAGAAGAGGATTCAATAATTTATAACTTCTTTCATTGCCAATTCATTAGGGAAGTGTGGTCTTTTTTCTTCTTCTTGTTGTCCTTAGACTGGGTGTTTCCTAATTCCATGAGGCGTTTTATTAAAATTTGGTCAAATTTTCCCTTCTCACATAATGTAATTGTTGACCTCTGGAATCGAGTTCCTCCATTTGTCACTTGGGGTTTATGGAAGGAAAGGAATAACATAATATTCAAAGAAGTTGAGAGAAGTAGTTGGGAGGTTAGTTTGATTATAAAATCCCAAATTAAGGAAAATATTGAGGCTGGAAGATACAGCTTCTCCAAAACCTAGCCTAACTACAAAGAAATGAGGATCAAACATAATTGGGGAATAAGGAAGGACCTAACCAAACTCAATTGGTCAAAGATACTTAACATAATGGATATTGTGTGGAGCCCTCCACAGGAAAATTGGATAAAATGTAATTTTGATGGGTGCTCAAAAGGCAACCCAGGACAAGCTGGAGTAGGGGTTTTGGTTAGAAACCACAAAGGTGACTACATTGTGGGATTTGGAGTGAACATGGGAATCTGCTCTAACAATAAAGTCGAAGGTATGGCTGCTCTTGGGGGTTTCAATACTCTGAAGGAGCTGGGGTACAAAAATGTCATATTAGAAGGGGACTCAAAGCTAATTATGGATATTTTAAATGAAGAATTTGTGCCTCCATGGGAATTAAAAAATATAATAGATAGATGCAATGTCATTAAGAATTATTTCAATAACTGTAAGGTGCAACATGTTTATAGGGAAGAAAATAAAGTTGTGGATTGTGTTGCCAATGTGGTGCTAAGTTTTTGGGGATGGACACATTGGACAAGTGGTAACATGCCAAAGTCTCTAAGAGACTTAATCCTAAGCCAAAAAATTCAGAATGAATATCATATGCAAAAATGATAGGTTGGTTTTAGGTGGAATAAATGAGTACCAAGTGGTGCCTTTTCACCTCCTGTGTAATGATGGCATTTGGAGTATGGGTTTGTATAGGATGATATTAGATGGAGGTAATCTTAATAATTCCCCTTTAAAGAAGGTGACCAAAAATCACATGAATTTAATGAATTTGCTAAGGGTGGTCATTTCTAAGCGTGTCGAAATGCATTGTGTTAGCAATCCCCATATCTCTAAGATGGGGAAAGGTATGAATTTTAATAAGCATTTAATTCCTTGTAAGTTTAATGATGAGACTTGCACTCTGGGAAATGTGCAATTGGATTTCTCATTAAGAAACTTCTTGATTCAAAACTTTGTATTTGCTCTATGTGTTATCTGTCGAAAGAGTGTTTGTGGTATCCTGGGAAAGAAGCAGATTGTGGGTGTGATTATGAAGAAAAGTATGTCTCACCAAAATAATTTGCAAAGGAGTAAAATGGGAGGACCAAGGAAGAGAACAGAGCCTCCAAATTGTCAAGCCCTGAAACAGAATGTGGATTTATGGAGAATGTTTGAGAATGCTAGAATGGTTCCATTTTTTGAATCTCTGAAAGGATATAATGAAAACCTTACGACTAAATTTCTGAACTCCTGGAAGAAGGGCTTTATCACCATGGGCGTAGTGAAATTTGAGGTAACCACTTCTTTCATTGTTGAAGCTACGGGTTTGCATAATAATGGGCTTAAAGTGGTAAAGAAAAGTGGGGCAGATTACCAAAGATTTGTTGACAAGTTCCTACATGATGGGGAAAATCTCAAGAGATTTCAGAATGGGTATGCTAGATTGGAAATTCCTTCTCCTTTTTCTTTAGTTAGTTAGTTTGTTATGAGATACTTTACTCTCAAGGGTAGGTATATGTTGGTACATGTGTACCATTTCCCTCTGCTAAATCATATTCACCACAGTGAGAGAATCAATTTTCCCTTCTATCTATTGTCCTCCCTGCAGCTTAATATAAAAAAAGGTGCTAGTCCTCCTCTTCACCAAGGCCTTATGCTTACCCTATATAAGTATTCCCTAGCTTTGAATCCTCATGGCAACCCCATTGTTGGCCGAAATGTGAACCTTGACCATCTTGATGAAAATAATGAAGAACAACCTGATGAGGAAACCCCTGATGCTATTGAAATCCAGACGGAGGAACCTATACCTCGCCAACCCCTTGCAATTGTTGCTAGACGTGTGCTTATTTCTACTAAAAGTAACTCCCCTATGGCTAATGTGTCAAACCCCTCAACTCTAAGGTCTCAAAAGAGTGAGGAAAATAGAATTTATGAGATAGAACTTCTTAGAGCTACGCCTGAGAAAAGGAAACATTCGCCTTTGTTGTTGGAGCTCCCAAAGGCAAAGAAACAAAAAAGAGACATAAATCCCAAGGATGTTATCAATATCACAGAGGAAGGGAATCAAAGTGAGGAGGTAAAGGAAACTTTACATGGGAAAGGGAGTGGTGGTAGTGGGGGGAGAAGGTCAGCACACTTGGAAAAAGTTGCTTCGAAAGATAAAAAAGGAAAACAGAAAATGTTTGTGAGTGAGGAGGAGGAAATGGGGTATGAAGAATTTGAAGCCCAAGAGGAAGATGACTTTGAGGACATGGACTTTGAAGACTCCACATACGATATGGGGGAAGATGGTTCGGGGGGGAGAAGGAAGAGGAGGAGGAGGAGAAAATTGAGCCTTCCGAGGAGAAGTTTGAGGTTGAAAATATTTAGGATGTTGGTGAATTGGGATAGGATGTTGGGAATCAGGGTGGGGAGAAAAATGATGAGGAGCTAAGTATTGATTTTTTAAAGAGTAGGCTAAAAAATTTGTAGGTACAGTTTGAAGATATGGAGAAGGTGTTAGTTACTCCCATGAGGGTAACTAACAGATTGATGATAAGGGCAATGTTAGGCGTAGCCTCCGGGGAAACAAAGATTACCAAGAAATTAAAGAAATAGGGGAAACTGGATACCCTGAAGATGTTGGATGACATAGAGGGACCTGATTGGTGTGAAAATATTGTTCTCATGGGAGAGTATGGGGACCTGTTGAAGAAATTCAGTTAATGGCTTGTTGTTGCTTCTCTATTATTTTTTGATATTTTTTTTTCCTTCTATTTTACCATCTTGGACTGTTGTTTTTTGATCTCTATGTTATGGTGGAATACCACCTAGGACCCTGTCGATTTAATTAATGGCTTACATAAAACTAGGTATACTAGTAATAGTTTACTATTTTTTATTAGTACTGGTTGGACAATGGTTACTATTTTAAATGTTGTCTTGCATGCTAATATTGATGTTTTTTTTGGTTCAATGGTGGTGTTGTTTCCCACCTCACTCTAGTTCTTTTTTTTTGCTATTGTAACCATGGGATCAAGGCCCTTCCCTACTTATCTAATCAAAAACATATACATTTGGAGACAAATGATTGTGAATTTGTCATATTATGTTTATATATTTTGAATTTGTATTGATGTAAAAATTTACAATTTCCTTTGTATTTTTTCCTTGGAAGACCTAGACTAGACAAATACAGACCTAAAATAAACTTCTTTTTCTTACAAAAATCCAAGATCCTTGCAAAATGGCTCAGAATTCCCTTTTATAGAAACAAGGGAGCAACAAGCTTAAAGCCATAGATAAATGTCACATTTTCATTTGGAAATATTGTCCTAAGGATCATAAACAAACTACTATAACTGCTTTGTAGAAGACAAAAAACGTACCACTAGAAGGAAAAATAGTTTGTAGAAGTTGTTGAAAAAGATACTTCTAACTTGGCAATAATGAAGCAAAATGGGAATGGTAAAATTCAATGGAAAAAAGTGATATTTTTTTATTTAAATATTAACAAAGGTTGTAAATTGTTCTAGTACTGGCTAACAAATGAAATAATGTGGCACATCTAGAAAGCAAGAAATAAAAACAAATTCAAGGTGGCAAAGAGTGAGCTTACTGAGTTTCATAAAAAACTCACATTCCTTAATGTTGCTATCCAGGTTTTAGTGCATATTGAAATTTCTTTGGTCAAATTCTTGTGCCTTATAAGAGAAGGGATGGTGACCATCAATAGGGAGGAGGTGAGGTGTGGCCAAGCACACCACCTAAATGGTGATGAAGTTGAACTGTTTTGTAGTGCCCTAGATGAACTTCAGAGGGAGTTTAATGAAGTGACCAACCAAGATAGAGCTCGAGAATCCATTCCACCAAGAGGGGAGGCAACAAATGATCCAGGGTCGGATGCACTCACCCATGATATCCCACAGGGGGACAAGATGGCAGCCGCTTTTGCTAAAGAAGTTATATCAAATGTGTTTTTACAAGAAGAGGAAGATGGGTAAGGAGGGGAAGTAAACAATAGTAGGTTTGAATAGGAAATTTAATCTCTTTTGTTAAACCATGCATATGTACAAAATTATATAATGATTATTTTGAAATTACAATGCAAAATGTATCTATGGAGTAAATGTATCTAGCAAGAATTTAAGAATTTTTTAACAAGCTATAAGCATAGCCCTCAATGGAGGATATATGTAATCAGAAGGATCATGTAATCAATAGTAACATGTAATCAACATGTAATGATGTTTAAACTATACTTAATTTAAAAAAATTACAATTTCCTTTGCATTTCTTCCCTAGAAGACCTAGACTAGACAAATACAGACCTAAAATAAACTTCTTTTGCTTACAAAAATCCAAGATCCTTACAAAATGGCTTGGAATTCCCTTTTATAGAAACAAGGGAGAAAAAAGCTTAAATTCATAGATAAATGTCACATTTTCATTTGGAAATATTTTCCTAAGGATCATAACCAAACTACTAAAGCTGCTTTGTAGAAGACAAAAAGCGTACCACTAGAAGGAAAAATAGTTTGTAGAAGTTGTTGAAAAAGATACTTCTGACTTGGCAATGATGAAACAAAATGGGAAAGTGCATAATCATTTTTTTGTACTTCATATCCCATGCTTGTAGAGATGCCTTCTTAGAACCTATTGGAGACTATGGTGACAACACCACAAAAAACAAAAAGAGCCAAAATTACAAAATTGTCTAAGGGATAGTTGGATATTTAAAATTCCATGTCATTAGCTAAATTTAATATTGCATTAGGAACTTAATGACATGATATAATTGAATTCATTATAATTTATTATATTTTCATCCCATCTCACATAAATTATTTATGAGGTTCATTTAAATGAAAGTTATTTATCAATATTATAATTATACTCAAGATACTTTGCATCCAAGAGTGATCTAGTCTCTTTGCAAAAAGTATCTAAACCTTGCTCTAAGGAGACCAATTTGTCTATAGTGGAATTAAGTAAATATATGTCCACATCATCACTAGCACAAATGAAGGTTGCAAGGGTAGGGACCATTTTGTTGAAGCCTACCCTCCACTAGTTTAAAGATGTTAAAGTTGGGAAAATCAACTCCACAGCTTCCAAGAATCACCTGCAATCAAACTCCTATCACAAAAAAAGAGAGAATAGCAAAGTTATGGAGGCCAAGAGCTATTAATCCAAAAAAGTATGAATCATCATGAATGTGAATCTTAATTATTATAGAAAAGAGAAACCTTATAAAAGGATAATTAACCTAGAAACCCTAAGTGAGGATAAAATAAGATCATGAGATGAATCCTCATCCTATGACATGATACATGTAAAAATAACATGACCTAAGTAAGCTTAATTAATTAAAGGAAAAGGTACCTAATAATTAATTAATTAATTAGGAAATACCTTTCACTCTAACACCCCCCTTAAGTGAAAATTAGGGAGAAGCTCAGAACTCTAAATATGAATGCATGATGGGTCCCTACAAACAAGGCCTAGTGAGGTACCCCATGTACAAACAAAAGATCTCTCAAAACCAGAGAAAAAGAAAAAAACCCAATTGGAGAAAAATCCTCTCCAAAAGAGAGAAATACAAGTGAAGGACTAAAGAATCCTCCAAAACAATGTGAAGGACTCGAAAGCCTCCAAAACAATGTCCCAACAAGAATAGGAACAAAAGATGAACATGAAGAAAACTATTGAAGCATGAAGAAGTTGCAAAAATTGTTGAAGAATGACTGCTATAATGCTAAAAGAAGAACCTCATCTAAAAAAAATGATGATCAAGATCAAGAAGACAAGAATCTGCATGAGTGCCCCAAACAACACTACTCGAATCAGATAGGAAACAAATGAAAAACATCTAGAACTCAAATTTATAGATGGAAAAAGTACCAAAAGTTTGAAGAACACTGATCAAATGAAGATGGAAGGTCACCTCCAAAAAATAGGAATGCAAGAGTGTCCATATGGTAAATGCTCCATCTCACCAAAATGCATGGGTAGCCAGCCACCGATGTACACTACATCTGCCTAGTACATAGGAACAAATACTAGATACATAACTCACTCCAACACGAAACAAAGGAAGCATTAGCACCAATAGTAGAAACCCACCCATAATGCTAACAAGGGAGAGCGAAGACACATCCACTAAAATTGAATTCAAAAAATAAGTGCATGAAGGAGAATCAAGAACATCTGAACATGCAATTGAAAGTACCAACAACTGAAAAAAGGTGTGCAAGAAAAAGGCACACACACATGACGAAATAATCATTGTGATTCATTATTGTCATGGAAGAGACACTCTCTTAACAAAGGTGTGATAGAAAATAAAGGAAAACATCAACCCCCCATGGCACTTTATATCATAGTGCAAGTATAATAAGACACAAAATGATGTACAAGATCCCAATAATTCATGTACAATACTGAGGAACTCTATTTCAGTGTGTTTAAATAATGAAAAGTGCTTACAATGGAAGCTCACAATATCCAAAAAAAGGCCACATGTTAAAAATACAATTCTCTAATATAAAATGAGGAAATTGATAGCACCATGATGAAGTACACAAAAAACATGCACTAAATAAAAAAAATGACACCCAAAAAAGAGTTTGGATGTAGAAGATATGACCTTTCAAAGTCTCCAAAATGAGAACTACACAACAACACTGAGAAAACTTATTTTTGGAAAAAAATAGAAGCTAAAATTGAAAACCACCTGAAACCTTTGTGAAGAGCACAAAATTTTACCCCATTTCAAAAAAATTGCACTAAAAAAGACCACCATATGGTCGACATATGGCCTTTGGAAGATAGAGTGCAAAATTGAAAAGCCCAATGGAGAGGGGTTGGGCTAGGAAAAAAAGGAACCTTCACAAAATTCAGTAAAAATATTTGGAGATCCTTTAATGGGTTGTCACCCTATTAATGGGTGGTGGTACTATTAAAGGTACCAGACCCATTAATATGGGCGGGGTCAAGTGTACTGCACCTGCAGTTGCAAGTACCTTCGGTACCCCAATTTTAATTTTAATTTTTTTCAAAAACTTTTAAAAAATTTAATAACAATTTCTTTAAGAAAAATTAAAAAATATATTTTCTACGAACTATACCTACATCAGAGAGGTCATACGACTTCTCTTGCAGAAAATTTTTTCCTCGAATGTTCTCGACATCGATTTCAATGACTTGACATGTGATCTTAAAGCTTTTGGGCCTTCTAAGCATGATGGAAATGTCCATTTTGGCTCAAAATGCTTCAAAAGTGTAGCTACCCTCTGGATTTGGAAAAAAAATTGCTTCAAACCCTTGTAGATCTAACCTCTGGAGTCCAAATCAGGCCAAACAAAATGGAGATCTGACTTTCTTGACAGCTATGAATCTAATGGAAAACTCTATTTTGGTCTCTAGGATGCACTGAATGATAGATTAAGACACAAAATATCTCAAAAAAAGGAGAGGGGATTACAAGTTTGAAGCTCTAATACCATGTTGAAGTTGAGAAAAATCAACTCCATAGCTCCCAAGGATCACTTGTAACCAAACACCTATCATAGAAAGAGAGAATAGCAAAGCTATGGATAACAAGAGCTATTGATCCAAAAAAATATGAATCATTATGAATGTGCATCTTAATGATTATACAAAAGAGAATCCTTATAAAAGGATAATTAACCTAGAAACCATAGGTGAGGATAAAAATAAGATCATGACATGTGTTCTTATCCTATGACATGAGACATAAAAAGAACATGACCTAAGTAAGCTTAGGTAATTAGAGGAAAAGGGGCCTAAAAATTAAATAAATAATTAATTAGGAAAACCTTTTACTCTAACAAAATATTTGAGCCCTCCATTTTCATCAAGGATGTTAACCATGAATTTCATTTTTATGCATTCAAAATACTTGAATTTAGTCTTTATTTGTTGTACCAATTTTTTCATGTATATCTACATTTCCCTTACCAATTTGGCCATATCCCATGTAGCCATAATGCTATAAGGTATATCATTTTCAAATCTTTCTCCCTTGTATATGCCCTACGAACTGGAAATCTTGTTTTATTCATAATCTACCCTATCTTATCTTAATCTTGTGTAATTTTAGCATAATCATCCTTAAGATTTGAATAGGTTGAGTGTGAATACTATAATTTCCCAAGGATTTTTGACACTTTATACTTAATTACATCCTCCACTATACTATTCTCTTTTTTGTTCCCCCTTAGATTTTTTCATTTGCTCTTCTAACTTCTCTACTTTTGAAGTCAAAAATTCCTTTTCTTTCATTAGAGTACTTGAGAAGCTTGAGGTAGGAACACTTATTACTTCAACCCTATTGGTGGTGATGATTTTTATGGCTCTTGAATTTTCAACTTATTATATTCTCCATTAAGCTTAACATGATCTTTCAATAATTGATCATATTCTTCATGTAGTTTTTTGGTTGTTGCTTCACTAAACATAGTTTTATGAACTACTAATGAAGTTGCTTGGGAGCTATGGTATCTGATATTATTTTAAAAATCCTACTCCTCTATTGGACTAATTGTTGGCATCTCCCTTTGGATTTAGGACATGGAATAACCGCCTCCTGTGGATCTGCTTATCTCCGGTGTTTGTATTAGACACTAACAGGTCAATCTTTTGGCGCAACGACAAATGTGTTCCAAAAAATAGTATCATAGTTGGGTCACAGGTTCGAATCCCCTCAGGTGATGCTAAGAGGGGATAGTTGGATTAATCACCAACATCTCCCTTCAGATTCAGGACATGGACTAACCACCTCTCATGGATTTTCTTATCTTTGGCATTTGTATATGGTGTTAATAGGTCGATCTTTTGGTGCAACAGTAAACATGTTCCAACATCCCCTTCATCTTGCATAATATTTTTCACCTAGGGCTTGTCAATATTAGGATCTTAGGAGCCAAAGCCCAAATAGCCAAGGTTTCCCATTTGGGATTAAAACCTGATTCAAGGTATGCTTTCTTTGCTTGCTCATTAGAGGAAAATATCTCTTCATTTTATCTTTGAATGGTACCCAAATTTATTGTAGATGAAATATTTCATTCTGGTAGTGCAACAACATTCCACTCTTTCTTACCAACCTCCTCCTTTCCTCTGGTATTATGTTTTTTTGCATCAAAGTCAATTTCCTTCAACACCCTTTGTGTAAACTCCTCATACTTGGAGGGGTGGACTTCACCTTTAGCTATATGTAAGTTTTTCATGGAATTCCTCTCTTCATATTCTAATTATAAAGTCTTTGAACTCTTTAGACTTAAAAAATTCATCACCAGAGATGAATTGAGTACATGCACGGTCCCTCATGTCACGACCTCATCCTTTCCACTTCCTACATTTATGCCCATCTGGTCGTGTACCATTCCAACTACATTTACCCTTGGAGGAGAAGGCATTGCTCTACTCACCTCTTCTTTAGTAAATTCTACCTCCTCTACTTCATCAACACCTAGAGGATAATCAACCAAGAATGGTTGATCAAGCCTCCTTTTCCTTTAGGGTTTCTCTTAGGAAGCAATAGCAACAATAGGGGTTCTTGAGGAGGTGTAGCTATTATAGGTTGTTGTTCTTGATGGGAAGGTTCCTTCATTAATGATTCATTTCCTCTTCTTGCATACCCATACACAAATGGATCAACCTATGGTTGGTATGAGGGTCTTTCCTCAACCATTGAGGCTTTCCCAACCATCTTGTCAACATTATCTAGTACCTTTTGGATCTTCCCATGATTTTTTGGGCTTTTTCCTCTCTCCTTTATTCTTCCCCTATTATTTACTGTTAAAGTATTACCCAATGTTGAACTCTCACATGTGCTTTTTCGTTGCATTTCCTCGCTAAGGATAACACCAACAACAACATCAAATTTTAATGTATTTGAACTAGAGACAAAGTCACTAGCCATTACCAAGCTATTTTATCTTTTTGGGAAAGAACATAAAACCAAGAGAGCCCTCACCTCTTCATCAAAATTCACTTTTATAGAAGTTAACTGACTGGTAATCATATTAAACTCATTTAAATGATCTATCACAGATCCACCTTCAATCATTTTTCAGATTAAACAAACGCTTCATGAGAAATACCTTATTTGAGGCTAAGGGTTTTTCATACAATTTAGCCAAAGCTTCCATCAGATCCTTTGTTGTCTTTTATTTTGTTATATTGAACACCACAGATGGTTCCAAACACAACCGAATGGTTCCCAGTTCCTTTCTATACAAAATCTCTCATTCTTCATTGAACATTATAGCATATTTCTTTGCTTTTCCTTGCAATGGTCAATGCCATAGATCCTTTTGATACAAGTAATCTTTCATCTACATCTTCCATAATTGATAATTTTGGATATTGAACTTCTCAATCTTTAATTTTCCTTCTTTCATTGCTCCCACTCAAATCTAGAGGTTTCCTACCAGTCAACCGAAATACATGTGGCTCTAATACTAGTTGTTAGGGTTCAGACAGATAGAAGCAATAAACATTAACAATTATATGTAGATTAAATAACCCAGAAATAACAATGAAAAATAACGCAAAAGAGATCAATACATGATTTTAACGTGGTTCACCCAATATGGGCTACATCCATAGAAACTCAGCCACCCAATGATTATATTATCTAGTGCAAAACATATTACAATCTTGTGAATTCCATACCACAACGTACATCCCAACCACTTATAACAAGCTTTTTAGAAGCTTCTAGAATTAGGGTTTTACAGTCATTTTTTTCATTTGATGTGTGTATAGTATTTGCATGATCAGTTGCAACATACCAACAACCCCTCAGCAAAATATGGTAGTGGAAAGGAAGAATAAGACAGTGCAAGAGATGGCTAGAACCATGTTAAAAGATGTTGATCTTCCTGATATATATTAGAAGGAAGCAGTTCACATTGTTATCTATTTGCTTAACAGAGTGCAGTTGAGGATCAATAGCGCTAAGATTCCTTATGAGCTATGGTATGGAATCCCTCCCACTATTAAATACTTCAAAAAAATTGGTATCAGATGTTATATCAAAAGAGATGAAGTGGGCCTTGGAAAGTTTGACTCAAGGTGTGATGAAGAAATCTTTCTTGGTTACTCAACCAAGAGTAAGGCTTATAGATGCTACAACAAGAGATTGGGTAAGATTATTGAAAGAATAAATGTTAAGGTAGATGAAGACTTGTATAAGATCTCACAAGAACAAGAGGTTTGTTGATCTGAATACCTCTTTGGATTGAAGAAGAAGAAGAATTAGAGAAATAAGAGAAGGAACCAAAACTAGTGAAGGCTCCCAAGACCGAGCAATAAAGTATGTGTAGAGGAACCATTCATTAGATCATATCATTAGAGACAAGAATGAAGGTGTGTTGACCAAGAGAAGGCTTGCAAGAGCAAGTGATCAAGTAAATTTGTCTTTATTGTCAAAGGTAGATCCCAAGAACTTTGTTGATGCTAGCAAAGATGATGGTTGGATAAAGGAAATGGAAGAAGAACTAGATCAAAAAGAGAAGAATTAGACTTAGAAATTGATTCCCAGACCTATTGATAAAATTGTGATAGGAACAAAATGGGTGTTCTAAAACAAGCTTAATGAAGATGGTGAAGTGAGAAATAAGGCTAGATTGGTTTCTAAAGGTTATTCACAAGTTAAGGGTATTGATTTTGAGGAGAATTTTGATCTGGTAGCCAAAATGGAGGCAATAAGGATGTTTCTTGCTTTTTCTACTCATAAGAACTTCAAAGTCTATCAGATGGATGCCAAGTCTTCCTTCTTGAATGGTGATCTAGAGGAAGAGGTATATATTGAGCAATTGGATGGTTTCCAGTTATCAGAAGATTCAAATATGCTGTGTAGACTCAAGAAAGCTTTGTATGGTCTCAAACAAGCTCCTAGAGCTTGGTATGCTCAATTGGATAAGTATTTACTTCAGCAAGGTTTCAAGTAAGGTACTGCAGATAGTAATCTTTAAATTAAGGTTCAAGAAGACAAGTTATTGATTGTGGTTGTATATGTTGATGACATCATCTTTGGTGGAGATGGTGATATGTGTAAGAAGTTTGTAGAAGCTCAAAGCAAAAAGAATTTGAGATGTCCATGATTAGTGAGTTGTCTTTCTTCCTTGGGCTTCAAATTGTTTAGCAAGATGGTGGTATCTTTATTTCCCAGGTTGAGTATGTAAAGGAGATGTTGAAGAAGTTTGGCATGGAGGATTCAAAACCTATAGGTACTCCTATGGTGACTAGTTGTAACTTGAGAAAATTTGATGAGTCTCAAAGTTGATCAGACTCTGTATAGGTCTATGATTGGAGGTTTATTGTACTTGACTGCTTCTAGACCTAACATCATGCATGCAGTATGTTTGGTTACCAAATTTAAGTCAATCCTAAGTAAACCCATGAGAAGGTAGTACAAAGAATATTCAAATATTTCAAGGGAACTCTGAATTATGGGTTATGGTATAAAAAGGATAATATTTTTTCTCTAAATGCTTATACTGATGCTAATTGGGAAAGATGTGTGGATGAATGGAGAAGTACAAGTGGTAGTGCATTTTCTTGGGATAAAAATTGGTCTCTTGGTTCAATAAGAAGTAGGACTCAGTGTCCTTATCTACAATGGAAGCTAAATATATATTGTTACAACATCTTGTTGCACCCAAGTGCTTTTAGATGAAGTAGACTCTGAAAGATGTGAAGTTGGTGTATGATGAACCCATTCCTATATTGTGTGATAACACCAATACAATTAATATTTCTAAGAATTTTGTAATGCATTCAAAAACTAAACACATTTCTATTTGGTGTCACTTTTTGAGAGAGAAGGTTGCAAAGCATGAAGTCAAATTGGAGTATGTTCCTACCAAGGATCAAATTATAGACATTTTTTCTAAGGAAATTTCAAAGGATGCTTTTGAGTATCTACAGTAGAAGTTAGGGGTAATTGCCCCTCCTTTTTCTAACTAGATGCATAATTGGTGCATCTTTCTAGGGGGAGTAATTCAAGACATATCCTTATACCTAGACTGATGGTGGTTTCCTCTTAGGGATAGTCAGTAATGGTTGTTACTGACAGGGGAAGCCTATTAGTTGTTTCAAGAAGGAGTGTATGTATATCAAATAGGGAGAAACTTGAAGAGGAGAAAGAATGTGCTCCTTAGGGGGAGCTGGTATGATTACTCGTACGAGAAGTGTTGTTGGTCAAAGGGGGAGAATGTGTTGTTTCAATTGAAGATTTTTGGCTCTTTGTCCTTGAAGTTAGATAATATGTGTTGTTTTATGGAGGTGTGTTTTTTCCTTTGTCCTTGATGTTAAAGGGTTGAGAGAGTGAGAAAGTGTGTGTTTCCATTAATGCCAAAGAGAGAGATTGTTGGCAGTGGTTGTCATTGATATCAACATTGATTACGGGTTGTCATTGATGTCAACACCTAAGGAGAAAGTTGCATTTTTATTGACATTGGTTGTCATTATTGGGGTCATTATTATTGTTTGATGGTGTGTTGTTGAAGTTCATAGTTGGATATCATGCTCTTTTTGATGTCATGTAAAGAAGTATTGGGTATGGTTGTTGTCAACAAAGTTATTTTCTTGATGATATATTAAGATGAGTATTAGAAGTGTTGTTGATGATCTACAGTATATTGTATGCTCTCTCGTGATTTGCTTGATGAAGCATGTGTTGTTGAAAGAAAGTTCTAGCCTCCGCAAGTTGTTGAAAGGTTCTATTCTTGGAATTTGTTGAGAAGACTATTTTGGAGAATGCTCCACATTCCTCTGTTATTGTAGCTATAGTCTTCTAGTTTGGGATCTGATGTTTATGCTCTATGGATATTGCACTCCTATATTTTTAGGTCACTAGTGTTGTTGAGGAGGTCTTTGTTAGTTGTAGTAGGTTGGTAGTGTTGTTGGTTGTCTGGATTGGTCTGGAAAATGCTTTTCATTTCCCTACATTGATGTTTCTTCTCCTACAATTGGTCAATGTGCTCTTAGTATCTATGCAATGTCTCAGTTCAAATATTATGTCTTGAAGTGGTCAAAAAGTTTATTTGTCAACGTTCCATCTCATGGTTATGTATATTATGCTTCCAGGATGAAGTGTTTTGTACATGTTTAGGTTGTGGTAGTTGTTGGTCACATGACTATGTGAAAGAAGTTTCTAGATATGTTGTTGGATGTTCAAGGAATATATATTGGTGATCCGCACAATAGTGGTTGATTTATTTTGGTGTTGCATTGTGTTTGAGTTGGTCTTCTGGGTAATTTATGGATATCAGGTCAATAGGGCTTGTCATATTGCTTGTGCTTTATGTTTGAGGGTTTGTGCCAGCATATAAAGTTGTTTTAAGATGGATTTTGGTCCTAACCTATCTTGGTTAGAACTGCATTGAGTAAATTTGATTGAAGTTATGTTTTTGGTCCGACCTGTTATGTGCTTCACGTTTCATCTACACGTTTCCTTGTTGTTGAATTGAGTTGATGTGTGACAACATGTGAACTATTTGGGATCACATTGGAAGATATAATAAGTTTTTTGTGTCCTCTCTATCCCCTGGATAGGAATGCATTGATGTTTTGTGGATGACTTGTTGAAATCATTGTTTATCTTTCTTTTTGTTGACCTAATTGATGTTTTGAGGTCTTGCGGTGGATATAAATGGAAGAAAATTTCAGATGAAAGAGGTGAGAAAGTGTGGAAGTGTGAGTGTGTGTAATGTAATTGAATATCTCACATAAGGAAGTGTGAAAGTGTGCGAAAGAAGGATCAAATGCACTTCAATGCCTCAATCAGTAGAGTGAATTGTTGACAAATATTATAATTTTTTATAATCTTTAATATCCTTATCTAAGATAGTGAATCTCATTAGGTCCTTATATCTTTCCCCTGGAGTTGTAAGTGCTTCAATTTTGTAAGGCCTTTGTATCTTTCCCTAAGTTAGTGCACCTTAGTTTGCAAGTCTTTTGGCAGTGAACTTCCATATTGTGAGTTAACTCTCACCATGGTTTTTCCCTCATTGAGTTTTCCATGTAAATATAGTGTCACCTTGTGGATGTTTTTTTCTTTTTTAATTTGCATTTTTTTTTTATCTAGTTAAGGATAGAATTGTTGTATCTTTCATTTTTTAGGATTGTTGATCTTGTTAAGGGGATAAAACTATTATATATTTCATTTTTATTGATCTATTTAAAGGTTTTGGTTTGAATTTTGATCTGCGCTAAAGAGTTTAAGTTCTAAAGAGGTTTTTTGTTGATATTGATTTACCCCCCCTCTCAATATCTCATGTGTTCAATAGACATAAGGTAGGAGTTGTATGAATGTTATCAAATTGCTCCATTTAGCAACATCCAAACCCACATTAGCAATTGCATATACAATATTATTCCCTTCACTATATATTTGACTCAAATGATAGTCTTTTCAAAGTTATTTAAACACCAACTCACTTTGTTTACATATTATTTTAATCTCTCGTAAGACTCGACTTCTTATTTAATTAATTTGATGATAAACTTTTAATATCCTTCATACTATGCAACACTTGGATTTTATTGAGCAAAGCTCTTTTAATGCCCCACCACACAACTATGACTTCTACTTAATTATTTATTTTCCTACCATTTGAAGAAGCATAACATTCAACAAGATCTCCATTTTTATTTATTAATATATCTTTAGTAACAACTTGACTTGGGTTACCCTATAAGGCTTCATCAAAATTTAGTTTGATCCATCCTTTTTTAGGGTGTTTCCAAAAAGTATTTTTCCTAATTAGGAAAGACTAGTTGAAACTATTGGAGAAGTATATGTCCATATTATAAATTTTAAGAACCATTCTTTCTTGATTTGAAGGGGAGCCCTTAGCACTTCTTATGTTAGAATTGTTACTGTTTTCTAAAATTACACCACTTATAGAGTATCTTAGTTGCTAGAGATTTTTTCCTCTAGCTCTGAAGGTACAATTATTTATCTCCTTCTAAATTATCTGTCACATGTGGAAGAATTTGGCTCCATATTTCTAATAATTTTGATTTCGTATAAGGAGAGGTCCAACCCAAGATGTAGTCTATCATATATTTTGGCAGGCCTATTGAACTTTCATTATTTTACAATATTTTTCCCAAATAACCCTTGAGTAGGAGTAGTAGAAAAATAGATGGTTGATATATTCTTCTTGGGCTTCACATGATATGCATCTATTGGGGAAATTAAATCCCCTTTTTGATTGGTTATCTTGAATTATATATTTTTTAAGAAGAGAATACCTAGTTGAAGTTGTATACTCACTTTTTGGGTGAAGAGACCAAATAGTTTTTTCCTTATTGGATTCATTTAGAGGGATATAAATTTGGAGCTCTCTCTACAATTTCTCAACATTTCTATAAAGACCATGATTCATGGCTATGCAATTTTGAAAAAATACATCCTCTATTGTTTCAAGCTTATTGAGAATCATATCCCCTAAAAAACTAACCAAAGATGTTGGATAGATAGTTTTTTAAAGTTTAGAGGTTTATATTAGAGGATAGAGGGTCTCCCTTTTTCCAAACATCATCCCAATCTCCCTACCCATTTTATATTTTAATTTTTTTTTTCTAAGAGGCCTCTAGCTTTTAGAATATTGTTTCATATTAGTGATCCTTTAGGAATACTAGAGGTTTTCAAAAAGTCTCTTTATTGTAGGTACTTGGCCTTCATTATGGTGCACTTGTGCTTTTTCTCTTTTAACATTTCCCATCCCATTTTATTCATTAGGGATTTATTAACTAGATGTATCTTTCTCAAACCTAGACCTCCTTTCCTTTTTTATTGGAAAACTATATCCCAATGGAAATGAGCTATTATTTTTATCTTCCATTCCTATCCACAAGAACTTGCTTTGGATTTTATATATAACAAGAACAAGAAAAAGGTATAACAAGAGAAAGAATAAGAAAAATACCAAGAAAAAGAGAAAGAACAAGAACAAGAAGCATCAAAAGAAGAAGCTAAATAAATAAATAAGATGAAGAAGAAGAAAAAGAAAAAGAAAAAGTTAGCATTGAGGACAATTCTTTTATAAAGAGGGGGGAAATGTTATTCTCATAACCCTATAGTGTGTATTATGTTATGAGTAGTCAACTTGTGGCTACCTTAGCTCTTAAGTAAGTTACATAATCATTTTTATAATCATATATGTATTTAGCTCATCCTAGGAGTTATACTTAATTATCTAAGTCGGTCTAGGTGGTATCCAAGGCATAAGTATGGTATATATAGGCAGTCTAGGCTATTTATTATTATCATATTGAGTATTACATTCTTATTGAAGAATATTGGAGGTATCCCCATCAAAGTGGATTAGCAGGTTTCCCCTCAAAGTGTCATATTATTATTAAGTATTTACAAAATATTTATATCACATTCTTTTATGGTACAAGTTATCTCATAACATCTACTAATGTTGATGAGCCTAGAATTTTGGAGGAAATGAATGTGAATGAGAGTGAGTCCTAAATTATGGTCATGAATGAGGAGATTATAGTGTTGAAGAAGAACATCACATAGGACTTGTTTTGGTCACCTAATGGGTTGAAGTTGTTGGATGAAAATAGGTTTTCAAGTAGAAATTTAATTTTGAGGACAAAGTAGACAAATACAAAGCAAGGTTGGATCTTGAGGGTCATTCTAGTTAGAGGGAACATATTTTGGTGTTATATTTTCTCCAATTATAAAGCTTACTCCTATTATATTTGTTGGAACACACAATATAATGAGAGGGGGGGTGAATCAGTAGATCTTAATATTTTAACCCTTAAACTCTTTTGTGCAAACTAACTTCTTAAACTCTTAGTATGCAAATTAAAACATCTGATACAAAAATATAACCAAGCACACAACACATCACATAACACATGATATATGTGGAAAACCCAAGATGGGAAAAACCATGGTGACAAAGGTTGCTTGAGTCTACTGTTCAAATCTAGTGTCACAAAGAAATATTTTGTTACAATGTTTAAGGGCATCAACCCTAAGGAGACACCAATCCCCTGATTTAGGAGCACCAACTCCAAGAATTCACCAACTCCCTAATTTAGGAGCACCAACTCCAAGGAAGCACCAACTCCCTACACTGAGCACCAACTCAATTATCTAATGGCACCAACCAATCAAATTTATAATAACAGTATTGTAATTTGTTTTATTGAACACAATTCTATGTTGCAACTAAATTTGTAACTACACAACTATATGTTGAATTCACTGCAACTTACTCTCTACTGCTGATGTTGCAATCTCAGCAACACATCCCCTCTGCTCTACACTCTCCTTCTCCTCTGCATTTAGAATATTCACTATTCTACCTTGTTGCATTGCACCTCTCTATTTGCTTTGTTATGCACTTAGAGCATTCTTTGTTCTACTCTCTAAATATCAACCCAGATCTAAATTTCTAATTTTTGTTTGGGTTCTACTCATTCATAATCAGTGTGTTCTCTTCTACTACATTGCAGTCTCTTTTTTCTTCTTCTTCTTCTACAGATTCAACACTCAAAAAATTACTTGATTTTCTTCTTTTTGCTTGACTCCACTGATCTCAAATTCCTACCTCGAGATGTGTACCAACAGTACTGATCATCTAGAATCCCCTATTAGGGTTTTCACACTTGCTATCTTCTCCAACAAGCTTCTTGTTCATCTCGATCCTTGCACCATAGTCAATCTCATATGGAACCATCTATTAGGGTCTACAGGATGTCTTCCTCACGCCATACCTTTGCATCAAGCCTCACAACACTTAATTATGTTACAGTGCATTTTCTAAATGTGGCTCTATCAAAATCCCTAAGGTCAGATGTTTATTTAATATATTCTTTTGTTCATTCGATTTGATCTTGATCTCCATCTCCTTGCAAGTTGTGGCATCACTTTTCCGATCAAATATTCACCAACATTGGTCATAGGTATAGATGGACCAATTAATCCTTTCCACTATGTTGGTTATGAATTGAAACCCTTGTTTACACGAACAAATAGTTGTTTGTGATCTTCATCTTTGAATCTGGGCCGTCGATCTCTTATCTTTGTGCCATGATCTTCTAGTTCTTTGTTGATCTCAGCAACTTTAAAATGCAGTTGTTAGATTGTCTACTTTAAATGTGTGTCATTGATCTTTACTAACTAGCGATCATTGTTAGATCTTTTCCTTTTGATCTCCATTGTTGATCTCCTACATACACTGCTTGTCATGGATGGGGTCCACCAAGACATGCATCCAAATCCCGCTATCCCATGAGCTCTGACAATGGGCCCACTAATTCTTAATGGGCTAGCAGGCTTTCGTCATTTGTCATCCACATCATCGCTACTCAATTCACAACAACGATGTGAATTGGTCTATTGCTCAATCATCCTTCACCATCTAGACATGCTGACATCTTACACTGCTAGCTCATGTTGAATGTGTGGTCCCCACTGGTCACATGTCATCCTTGTTAGCACTATGTAGCAAACAACACCTATGTGACATGACATGCCGGTCAATCACATTCCACCACTTGTCCTCACACGTCATCATCCATCATCGTCACCTCCTAATTGGTTCCCACTAGACACATCCATAGTCATCATTTGTCTTTCGTTGTAATGAAGGGACCAATATTTTTGGTCCTACCAATATTTATCTTTCTCCCTAATATGGGTTAACGCCACCTGTTCACATGTCATCACCTTCCTTTTTCACATTTCACTTAGTCTAGTCCCACCAAACTCTACAACAAGCACCATCTAATCACCATTGATCAATCTTCATTGTTCCCCACTATACTACTAGTTGAAAGCATGGGCCCACAAAACCATAGCAGGTTGGCAAGCTAATGTCACTTGCCAATCTCTTACATCATATTCTACTAGCTTCATATGCCACCTTTGTAGGTCCCACCATTCATACATCATGCACCATTTGATCAATGTCATTTAATGTCTACCGTTACCCACTATTCGGGCATGGGACTTATCTGGGACCCACCAAAAACTTAGTAGGCTGGCGGGCACTGTCCAATCTCCAAGGCTTGATCTCCACCGTTGATCAAGCTTCATCACTATGTCGAAGGGACTCTAAATCATCTCTTCTTGATATGGTGAAGTCTCCTTGATCTAGGGACAAATAATTGTCACTCAACTTAGGAAACATTGTAGTTACTAAATACTTGTTGGGTCGGTAAATGCTAGGTGAAGGGGGGCAGTCAACCTATGTCTACAATGGCTTAAGTCACAACTTAAGCAACTGGAAACCTGCAATAACAAGTCAACAATGAAATAGAAAGCCTATTTGAGCACCATGACTGGTATCCTAGGGTTTAACCAGTAAACCCTAATTCTTTCTAAGAGCAGACTTAAATCAGTTCTGAACATTCAACACATCAACTGAACCTGTAAATTATATATCTAGAATGCACTCAAAAAGCCCACATCGAATCTACTGCATGTTTTCACCTATGTCTTTTGGAAGAACCCTCTACAATAATATGTCAACATTTCATGACATTGTTGTAATATTTAAGAAACTTTGCAAAAAAATTTAGATACATGCTCCTTTCTTCATCATTCTACACCAACTCTTCTAGACATTGATCCTCTAGTCTTCATGACATCCAAGCACACCATTGAACTTCATTTTGACATCATGCCATCAATATCTCCTATAGGATCAATTCCATCTTACCTTTGATCTTCTTTGACATCAATGACACTTTTACATTGATTCCAACATCCTCACTTGTAGGATCAGTTCCATCTCACCTTTGATCCCTCTTTTGACATCAATGGCAACAATATGCCAACAATATTTTTATTATTTGTTGTTTCTATATTTAACTATGAGGTTGAGATAATTGATTTGAAGAAAAATTTATTATATGGAGATTAGAGGAGAAAATCAACATGACGTTATCCAAGTAGTGGGAGCCTTGAGCTAGTTTATGTCAAATAATAGGGTATTTAGATATCTAAGTGGAACTTTAGAGTGTTTTATCTACTACTAGGGATGTATTTTAGGAAACCTATAGCAATGTTGGAGATACCTAAAATCATGCCTTGGTCACCTACAAAATTCCATTTGGAGTGTTGGTGACATAATAATTTCATGGATTATCTAAGAATTGTCTATAGTAGTTTTATTGATACTTGTAGCACCATGTTTTTCATCTAGAGCACACCTACAAAAATATTATATGGGATAACTGTAGGAGTCATTATATATGCATGGGTTTGTAGATTTAGATTGGGAAATTTATGTGAACAACAACAACTCTACCAATGATTGGTTTTATCTTATTTGGTGGTGGAATTAGTTTTACAAATGAGACACAATCTATGGTCACTCTTTCCACTCCAAATAAAATATATATGATAGCTACTAATTCTTTTAAGGAGACCATCTAGTTTTAAGTGTAGTGTTATAAGTTGGGATGAGTTAGGAAATTATGTGGATTAACTATGATAGTTAAATTTTTATCAACTTAAAAAATAACCCTAAATTTCTTGCACTAAAAAATTACATTAGTTTGTAGTATCATTTTGTTTGTGACATGGAGGATAGGAGGGTTATTTTGGAAAAGACAAATATTTTGGTGAATGTTACAGATGATTCTATGAAATTTGTTAACATGGAGAAGTTTAGATGGTGTAGAGAGGCTATGGGTATTCCTATCCTTATCAAGTATTTCACTTTTGTTAATTTTCCCTTTTTGTTTAATAAGGTATAGAATAAGAAGTAGAAAATTAGGATTAGGTGTTGTATAACTTGCAATTCCTAATATTGTATTTATTATGTGCCCACATGGAAATTATAATCTTACTTGAGTTGGCACATTATAATATGTGTAATTTGTACTATGACATCATGTAAGAGAATTTATAATATTATAAGCATAAGAGATTATATGATGTGTGTAAGAGCATGTCAGAGGAAGTTTCAAAGTGAACCAAAAAATCATGAATTAATTCATACCAACTTATGACATTTCATAGAGCATGTTTCAAAAATGAAGATTGAGTCCAAAATGGAGTACCTTATTTTTATGAGTGGTTATGAAATGGGGAGTTACATTGTATGTCTAGAATGTTGACCCAACCTACCATAGGCATTGGAGGTGTGCTTGGGATTTGCGCATAGATGTTGTGCCATGGTATTATCACATGGTTTTGGAAACTGCTTATATAATAGATGCTTGGAATGGATATTATATGCACTAGTATTTGTAGAGATTTATACCATAGAATTATTTAGGATATAGTTGGTGATTAGGATTGAAGTGTTAGATGCTCTATGAACTTATAATAACCATGGTGATTTTTTTTATATATTGACTGCTCTTGTGATGCTAGGTTTTTTCCTAAAATATTTTTCCAAGGGTGTCTACTTTGTTATGTAATTTTATCTTGTCTTGCATGTGTTATATTTTGTCAATTTATCTAAAATTGTTAGATAAAATCTACTTAGCTTTTCTCTCCCTTGATACTAAGTAGGAATTTTTTTTATGGTTGGTTTCATTTCATAATATGTGGTGATCATAAATTAAATTTTTAAAAGTTGTGTTGAGCAATGACATATCCATTAAAGGATTTTCCTTACTATTATACTTTCCAAACTAAGTGGCACAAATATAGGATGAAAATTATAAGAATGGATATTAAATTTAAGGGTTGTGATAGAGTTTCATGGTAGCCTCAAATCTAGAAGAATAAAAGGAATGAGAAGAAAGTAGGTGATGCATGGTCACCATGTTATGAACAAGTTTAGTAAGGATTGGATAAAAGGAGGGAGAAAAAATTCCATGGGAAGGGTGAATAGAGGTAGGGAAGTTAGTTTTAAAGGTTGTGGGAGGCATATCGCAATAATGGGAAATCATAGAGTGTGCGGTATGACTAGAGGTGGGAATATAAAAACATTAAGGGTAATGAGGCTAGTGGGGAAAATAGGTTGAGATATAGGATAAGTGAAGTGAAATAGATCAAAAGGTAGAGAAATAATGTAATGATAAATGATATAATAAGTACATGTAACTATAATAGAGGTGTAGAAGGGCTAATGATAAATAACACAATTTGGGTTAAGGAATTGAGATATACATAATATAGATTTTCTAGTAAAAAATAAATTAGGAATATGGATAGTAACATTACACATAAGGATAGAAAATATGGACCAAGAAGAAGAGGGTATTGGAGGGGTATGAGAAGCATGTGTAGAATTCTATGGTCCAACAAAGGAGGAAAGAGAAGTGGAAGAAGCAATGGCTTGGGATAAGTGAATAGAGATAGAAGCATCGGCATGTATAATGTGGCTAATATATTATAGGATAGTCAAGCCCTTAGAGTGGAGAAGAGCATGAAATACAACACATATACAAGGGGGAAGACTTTATGCCATCCTCAATCATTGCTACACAGTCTCTAAGGATCTATAATTGGTTAGTAAGTTTATCAAATTTGGAAAATTTAGATTGGGCTGAAAAGGCCTCATGATCAAAATGGTCCTCCAGAGAAGAGGCCAAGGGATGAGCATTGGTTAAGATGGTAGGAAGAGAAGAAAGATACATAGATAGATCAATGCAATAACTATAATAAAGGAGGAAGGGGTTACAAGAAGAAATATGAGAGATGATGAGCAAGGACCAAAAGAAAGACAAGAAGGAGAGGAAAATTGTGTTTAAATGTTTATAGAAAGCATTGGAAGAAGGAAAGTGTTTAGGGCTAAAAGTTTGTGTTTATGTTTTGGTTAGTGTTTTTGAGGAAGGTGCATGTCTAAGAGGTTGGGATCACAAAATTTTAGTGTATATTTTAAAATTTATGTGTAATTATTTCCTTAAACTAAATAAAAAATTAAAATATTAATCTTTTTAAAGAAAATAACAAATATTAATTTAAACTGCTCTATAGTGTCTAATTCATAAGAAATAATATGTTCATTCCCTAGACAAATAAAAGAGTTGAGTTTTAGATGTACAAAAAATATATGGAAAGGAAATTTGAGAAAACAAATGAAGACATAAGAGAAGTGTCCTTGGTTTCAAGTTTGATGTAGAAGATGAATATTGGGAAAAAAATGTAGGCTATTGAAATGAAGAGATCAAAAAAAATTCATATTACATCATGAAATACAATAATATTAAATATTATGTAAAAAGTTTAATTGAATTTTTTCACGTTATTTTGAATTTGCTTATATAAGCCACTTTGGGTATTAATAACTACTTAACCACTCAACCCACTTACAAAACTTTCCACAATATATTACTAAACACAATATTTACTAAGACACTAACATATATTTAGTTTCTAACATCTTAATAAAAGTTATTGTGCAGAGGTTCTCTAAAACATATTTATTAGACATGATCTACATTATTAATTTAGTTGAAATAATTGTAAATAAAACATATTATGTAGAGGTTCTCTAAAACATATTTATCAAAATTGTTTAACAATAAAACAAATTGTAAATAACAATAAACACATAAAATGTGAATAAACACAACCATATATATTTATAAGAATAAATACACTACTAATGAGAGGAAAAAACCCTTGATCCAAAATGGATAGAATTAGATCTTATACCTCTCAATTAGTATTCCCAACCTTTGAGCAACAAGCTATTTTGAGATAGGAATGCACATCCATCCTTTTATGGAATGTGTATTGGAGTTGATTATGATGGGATTCCATCATAGGTTTTGTTTTATGAAAACCAATGTATTAGCAAGCTAGTATGCTCATGGCAAGAAGAAATTACTATGTTGAATCCCCACTCCATCCAACCGTCCATGTTGTGTAAAATCTTCCCTATGGAAGTCCAAAAATATCTTGGACATATCCATCTAACAATCCATTATCTCAAAATATGCATGTCCATTTTAACTCACAAATTCTATTGTAGGAATTCCATGGCATGCGGATATCTCCCTCTACTTGATAAAACCCCCCAATGTCTTCATGCACTTTGAAATCCCACTTTATTATTATTCTATCGAAGTTTCTCACAATTTATAAGGGAGTTTAATAAGAAGATTTTGGAGAGTAAAAGCGTAATAATGGGCTTGATAACATGATATCTTATCCCCCATTAAATTACCACAGTAATCAAATATCCATTATATCTTTTTCTAATATTAGAATTCGGTCTAGTGATCATTTTATTAGCACCTGAGAAGCATGAAATATGATAAATCAAAATTTATTTTGAGTAAAATGAAATTTAATTGTTTTTTTAATGAAATTGAACAAATAAAAATTGTGGTTTTAGTGGAATGTTAATGTTTTGTATTTTTTTAATGATGAATTTAAATAAATTATGATTATGGTGTTAATTATTTTTTCTTTTAAATAAAAGGCATATAGCCGACTTAATATATTTATATAATAATGTAAAAGATTACAATAATAATGTATTTCCAGCTCATAGTCAAAATTCTAAGTTAACTTATACAATATTATGTTGATGTAACAACAACTTCTTCTCCCAACATGATATTTCTTTGAGGCACATGTCATCTCTGTCAAAATCCTAGATGACCCTGTACTATATCAACTTGTTACATTCAAACACAGTTGATTATAACCTTCTGCAAAACTGTTCCAAAATGATCCTGATTCATATACCATATTCTGCTCCATAATGCTCATGCTTTGAAATCCCATACTGGATTATTAGATTCAAAAACTAAATGTAAGGTATAACTATGGTGCTCCAAAATGTTTATAATTTCAAACCTTTCCAACAGATGAGCTATCTACTCCTTCACCTTTATGCATGGTCTGATGTGTCGATGGTGTTGAATGTGAATTTGCAGTTATGTTAATATCTGGTACTTGTGGAATTAGCCTAAATTGATGTGCCTTTTTGTTGCTTTATTTAGCTTGAGACTCTGTAGAGTTGGCCACCTCTTTTTGTTTTGCCTCTTGCTTGTTGGAGTTTCCTTCATAGTGGCAATGGTGAGTTAGCATAAATGATAAAGCATGATATTTTTCTTTGAAGCTTCTGACCATATCATCTCCAACTTCAAAATGATGTCTAGTTATTGCTTTGTATAGATGACTTGATGAATTATACTCCAATGATATCTTCAGTGCAGTGTACAAATTTCTAAAGCTAACCTTGTCTATTGTAAGTAATGCCTGGGAAAAATCCCACCAACATATGCATCTCCTTTCCAAAAATTATATTTTTGAGTGCTCTTCAGTAATGTATTATCTTGCAAGAATACTTCCTTGATAACTAAGTTTGCAAGCTTAACCATATCCTAATCATTTGGATTTAGATCTAGCACATTTGAAACAAAGATTGAAACTAAATCTGAAGAAAAAATTAGTCTATGTGTTGAAGGAAACATAATCTCTTCTCCTATCAAAGTCTTCAAACATTTATAAACTGGTTGGCAATCAGTATTGAAGATATGTGAAAGATGATCTCTTTCCAAAGCTTTGGAGAATGGAAACTCCCACTCTTGGATTGAAAACGGAGCTCTATGATTTAGTGGCAAAAAACTCCATGAAGCAATAACTGAGTGAATAAGCTTAATGTCATGTGCACAACACACTACCCAAAAAATGAGACTGAAGATAATGGGTAGAAAAGAAATTTGTGAAGAACTCAAAAGCCCCTGCTCTATACAATACCCAGAAAAATGAATAACGAAATTCTAAAAAATTCGTTAAACATAAAACTCCAAGCTAGTCTTTCATCTCAATATTTAGCCAGCAATGACTAATAGAGTGTGAAAATATTACATAGTGCAATTCTTAAAATTCTAACAACTAGAATTTTCTCAACATGTAGTACTGGAAACAATTAGAATGAACCGCAAGTTTTATAGAATCGAACAACTAAAACTATGAAAAGAATTTAGCTTATATTATTTTTTACTCGACAAAGCTACTAGTGGATTGAAAAGCCCAAATCTGTGTTTTTGTTGACCACGCAACTCCTACAACAGTATACCCCAAGCATTACACCATTCTGAGATTAACTTTAACTTGTTACGAGCCTGCCATTTGACATTCGCTTTTGTGAATTTCCCAACTTCAATGCATCCTTTCACTTTAATAGGAATGGACCTCAAAGTGTTTCCAAACAAACAAAACCAAAATAAAATCCACCACATGCGAGAACACTTTCTTCTAAATTTGAGCCAACTCAAATCCATGATTTTGCAACTATGGATGCCTCCAAAATTTTTAGACCTGCAAAATAATTTGACACTTGTTAATTAAAACACATACCTCTATTATTGTCGTTGAGCTTCTTGTTAACAAATTTGATGAAATCTTTCCACCGCATATATGCTCGTGTGAATGTTTAGATCTTGTGTGCTTTGTTATTTTAAAGCACATTCCAATTCATGTTTTGCTCTGCAAATGTCATATACTTTGTACAAAAATAGCTTGATGTGGATACCAAATTCTAATTCGCACACATTGTTGCACGGTAAAGGATAAATGTCTTGTTTCAACAATGATCTGGTTGATGCTATACTCTAATGATGATGGCCTTTTCTCAGACGAACATGTGCTATAATGAAACCAACAACTTTAGCTATTTAGATTATCCCCATATATTTCTATCTTCAGCTTAGCGCTAAAAAAATTCCTCTTTAGACCCACACTAAGTATGAACGAAGCTCCTTTGATATATTGAAACGAGGAAATATTTGCAGGCAATCATTCTTTCTGCAAACTATGCTTATGTTTTATAGGATAAAGTTAGATTAGTTTCAAAATCACATATTCGCACATGGCAATAGCATGGAATGACCTTACAACCTAACAAAGCGGACTATGATGTGGAAAACTCTATACAACAGTAATAATGAGTCTGAAAGTCTTGTGCTTAATGCAATATTTAATTGACCCTTTCTTTATATAGGTTTCTCCACCTTTATCATTATATAGCAATATTTAACACACTGTCAACTTTCACATGCAATTAAGACTCCTTAATATGAGCATTAAACCGTAGCTCCCTTGATTAATTTCTACTAATTTTATATGATTTCCTTTGTTACTCATGTTGGAGAAATAAGTAATATGATATAGCATACTTAACTTTTCATCAAATTCTAGCTAATTGCTTCCTTCTTTATAGAAATTTTTAGGTCCTATGCTATCCCATCCATGTTATCTTTATACAACTGTACCTTTTGATCTTGATCACAAGCAACATTTACAAATTTATCTACCACCAGATTACCCTCCCTATATGTGTGTCTTATCTGCACAAACCTGAACATATCCATCAGCTTCCAAACCTGTTGCATTACATAATTGATTTGCCAAGAAGAAATGTTTTTTTCCTTATAGGAATTTACAATAATTAACGAGTCTCCTTCAATTTCCAAGTCTTTTATTTTTATATATCATATGCTAGTTGCAGGCCATGAAGTAGAGCTTGTGCTTCTGCAACATTGTTTGTTCCCTTTGGTAACTTTATAGACATTGCTAAAACTAGAAGCCCTTTGTGATCTCTAATTACAACCCCTACTCCTAACAAACCTAGATTCCCTCGTGAAGCACCATCAAAATTTAGCTTTAAATATCCTTCCTTAGGTGGATTCCATTGAATTCTACTTCTATCCACTCTTTGACTTGAATTTTTATGTTGGCTTCCTTTAAATGGTAGAGCAATCTTTTTCCATTTTTGCATAACCTTTGAGTCCCAAGCTGTGAACATTGATCCAACATGTTTGGTCTTCAAAACATAGGCATTTTATATTTTTGTTATTGAAGATTCCAATTTCACGAGCACTTGATCAACCTTCATTTTTTCATTCCTAAAGATTCTTCTATTTCGTTCCCACCAAATGGTCCACAAAACTACCAAAAGAATCACTCTCCATAGACAAGCAAACAATGCAGATTTATACAATACTGGCCAACTTGAGAACAAATCCCACAAGTTGTTTGGTAGCATAGCATACCAATTTAATTTATCTTTAATAAATGACCAACATTGAGAAGAAAATGGGCAGTGAATAAAAAGATGATTTACTTCTGCATCCTCATTTTCACAAAGAACACATGTAAACCGAGCTGCAATCCCAAGTTTTACAAGCCTATCACTAGTCAAAATTCTTCTTTTGATAGCCAGCCATGAGAAACAGCCCACCTTTGGGAGTACTAATGGATCCCAACAAAATGACAAAGCTTTGTGTGGTTTGATATTTTCTCCTTGATTCATTAGTGACATATAACCCATTTTAACTGTGTAGCTTCTATTTTTTGAAGGGGCCTATAATAACTTATCCTCCCTACGTGAAAAACATACACTCCTCTCAACTAACCTACTTGAAAATTCTACTTTCTACCCATGTGGATAGTCAATATCAGTGACATCTCTCCACTTTACCTTTCTCGTACAAGCATCTATATTGTCAAAGTAATCACTTTAGCACCCCAACTTGCATGAAGTTGAACTTGAATTTCATACAGACTATTAGATGAATTTAATGGTGAATGACCTCCCCATGAATCTTGCCAAAAAAATTCCTTTAAACCATCATGTATTTCCCATGTAAGATATGGTAAAATTACCTCTCTACAAGACACCAAAAAATTCCACATTGTAGAGCCCTGCGGTAAGTTTGAAGCTGTAAAAATCCTCTCAGGATCCATATTGTCTAAATACTTGGCTTGCATTACTTTGCACCATTTGGAATTCGGCTTTTCATACATGTGCCACATTAACTTAGCACCAATGCCTGATTTTGAGCTGATAATTTATGAATTCCTACACCCCCTTTGGATTTTTGCACACACAAGTTTTCTGAAGATATAAGGGATATCTTCTTTTTGTTATCAATATTTCCCTTCCATAAAAAATCCCTGATTATTTTTTCAATTATTAAAATCACAGATTTTGCAGCTTTCAACACTGCCATAAAATAATTGGGGATGGCAGAAATGATAGATTTTATCAATAATATGTGCCCTAAAAGTGACAACCATCTACCTTTCCAAGATGCAATTCTCTTTTGAATACTTTGAATAATGTTAGCCCAATAAGAAATTTTGTTTGCCCCTGAAAAGAATGGGATCCCAAGATACTTACAAGGTAATTCCATTGTTTGAAACCCCAGAATATTGACAATTCTCTTTTGTAATCCTGATTTGATATGAAAGGTGTAGACCTTTGATTTTGCATCATTTATTTGTTGACCTGAAGCTCATGAATATTTATCTAATACATACTTAATATGTTTAGCCTCTTGAACTTGAGCTAATCGAAATAATAATGTGTCATTAGCAAACAAAGAATGGGTAACTGACAAATCAGTAAAAGGAATTGCTATGCCTTTCCACAATTCTTGTGAATGGGATTGTTTGATTGTTCTATTGAGAGCTTAAGCTAATACAATGAATAAAAAAGGCAATAATGGATCACCTTTCCTCACTCCTTGAGTGGAACTAAAAAAAACTGATGATGTACCATTAATTAATACTAAAAAATTGGCACCACTTAAACATGAAAGGACCCATTTACACCATTTGGTGGTAAAACCAAACTTCTTTAAAATCTATATCAAAAAAGACCAATCCACTTTATCATAAGCTTTCATTTTGTCAAGCTTGATGATAAATGAAGGAATTTTATGGAGAGAGATAGAATGCAATATTTCATGTGCCACAAGAGCTCCCTCTGTTGTTTCCCTACCTGGGACAAATCCACCTTGCTCTTCTAATATAAGCTTTGGAATGATAGGTAACAAACAAAGATATACTGCTTTAGTAAAAATCTTATAAACTATGTTGCAAAGAGAAATAGGCCTAAATTTCATGAAAGATTTTGGATCCTTAACCTTTGGAATTAATGCAATATGTGTTACATTAAACTGTTTGAGCATAGAACAGGAATTTCTCAACTCCTCTAGTGCCTTGACTAAATCATTTCTTATAAAGTCCCAACATTTTTGAAAGAATAATGTTGTAAATCCATCAGGCCTTGGGGCCTTGTCAGCATTAAGTGAAAAAACAACCACTTTCAATTCATCAAGAGTGAAAGGTTTGTTGAGTTGTTCATTATCTTGTTCCGCGACTAAAGTAGGGATTGCTTGTAACATGTCCTCTCTATCAGCCCCAAACTGATCAACTTGATTTGTGGGTGCAGATAATAGATTAGAAAAGAATTTAACACCTTCATTTTGAATGTCCACTTCAATGTTTAACCATTTTCCCATGGAGGTTTCCTAAATACGGAATACTACATTCTTAGCTTTCTTAATCTGAGCTGACATATGGAAATATTTAGTATTCTTATCTCCTTTAAGCCATAGCTCACATGATTTATGTCTCCAATAAAGTTCTTCCCACAACACTAACTCTTCCCATTCTACTTGTAGATTTTTTTCAAAAGACTGTGGATTTAATCCCTGACTTATAATCTACTCATTCACCACTAGCAACTCTTTTGAAACTAGATCCTTTTGATGAAATATATTCTTGAAAACATGTATATTCCACTGCTTTATCTGATCTTTCAAAAATTTCATTCTCTTACAAAACTTGTACATAATGGACCCTACCTCATATGGAGCCTGTATCCACCATGATTTCAATAATGGCAAAAAGGCATTATGTCTAAACCACATTGATTCAAATTTAAATGAAGCAGTCCATTTCTGATGTGAATTAGCTGCTTCAAGATTGAGAGAGGTAGGAAAGTGATCAAATCCAGACCAAGGTAATATTTCTGACATTTGTGCATACTTATCTACTACTCAATTTGAAGAAACTAGAAATTGGTCAAGCTGCATAGCTATTTGCAAAAAAAATATCCTTTTATTTGTCCATGTGTACATTCCTTTTTGAGGTTGTACATCCACAAGTGCATTATCATGAACAAACTTATTGAAATCTTCCACTATCTTATGAGGAGGTATGATTCCTCCAGTTCTTTCATTAAGAGATAATATTGCATTGAAATCTCTAGCAAGTATAATTTTCTCAACTCCAAACTGATCAAAAATTAACTCCAGCTCCTTCCAAAGCTTGTATTTTCCTGTTGTTGAGTTTGGTGCATATACATTAACTAACAAGAAGGATAAATCAAAATGGGTAACATGCTACAATTGCCAATGTGGATTATTAGTGATGGGCTCCAACTGAATTGATTTGGGATTCCATAATGTTAACAATCCCCTAGATGCTCCTTGAGAAACCGAATGAAATGATTTCCAGTTAGTCCACTTGAATATAATACATTCATAACTTTCCTTGGAAAGCTTAGTTTCTTGTAATAAAACAATATCAGCCCCTAATGAATTAATTTGTTGTTTAATTAGGGTTCGCTTGTTAGGGGCATTTAAGCCCCTAATATTCCAAGAAATAATCTTCATATTGATCGAGGAGATCTCCCTGCTCCCCTCAATATTTTATTTATATTACAATCTAATGTTAACTGTACTCCTGAAGCAATCTCCTCCTACAACTTAGAAGTATTTGACTTCCTACCTCTTTTACCAGGTGACTTAATTGTAGGTGAAACAAGAGGAGTTTGACCAATTGTTAAGTGTTTTGAAAAGTTGAAAACACTCCCATACACTTCACTACTCTCCCGAATTTCACTATCAGAATGTGTTGCAAACTGTTCACTATTTCCATGTAAAACATCTGCAAAATCTATTGAAAGAGGTGGCACAATAATGTCATAATTTTTTGTCAACAATTCCCCTTCTTCCTTGGTTACCTCTTCTGCAATTTCATCAAAAAGGTTTGATCCTACCATATTTGCAATACATTCTTCCCAGAATTCCAAACTATCATGATCAACCAAAGCATGTTCATCATGTAACCCTAGTCCTTCCATAACATTTTTAGATTGAGACGGCGTGAATGGAAATGGTGTCTCATGAGTTTCAAGTTGATTGTTATAATTAGATAGCAAAGTATTATCCCACATCAAATTTGAAATTATTCCATCTAACTACCTACTATTACCTATTGAAAGGCTTGGAGTATATAAACATAAAGATCTTACCCAAGGCAAGAGCTCTAACTTTGATAACCAACCTTTGGGTAAACACAATAAAACTTAAAACACTGCCACTTTGGCAATGTGTAGTAACCTTTAAGGAATCAGAGTTCCCCTGATGATGATTATAAACAAGTTTCCCTCGATTCTGTTCCAACAGAACATAATTGATTTTAGATGTAGTTGACAAAGATCCCAATTTTGAAGAAAAAACTTCAAACACTATGGAGTTCCCATTCCTAGCTGGTTGATCATACAAAGTCAAATCTACCATAGTAGGGGATGCAGAAGAAAGGACTGGCAAAACATTGTTATCCAAACTTGAATCACTTTGGGATTGATGCTTAACAATATTTAATCCCCTAATCCTGAAACACTTTGACTCATTTTTGGCCCCATTTCATTTGATTCGCACTAATCAGAAGAATGCCTTGGTAAATGGCAGAAATTAAACACATTCTTGGAATTTTCAATGAGGATTACATTTCTCCAAGATCCATTTTTTGAATGTATTTTGAATGATGAGGGAAATGCATTTAAAGTGTTTAACAAAACACAGACCCTGATTTGCTTATCTAGTTGTTTGAAAAACTTCATATCATTACAAACAAAAGCCCCCAAATTATTAGCAATGGTTTCCATAATTTCAAGCTCCCTATATTCAAGCGACAGAGTAGAAAACTGAAGCCAGAAAGCAACCCATTTCATTTCAGCAGAAAAGGGATCAAAATTTGGAACCCATGCCTGAGTATACAACCCAAAACCCTCAAAAAACCAAGACTTCTCTTGTAACACCAAATATCTCTGCTTCTTGTTGAAAAAATAATAATGAAAAAGCCATTTCCCTATTCTATGTAAGAAACCTGATTAGCCCCATCCCATCAGAGAAAAGTAATGCTTTTAAAATTTCAATACTAGGTAAAAAATTCTAGAATTTACATATTAAAGCATGATTTGTAAGATCCTTTATTTTTGTAGATAAAGTTTCTACAGAAAGAGAAATTTGAGCAAGATCCTCAAATTCAGACTCTATCACAGGGGGTTGAGGAGGACAACCTTTACGAATCCATTTTGTGCTTACTTTTTTCTTATGATCTTTTCGATGCACATTTTTCCTAGAAGGAACAATGCTTGGAAGAGAAAAATAATTCAAACCATTTACAACTCGTGGCAAGGGTTTTACCTTATTTCGATGAGCATTCCTTAGTTGCAACCAGAGAATCCGGTAACAATCTTCGTGCCTCCAAGCAATATTGTTTGGATATGACACAAGTGTATCCTTCATGGACGCAAACTTATCCGAGTAGGACCCAGATCCATCAAGCTCTGAATTGGAAGAATAACGTCATATCAATTTTGGATTGAATGGAGCTCCATTGTTGATAGAAATGTTATTGGGGAATGTTGCAAGCCCCTATCATTGTGAAATGATATCCGCCCAAGACCGAACACTTGCAGTCTGAACTTTATCCGAGCCACAAATATCAAATGGGATTTGTTTCTCCCGATTAAGCATTCCCGTAGGACAAGGATTATGGTGTTAATTATTGCTTTTATTTTAATTAAACAAATTGATGATGTTTGAGTCTTTTGTATTAATAGATACATTCATGCTTCTAAAAGTTGAACTTGCATGAATTTCAATGGGTGAAATTTTAAATCTTCTTACATGATAATAACTTATAGGAGATTTTTTTTCACTTAATTATTCTTTATTTATTATGGTTTTGTGCAGGTATAATGTGTGAGGAAGATCTAGTTTGAGGAGTGCATATGAAATACATCAAAAAAAGTACTAATTTCATTGAATCGACTAATTGGTGTTATGATCATGATCCAACCTATGTGCCTACTTTATAAAATGTCCTAGTTTACTTAAGAGTAGATTATTAAGTGTTAGGTTTGCACTTGAGATTGATCCAACTAGAGTGTTGTACCTTGGAAATTGTTCTAGATCTACAATTTGTTGCTACCCTAGAATATTTTCTAGAAAATTATGCCAAAGATGTATTTCAATTTTCCATAAGTTGTTTTATTTTCCCAAGGCCCTAAGAGGGTGCTATTGATCAAGATAGAGAGTGTACTAAATATGGACATGAATTAAATGATCTACAATTTGATACCAAAGATATTTGATGTTGTGCTAGTTGTTCAAGAGTTATTTCATCTTTGAAAATTTAACAAATGAGATGTATTTTTTTCTTGTTCTATAAAGACAATTATCAAGATAGAAGCAGTTGGAGATGGATGATTAATAATTAATATTGCTCCAACTATTTAATGATGATGTCATCTCAGCCTTTGGTGATGGATTAATCCTCACCCTTCATTGTATTTTAAGTTTCCTTGCCATCCCTATAAAAAGCATTCATTTTTTCTTGTACAATTTAGTACTTTTTTAGTAGTAGTGGATTTTGGAATAGACTCAATAGCTTAGTAGAAGTAGAGATTAAAGAGATTAGTAATTGTTGTATTCAAGACTATTTTGAAATCAATACAAGAAGCATTGATTTGGTGAACTCTATGGATTGTTTCAATAGTTCTTCATGGTTCCCTTTTTAATATTAGATAAAGTTCAATTGCAATGATGATGATGTGTTTAGATATTTGATGGATCTTTGGTTCATACCATTTATGGTATGCTAACTATAAGTTGTCTTTCATGACTAGTTTGAACCTATCTTTGAATTTAGTATAATTGTGAAGATTTTCCTTAGTTGCACCAAATTTGGGTACTTGAATGAATGTTTGTAGTTTGAAAATTTTTTATAGCATTGTGGATTTACTTGATTAAAAAAAAATTGGTTTATTTGAGGGACCTATCTATCTAAAGCATTGAATCATTATTATAGTTGTCCATAGGAATTTCTATCCTTTCCCTTTCTCGCCCTCATCTTTTGAAATTTATTTAAAAATCAAAATAATAGTTTAGGAACAACATCAAGTTATTGTCAAATCAGATGATATTACTTAGGGTTTTCATATTTCATCCAAATCTACCTAAAACCCTCATTAGGTTTCTAGTGAGTAAACATAAGGCCCCTCGTGAAAACATCAAATATATTGAGCACTGAGTTATTTTGTATGGCCAAGACCTAACATTTAAAGCCTTGGGGTAGTCATTTTCTGAGTTATTGGGATCAGATTTCCTTTCAAGATAGATAAAGTACTTAGTATTTTATTTAAGTTATGGTGTGCAAAAACACACATCAACATAACCTCCTTATTGACCTCCTTGTATCTATTAGACGAAACGATAACACTATTGACATTTCTAATGATACAATCTTTGAGATATAAGTTTCAATTGAAAAAAAACTAATTATATTTTTTAAAATAAAATAAGAAGTCTTAAAACTAAAAAATGACAGCACCAAAACATCTAGAAATTGGTAAAACCCTTAAAATAACAATTTGTATATTTGTTTTTAATTAAAAATATAAAATCTCAAAATTATCATTACATTATGCATATGTACATTTAAATGATGTGATTTAAAAACATCAAAATTAACTTTGGATCTTGATCTTGTGATCTCCCTACATATCAGTAATATATTCATCACATATCCTATACACCAATTCATATGTGGCATCTTTATATATAAGATTGTACGATCTATGAATATTTAGAAAAATAAACTTTATGAGACTTAACCCTACATCTTTATGTAAAGATGACTTCAAAACTACTCATATGACCAACTTTGCCATGTATCATATTTAACACTTATTTTAAGGGGAAAAAATTGGCTCCACGAACATTTACGTCATAACCTCATAGTACAATTTTTTCTATATTCAAAACTTTGTTTTATAAGATATTCCCACCCTCTAATTATGCCATAAGCATTTTTTTAAAAAATCATGTCAAATGGTTTTAAAAACTATTATTTTAAACTAGCCAAAAAATTTAAGACAACTACATTTTAGTCATTCCATAATGAATCCTCGCCAACTTTTACTTTTATTACTCATCCTAAAATATCATATGTAGCCTTATGTAATAAGTAAAGAACCTTCCCAAAAAAAAATTAAAGCATATTTAATCACCTTTATTGTTCTTTCACTCATGTAAGTTTGAGCTTAGTAATATATTTGAACAAAATGGTAGTGGGTATCTTTTTGTTTCATCATTTTCCTTTACCATATTAAAGTGGAGATCACACAAGGAATGCATTACTTTACCTTAACCAATAAAATAAATATATATATTGAGTAAAATTTGATTGATTTATGTTATATTATTGTCCATTATCTTATTTAAGTCACTCACCATGAACAATTATTTAATCACATGAACCATGGACTAAACTTACCACAAATTAAATATTATTTTACATGTTATTTATTAATCTATTAAAATTTATTTAATTATTAACATCTTAAAGAAATATATAATATAGAATTGTGGTAATTAAATTTAATTGAGATCATATAATATTTTGAAAATGGTTAGAGTTGTATTAGAGATTTTATTAGTGTATTGTCAAGTTGGTTTTGGAAACTAAAGTATTTAGAATGAGAAAATATGCAAAATGAAGTAGAATTAAAATTGTTTCATTCCAAACCTAGTTATAATGCTAGCATGTTTTGTGCAATGCCAATCTCTTCATGAATAATTATCATACTTTTGGAGCACACACAATGATATTTAAATCCTCATATTGTGGTTGCAAGATTTTGATCTCGTATTTTAGCAAGAATATTTTCATCCAAAAATGGAACAACTAAGAAAAATATTTGGTAATATTTAGAAGCCTACATCCATCAATCCCATGTTCAATTTTTTTCTAACTACATTTCAATATATAGAAGAATGGGAGTGTGTAAAATATCTTAGGTTTTATGTTGTATACTAAATAAAAGAAAGCCTTAGGGAATATAAATTTGAAGTCTTCAAGAGATGCATGTGGTGTCCTCAATGTATAAGAGAGATAAAGGGTTATAGAAGAACCTTAAATACTAAGGGGCTATAGTGTGATGCTACAAGTTTAGTTTCTAGGAGAGTTATAAAGGTGGATGAAAGTGTAAAGATGAGGAAAACAATCTAATATGCATCTACACTTCTAAATAAGACATTGCATCTAAGATTCAAGAGATTTAAACTATTTTAAACACAGGAACCTTCAGAAATCTGTCCTATTGCTCTCTAACTTTAAAGATTTCTCTAATCTACTTTGCTCTCAAATTTAAATAAGCTAATAGATTGTTGAAATGACACTTAAAGAATGAGAATTAAACTATTATGATTCCTAAATGCAACTAAGATGATTCTACAGTAAAACTTATGAGAAAGAAACTACTGTAAACAACCATGATTGATGAATTAAAATGCTTGATTGCTTGATGATTGTTTCTATTTGCTTGATTGCTTGAATGCCTGGAAAACCTGCAAAGTAAGATTGCACAAATTAGGATCCTTTTCCTGTAGCCAAAAACCTGTATTTATAGATTTCACGGCACTCATTTGTGAAGGGGCAACACAACAGAGGTTGAGATTCAATCTAGAGAATTGAATGGTATGAGATGAGAAGGTGGAGCTGATCATGGAGGATTGTTCCTCCCCATGAAAACACCAAGCAAGATGAGAGGAAAGATTTGAGGCAGAAGATTGAGAGGATTTCCTGTAGGTTTGTCCCCGAGGCTCTTCCCGTGAATGACAGTTGAATTAATTAGATTTAAAAAATCTAATTTTATTGGTGAGTGAATAGAGGTATATGATTTATGCATTTATTTAAATATTTTGGTTTATTTAAATTCAGCAAAAGAGGAATAAATAATTTAATAAAACAAACTATAGAAGTTGTTTATTAAATTAAAATAAAAGGAATATGATAATTAAATTAAAGATTCTAGGATATCTTTATTTAATTAAGAAGAAATGTGATGAGGTAATTAAATAACACAAATTATTGAAGCTGTGTATTTAATTTAAGATAGAATTAATAGATAAAGTATAGAAGAAATAATAATGATAATAATTAAATAAAACAAAGTATTTAATTTTGTTTATTTAATTAAGAGAGAAATAATATGATAAAATAGAAGAATTAATAATGAACTTAATATAAATAAATATTTCTATTTATTTACTAAGTAGATGAATTTAAGATTAATTAATCAAATAAGTCGTATTTAATTAATTAGATTCTCCAGACCATTTTTAGGTGTCTACATTTTGCCCCTCTTTGAAGTGATGTGTTTACGCGTTGCTTCAAAGAATGATTTTGCTTCAACTATCAGTATTTGACGAAAAGTTTAAAATATGCCCCTGATTTGCCCCAAATGTTGAATTTTGAAATGATGGCGATATATGCCCCCACGGGAGATAAATTGATGAAATTTGATTCTTTTTATGATTTTTCAAAAAAAATTGAATTTTTATGATGATTTGATGATTTCAGAATGATTTTTTTGATTTTTTATGATGATTTGATGATTTGATAATGTTTGGATGAAGAAACGACAAAGAGACAAATTATCTCCCGATAAAACTGTGCAAAAATGCCCCACTGATAGATAAAAATTAATTTTGCAGGAAGAAATTAAATAAATCCCACAAAAAGAAACTATAAAAGTTAAGGTCATTTTCAAAAGTCATTTGTGCATTTGACTTTGAGAAACTTGTGATAGAGACCTTTAGAGTGCTAGGAGCAGCAGGATGTCGATCCCCTACCACACCCACCGACTTGAGCGTGTGTGACGTCACCAGCGTCCGGCTGACTATGGACCTCTGGTACGTACCCCAAAGCCTCCTCGTAATTCGCGCTTGTACCTTTTAGTTTTTTTTTTTTGCATTTTTACTATTTTAGCGCCCCAACCAAATCTGTCAGCGCGACAGCCAAAAACTATAGCGCCTCAAAAATATTAGCACGTCGTTCACCTGTTTTAGCGCATGGAAAAACAGATTGATGAAAAATTGTGAATCTTGATTTTTATTTCGTCGATTTGTTGTTCACTCCATCCATTTTAGTTTGATCTGACTAAATAAATGGTAAACGATCTCATGATAAGCGAGATCCATTGATTGATTGATAACAATTACCCTCATGATAGCCAAGGAATAATTTGAAAATTTGATGAAATGAACCTGATTGATAGATGAGGGTTCGCTTTTGATAAATTGATCGTATGATAGATAAACACATTTTTAGAATTTGATGACCTCATGATAGGTGAGGTTTAAAACATTTTTACTTGTAAGATCTGATCATTAGTTTAGATAGAGTAAAATGATGTTTGATATTCTAATGATAATGTATTGATTTGTAAAAATGTGTCTTTTGATATCAGGAGGATTTAGATGTTGTCCAAGTGTGAGAGCAGTTCCCCTAGCCCTTAGGTATGATTCCATGTCTTTCACAGGATGAGAGACAGCATATTATTGATTGTGGTTTAGCTTCGATGTTGGACATGCCTCAAATTAGACTTAATCGGGGTCTACTCACAACGTTCGCAGAGCGGTGGCATAGCGACCACAACACTTTTCATTTACCTACTGGCGAAATGACTGTGACGCCAGAGGATGTATGGCGTATCCTTCGGATTCATGTTGTTGGTGAGATTGTTGTACATGATTCAGAGGAGCGAGGTGGGATAGATGCTATTCGTAGAGTTTTTCAGGATCCTCATATTGCGGGAGTTTGGATCCCCTGGGTAGAGATGTATAATTCATATGCTCCACTTCCTTCAGTTTTGGCAGGCTTTATTGGTGGATTCCTTTGTCTTGATAAGAGGTCAAAGGGTCTATCTCTTGGATGGGGTCGGGTACTAGAGGGTATGGTGGTACACAGGATGAGATATGCTTGGGGCATGTGTATTCTTGCTCAGTTATATCATGATTTACATTGGATCGTGTACCTAGGAGGTAGCAGTTTATCAACAGGAGCTACACTTCTTCAGGTATGGGCATGGGAGCATATTGTTGTCACGCGTCCTGAGCCAGTGTTATCGAGACCAGCGACGAGACCCTATGTCTTCCGTTACAAAGGCAGGCCTACCCAGCATATGATGGGTAAGCTAGATTATTGGAGACGGGTTCTTGATGATGTGGAGACAGTGACCTGGCATCCCTATTTAGATTGTGATGACTAGGATGAGGATGATATCGAGTTGGGATATTTGGCCGACTCGATGTATTTGATCGGGAAGAGCTCCAAGATTTTGGAGCGATTCCTAATTCGACACGTTTACAGGCAGTATGGGATTGTTCAGTGTATGCCATAGGGAGTAGCGCATTATGGACGACGATGGATAGATGCCAATGATTGGGGTCCATGCTTGCCTTATGAGGCACTTATTGAGGGTTATCGTGCTCTTCAGCCATCGGCATGGGATATGCGGTGAGATATTGTAGATGCACCCATTACTCCCGATTATGGACATTACTTAGCTCTACACCCACCTCCTCGTATTACCATTCCAGATGAGGCAACACTAGCAGCTGCAGGGGGTGGTCACAGACGGAGGAGAGAGGAGGATGTAGATGTTGATGTGGAGGGTAGTGATGAGAGTGACAGTGATGACAGTGATGATGATAGTGATGATGAGAGTGGAGATGATGGCGGAGATGAGGGGAGACCGAGCATAGCAGGTACCTCAGAGCCTTCGACGAGTGCGCCTCGTAAGAGGCAGGCAGTTGCTCCCTCTCCAGCAGAGTGATCAGAGGTTGCTGGTTTGCATGTTGAGGTTCTGACTTTACAGGGACAGCTAGCACAGGTGCAGGGATTATTAGCACAGACTCAAACCCAGATGCAGGCACAACTAGCTACTGCATAGACGTAGATTACCTCTCTGACTAGTGAGAGAGATGAGGCCAGATAGGCAGCAGAGCGAGCATAGGCTCAGCTAGCAGGTGTACGAGCATAGTTGACCACTGCGCAGGCACAGATTACAGCCCTGACTGCAGAGCGAGATACTGTCAGACAGGTAGCAGAGACAGCATAGGCTACTGCAGAGAGATTGCAGAGAGTGGCCAATGGAATCTCTGTGGCAGATTACATGCGAGAGGCTATGCGGGCAGGTGCGGAGATTGAGTTCTACAGGAGCTGATACCATGAGATTTTCCCCCCAGAGTAGAGAGTCAGTTATGCCCAGTCTCGCTCAGAGAGGACTCGTTCAAGGACAGTGAGCAGAGGCGTGACACAGCCTCTCCCGAGAGATCCTGGGGCAGCCGGTGGTGGTGGTGATACTGGTGTGAGACCTGCTCCTTCTGGTGCGAGCACTACGTGAGATCATTGTGTGTACCTTTTGATGTATTTCGCGAGATGTATACAGTCATTTTTTTGACATGATGTTATCTTCATCCTTTTTAGATTTCATTGTATACTTGACACTTGATGAGATATATATGTGCAGCCGGTTTGATTGATCTATGATGTGTTCTACATGATTTATGTGATGGATGCATTTTAATCTTTATGTTTTATGATGATTTATTATACTAGATTGGATAGATGCATTGATGATGATATGATAATGATGATGTATGTTTTTTCTCATGAAATGCAATGTATGATATTCAAATAAGATGTAAATGAATGATGTATGTATATGTGATATATATGATGAAATTATAAAATGCCTTCTATATGTATGCAATGAATGATGATTTTGCAACTACATGATAATGACAATGTGATGAGATGTAAATATGATAAATATAATGTATATGTGATACATAACGTGTATATGATATCACGAAATGAGATGTTTATTGGGAAATTTATGATGAGATGAATAAATGATTTTATATGCATGCCATTATGAAAATTGTATGTGTCAAGTATACTCAATCTTTAAAAGAAAAGATAACATTATTTGCAAATGAATCTTTGTAACTTGTGTAACCAATACTCTGTAGATGTATTATTATGAATGCAATCTATTTTTACCATGCAAACCTATTTTATCAATGCAAAATTAAGTGTCATTTCAACAATCTTTTTATTTTGCTTTGTATCATCACTGAGCTTTAAAAATGTTGAAAGCGAATACAAGCATCAATGATATGAGATAGACCAATGATGACCTGAGTATTTCTTTCATGATTTTTGATATTGCAAGCGAACATAAGCATCAAGGTATAATTAAACCGAGATGACCAGAGTATTTCTTGCGTAAACAGACAAGAATTAATCATTTTCTTAAGTGAATCGGAATGTCATCCATGATACTTGGTAGAGCACTTCTCGTGACAATTCACAAAATAATAATGACTAACTCACAAACAACAAACAAAGAAAAGTATCATTCTCCTTCCTTGCTTCTCTAGTAGCTCCAAAGAAATGATAAGCAAATGATAAAATGAAAAGTACAATAATTCAAATTCTACTTAATGTATTTTCAAATCATTATTCAGATTAGATCATCGATGTTGAAATGTGTGTGCTGATGTTTGCATGATATTCTCAGATGTTTGACCAAAGAACGTAAACTAAAGACCTATCCTAGGGGCCTCGAGGACTGATCAAAGATTAGTCTTTCCTACACTATACACGCAGAGACCACGTAGTTTGACTTACACAGACTCCATTTTCTGACTGATGTAGACTCTATTTTTGTGTTTTCGATTTTATGAATGTTTTCACATGGATTTTTTGATTTTCTGGTTTTCTTTTGATTTTTGATGGATTTTCTGATATTTTTGGATTTTGATTTTCTGATGTTTTTAGGATTTTTGACAAATTTTTAATTTTTTTTGTATTTTCAAGATATTTGATTTGGAATGAGATGGTATGACCGATTGAAGGAACAAGATGAACCACAATAGAGGTAATGCAACTATGGATAAATGATAGATCAAAATGAAAGTCACTGCAAAACATGTCACACAAGCAACATATCTCTTGTTGAAAGATGACAATAGTTGATTGATTAATATGCCAAGAATGATTGATTCCATAAGGCATGATGATGATAAGTACTTAGGATTACTGATATCCTCTAAGTACAAAAAGATTGATGATTGTTGATGATTGATTGACAAAAGATATGAGGATTGGATAATGTTTTACAGCTAGGCTCAAATATGATTTCCATGATAAGATTCAAGGTTGCAAATTGACATGATGACATGGATTTTGATAAGCTAGGAGATATGGAATGGAATAATGCAAGGATAACGATAATGAATGGGATGATCAAGATCAACTAGACAAGATATATACACAAGGACCAAGTGCTTTGCCCCCATTCCTCATCAAAACCAAGGATGAAAAGAAAGGATGTATCTAGTAAGAATGATGGAATATGGATGAGATAAAAGATATGGTACGAAAGATATGGATAAAGCATATAGGATAAGCATATATGATGTTCAAGAAGATTCTTAACCTTATCAAGATCAAAAGTGGAAATGTAAGGAATGAGCGTAGAAATGATAATGACCATGAATGATAAGATGGATGAGACTTGCCCCTAAGTGTAGAGTGCAAGAGGAATATGGAAGATAGGATATGGATGATAGGGAGATGGAGGAATGACTTTAACATTGAGTTTCACGACCAATTATCCCTTTAATTAACCATGGTAATGGGGATTAGACTCATAAATGCTGGTAGATTAATGGTATGATGGAAGAGACTAAGGATTTTATGCAAAGGTTTGGATTAAAGGGGAATGATGGGGGATGAATGTTGGATAATGGATAGATGGAAAGGATGACAAGCTCAAGATTGGCACACACCTTGAAGGATGGTGGAGTGATGGAGGAAGAATGGATTTGGAAAGTGATAGGTTATTATATGGAAGATTGGAGGAAGCTTTTGGATAAGAAAATTTAGATGCCAATTTTGATTTTATTGCTTCTATGAGACTTTTAGGAATCCAAATGATTTTTGAATTTGATATTTGCTTAGTGGGCCTTTGTGGCCTTGAAAATTTTTCATTTATGGACCTTTGTGATCTTTGAAAATTTCCTTTTTTCTTTGATGGGCCTTTGTGGCCTTTTGAAAATTTCTTTTGATTTATGGACCTTTGTGGTCTTTGAAAATTTCCTTTTTGCTTTGATGGGCCTTTGTGGCCTTTTTGATTTTTCCTTTGATTTTGGATCAAGTTTTCTTTTATTTTTGCATGTCTCTTCGAGGAGACATGTTGATCCTTTGATACATGTGGATTTTGATATAGAAGCTTCTGATATTTGGCACCCAAATTGCTTCCAAGAGCAATGGGAGGGGTGGATTGAGATGAATGGTATGGAGGTATTATGGATGAGTTAATGTGGGTAGAATTTTGAAAGGGCATCAAGGATGTGTGCCTTTGTTGTTCTTGAGGAATAGGATATGGACCTAGGATAGATGGAAATTTTGATGGACTAGGATGAGGACCTAGGATAGATGGTAGGTTTGATGCACTAGGACACTTAGGTGTATAACCAAGGCCATGGTGATATGGGTGTTTTTGAATAGAAAGGGGTTCTAGGATACCTTGTTCATGAATGCCTAATCCTTTGCCTTTGTAGTTCATACTTTGACACATTTGTTTACCAATGGGATATGTATTGTTTGTGAAACAAGATGCAAGTTCATTTTGGGGAGGATATGATATGGATGAAAGGATAGGTGTTGGAAGCAAACCAGAATGGATAAAGGTGGAGGATCCTAATTTATAGGTGTGGGGTTCATGGATAGCTTGAATAGGTGTGATAGAATCTTGACATGGGGATGATGAGGTGTTTCTATCTTGACTTGGAAAAGGATCATGAAGTGGTATGAAAGGAATATCTTGATCATAAGAAGGATAAACATCTTCATGGGATGAAAGGGTATCCTTGAATCGAAGTACATCTTGATCTTGATGAGGAAAGGAATCATTAGATTTCGTAGAAAGCGTGTCTTGATCGTCAATTGGTAAGAAATCATTAGATAGGATGGAAGAACTATCATGATCTTGTGATGCAATAGAATCATGATATGGTATGGATTGATTAGATGATGTGGAAAAAGAACTTGGAAGGATACTTGTCTCTTGAGATGGATGTGAATTATTTTGGATGTAAAGTGAAAGGAGGGGATCGTCATAAGATTCTTGAGAAATGGGATCTTGATCAAAGATGGGAAGACTTTGTGAGATTGTGGAATCATTGGATGGAGTGGAAAGAATATTTTGATCTTGATGTGTAGGGGAGTCTATGCTAGCATGCTTTGGAGTGAGAGTTTGACATGAATCGTTGGATGTAGAAGATATGATAGAAGAGGATGATTGGATGGAATTGTTAACTTGAGTGAAAGAATCTTGAGGTTCATTTTGGCTTATGGTGGATGGAGATAAATGCATTACATGATAAGATTGTTCAATATCATTTGTATTTGAGGACTGAGATTTGGGCTTATTGAAATTTTGGAAAAATTCAAAGATATTGAACTTGGATGATGGAGTTGTTGGTGAAGAAGGTCTCATGTTCATTGTTTGGTCAAGAGGATAAGAACAAATGTTTGGCGACAAATATTTCTCTGTGGTTGTTTCCTAGATTTGTTGTTGAAGGTTCTTTAGTTGATAAGCTAAAGCATTCAATTGATCCTCCTTTATTTCAGCCATGGTGGTTTGAGTTTCAAAATTTTTGGGATGATCTTATCTATTTTTAATGAAAAGAAAACACAGCAAGCAAGAATAGAGTAGTTGTTTATTACATCCTAGAATCTAAACAAATAGTGTATGTTCAAGAACCAAACATGGTCCTTCTTGATTTTCACTGGTTTGATAACAAAATAAGACAATTCAAACAGACTCACTCCTAGAGACAAAAGGTCATCGTTATATACTCAAACGGCCCACAGCTTGGAATTGCGTTGACTCACACAGCCATGTCACCCCCTAGAGGGCACCCGTGTTTTTGTCTTTTCCAAGTGAGTACTCAGAGTGACGGAAGTGGATACTGGATCCCCTGAGCAAACAGTCCTTGGCAATTATATGGTGAGTGCTTGAGGGTAGATTCTTCCCCGCCCCTGCATCGCCGAGTATTACAATGTTTAGAAACTGACAAGCGTGCTTCTATTTCTAGGTTCTTAGATTGGGTTTTCGTTCAGAGCGGCAGATAGATAAAATCCCTTTAGAGACCTCTCAATCTTTAGAACAAAGATTTTTGGGATGGTTATCCTACATACTTCCGTTGAAAAAGGGTTTCCCCAGATTCACATAAATTTTAAAGTGGGTTGGAATGCCATGGCTTTTGGCTGTCCCCACTCAGGTCGTTCCCGTAGGGTGAGTACTTTTTCCCACTACGGCAGGCCTGTCTAAAGGTTTTAATGAAAGCTTGAAAATGTGCAAAAGTAAAAGTGAGTTTGGTATTTTGATGCACCCAGTCAAGGGGAGAGCATAAACCTATCACCCAATCATAGCAAAGAAGTTGTTCACTTTTTAAAACCCAAAAGACAAATTATCTAACCTATATGGAGATATTGCTCCATAAAAAGCATGATGTTCAATTTTAATCCCACAAGTAATAATGAAGTTTCTATCCTAGGATTGATCAATTTTTATCCGTTCGCTATCCTAGGATTGATAAATTTTAACCCGTTTTCTGTCATAGGATTGATAAATTTTAACCAAAAAGAGATTAAAGAGCAAAATCTGGCCACGGATGCGTCGGATCCAAATAAAAAGATACATTTTTATCAATGCTATTTGGTCCTAAAGCAGGAATGAAACAAAATATATGATGGGTTATTTTCCCATGAGTGTTCGAAAACACTATTACAATGAATATCAAATGCTCTTTCTTTCACTTCAATGCTCCATTTTCTTCTTAAAACCTATGTAAATGCTCCAAATGTTAGATGAGATCAAGAAATAAGAAGATATAAGGGTTAGATGAATGATTAAGCAAGAAAACCCTAAACCTTAGACCAAGTTACAATGTGATTTGAATTTAAATGTAAAATTGAAAATTTTAACTCTACAAAAAGTGATAAATACCCATGCCATTGCATAGCTTATGAAATTCTACCCTATTTCAAAAAAAAAAGCATCGAAAAAGACATACGTATGACCAAGATATGGCCATTTTAAGATTGACTATCAAAACACTAAATTTGAGGCGCCATTTCATCTGAGGCGCTAAAATAGAGCTCTGAGGCGCTAAAACAGAGCTCCGAGGCGCTAAAACAAAGGGTTGACGCACTGCAGAATTGTGTTGAGGCGCTAAAATAGTAGGTTGAGGCGCTAAAACAGTTGTGCGGCGTGTTATAGTTTTCCTCCGACGTGCTACAGAATCCGGCCGACGCGCTATAAAAAACCTCGATTCCGCTAAAACAAACACGCCGATACTTGTAAGACACTTTTCACAAAAAATTTGCAGAATATGGGGTTATGCCCCACGGTGGGCGCCAAAATGAAAGTGTAAAGATGAGGAAAACAATCTAATATGCATCTACACTTCTAAATAAGACATTGCATCTAAGATTCAAGAGATTTAAACTATTTTAAACATAGGAACCTTCAGAAATCTATCCTATTGCTCTCTAACTTTAAAGATTTCTCTAATCTACTTTGCTCTCATATTTAAATAAGCTAATAGATTGTTGAAATGACACTTAAAGAATGAGAATTAAACTATTATGATTCCTAAATGCAACTAAGATGATTCTACAGTAAAACTTATGAGAAAGAAACTACTGTAAACAGCCATGATTGATGAATTAAAATGCTTGATTGCTTGATGATTCCTTCTATTTGTTTGATTGCTTGAATGCCTGGAGAGTAAGATTGCACAAATTAGGATTCTTTTCCTATAGCCAGAAACTTGTATTTATAGATTTCACGGCACTCATTTGTGAAGGGGCAACACAACAGAGGTTGAGATTCAATCTGGAGAATTGAATGGTATGAGATGAGAAGGTGGAGCTGATCATGGAGGATTGTTCCTCCCCATGAAAACACCAGGCAGATGAGAGGAAAGATTTGAGGCAGAAGATTGAGAGGATTTCCTATAGGTTTGTCCCTGAGGCTCTTCTCGTGAATGACAGTTGAATTAATTAGATTTAAAAAATCTAATTTTATTGGTGAGTGAATAGAGGTATATGATTTATGCATTTATTTAAATATTCTGGTTTATTTAAATTCAACAAAAGAGGAATAAATAATTTAATAAAACAAACTATAGAAGTTGTTTATTAAATTAAAATAAAAGGAATATGATAATTAAATTAAAGATTCTAGGATATCTTTATTTAATTAAGAAGAAATGTGATGAGGTAATTAAATAACACAAATTATTGAAGTTGTGTATTTAATTTAAGATAGAATTAATAGATAAAGTATAGAAGAAATAATAATGATAATAATTAAATAAAACAAAGTATTTCATTTTGTTTATTTAATTAACAGAAATAATATGATAAAAATAGAAGAATTAATAATGAACTTAATATAAATAAATATTTCTATTTATTTACTAAGTAGATGAATTTAAGATTAATTAATCAAATAAGTCGTATTTAATTAATTAGATTCTCCAAACCATTTTTAGGTGTCTACAGTGGAAGTAAGAGAATTAGTCATATTAATGGTGGAAATTCATAGCAATGATAGAAGAAATGGATAACAATGGAAGCAGTAAAATTAAATACATTTAAAAGGGAAGTAAAAGAAGTAAAATCACTTCAAGCAAGGTTCTCATGTTCAAAATCCACATAGTAGCTTTACAAAGATTGTTGCTTCAATATTTTAGAAATGCCCAAAATTAAGAATATATTTAATTGTAGTAAAATGATAGCAAGAGATTGTAACAATTTGTGTAATACTACAATAAATTATTGGTTTTGAATAAGACTAGTGCTAGAGAATAAGTCCTGAAAAATTCAAGATAAGAACTCATTAGTTATTAAGTTAGAGATTTTTGTTATCCAAGTGATGTAGGCTATATTAGTCATGTTATGATAGATCATAGTCTAGACTTTATTATACTATATGTCTCTAATTAATAGTGATTAATGTGATTACTATATATTTAGCCCAATTTATATTCAAATTATAATACAGAGTATTATTTTTAGAGTGATTGGTATCATAATAAATCTCTAGATTAATATTTATTCAAACTAATGCTTATTCAAATTATTAAATTATTAGATTAATTTATGAATATAGGTTCCTTTATAAATATATTTGATTGTGTAATATTTTTTTGATAAGGACAAGGCCAAACCAAAGAGAAGGTGGTAATCAATTTCACAAGAAATCTCACTGGTATTCAATAATGGTGTAGGAATGAACTAAAAATAGAGATGGTTGTGATTCTAAGTTTCAATCTCAAAGATAGCAAAAGCCACTATATTAATTAATGAAATTAGTGCATGAACTAATTAAGAATAATAATTTAAGAGTAAATAAGCCAGACTCATTAAGGAGTTTCAAAAAAATTGATGTGCCACAAATAATGTCATGAGATCCATGAATTGGATTAGTGAAGGATGGAAGAAGACATTATTTGCCATGACAAATAGTGAGATGCTAAAAATAAGGAAAATTTGCCAACCTGGACAATTCACAAAAGGCCATCCAACCAAAAGAAGATGGTTTTATGCATGATTCAAAAAGTATGAGGAATGAAATAATTTTGGGATAGAGGTAAAAAGTTGGAAAAAAAATCCAAGATCTAATACATCACCTCATCCAATGAAATTCACGTAGGGGAAATTTACAAATCTAGGATGAATACTAGGAGAACAATTAGATGCTTGTGATCCAAATAAAGAACTAAGACCATTCCACACTTGATTTGAGTCTTTGATAAGTCAATATAGTGGAGATATGCATCATAAATTACAAGACCAATCAAAGCTATTGCTCTTCGATCCTTTGTAGTCAATTTTTTGATTCCATACACATCACTTGGTTGTGGCATAGTTCCAATCACTGCATCCCATAGATCCTTTTCAATAAGGATCAATTGTAGTTTGACTTGCCATGTGTGGAAGTCTATACCTTCAAATTTCTCATTCAATGTACTATTTTTCTCCATACTAAAAATACCTAATCCCCCCTTAATCAAAACAATATCAAAGGTGTCAGTTTAGCCTGATAATGCACCTTCAAATTATCAAAACTTTCACAATTTTGCATGCATGTTAATAAATTGAATTGAATCTAACATAAAAATCTAGATACATCTTAAAAACAATATTGTAGCATAGAAAATTGTATACACTTACAATTTCAAATTATATTTCCCCCCCTAATTTATTGGACTTAATTAAGCTTCTAATTTTCTAAATAATGCATTCCAAAGCCTAATTTTTATCATTTTTTGAAGGAGGACAAGTATTACACAAATGCATTCAATCATCAAATTGTCCCAAACTTTGAGTGTCCTAGAATTTTGGGCCAAGACCTAGTTGACCATGGGTGACTGGGTCCCCCTTCTTAGCTGGGACCCAATTTTAAATATGTTTTTGGTGGTATTTTAATATTCAAAATTCAAATATGAAGTGTCAACTTTTGGAATTTAATTTTTGATAAATTAGTTTAACACCTATAAATACCTAGTCTTTTTACCATTTTGAAATCTAATAACGGGCAGTAAGACACATAATGGAGCAAATATTATTATCAAGAGCATTATGGAGCAAGTTAAGAGCAACATTATCAGAGTTTATTACAACTGTAGACATCCAAATTTGACCACTTCCATATGGTCAAACTCGTCTCCTTAGTCATCCATTTACTCATCTATTTCATCCTCTTTGCCAGTATTAATTAAATCACTCTTTTAATTAATATTTCATTGTATGTATAAGGTTCCTAAAGTATTTAATTCAATAATTAAATATTTTTACCTTTTACTTCTTTCCTCTCTAAATTAAATAAATACATCACTTTATTTAATTTAGTCATGTGACCTCTTTGAATTTAAGTCAATTTTTAATTCCTCTTTTTCTCTCTCATTGTCACATCCTCCATAACCCTCTTCAAATCCGGATTAATTTAATTAATTCTAGATTAGGATGTGCACACATTAATTAAAAAATTAATGTCACATCCTCACATCTTCCAATTTTTCCTTAATCTTTCATTAATCATCCTAATCATGTGTTTGCACAACCTTAATCAAAGTCATTAGCCATATTTAGCATGCCTTTTTAGTCAACCTTTTCATTTGTCTTTCTTAGCATTGACCCTCTTTCCCATGTGAATTTAAAATTCACATTTATTCCTCCTAGAATCCCCTTTTCTCATGCATCTTCTAGAATCTTTGACTTGTCACATCAAGTCACATGTGGACAAGTGCTTCACTTTTTGGAACCTTGTCTTGTCCATGGGATTCTTCCAAGCATGTAAATTCCTAATTCACATTTATTTTCCCAACTAATTTCCTCTTCCCCATGGAGATTTTTGAAGAATTCTAAAATTCCTCAAAAGTCATTTTCATTCTCACTTGGGGACAAGAAGTTCCTTTTTTGAGGAAATCTTCTCATCCCTCAAGGTACTTGCAAGGCACTAGTCCTTCCTCCACATCACTTGTCCTTATTCCACGTCACTTACACATCATCACTTCCTAAGCCATTTTATATTCCACGTATAAAGATGTGAGGGCTTGTGAGTCTTCAACTCACCATAGCCCTTCATCCTGACCTTGTTGGCTTAATTTCAACCATTGAATTTTCTAGAGAATTCAAATTCTTCTATAAATACCCCATCTTTTCTCTTATTTAGGGACCTTATGCATTTGATACCAAACTCTTGTCATTTTGTTATTTGAAGTCATACTTAGCCAATTTGCACATTTTTCCTTCATCATAGCACTTGAATCCACTACTCATCGACTTTCAACCATCTTGCATCTTTAATCTCATTTACCATCCAAGGGCCAACCAAGGAACAACTTAACAAGGTATAATCATTTTATTCCATCTTCTTTACTCAAGTTCAACGTTTTTCTCAATCTTGAGGTGTTAGGTGTTCTTCATTGTTTCTTACATTCTTGTTGTTGTTGCATGTTTAGGAACAAGGATTTTCACCTGATCACATTTCTGGCACGCCTGGTGGGACCCACAAATGAGTCTCTTGCTCTCAAGTGTTTTGTTGTTTCATTGTTTGCAGGTATAGGTTACAAAGAGGAGGACCTGCCCTCACAGAGAGGAAGACCTTCCCACATAGGGGTGGACCTGCCCTTATAGAGGTAGACTTTCCCTCCACAAAGCCCAAAAATAGCAAGTTTTTTTCAACTTTCAGCAAAGGGGCAAACCTGCCCAAAACAACATTTTCTAGAAGGTAAAAACTACATTTTAAGTATCATTTTCTATTGTTTTGAGTATTTATGACCCCCTAACATGTGTTGTTTGTGTCTGTGCAAGGATTTGATTAGTGTTTGGAAAAAAAGCAAAAAACAAATTACTAACAAATTTCTTGCAGGGCCATCCGTTTTTAAAGCGTTTATCAGCTGCTTGTTATCATTTTTCATTAGTTTAGGCACATAGCTTAACTATGAGGGGTCAAATTTACATTGTGTGTCGTGCTTGTGGTAGGCTATTGATGTATCCAATCCCCTTGTGCCATTTGGTGATCTTGGGTGACGAGAAATCATAGCTTACCAAGTCCTTTAAGTCACCCATTTTTGTTTTTTCTTAGGGGACCTGCTTGGGGATTTCATCACCCCAAGGGATGATCCCAACCACGCATACCAGCGAGGTATACAAAGGGGCGAGGCCAAATTTGTACCCCAATCCAACCACGTCATTATTGGTGAAGCATCAGGATGACGTGAAGAGTTGGTCCAAGCCTTTAGTATCTCACTAAGGTTCTCGACTTATGCTTGTGATAGGTTAGTGTTCACGGTTTGGGCATCACATACCGGGTGTATATCGAGGGCTCCCTAGCCACCTTGTTTATCCTAGATAGAGAACTTTGTTGGCCATACCCATTCTACTAATCTTAGGATTGTGTTGCTTGAACTATTTTCTTTGTGCAAAACCAGTGATTTTTTGTTTAGTCAAGTCAGTCTTATCCTTTTATTGTTGTTTGTTGTGTTTTGGGTCCTTTTCCATAGTCATTTTTGCGAAAATCAAGTTCAGACTTGTGCAGAGGGGCAGACTCGCCCATGTAGAGGGGTAGACCTGCCCTACCAAGGGTGAACCTACCCTCTGTCTTAGTCTCTTTTTAGCCTATTTTTGTCAAATTTACCTACCCTAGTAGGGGCGGACCTGCCCTAGTAGGGGTGGACCTGCCCTAGTAGGGGTGGACCTGCCCTAGTAGGGGTAGACCTGCCCTTGGATAGGCATATATGTCTCTTGAACAGTCAGTTTTATCACCCGTTTCATCATTTTGATCACTCGTTTCTCCATTCCAAAAATTCATACATCCATTCCGAGAATCCATTCCATGTCCTGAACATTCATCCGAACATCCATTTCCTCCTTTCGTGCACCCGTTTACCTATTCCAAATAGTTATTTTTGCTTGTTTTCACTGAATAGGCGGACCTGCCCTTGGATGGGCGGACCTGCCCTTGGATAGGCAGACCTACCCCTTTCAGTTGGGCATACCTGCCCTTCAAACAGTTGTTTTTGTTCATTTTCACTAAATAAGTAGACCTGCCCTTAGATGGGAAAACCTGCCCTTGGATAGGCGAACCTGCCCCTTTAAGTTGGGTGGACCTACCTTTGGATGGGCATGTTAGCTCTCAAAAATGCAGGTTGAAATGCCTCAAGAGGCTGCCAATCTCTTGATACGCTTAAGGGTAACAGACAAGGCCAAGAGAACTCAACCTTCTACTCTTTAGGTGTTGCTAACCTGGGCGGGTGTACCTCTCTGAATGAAGCAGACTTATCTTATGATTATCCTTCTGAAATTCTTTTTCCACAATGGCAGACAATAGTGAACAAATAAAATCAAACTTGATAGCAATCTTTTGATCTAAATCCTAAAATGCTTAAATAACAGATGTAAAGAGATTAAGTGAATTCAAAATGATGGAACGCAGAGACCAGTGCCTTGTTGGGTATGCAAAGTCAAATGAAACAGAAGTGAACAACTTATTCTAAGAGAAAATCAAATTGCAGGCATATGATCTGTTCATAACTTGTATAAACAATGCAGGATTATGATTACTGAACTCTACTTTAATAATCCAGATGAATCTTCCTGATTACTATGATCAACAAAAAGGATTTAATCTCTACTTGAGAAAGCCAATTGATTAATCACACGAATACATCAAATGTGCATTGACAAACTAAACATAAACTTGTTATGTCAATTTGAACAACCAGAAAGAATCAAATTGGAGACAGCTTCAGCAATACTTTTCAATAAATTCAACACACAATTGATACCAGAAATAACCTGCCACACCAGCTGACTTTCATTGGATTCGCCATTTAAAACATGCACATAGTCTCCAGAATGAAAACTTTATTCTACTGTGCTCATTCCTAATCTACTATATCTAATCTAAAATCCCCTCCCTTCAATTACAATTCGGGTGCATATATATACACCAGCATTAAGAATCATATCGTTTCGAGTTCATGTCGGCCCCCATAGAAATCAAGCCCAAATCATGTCAGCCACAACAGTATTTAGAATTTCACATGTCAGCCAATAGCATTTGAATTCTGTATTAATCAATCGCCAAGACAGTCCCGAAGGTATGCCGAAGGAAAAATAACGTTAATCGCTCCTGCCCGCGTTCCTCTGCTCCTCGCGCTTCGCCGTGACCACCAGTTCGCTACGCCGAAGACAAGAAATTTTGCCATAGCCTTCTGTCGTCGGTGAGATGTCACACAGATTTGATTATGTTCTGCCCATACATACTTCACTTCCCATATGTCGTTGTAACCCAAGATAACTCTCACCGAAAGCAATCTTCCATATGTCTTTGCCGAGACATTTCAAACTCGGGGACACGTTACATAGAATTCTCCTTGTTACACCGAAGGGCCCCATACACACCTGTTCGCCAAGACACTGCAGAACCTTCGCCGAAAGCCAATCGTAAGATATTGTCGGCAAGACTTGATGGGCCTGTTGTAACATATACCGAAGCAACATAAGTCACACTGATAAACCAATTCTTCCACCACCGGTCAGCGTGACAATGGAAACTTGCTGTGACACAGCGCCGAAAGCACCCCGTCAGGTTGAAGCAAAAAACATATGTCATTCGGCGAGACGCCACAAACCTTATGCCGACAGAGTGATCTCTGCATTCCATTTGATGAGGCCCCATTGCACTCATCAAGACTTACACCGAAACAATATGTTGGGCCGAAGTGAGCCCAATGCACAAGTTGATAAGACAAGCAAGGTTTACTAAGACATGACGCCGATAACCCATAGCCTTTGCCGAAAAGAAGCCCATATGCGAAGTCAGCGAGACACATTGAACTCGCCAAGACCTCCTGCCGTAGAACTCAACATATGCCGAAAGAAGCCACCACGGTCGCCGAAACAACAGAAACGTCTTGCCAATAGGCAACAGATGTTTTCTGGCAGAAAAACGGATCGGAGAGACCCAAATGCTGTTACACCAAGACAGACCAGAATGTGAAAAATGCATGACACGATGGAAACACGGGATAAAGTATGCAAACTGTAAGCCGGATGTCATGATGGAAGGGAAGATGTGCTTACGATAAGGACTCATAAGGGACCTAGGGGAATGAAAATTTGTGAAATCAGGCAGAAATTTACAGTCCCAACAGGGCGGACCCACCCTTGAATAGGTGTACCTTTCCTTCAAACAGTTGTTTTCATCCTCCATTCGGTCATTCTGGGTGTTGTTCCTTCGTTCTGACTAACCATTTTCCCATTCTAAATGACTGTTTACCCATTTTGAGCATTCGTCTCCCCATTCTAAAGGTTAATCTCCCTGATCGAACATCCATTTACTCGTTCTGAGTCTTCATCCTATCATTTCGAGCCTCTGTTTGCCTATTCTGAGTGGTCATTTTCTCGTTCTGAGCATCCATCAACATTTTTGTAAGTCATTATTTCATCGACAAAACCACATAGGTGTTTCTTAGAACATCATTAGAGTCCATATCTATCATTAAATCATCCATTCCACTCATCTAGACTTCGTTTTGAGGGTTCTGATTTTTATGTCGAAACTTCTGGAGGCCATAACTTTTGACTCGGGTGTCTGATTGGGTTGAAATTTTACAGGTGGTTGCGTTATGAGGTGGCATGTGGATTTCCAATGACCTTGGGTCAATTGGCCCCCACTTCAACATATTTTTGGGGCTTCAAACTTTCATCTTGGCCCTCAAAATTATAATTTAGTGTTTTTTTTTCAGTTTTTGAAAAATCATTTTCGTTAATAACTTGGAATGCATGTCTCATATTTGGGATGTTAGTTTTCAATTCATCCTATCTTAGTTTTGGGTAGTTTTTGGGAAAAAAATAGACTCTCAAAGGTATGCCTGTGAAGTTTCCTAAAATGGTAAAATTTGACAATTTTTGAAAACTGCCAAATCTGGAAAAAATTGATTGTTAGCACCTTACGTCCTCTAGTTAAAGCCCCTGAACTTGGTATAGAATCAATCCCATCACATTCTCCAATCATCCTAATCTGAGCTTCAATCCAATCCTAATCTAAGCTTTAATCTACTCCCAATCTAAGCCTTAACCAAAATCCTAATTTGCACTTGCCCTACCTTGGGCGAACCTGCCCCTCAAACAACTAATTTCACCCTTCGTTCGGTCATTTCAGGAACCCTCCTTCGAATCTCGAGCATTCTTCACCTCGTTATGATCAATCATTTACTCGTTTCAAGCTTTCATTCATCCATTTTGAACATTCGTTCACCCTTTTCGATCATTCGTTTACTCGTTTTGAGTAAACGTTCATCCATTTTGAACCTCCTATCATTTCGAACTCTCGTTCATCCATTTTTTTCATTCATTTACTTGTTCTGAGTGATCTTTCATTCATTCTAAGCTTTCATCACCTCATTCTGAGAGTCATTCATTCATTCTTAGCAATCATTTACTCAAGTAGTTGTCCATCCCTCTCAATCATTCATTTACTCGTTTCGAGTAATCATTCAATCATTTCAAACCTTCATCTTCTAGTTCTAAGAATCATTCATCCGTTGTGAGGAGTCGTTTACTCATTCCGAGTAGTCGTTCATTCCTCTCGATCATTCGTTTACTCGTTTTGAGTAATCTTTCATCTATTCCAAACCTCCATCTCTCGTTCTAAGTAGTTGTTCCTCCATTTCTATCATCAGTTTCCCCAACCAAATCATCATTTTCCCCATCCAAATCCCTTGAACTTCATTTTAGGTTATTATCTGAATTGACCTAAGTGTCTAAGTTGATCATCATTATCAACATCCACTTAGGATTGTCATCTGTCCTAAGTTAATCATCATTGTCGGCCCAATCAATCCACTTTTAATCTCAAGGTGGATTTGGTGTCACAATCAACCATTTATCCTTCAATCCGATCAATCAGTATACTAAGTCACCTAGGGTAATCTCTAAACAGGGTTTACAATCCCTTTCGTCATCCTATCTGATCCATCAATCGATCTTATCAATCATTGATCGATCTTATTCAATCCAATCCAATCACATCCCTATCCGATCACCTTCGACCCAATCAATTTGCTTCCATCTCAAGGTAGATTCGGTGTCGTAATCATCCTTTGATAATCAAATCCGATCATCAAAATCAATCCCATCGCATCATCCAATCATCCTAATATGAGCTTTAATCCAATCCAAATATGAGTTTGACCTAAATCTCGACTTGAGCTTTAGTCCATTTCCATCCAAAAATCTTTGATACATCCTATTTATCCTTTCATCATCATGAACCCTTATCCTCCATCAATAGTATTCAAGGGAAACCCTAATTACGTTGACGACGATAACAAAAGTCTTGTTGATCAAGAGGAATACAACATAGATCCCCTTGACGTTGTCATCGCTAGTAAGCTTTCTCCACCCGCTTTCCACAATCCAATTACTCCTCCGAGCTATCTTGTTATGTCTTCATCCATGCCTAATCACGCTCCTTGTGATGCCTTTGACAAGGGATATCCAGTATCTTCCCCATCCATGTTGGTGTAATTAATATTTAATTACACTTTGCATAAGTTTACTTTGGCATATTTAATTCCTAAGTTATAGGTTGTTATCCTTATCTTGCTGAGCTATCTTTTTGCTCAAGATAAAATTAGGTTTATGCATCTTTTCTTTTATAAAGAAAATTATCACTTGTAATTATTAGTACTTTGAATATATCATGTTGCACATATTTTTGCAATAGCTCTGATTTTTTTGTTTTTCTCTTCTGTGGAGGGATTTTCTAGTTTGCATTTCAGATCTTGGTTTCTAACATGGTAGCAGAGCCTCGATTTGCAACCCCTTCTTAGCTTTTTTGGAGGAATACATTGCAGAGCTCATTCGGGGTCCCTCGAGGGTTTCATTCCTTGAGTACATTTATGCAGCGTCTTGGATCAAATTGGGGTTTTCTATTGGATTCAAAGTACTGGAAAAAGTCAGAAATGGCTTTTATTTCATTCATTTTGGTCACTGTTTGCCAGATCTGCGAGGGTTTCAAGCTTAATGATTTTTCTGATAGATCTGGGGGTCGCCTATTTTTCTGGGCACTTTGGGCCAAAACGGACCTCGCCGTTGGATTCACAACACCTAAAAACCCCTATTTTCATATAAAGTTTGTCCAGTTTGGACATAGTCATCCGGAGAGGCAAAAAAAATTGCCTAAGGGTCGTACGGCCCGAGGGCACGCTCTACGAGGCACATTTTTTAAAAAAATCAAAAAATTTGTGTTTGAAAAAATGCGGCTAGTTTAAATGGAGACTGCCACTTGGCGGCCTCCCACCGGCCACCACCATATTGCCGCCACCGGCGACTCTTTCTACAGTGCCACCAGCTTCGCTTCAGCCCCCGAGGGCTTACTTCGCCTAGCGCTCGGTTTTATTAGCGCCCAAGAGCTAGCTTCTCAAACCCACCAGGACTTTTAGCCCCAGCCTCAGTCACATGGGTGACTAGGGGCCGCATGAAGCCCCCAGGCCGCCAGCCCTCTTGTTCGCCTAGGCGACAAGGGCTTTATTTTTTTAGCCCTTGAGGGCTTCTAGTAGCCATATTGGACTTTTTGGAGCAGTTTCACAGAAACGAGCATGAATTTCACATACGGTGTCATTTTTTTGCAAATGAGATATCGTTAGAAATTTTTTTTGACGCTCTACACAATGGTGTAGGTCTGATTTCTTTTCTTTTCTTTTTTTATGCCTTTTTCAGCCTCGGAAGTCACATGTTTTTGTTTTCACTCCGAGAGACATATCTTTTGACTCACTTATCCGTTTTTCACAATTCAAGCGGCATCAAAAAGCTGGTTTTGGCCTCTACACAGATCTGAGGTCTATTTTTATTTTCTTTTTATGCATGTTTATCATTCTCTCCTTTTACAATAATTAGGTATTATAATAACGAACTGATATAAAGTTTCATTAAGGGGGGTTCTTGCATCCATCCTTCATATTGGTGGCAACTCACCCAAGTTTGTTTGGTTTCATGTTGTTTCTTTTAGCTTTCGTCTTGCTTAGCTTGACACATCTTTGGTTTGCATCAGTTCACACTTCACATTGGGAGTTTATGGTTCTTGATCCACATTGGTTCAGGTCTTTCTCAGTTTGAGGGCCATGTTTTTATGGTTAATGTTCTAGAATCTTGATGGTACTCATCTTATGGGGCAGTTTTAGTTTCAGTTTGGCATTGGCATCGAGGACACAACCTCCAGATTTTGTCATCATTATGGGTGGCTTCATCCTTTCATCTACTGTTGCTTACAGATTCCAAGGTTGATCCAGTATGTGAATTTCCAGTGTTCCTTGGCATCGGGTCTATTGTTGCATTTGTGATTCAATTATGGTATTTTGCAAACAGAAGTATCTTTCCTTGCTTGCCGGGTTTGGGGTTCTAGTGTTGCTTCTTCAGAGTTCTTCTAGTGATTCTTTGCAGCAGTTCATCTCATTGAGGGGGGGTTTTTCCCACTAGGTTTTCTCTCTCTTTGCATTTGTACCTAGGTACCTGATCAGGCCTTTGTTGTTGGGACCTATCTCACATCATTTGCATAATAATCTGCTTCTCCCTAAGTTGCACTTATGGGGGCTTGTTGGTGTAATTAATATTTAAATACACTTTTCATAAGTTTACTTAGGCATATTTAATTCCTAAATTATAGGTTGTTATCCTTATCTTGCTGAGCTATCTTTTTTCTCAAGATAAGATTAGGTTTATGCATATTTTCTTTTATAAAGTAATTATCTCTTGTAATTATTAGTACTTTGAATATATCATGTTGCACATCTTTTTGCAATATCTCTACTTTTTCTATTTTTCTCTTCTGTGGAAGGATTTTCTAGTTTGCATTTCAAATCTTGGTTTCTAACAGTCCACATATTTTTCATGTCCTTCATCATCCTCTTATCTGACACCCACATCCTCTTATCCTAATCTGCCATCCCAATACTCTTATTACAATCCCCCATCCATGTCTCCCTATCCTAATCCTCTTTATCTATCTACTCACCCTAACCCAACATCCACACTTTTTTATCTTAACCCTACACCCCCATCAACTTACCCTAATCCAACATCCACATCTCCCTATCCTAATTCAACACCCACGTCTTCCCATCCTAATCCACCATCCCAATACCCTTACTACAATCCACCAGCTACATCCTCTTGTCCTAATCCACTGTCCATGTACTCCTATCCTAATTCACCATTTCAATATTCCTACCTTAACCCTCCATCCAATCCTAAACCTCCATCTACTCCTAGTCCTACACCCAATCTCATTCCTACATCTAACCCTAGTCCACCAATTCATAATCCTAGTCCTACACCCATCCCTAATCCTTCATCTATTCTTATCACGCCATCTCAGCCTAGAGTATGCAAGTTCCTCACTCCAGAAGTTCTCCAAGGACTTATGACAAAGAAGACATCCCCCACTCCACACATTGAAGTTATGGAACCATGCAGTCCTAATCCATCATCCACGGTCACTAGTGATGAGACCCTTCTCCATACCACACCTATCATTGATGTTACCACCCCTAGCACCACTCAAACAGTTGAAATCCTCACATCCACTAGATCCAATGAGCCCCCATCTCCTACTCTAAGAGCCACCGAACCCATCGATGACACACAAGTCCAATCCACTCTTCCCACTCCTAGTGATGACACACAAGTCCCATCCATTCCTTCCATTCCTAGTATCACTGATATCCCTTCCCTTGAACTTCATGAATCCTCCATCCTTCCATCTCCCCTAATTGAAGAGCCCATCCAACATGCCTCCATTATCACACCTTCCACACATGATGAGTCATGCCAAGAGCTTAATCCAAAGCATGCCATATCCCCTCCTCCACATCAAGATCCTATCATCCCATCTAGCCCATCTCAAGATCACAGTCCCCCATCCATTCCATCCCATGATCTCCTTGATTCCACCACTCCATCTCATGAGCCCTTATCTCCATCTCCATCACATGAGCCCTTATCACCCACTACCACTAATTCAGATCCTATCATATCACCTAATCCCTCTCCTAATACCACCCATTAATATGTTGCTATCCCATCATCTCCATCTCATGATCCTCCATCATCGCCTAAACCTACTATCCCCACATTGCTTTTATATCCCCTTGGTACTCTCACATTCTTCCATGGTGGTCTCCTTGTCGAAGAAAAACAAAGCATATATACCACCCATCATCCTCTGCCTAATAATGGACTCGCATCATTTTTCTAGAATATCATAAATCCTATCATGGATCAAATGCTCAAGAACATGAACTATCAAGGAAAAGGTTTAGGCCTTTATGAGCAAGGTATTTTAGAACCCATCCAGGTTAAAGAACAACTCTGTATGCAAGGTCTTGGACCTGTTTCCCAAGACTCAAGCTAAAAATGTTCGTACAACCTCTAGACGTCCTCAACGAGCCTCTTCCAAATAGAATATAGGCTCTTCCCATCGCTCCACTAGATCATTTTCTTCCATCCCCCCTCCTCCATCGTACCGCCTCAAAACAAACATCTATATTCCTCCCTCATTTGCTCCATCCATTTTGGGTCCTTATGTCTCTCCACCCACTACATCTTTTTTGGGCCCTTATATCCCAAACTCACCTCTTCCATCTCATCCTATTCATCCTTTCATCCATCCATCACCCCTCCATGTCACCCATCATAAACATCCCACTCTCATGTCCCCTAATTAGGATCAACAAAGGAACATACCTACGCATCCTCCATCTACACGTAATCCTCATAGTCCTACCTCCATCGCTCCACATCATCCATCTCCTTGCACCCATCCCATTCCTATCAAAATCACTTTGGATGCTAAAGAAAAAATGCATAAATCCAAACATCCACATAAATCTGAAGCTCCTCATGTCCCCTCTAAAATACATGGTGAAGAAAAGAAAAATCAAATCCACAATCAAAATCAAACCCATCGGCCACAAAGGCCCACTAAAGAAAAAATAAAAACCATGTGGATCCCAAAGAAAAAATATGCAATTCCTTCAAATGAAGCATCCATAACAACATTCAAAGTTTCTAATCTGAAATCCAATCATACACATCCTCCATCTCCTAAATCTATTTTGGGTCCTTATATCCCATCTCCTCCATTATCCCCACATTCTCAATCCATTAATCCTCCTATCCTTTCACATACACCACCACATGTGCCAATGTTGGTCCTGAACTCACCTACCCCATCATTCTATCCATACCCTTTCTAGTATCCCATCTATTATCCCACATATCTTCCCCATCAAATCCCTCTAATTCATCCACTTGCATAATCCATTTATCCTAATAAGGTTGTACCAACATCCACCAATCGCTTTGAACATGGGCTCTTAATACCTCATATGGAACTTGATGCTTGAGTCCTTCATCCCTATCTATATTGTGTATCCGCTTATCCACATCCCTCTATCCTTGTCCATCTCCATCCACATTCTATCGAAAAAGTCAAGAAAATCCCAAAAAACTAAAAAATCAAAAAAAAAAAAAATAGTAAAGAGAAATAATTCATCCAATGGTGAAAATTTGGCAAACAAGCACCTTGGATAAGTATCATGATGAAAACCTAGAAAACAGGCGTCATGCGTAAATCCTCATCCATCCTTTTCCACACTTGGGGGCAGCTTCCTGATATGCATTTTCTCCATCAACTATGCTTCCAACTATGCACCCATCTTCCTGCTATACATCCTCTTCATTCATCCCCTCCATCCCACCCTATCTTCCACATCCTATCATCATATCCCATTTATCTCCAATCCCTCCATCCTTCTTGTGATCTTGATCAAAATAGGGGCACCTATATATGCATGGTTTGGACACCTCTTGGTATACATTCCCTTCATCCATGCTCTATCGTATTCCTTATTCACCCATCCTATCCTCCTCTAGTTATCTCCTTTATCTTCCCATCCACTCGTCTTGTGTCCCTCCTACCTCATGACATAGGACATATTTAGAGTGGGGGCATCTACTTCCTTTGTAACATAAGTCCTTGGAGACATCATTCATCGATTTTATCATCCTTTTCCTCCCCCCATCCTTATCTCGTTATCCATTTCCCTCTATCCTCATCCCCTCTCATAATCCCTTGTCATTGGAATATAGCTATAGGCTACTCCTCATGCAATCCGATGTCATCTATCTTATCACTTCTACTTCTTTTACACATCTTTTCAATCTCCTATCCTTTCTCATCATTCATCTATCTGTCATGTCATCCTCCCACTTCATCTTTGCTGATTTGGATAACTATCCCATCCCTGAGCTTTGTGTGATTGTCATCATCCTATCCAATCCAACAAGTCAGTCTTATCTTATCATATCAATCCCATCATTTTATCCCCTTCTCAAGGTTATATTATCATCATCCCTTCTCCATCATTTGGCGTTGGTCTTTGGTCAAACTACGTTTCCCCTGCGCTTTCATGTAGGCAAGATCAATCATTTGATCTACTCCCAGAGCTCTTTTATTGTTTATCATCAGTCTTTCTGCTCTGTCCATCCGCTCCTTTCATCCTTTCTATCTTTGTCAGTCTGCATTGTCCTCTTTCCGCTTTTATCCATGGTCAGTCGTCAACCTTTTATCGAACTATGAGGGCTCTACGCTTTCACGTAGGTAAGGCTAATCTTTGATCAACCCTCGAGCCCCTAGGACTTTAGAGTGTGTTAGTCTTCAGTCTTCTATCTTTTCTCTTGTGTCGTGTCGTCAAGCTATGCCCTTATCCAACTAGTTCTTCACAAACAAGATCCACTAGTATCATAAGATCCAATCAGTTTCGAATATCCTGTGTCATATCGATCTTTTAGTTTAGTATCCATCATCGGTCCCAATAGGATGCATCCTTCCTAACAGACCTCATCAACCCCATCCATCCCCTTGATCCTATGGCAAAGGATGTTTTGAAATTGATTGTGATCTTTTGATGCTTTTGGATTTTGTTTATCATTTGAGCTCCCTATTACAACTATTCAAGATCACCATAATCTGTCATATTATGGTGACCTTTGACTAGTAACCATAGGGGCGTATCTTGATCTTTTCTTTGTTATTGTCTTCTCAGTTGTCCCACGTAGCACCCACCAATATCCCTGAGGTCTTGTGTTACGCTAGGGTATCCTTGTGTGCTTGTGGTTATCCCAATGCCTGGCCCGACCAAGGTCTTCGCGACTTTGGGGTGTTGGGATAGTCTTCTTGTCTATTGTGTTTTTTTTAGGCATTAGACACGAATAGGCCTTGGTTCTTCATACCCTAGTGTCTTGTGTCTTATGCTATAGCAAAAATTAGTGCTCTAAAAATGGAAAATTGCATTAGGATTGCATTTCATCTCCCATTCCATCCTCTCATCTATCAAAAATCCCCCCCATCCATTCCTCCTTCATCAATATCCCTCCCCTATCCATCTAATCTCTTCTCATCATTTCTTCAATCATCTTAGAATAATATAGATTGGTTATTCTAAGCATCTTGTCCCCCATCATTTTTATTCCTTTCATCCATCTTGCATCTCAATCCAATCCTCGTCCATTCAATCTAGCACAAATCATCTCATCACATCCTTGGTCTTGTCCCCAGCCTTGTTACAAGCCTTGATCCAATCATCATCATTATCATCATCATCGGGATGTATCCTTCCCTATCCTTTGGTGTTGTTTTAGGATGTATCCCTCCCTCATCAACAACCCTTTTTATCAAGATGTATCCTTCCCTATCCTCGTGTTGTTTTGGGATATATCCTTCCCTCATCAACAACACTTTCATCATCATCATCAGGATGTCTTCTCCCCATCCTCTTGTTGTCTTGGGATATGTCATCCCCTCAACAACAACACTCCATCCATCATCAGCCCATTTTGGCTTTTAGCTTAACTGGGGCAATATCACATTTGTTCTTACATCCATTTGTGCTTCATCCATCTCCTATCACTTATCATCCTTTCTTACCCATCACTTTGCATCACTTTCCTTATCTCCATTCTCATCGTCTCGTCCATTTTGAGAGCACACCCATGTTCTCTTGAACCCGCAAGTCCTTTCGAGGGGGCATCCTTCATCCCTAACCTTCATCTTCACCCATCAATCCTTTGATGATTAGGGCATCTTTCCCAATCTAACCATCTTCTTTTGGGTTCTATATTTTAATATTCTTTGAAATGATGCTACTTCATAACACCATCTCAAAGAGGGGAAAAATGTAGAGATCCAAATTTGACCACTTCCATATGGTCAAACTCATCTCCTTAGTCATCTCTTTACTCGTCTATTTCATCCTCTTCGTCAGTATTAATTAAATCACTCATTTAATAAATATTTCATCGTTTGTATAAGGTTTCTAAAATATTTAATTCAATAATTAAATACTCTTACCTTTTACTTATTTCCTCTCTAAATTAAATAAATACATCACTTTATTTAATTTAGTCATGTGACCTCTTTGAATTTAAGTCAATTTTTAATTCCTCTTTTTCTCTCTCATTGTCACATCCTCCATAACCCTCTTTTTTAATTTGGATTAATTTAATTAATTTTGGATTAGGATGTGCACACATTAATTAAAAAATTAATGTCACATCCTCACATCTTCCAATTTCTCCTTAATCTTTCATTAATCCTCCTAATCATGTGTTTGCACAACCTTAATCAAAGTCATTAGCCACATTTAGCATGCCTTTTTAGTCAACCTTTTCATTTGTCTTTCTTAGCATTGACCCTCTTTCCCATGTGAATTTAAAATTCACATTTATTCCTCCTAGAATCCCCTTTTCTCATGCATCTTCTAGAATCTTTGACTTGTCACATCAAGTCACATGTGGACAAGTGCTTCTCTTTTTGGAACCTTGTCTTGTCCATGGGATTCTTCCAAGCATGTAAATTCCTAATTCACATTTATTTTCCCAACTAATTTCCTCTTCCCCATGGAGATTTTTGAAGAATTCTAAAATTCCTCAAAAGTCATTTTTATTCTCACTTGGGGACAAGAAGTTCCTTTTTTGAGGAAATCTTCTCATCCCTCAAGGTACTTGCAAGGCACTAGTCCTTCCTCCACATCACTTGTCCTTATTCCATGTCACTTACACATCATCACTTCCTAAGCCATTTCACATTCCACATGTAAAGATGTGAGGGCTTGTGAGTCCTCAACTCACCATAGCCCTTCATATTGACCTTGTTGGCTTAATCTTGGCCATTGAATTCTCTAGAGAATTCAAATTCTTCTATAAATACCCCCTCTTTTCTTTCATTTAGGGACCTTATGCATTTGATACCAAACTCTTGCCATTTTGTTATTTGAAGCCATACTTAGCCAATTTTCACATTTTGCCTTCATCATAGCACTTGGATCCACTACTCATCGACTTTCAACCATCTTTAATCCCATCTTGCATATTTAATCTCATTTTCCATCCAAGGAGCATACACAACATTGAAGATCGAAGGGCCAACTAAGGAACAACTTGATAATATATAATCGTTTCATTCCATCTTCTTTTCTCAAGTTCAACGATTTTCCCAATCTTGAGGTGTTAGGTGTTACTCGTTGTTTCTTACATTCTTGTTGTTGCTGCACATTTAGGAACAAGGATTTTCACCTAATCACAACAACAATTCAAGATCCAAAATCATGTCAAATTTTATGTGTGTTCATGTTATTATCTTGTGATGGCTAACATTTTTGTAGGTCTCCAAGTATTCAAGCATTCAAGCATTCAAGCAAGTCTATCAAGCAAGATCCAAGACCTTGAAGTGATGTGCATGACTTCATTCCTTTAAGGAAGCCATTGAAGGGTGGTGAAATGCAAGATTGTGTTCATTCATCATTCCTTCCTTTCAATTATCAGTTTATCATTGACATATTACCATTTTGGAAGTGGGAACACTTACACACAGTTTGACTGAGGCAAGCCCCTATGTGGCACATCTTCTCTCTTTGTGAATGTGCAGGCTGCAAGTTTAGAAAGGATTGAAGAGATCTTGAAGCCAAATTCTTTATTGTTGCATTTGTTGTCATCAAAGTGTTGTGAATCAAGGTATATCTTGCAGTAATATGAACTTATTAAAGTGATAAAAAATTTGAAATTATGTTTACAAGATTACCATAAAATGATTAAGTGATTGATAGTTGAAACAATGAAAGAAAAATTTGCAATACCACAAGTCATCAACACAAGTGACACAAGATATATGTGGATACTTGCAAGAAAAAAATTCACAACCAAAGAGATCCAATGTTTGTAGTAATCTTCAAGTAAGTACATCAATTCCTCTATGTAATCTGACAACACTTTTTCGCTCTAACAACTTGTAAAGAACTCATACTAAACCACCATCTCAAGGCTCTAATATATAGAAGTTTTTGGGAGAGAATACCACAAATGGTATCCCAAAACAACAAGAAAAACCACCTGGAAAAACCCACACCCTCCTTATTGTACAACCCATAAACATGAAATAAAATATTAAATAATCACATGGCCTTTGTATGGGCGCCTAACCCATAGCCAGTCAGAATCGGTCAAACCTGAGTACTCCATAACCCTTTGATGGCTACATGCATGAACATGCACCAACATGCAAACTTGGGTGCCCAACCATACAAGAGCATGAAAACATGCAAATACCATGCAAGGACATGCACACTAAAGTGGTACCCACCCAAAAATTTGGGCACCCAAGAGGAATATGCCTCCAAAATGCTTTGTAACTGTCGCTGTAATGGGTCCACCTCTTTGAATGTGATTACAATTTTTCATAGGAAAATAAATGATAAATATTATCTCTCATGTCCCCTAAAACACTTTCCAAAGAATGTGGAGACACATAAATCAACTTAGGATAGTAATTTTAATGTCACCTATCCTAACATTCTCCCACTTGACATTATACATTTCAATTACATCTATGAGATACAAATAAAATATATAATCAAGTACATTGATCAAGGTCCATGGCCTTCCTACACCAAGAGAAATTATCTATGGTCACTAGCTTCATGAGAGAATCTGCAACATTATCCAAAGTTTCAACCTTCTCAATCAAAACTTTACCATTCTCAACCATTTCTCATACAAAGTGATACTGAAAATAAATACGTTTAGTATGATCATGATGCATTATATTATTGGTTAAACATATGGCACTCTGACTGTCACATCTAATCCTCACTATCCTATAATAAAAACCAATGCCATTACCAAGTCTCTGTAACCAAACCGTCTCCTTAGAAGCATGTGTAGCTACCCTATACTCTACTTTGGTGGTGGAAAATGCAAATGTAGGTTGCATCTTACTCATCCAACTCACTGCACTTCCAAACAAAGTAAAAACATAGCCACCACTAGTGGACCTTCGACTATCCAAGTCACCTACCCAATCTGCATCAACAAAACCCTATATGTCCAATGACTTATCCATATCATCAGTACCATGGTAAACCAAATAGTAATTTGAAGTACCACACAAATATCTAAACACCCTCTTGTAGACGTGTAAAAATAACCTAATGCATATCACACATCCTAAATGACATTTTCTCATCATCAACATCACTCACCTAATATCATTGCATTTCACATCAAAAACATCAAAAATCCTAATTTCCTCTATTAATTGAATAATGTTACACTATTTAATTAATTCACTTTTCATCACTTTTGACTAATTAAATAAATTTCATTTATTTAATATTGTCATAATCTAACTTTATTCCTCCTGATTAATTAAATAACATCAATTATTTAATTATGTCGCTAAATTACCCTATTCCCCTCAATCAATTAAATTATTAATACTTAATAGTTTAATTAAATCACTTTCCCCTAAACTTGAATAATTAAATAAATTATTCAAACATCATTCAAAAAAGTAAAAAAAAAAACAAATACAACTTTGTTTGCAAAAGTCAAACATGACTTGCACATTCAACTCAAAAAGCTTAATTAATTAATTGAATTACCCTCACCCACTTTTATGATTGAGCAAATTACGATCCCTTGATTGCTCACTTTGATTAGCTAACTAATCCATCTATTTCCTGACTGATTCATCTATTCTTCAATCCCACTGAAGGCTCAACATGATTTCTTCAATTCCATATATTATTCAATCTATGTCCTCAATTCCACTGAACACTCAAATTGATTTCTTCAATCACACTGATTACGTAATCAAAATCCATTGATTCTTCCCATCTAATTCCTCTCAATGGTTTTGAACCATTGATTAGGATATTCTACTACACAATCTTAAGTGTTCATTTCAAAACAAAAAATCTATATAACAACCTCATTTCTTCTCAAAAATGATCGGAGAATTGACATCTTTTGCACAACGAAGTAATGCCAAACTAATCATTGATTTCTTGGAAGCTTTTACTTACATCTTCAATCAACATCACACAACTTTGAAACTTTTTCTACACACAAATGGAAGCTTCACATTGATACAACAACGATCCAACATCTTTGTGAATACACTTTGACTCAGGATGGGTAACTTTATGTTTTATTGAATTCATTGTTCTTGCTTTTCAATTGCTTTCTTGAATTTAGTATTTTGTATTGTTCATTTTGTGAGTAATGGGTATGAATAATCATCTTTTTGTTTGAATTACATTAGTTTAATTCATTCATTTTGATCTTATTGCATTTTTTATTTCCCCCTTTACACATTTTGGCATGCCCAATGGGACCATGGTCCTTAACACTAACATTTCTATGAGTTTCAATTGAGCAGTTACAGGTTTCGAAACACAAATGTACTTTTTAGAAACACATTTGAAAAATCTTCACACAAAAGCTATAGAAAACTCATACAGTCGATTTCTGATTCCTACCTCAATCGCTCTTGTCTCGACCTCTTTTGTCATTTTAACCGCATTTACTAAAATGACAGGGGTACTGTTGCTTTTTCCAGCCACTTCTACTTGACAAGCATAGGCTACTTTTCATTTTTTCAACCGCAATTGCTTATAATAGGGCCACTTTTGATTTAAAGTTTTGCTTTTGCTCTTCTTTTTTTTATGCGAAATCTAAAAAGAAGTTTTCCAATTTATGATGCTAACAAGTTTTTGTTGTTGATGTTTTGTGTTTGATGACTTCATTTGTGTAGCTCTTGTAGGATATGATACATTTACATCAAGAACAACTAACACATTTATTGCAGGGAAGGTGAATAGTTGAAGTCTAAATTTTTTAGAAAGCTTTCATAGTTTAGGAAAAAATTAAATCTGGTGCTTAAAATGAACTCCACAACTTACATGCCTTAGATTTGGTGCTCTAAAAAAAAGGTTCAAAAAGATTTCTAGATTAGAACATTTTTCAATTGGTTCTTTAAATAGAATATTTCAGAAGCTTTCATAGCTTAGGAAATTTTCAATTTGGTGCTTAAAATGAACCCCACAACTTGCACGCCCTTGATTTAGTGCTCTAAAAAGAATGTTAAAAAAGATTTCTAGTTTAAAACAAGATTCAATTTGGGGCTTTAAAAAGAACATTTCAAGAAGCTTTCTAGTTTAGGAAAACACTTAGAAATTGGTGCTATAAAAATGAACCCCACAAACTTACACACTTTCGTTTTGGTGTTCAAAAAAGAATTTTTAAATTTTTTCTAGATTAAAATAACACTTCACTTTTGGTGCTCTAAAAATGGAATATTGTCTTTTGACCAACGCTTTCAATATGTTGATGAAACGAACAATTTACTTTTGTTGACCATTTTAAGACAAGGATTGTTAGAAACACTCAGTTTTGGGCTTAAAATTGGACAAATACTTTCTTATTTTCACATTGATATCTAATTGCTTAAAATTCAAAACATTTCATTTTGGTGCACATAAAAAAAACTGTTATCTTGTACACATTTCATTTCCTTTTCTTGGATAGTGCCACTTGAGGGGCTTAAAAATAAAATTGCAATGAAGTGTATTCTATGTCTTCTATGTTTGGAAAACTAGGTGTCTATCCTCTCTGCTCATGCATTTTGGCGATCTTGGGTGACGAAAAGCATCTTGAGTTTCACACTTTTTTTTCAATTTAAAGCATTGTTTTAGGAATGAAGGTATTGTCATTTATGTCAACTGGTCAACTAGTTATCTACTAGTTGTTGTTGGCTACATATGTTGAGGATATTGAGAAAATTGTATTAAAGAAAATTTACAAGTATTCAGTTGTTTCTCTAGGTAATGATCTGGTATTTGCCCCTATGTTCTTGCGGTTCAGATATGTTGGTCATGGTTGTTGAAGGTTGCTATATCTAGATTTTTGGTTGTTGGTTCGTTGTGAAGTTTGAGTTGTGGTCACCAGTTGTGAACTATGTTTTTCTATGTTCTGGTTGAGGTCCGGGAGAAAAGTTGTTGGTATGAATTTCTCTTTGTTCTAGAGTTGTATTGCCCTAATTGCATTGAAGATATTTTTGGTTTTTGGAAGTTTTGAGCTTAATTGTTCTATGTGTTTTACAATATTTTGGCTGACATTGTGTTAATCACTATCTTCAAAGTTGATGAAGCATGTTGGATCTATTTTGGGTCTCAGTGAAGCATGTGTTTGGTTGTCCTCATTCTAATTCCACCCTAGGATGTTTTGGCACCAACCTAATTTGAATTTTAAGTTGGATGACCGACTTTGGATCTTTTTTCAAAGCTGGAGATAGTATAAATATAGGATGAGTTAGTAATGAAAAATATACAAGAGAAAAGAAGGAATATAAGTGAAAGAGTATATGTTACTTTGATGCTATTCAAAAAATGTGTGTGAGTTGTGTGTGGCAGATCAATGTGAAGCTTAATGTTGAGTTTCCAAGTGTAGTGAGTAGAAGATGAACTCTATCATTCATGCAAGTTGATCAAGTGACTGTGGTGGAATCCTTTGTTGCATTGGGATTGTAGTCTCTATGTAATAAGTCTTCTTTGTATCTCTGTGGCAGTGAGCCTTTTGGGTTGTAGCCCTATTGGACAGTGAGTCCTTGTTCTAGACAGTGAGCCTTATCTCAGGTAGTGAGCCTTGTTTCAGGTAGTGAGCCTTTTTGTAATCGGTTTTGATATTCTCTATAGTGTGAGTTAGTCCTCACCGTGGTTTTTCCCTCATTGGGTTTTCCATATAAATTTGGTGTTATTGTGTTTATGTGTTGGATTTGAGTTTTTGCATTGACATTTGATGATTAATCATTTAAGTAGTTTTAAGTATTAGCTCTGGTGATTGAATTAAAGGTTAAAATTTGTGACAACTAATTAATCCCCCCTCTCAGTTATCCTATTCAACAATTAGTATCAGAGCTTGGTTCCTTGGTGAAGAGCTTAACCACTTGAGGAAGGTCTGGGATGGCTAGCAAAATGGTCTTTGATTATTTGAGGTTTGATGGAACTAATTATGGTAGCTAGAAAGTATTGATGGAAGAATATCTGGAGTATTGCAGATATGATGTGGAGAAAGCTTACAAGAATCCTTACACTCCTCTTGCTAATGGTCCGAGTACACCTGAAGAGATCAGAGCACATGAAGCTAACAATAAGGTGAAGTTCATCTTGAAGAATAGTCTGGTACATTCCAAGTTGATTAAGGTTCAGAATTTGAAGACAACTAAGGAAGTCTGGGATGCTTTAAAAAGAGCACATGATGGTGATGAAAGAGTTAAAGAGGAAAAATTGTAGAATTTGGAAACACAGTTTGATCTTATACATATGTCCAAATATGAAAATGTTAAAGCTTATGTACAAAGATTGGATGAGGTAGTGGTTGGAATGTGATCACTTGGAGCTACTATAGATGAAACCAGGATTATAAAGAAGTTTCTTAAAACTCTTCTTGATGCTTATAGTGAGAAGGTGAGTGTTATTGAGCAGGCTATAGATTATAAGACTTGTACTGAGGATTTTCTATTAGGATTTTTGACATCTTATGAGATGAGGAAGTCGAGTCTAAGAAATGGAGGAAAATCAAAGACTGCCTTTAAAGCTACAAAAGTTGAAGATCTGGATGAAGAGAACTTTGATGAAATAAAAGCTAACTTTGTAAGAAGAATGAGAAAAGGTTCTGGTAAGTATGAAGGTATGTTGCCCTTCAAATGCTTTAGTTGTGGAGAAATAGGTCATTATGTTGCAAAATTTCTAGAAAGAGCTAAAAGAAATAAACAAAGATACATGAGAAAGAAAAGAAAGGAAAGAAGATTAACAGAGCTTACTAGAATGTTAGTATTTCTGATGAAGATTCAGAATATGAAGATACAGATGACAATGAATGTTTGTTCTTGGTGATTAAGGATGAACCTACTTGTACTAATTCAGAAAATGGGTAAAAGAAAGCCCTCCAGAGAAGAAGGAGAAAAATGAAGGTATGGTTATCTCTGTCCTACATGCTAAACAAGAAAATAGTTTTTGGGTAGTTGACAATGGTTGTTCACATCACATGATTGGTGATAAGATTAAGTTTTTTAAATTTGAGAAATATGATGGAGGCTTGGTTATGTTTGGAGATGATACTAGTGCTAAAATTTGTGGGATAGGTTTAGTAAGTTTTGATGGCAAGCATCATACTAACGATGTTTACTATGTTAAGGGTTTAAGGCATTATTTGTTGAGCATTAGTTAGATGTGCAAAAAAGGATATGATCTTATGTTTAAGGATGAGAAATGTGAGATTTGAAAAGGATCTGGAACACTGATTGCTACAAGGAATATCTATCAACTTAAGGGTGTTGATGGACAATACTTTACGACTCAAGTAAATGACAATTGGTTATGGCATAGGAGAATGTGTCACGTGAATTTTGATAACTTGGCAAGGATTATTTTTGTTCAGGTCGTGAGAGATTTACCAAGAATTACAAAGCATGTTAATGTTATTTGCAAGAATTGTCAGTTTGGGAAGTAAGCAAGAAATCATTAATACATATCAAAGGAAAAATCTACTATCAGACTACTGGATTTAGTTCATACATATCTCTATGGTCCTATGAGTGTACTAAGTCTACTTGGTGAAAGGTACTTTATGCTTTTAATTGATGATTATTCTAGATATACATGGGTTACATTTCTTAGAGAGAAATCAAATGCATTAGATAGATTCAAGGCATTCAAAGCAATGGTTGAAAATGAAGTGAATTTAAAGATAAAATGCTTAAGATCTGATAGAGGTGGAGAATTCACCTCCCATGAGTTCAATATGTTTTGTGAAGCACATGGAATAAAGAGATAGTTATCTGCTTCGAGAACTCCTCAGCAGAATGGATTTGTTGAAAGGAAAAATAGAATAGTTCAAGAGGTTGCTAGACCAATGATCACTGAAGTCGTTTTACCAAAATTTTACTAGAAAGAAGCTATTCATACTATTTTTTATTTGTTTAGCCAAGTTCAAGCAAGAGAAAATAGTACTGTAGACACGAAAAATATACCGATTGATCCTATACACCTGATCCTGATTTACTAACACCAGTTCGTCTTGAATCATCTCTATTTTCTATTCATTTAATTAAATAATTTGCATTTGATTAAATTCATCACACTCCATTGTCTTAATTAAATAAATCAATTTTATCTAATTAAGTCATCATCTCCCTATGATTAAATAAATCAATTTTATTTAATTAGCTTCTATAGTCTCTCTTTGTGGAACCCCAATCCAAATACCTACAAACCACAATAAATGAATACATTAGGAGATCAAATGCAAGTAAGAACAAGGATTCCCCATGAATCCATTAACAAAACTCAAAACAGGAATGAAAAGAAGAAAATAATGAAAGAACAAGAAAGTAAATCAAATCCTATTGAAAGCAATGCAAACTCTTGATCCCATGGGGGAATTGGTGCCAATTTGATGTGAAAATTGGCCCTTTCCCAACTCCAATGATGCAAGCTTGATGAATGTTGATAAATGATGATCCACTTTGATGAAGATTGATGAATGCTCCCAAGATAAAATCTGCATAACCTAGCTATGGAACTTAATAAGATGGATGAAGATTGCTCTAAGTTTGAGTATAGTAAGTTTACTCAATTGGTGGATGATCAAATGAGGAGAGGAGCTCTTCATTTATAGAATGCTAAGATGGATGAATGCCAAAAATGAAGCAATGTGGGACTAACATTCAACCAATGGCAAGGTGCCACTTGTCAACATTTGATAGGATGAAGGTTGAGCACATTTTGATCAATGTGCAAGTTTGAAATTTGAATTTTGATGAGATGACATGTATAGGGGGGATGAAAGATGAGTTAAATTCCAAGTGGGAGACATGTAAGAGACAATGTAAGAGCTTTAAATTCCTTGTTGGATGGACAAGTCATTTTGGGGGGAGATTTCAAATTTGACGAATATTCCCTTTTTGATGTCATTTTGAAAGTAAATAGGGAATTGTTAAATCAACTAAATGATTTAACTGTGCAAGTTGCAAAATCTAGAGGATTTGAGTTATTAGGATTAGCATTGATCATGATTTGATTAATTTAAAAGGAGATTAGGTGATTTGACTATTTGATTTAGATTTGTGGGTTGAAATAAATCAAAAAGAGATGAAAATGATTAAGACTTAGTTAAATAAATATTTTTGATTTATTTAACCAAAGGGGGTGATGTTAGATTAAATTAGATAAATGCTTGATTTATTTAATTTAATTAGATTAACTTTAGAGATTTAATTAAATAAAGATAGGAAGATGAAATGACCTAGCTAATTACACAGAGATGATGATTTAATTAAATCGAGGGATTTATTTAATTAAAAGGAGAATTATGATGACTTTAATAAAATAAGGCTATTTGATTAAATGGTTAGACAGAGGGATAATTTAGAATGAAGCGATGTTAGTAGATCAAGATCGAGTGTTCAATATCAATATGTATATTTTTTATGTCTACACTATTTAATTAAATAATTCATTTTTATTTAATTAAATCTCTAAAGTCATTTTATTAAATTAAATAAACTAATCCTTATTTGATTTAATCTATCACCATCTTCTTTAATTGAATAAATCAAATATTTATTTAATTAAGTCTAAATCCATAATTCCTCTTATTTTGATTTAAATTAATCCAAAAATCTAAGTCAAAACGGTCAAATCTGCTAATCTCCCTCTTAATTAATCAAATCCTAATTAATGCTAATCTTAATCCATCAAATCCTCTAGCTTTTGCAACTTTCTCATGAAAATCATTTTAATTGATTTATTAAATCTCCTTTTTCATTCAAAAAGGCATCAAAGGATGGAATATTCCTCAAATTTGAAATCTTCCCCCAAAAGTACTTGTCCATCCAACAAGGCATTAAAGGCCTCTTGCATGTCCTTTTCTTGAGCCAAGTGATATTAACTCCATCTTTCATCTCATCTTTCAAGCCATCTTTTGAATTTGAAATTTCCCCCTCTTTGCACATTGCCCAAAATGTGCTCCATCTCTCTTCAATATCATGTTGACAAGTTGTGCTTTATCATTGGTTTATCTTTAATCCCACATTCATCATATTCTTCAATCCTCTATCCTTGTTTGTTATAAATAGAGGCCTCCTATATTGCATTTGATCATCCACAATCCATGTAAGATCACCATGCTCATTTGGATCCACAACTTAGAGAAAAGTTACTATCTTCATATTTAGAGAAATTTTGTCCATTTCCATAGCATTTTTCCATCATCATAGCTAGGTTATTGCAAATTTCATCAAGGAAGCACATTATTCATCATCATCAAGTGGATCAATCTTCATCAAGCTTACAAGGGATTGGTAAAGGGTCATTTTCCACATCAAAATGGCACCAATTCCCCCATAGGATTGAGAGTTTGCATGCTTTGATAGGATTTAATAGCTTTTATTTGTTTTTTCTTCATCTATTTCCTATTTTGAGCATTGTAGATGAATTGCATGGGGAATCTTAGTTCTAACTTACATATGTGACTAACATTGTGTTTGTTCTTTGTGTTTGTGCAAGTCTAGGATTGGGGTTCACATTTTGGCACTAGGAGGGTGAATCTGAAGTTTTTAACATGTATTTTTCAAAAAAATTGTTGTTTTTTGTTAACTTTTGTGCCTATAGGAAATTGCACCACTATTAGTCCAGCAACGCCATATAGTGACGCTACCAATCCAGCAGTACCATATAGCGACATTGCAAACTCCAATCTTTGCCATTGTAGTCTTCCCGCCCAAAAATTCAAATTTCTAAACTCCAATGTTGGGCCATTTCTCCGTCACTATATTCCCAAATTTCAAACAGCGTCGCTTGCCAAAATAGTGTCGCAATTGCACTCTCTGGTCCTGCTATAGAGTGTCGCTGTCAATCCTAACAGTGCCATATAGCACCGCTGATCTCTTCAAATTGTGTTGCATATGCATACTACGTCACTGGAGTTGGGTAAAAGGCATTAATCAGTTTGATTTTAACATATTATTTTTTTATTCTGGTTGCTTTTGACTACTAACTAGTTTTTTGACCTTTTTTTATGTAGTTTAACTAGTTTTTGTAGGTTGGCTTAATCGAAGGTGAAGGAAGGAAATGAGAAAAAGACTTCTATGACATCATCATCTCATTGAATCAAGTGTTTTTAAACACTTTGGGGGAGAAATCATAATCTCTTCTAAGGATTTGCTACCTTTCATGCTTATAGGACTCAATAGATTTCAATTTGGATTTAAAAAGAACAAGACAAAACGATTAAAAAGAATACTAGGCAAACTTACTAGATTTTGTTTTAAGGTTAACAATTGAACAAGCAACTTTCACTTTTCCTTTTTGTGCTTTAAAAATAATCCAACTTTTGCTTTGAAGGTTTAAAATGAACATGTGCATCTATTTTTTGTAATCACTTATCCAAAATAATATCATATAAAAGGCATATGTGCTTCTCTCGTGCCTCATAGTGATCTTGAGAATCAAAAGGCTTTTTGTGATATTAAGTTGTATAAGTGATTACCTCCACACTTCAATTTGGATTCTAAAATTGAGCAAATCTTGCAAGTGTGAGTGGAACATATTGTGTGTGTTCTCTCTTTGTTTCTCAATGAAGATTGATCGAACTACGAATGTGTTTGCTCGCTTTTGTTTTATCTTAGAGGGCTTGCCTTGTGGGAAAAATTAATCACCCAAGGGAATGACCCAATCGGGAACACGTTAAATCCAAGCGACTTCCAACTGGTATATAAGTGTGGGTACTTGAGGAAAGTTCAAGTATTACGAGGATTATTTTGACAAGAAGGGAAGCAATGGTCTCTTGCCACATGGATGATCCTCCACGAATGGAATGCATATATTAAAAACCCTTTGTCTAAAAGACAAAAATCCCTAATCTATTTGTTGGTGCAAGATCGATCATTCTGAAGCCACCCCAGATTTTTACGAGTTTTAGTAGAGATGAGAAGTATGCCATGGGAGATTCATGGGTACTGATGCTTGAATGACCAAAGAAGTGAGTGCACTATAAGGGGGAGCCTGTGTGGTCAAGCATCTAATCATCAGCTAAGAGTAGGCATAGCTAGATTTATCCAAGTGGGAACTCAACAAATATTGTCTCATTCTATCCTAGGGTTGTGCATCATTTTGGAATCAAAATGGTTTGCTTGGATCTAAAACATTGGAAAACAAACATTCAACATGAACATAAAATTTCAAACCATTTAGGAGGAGAAAATACCTTTGACAAAATTCAAGTGCTATTGCTTGCCCTAGGGATTCTATCCTTAGAGGCTTCTAAGTATTTGAATTTACATCTCAATTTGCTCTTACTAAAGTCAACATTAGGGAACTATTGCCTTTATTTTCTCGATTTCCACATAATGGACTTTGTGGGATGAAAAGGAATTAGGACATTAGACATTTAGTTTGAAACTTAAGCAAGACAAGTGGATGTGGTAAAAATCAAGTCATCAACCAATATTAAATCAATTTAACCCCACACATGTGCTTGTTATCTTTTGTCTTATGATCTTCCAAGAAAAACATTGATCTTTTGGTTTGAAGTACTCTCAGGAAGAGCATGTTCTTCAAAACCTTGGTCTTGTAAACAAGTCTCTCTTAGGTTCATTTAGGATCAAAACAACTAATCATTTCATCCATCTCAAACATCAAATCCCATCTCACAAACAAATCTTAGAAATCTTGAAAGAATCATTCATACTAGACTTTGGGAAAATCCTTTAAAACAAATCAAAATCATATTGTTTAACTAGGTGTATGTGGATGAATCCTTCCTCATACATCTAGTTAAATTATCATCGTTGTGGACAAATTTATTCCAAGATAACATCCAACATCTTGGGGCTTATAAGTCCATTATCCAAATCAAATCAAATCAAATCCAATCCAAAATCAAAAAATCCAAAAGTCCTAAAGTCTAGTATCCCTCCAAGGTTCCTAAAAATTCAACACCCATGTCATTCACCCCTTTCATCCTTCATCTCATCATTGGTCCTAAATTCCTTAGAGGTCAACAAGGTCAAAACACAATAAAAACATGGAATATAAACTTGGTCCATACATCATGAGTGGTCTAAATCAACCAAATTCTCAAAGCCTTACAATGTCGATTGATTATCAAAACTCACATTTATACAGTCCATACATGGGATCATTATCTCCTACAAACCTTAATGGTACAAAAAATGTGAGTATGCCCAATCTAAATTTTGGAACACCTTTCCCAATGGTAGATTTAAATCAAAGTCCAAACCTATAAATCTATCAACCAAGCAATCAATGCATGAGTCTTCAACAAAAAAAAATTATCCCACCAAATCCATACATGCCAAATGTGAGCATACCAAGTACAAGTTTACCAAACATGAACATTTCAAATCCTAGTAAACTTTGGGATAAATATGTTTGTGAATCATACAAATGTTGTTCAAAGTCCAAACAAGATGTTAACGACTCCATGTATTGATCGAAGTCAAGATAACACCATTCAAAATCAAAGTTACCTCAATCAAGGCAATGTGATTCCTAACCACAAAAATGTTCAATTTCAACCTCTTATGCCAAATCTAAACATCATCCCAAATCAGAACATTGTCCAAAATCAATTTTTCCATGATCCCATACAAACACCACAAGTATACATTCCAAATCTGCTTGAACAAAAACCAAATCAACTATATCAAGGGTGTCAAGATCAAATTTTTCTAGATCAAATTGCTACACTTGCCAAAATAATTGACTCATTGCAACAAGAGACATCTCCACCCCAAAATCTACACACTGTAGAAGGATTATCTCATCAAAACATTGAGTTGTCTCCACAATCACATCGAGAACAATATCTCCAATGTCAAGAGGTTGGATATCAAGATCAACAACATCAACAACAAAACCAATCACCACATCACCAAAATCAATCACCACAAGGTCAATTTAAAAAGCACAAATCTCACAAGGTAACAAACAAAAATACACACCACTTGGGGGACCAATCGAATCGGTCATGCAACAACTGGTACAAGAGAATCTCATTAAAATCCCCGTTTATGAGAATTATCAAGAGCCCCAAGTTAAACCACCAGGCTATAACAAGAAGCACCTTTGTGATTTTCACAAAATAAAGGGACACACAACATCAAATTGCATTCGACTCAAAAATCTCATCCAAGACCCGATTGATCAAAAACTAATAACTATTATGGACAATGATCAAGATTCAACCACTAGCGATAGCATTGACAATCTCTCCACCACAATTGTTGTAAATAATGATCAAGATCTATCCATCAATGAACACCTTGAAGATGTTTCTACCGCATCCAATGATCAAATCAACATGCATCAAGAGTCATTTTTTAGTCGTGATCAAAATCCCTCAACAATATTTGGCAATGATCTATTTCAAGGAGTGTTAGAATTATTTGATCCTATTGACATAATCCATGACCCATCAAACAATGATAATTTTGAAAAGGTCTCTACATCACCTAATGAGTTAGAGGACATATCTCAAGAATTTATCCCAAATCATGATCAACATCTTTCACCAAAGTCTATCAATGGTCATTTCCAAGACATATTGGCATCCTTGGACCTCATGGTTACATATACTAAAGGGATCCTCAACTCAACACTTGATCCAAGTCCACTCAAAGATCTAAAGGATATTGAGCCACTTACCATTCCTAATGAAGATATCCAAGGACCCTTTGAAACTAAACCATGTCAAGGACTTGATCCAAAGCATGTCAAAAGTAATTCCAAAATGAATCAAGACGAAGAATTTTTATCTCCAAGCTACTACAATGATGTAATGGACACTCTCCTATCTATAGAAGATGATCATATCCACATAGCACATACTCCTCCACCTACCCATGAGATGCTTTGGATGGACACGTAGATGATCTTCATTCAGAACATGATTCCTTTACTCTTGACATTATTACACAAAAAGAGCAGGTTATTGATTCCTACAGTCAAACTAAGTTGTCAACATTAGGATTAGATATATCCCAAATTCAAACTAAGGACATCATGTATGAATATATCCAACATTATCCACTCAAGGAAACAGGTCAGACAAAACATGATATTCTAAAGTCAGCAGAACAACAAATTGAAATAACATCATTTGCAGTGGTCATTTATCAGAGAATGCATTCTAAACAGGAACTCTCGAAACAGGCAGAATCAAAGAACAAAGGAGCTACTACCACCATATTGGGGGAAACTATGTCTCAAGAAAATGTCAACATAGGGAGCACAAAGAATCCTTATGATGAAACTGATGCCAATACTACAACCAACCACGTCATGAATCTTCATCCACCCATCACCACATCCACAAATTGGGACCAACATCAAAAGAAGGATGTGAATCAAAACAAGAAGAACATTATCAAAGAAAAATAATTTGGGAAGCATAATGGATAAATCAAATACAAGTGGATACCAAAGAATACAAAGAAAGATTATCCCTATAAAACTCCATTAGTCAAAGAAACTATGGGGAAAAATAAAAAAGGGAAAAGTATCCATCAAAGATGTCCACAAAGGTAAAAGAAAGATTCTCAAGCGACGTAGAAAGTATATCAATCAATTGGTCCTAATTACATGCACACTTTTGTATCCACCCATCATTGCTCATCTTCCCAAGTTTGGAGAGTCAAAGGTTCCAAACTATCAACCAATCCATCTTTTATTCCTAAACAAACTCCATCCATGCCTCCACGCATGATATCCAATTCTCACATTGACCATGTATTGGCAACCACCCTTCATCATAAGGATTTAGAAGGCACTTTATCGCGATGTGCGCACAAAGACAAAGTTAACTTTGGTATCAACAAGCAAATCAGGAATCTCAAAAGTTGTATTCAAGTGCACGTATCTTGGCAAAGCAGCTTCTCCAAGTAGGATATCGATGGCACATTATGACATAAGCATCTATTTGAACACCACCAGGTGGTTCAACATGAGCTTAAAATATTCCAAAAAAATCCAAAAAAATCAAAAAATCAAAAAATCTAAAAGAATCTAAAAAAAGATTGAAAATAGTAAAAATTGTCCTCCAGTGAAAACCACTACGGTGGCACTTTGGATAGGTACCATGATGAAAACCTAGCAAACAAACATCATGTGTAGAATTGAGCATCTACGTGCGCCATTTCGAGTGGAAGCATCTTATCTCATCCATAATAAACTCCAACATTCCATCCATCTCATCCAACATAAATCCATTCATCCATGAACCATTTATCCAATCCATTTTCATCCATAGTCCAAGTTATCTTGATCTTGAAAAAAATTGGTGCACACTTTACACTTGCTTATGGTAAACATCTTGACATGGGTCATTTTAATTGATCCTATCCTATCCAACATTATCTAAGCCATGAAGCATTATCCAAATGAGAATCCTCTATTCAAACACCTTATCTTATCGCCAAATAATCCATCCATCCATACATCTATCCAAGAATCCACCCATGGCATTCCATACATTGCTAGACCCTAGGGAAAATATTTACATCTTACTTCAGGAATAAATCTTGATCTATATCCTCCAACTTATGTGGTGATCCGAACATTGGCAAATGTAAAATCAAATTTGTCAAAGCATTTGTGAGCCAAAAAATCCAAATCACTAGCCCATGGCATATTTTGACGAGAAGATGTTCCTTATCAAGCTTTATCTTTCATTGAACATCAATCTAAACAATCAATATCAGTCTCATCTAATTTGCATGCCAATGTCACCTCAAATCATTCAAACAAATTTTGTTCCAAACTAAGCTTCAAAATCTTGATCAATAAAATCCAATCAATCCATCATCATCTCAGGATATCCTTCGCAATCCTTGTGTTGCTTAACACTAGCCTTGCATTGTTGTGTATCCTCAACAATGTTATTGCCATCAATCAATCAATCAATCAAATCCAATCAATCCCTCATCATTTTGGGATATTCATCATAATCCTTGTGTGGCTTAACACTATCCTTGCATTGTTGTGTATCCTCAACAATGTTATCATCATCAATCCATCGATCCAATCAATCAACCTTAGCTTGGTTTTCAACAAAATCCCAAACAGATCATTGATATCATCACACATATCCATATCCAAATTGTCAAAACCAAGAAAATCCAAAAACATCCAAAACATCAGAAAATCCAAAAACATCCAAAACCAAGAAAATCCAAAAACATTCAAATCATATCAAAATCCAAAAAACATTCATAAAGGTCAGAAAACGTCAAAAACATGGTATCCAAACTACGTCGTCTCTGAGCTTAAACGTAGGAAAGGCTAATCTTTGATCAGCCCCCGAGACACAAAATCCAAAAACATTCATAAAATCTTAGAAACCCAAAAACATTTGAAATTTTGAAAATCAAAAACATTTGCAAAATACTTACAAAACCAAAAAAATAGCCTCAAAACATTTCAAAAACATCCAAATATTTGAAAAATCCATCCATCCCATCTCACTTTCACCCACAATAAACATCACTCATAATAAATCACCACCATCCCCAACCTTTGGTGAAACAATCAGAAACAAGTATAGCAATTTAAAAGTAAAAACTCAAACGTCAAGGTCTCAAGTCTAGGTCAGTAAGTAAACAAGTTGGTCATCTCTTGGTACTAATAGCCTATCATCCAATCAATCCCAAAATCATCTGATATCATCATGTCCTAGGATGCATCCTTCCTACAATGGACATCAACATCAGGCATCACCGTAGTTTAGTCTTGGCTAGCAGTATGAAGAACATTAGCTTGTTTGTTTGCTTTATCTTTATCTTTTGACTTATCTTATTGCGCTTATTTTGATGACCTCTCAATGATGTCCCAAACGAAAGGATTTAGAGAGAAAGAAATGGGGCAACGATCATTATCTTTTTATCTACTATGCTTGTTGGATATTCTTGTAATATAATCTAGGTCATGCATGTACTTTGTTTGGTTTGTAGGGAGGGTATTTTAGGTGTCTTGTTGACCACATAAGAAGGATTTCCTTTCTATGTTTTGGTCTAAGATGTTTGGAATATCTAAATTTCATTTTAAATAAGGTTTCATATGCCAAGTGTGAACACGGATACTCCTATCTGATTGTCGAGTCAAAGTCCATCACACTAGGTGCAACGTCATCCAAGTTCTTTATACCTTGATGCATCATATCTATATGTGTTATCAAACATAAGGTAAATAGCCCCTTTTAAGGTCCCAATCTTTGGTAAGCAAATCATCATCATCATCATAATCATCTTCATCATCATCATCATCATCTTTTGACTTGTTGGATCCTCTCGTCTTAATCTCATGTCTTATTCTTTTATCTTTACTAACATTTCTATCCAAATCTGTGTGTTATATCAAAATATACATGAGGCTATCTATGGTCGATGACTATCTATACATCATCAAATTTGTCTACATCAAACGTTTAAGCTTTCTATTCCTCTCTAGGCTGAATTGATCTTGAATCTCTTTGTCACGAGATCAACCCTCAAATCGAATTTTTTGCTTGATCTCTCGAGGGGGCAATGTACCAATATACTTCTTTCCGCTGGGGCATCTAAAAGAATAAGAAATTTTTTGAATTTTGATCTTAGCAAGGTTATTCTTTGAACCAATGCAGCGGGTACATTGCTTCAAAGAGGGGAAAGATGTAGACACAGAAAATATACTGATTGATCCTATACACCTGATCCTGATTTACTAACACCAGTTTGTCTTGAATCATCTCCATTTGCTAGTCATTTAATTAAATAATTTGTATTTGATTAAATTCATCACACTCCATTCTCTTAATTAAATAAATCAATTTTATCTAATTAAATCATCATCTCCATGTGATTAAATGAATCAATTTTATTTAATTAGCTTCTATAGTCTCTCTTTAATTAAATAATTCATTTTTATTTAAATAAATCTCTAGTCATTTTATTAAATTAAATAAATTAGTCCTTATTTGATTTAATCTAACACCATCTTCTTTAATTAAATAAATCAAATATTTATTTAATTAAGTCTAAATCCATAATTCCTCTCATTTTGATTTAAATTAATCCAAAAATCTAAGTCAAAATGGTCAAATCAACTAATCTCCCTCTTGATTAATCAAATCCTTATTAATGCCAATCTTAATCCATCAAATCCTCTAGCTTTTGCAACTTTCTCATGAAAATCATTTTAATTGATTTATTAAATCTCCTTTTTCATTCAAAAAGGCATCAAAGGATGGAATATTCCTCAAATTTGAAATTTCCCCCCAAAAGTACTTGTCCATCCAACAAGGCATTAAAGGCCTCTTACATGTCCTTTTCTTGAGCCAATTGATATTAACTCCATCTTTCATCTCATCTTTCAAGCCATCTTTTGAATTTGAAATTTCCCCCTCTTTGCACATTGCCCAAAATGTGCTCCATCTCTCTTCAATAGCATGTTGACAAGTGGTGCTTTATCATTGGTTTATCTTTAATCCCACATTCATCCTATTCTTCAATCCTCCATCCTTCTTTGTTATAAATAGAGGCCTCCTATATTGCATTTGATCATCCACAATCCATGTAAGATCACCATGCTCATTTGGATCCACAACTTAGAGCAAAGTTACTATCTTCATATTTAGAGCAATTTCATCCATTTCCATGGCATTTTTTCATCATCATAGCTAGGTTATTACAAATTTCATCAAGGAAGCACATTATTCATCATCATCAAGTGGATCAATCTTCATCAAGCTTACAAGGGATTGGGAAAGGGCCATTTTCCACATCAAAATGGCACCAATTCCCCCATGGGATTGAGATTTTGCATTCTTTTATAGGATTTAATAGCTTTTCTTTGTTTGTTCTTCATCTATTTCCTATTTTGAGCATTGTAGATGAATTGCATGGGGAATCTTAGTTCTAACTTGCATATGTGACTAACATTGTGTTTGTTCTTTGTGTTTGTGCAGGTCTAGGATTGGGGTTCACAAGTACAAAGACTCCCTATGAGCTATGGCATGAAAGAATTCCTACAATTAAATATTTCAAGGTATTCAGAAGAAAATGCTATATCAGAAGAGATGAGGAAACTTTGGGTAAGTTTGATGCAAGAAGTGATGAATGCATATTTCTTGGATACTCTACTAAAAATAAGGCATACAAATGTTTAAATAAACGACTAACAAAGATTGTTGAGAGCTTGAATGTGAAGGTTGATGAGACAATGAAGAATTTTATCGATATTGATGGATATGTGTCTAATGAACATGATTGTGCAAGAATAGAAGAAATTGTGGAAGAATGGGATAAAGATGAGCAGAAGAATCGGGATGAACAGGATGAAAGAGAATAACATGCTCCAGTGATGTCCCCTAGGACATTGAAGTATGTAAAGAGGAATCATTCAGAAAATCAGATTATTGGAGACAAGACAAAAGGTTTGTTAACCAGAAGCAAAGCTGGTGCTGAAGTAAATTCGTGTTTATTCTCTGAGATTGAACCAAAGATAGTAAGTGAAGCCTATAAAGGTGAACATTGAAAAGAATAAATGAGAAGAAATTTTGCAAATTGAGAAGAATTGGACTTGGGAATTGGTCCCAAGACCAACAAATAAAAATATCATTGGATCAAAATGGGTATTCAAAAATAAGTTGAATGAGAATGTAGAAGTTGTTAAAAAAAAAGAAAGGCTTGTGTGTAAGGGTTACTCACAAGTAGAAGGCATATATTTTTAGGAGACTTTTGCCCCAGTAGCAAGAATGGAAGCTATAAGGATGTTCTTGGCATTGGATGCTAATAAAGATTTCAATTTCTATCAAATGGATGTCAAGTCACCATTTTTGAATGGTAAGTTAGAAGAAGTTTACATGGAACAACCAAAAGGATTTTAGTTAACAGATCAACTAGATATGGTGTACAAATAAAAGAAAGATTTATATGGATTTAAGCAAGCTCCTAGAGCTTGGTATGCAAGGTTAGACAGGCATTTGATTTAGCAAGGATTTAACAAAGGTACGTGAGACAGTAATTTGTACTTTAAGATTGAGAATAACAAAATCATGATTGTAGTTGTATATGTTGATGACATTATCTTTGGAGGAAATGAAAAGATGTGCAAGATTTTTGTGGAAGAGATGTAGAAATAATTTGAAATGTTTATGTTTGGGGAGATGAATTTCTTTCTTGGGATACAGATTAATCAAACAGAGAAAGGAATTTTTATTTCATAATCTAAGTATGTGAGAGAGATGTTGAATTTTGAGATGGATGGTTCCAAACAAATATGTACTCTTATGGTGACTGGTTTCAAATTGGGTAAAGATGTTGATTCACCTAAGGCTAGTCAGAGAAAATATAGATCTATGATTGGTGAATTACTATATTTGATTGCTACTAGACCAGATATTATGCATGTGGTTTGTCTTGTGGCTATATTTCAAGAAGATCTAAAGGAAACACATGTTGTTGTAGTTAAAATAATATTCAGTTATTTGAATGGCACTCTGGATTATGGATTGTGGTATCCTAAAGATATTGACTTTACACTTAGTGTCTATACAAATGCAGATTGGGTTGGATGTGTAGATGAGAAAAAGAGTACAAGTGGTGGTGCATTCTTTCTTGGATGCAGATTGGTGGCATGGTTGAGTAAAAAGCAAGATTCAGTCTCTTTGTCTACTGTTGAAGTTGAGTATATTGTTGCTACATTTTACTGTACACAAGTTCTATGGATGAAATAGACATTGAAAGATATCACAATGGTATATGATGATCCTATTTCTATCTTTTGTGATAATACAAGTGTAATTAACATTTCAAAGAATCTTGTGATGCACTCAAGGACGAAGCATATATCTATCAGATATCATTTCTTGAGAGAGAAGTTCATGGAGCATGAAGTCAAGCTTGAGTATTTTCTAACAAAGGATTAGATCATTGATATATTTACAAAGGATCTTCCTAAAGATACTTTGAGTATCTTTGGGAGAAGTTAGGGGTTATTTCCCCTCCTTTCATAAACTAAGATGCATTTGGAGATGCATCAGTCTGGTGGATTTATGGTTCTATCTTTTTGGACTAATGTTTTGGTGGCTACCTCTCAGGGGGAGTAGGTAATTTCAGGTGTTGTCATTGTGAGTATTCTATTTTCATGTCAAAGGAAGATTCAATGAACATATATTTTGCCTTTTCCATTGATATCAAAGGGGGAGAGGAAGAAAATGAGAGAAAGTAGGTAATGAGGAAGATGATCTTCTAAGGGGGGGGTATAAAAAGAAAAATCTTGAGAAGTATATTCAGAACTGGTATGGTGTCTTTGATGGTTTTTCACATCATGTGTTGCCATCAATGAAAAAGGGGGAGATTGTTGCAAGAATGAAGAAAGGAATGAAGGTGTTGTCATTGATGTCAACTAGTCAACTAGTTATCTACTAGTTCATGTTGGTTGTATATGTCAAGGATATTGATAAAAATTTATTAAAGTAAATTTACATGTATTCAATTGTTGCTCTGGGTAATGATCTGATATTTTCCCCTATGTTCGTGCGGTTCAGATTTATTGGTCATGGTTGTTGAAGGTTGCTATATCCAAATTTTTGGTTGTTGGTTTGTTGTGAAGTTCAAGTTGTGCTCACCAGTTGTGAACTATGTTTTTCTGTGTTATGGTTAAGGTCCGAGAGAAAAAAATTTGGTTCGGATTTCTCTTTGTTCTAGAGTTGTGTTGTTGTGATTGCATTGAAGATATTTTTGGTTTTTTGACTTTTTGAGCTTAATTGTTCTGTGTTTTACACTGGTTTGGTCGACCTTGTGTTAAGCACTATCTTTGAAGTTGATGAAGTGTGTTGGATCTATTTTGGGTCCCGGTGAAGCATGTGTTTGGGTCACCCTCATTCTAATTCCACCCTAGGTTGTTTTGGCACCGACCTAATTTGAATTTGAAGTTGGATGGCCGACTTTGGATCTTTTTTCAAAGCTAGAGATAGTATAAATATAGGATGAGCTAGTAATGAAAAATATACAAGAGAAAATAAGGAAGATAAGTGAAAGAGTAGATGCAAATTTGATGTTATTCAAAAAGTGTGTGTGAGTTGTGTGTGGCAGATCAATGTGAATCTTAATGTTGAGTTTCTAGATGCAATGAGAAGAAGGCGAACTCTATCATTCATGCAAGTTGATCAAGTGACTGTGGTGGAATCCTTTGTTGCATTGGGATTGCAGTCTCTATGTAACAAGTCTACTTTGTCTTCTTTGTATCTTTGTGGTAGTGAACCCTCTGAGTTGTAGCCCTGTTAGACAGTGAGCCTTATCTCAGGCAGTGAGCCTTATCTCAGGCAGTGAGCCTTATCTTAGGCAGTGAGCCTTGTTTCAAGAAGTGAGCCTTTTGTAATCAATTTTGATATTCTCTATAATGTGAGTTAATCCTCACTGTTCTTTTTCCCTCATTGGTTTTTCCATGTAAATCTAGTGTTATTATGTTTATTTGTTGGATTTGAGTTTCTACATTGGCATTTGATGATTAATCATTTAAACAATTTTAAGTATTAGTTCTGGTGATTGAACTAAAGGTTAAAATTTGTGACAACTGATTCACCCCCTGTCTCAGTTGTCCTATTCAACAAGAATTACCTTTAGATGGCCTACCTTTTGAGACACATCCCATGTTGGAGAACTCAAAGGCAAATCAAAGCGGTATTTCACTCAGGCCGCTATATAAATGGTCAAGGCTAAATGCCAAATGACTTGCATTGGCGATTACTTGGCCACCAGTACCATTCATGAAAGGGGAGGTACCTTGTGTATATCGGGCCTCGAGTAAGTTAGTTAAAGCCTTAAGTGGCTTGTTGGACACCAGCCAAGTGTTGGATCCCCTGAGCATTACTAAGAACCAATGTTGTAGAAGCCACCTTTTTAGCCAACAACATTCTTTGAAGTGGTGCATCAGAACTTTTCTTTAGAGAAGTTACTAACCAAGTTTGACTTATGTTTGATCTTAAAACACTCTTCATTCGTTGCATGTAAAATCATCCCTTTGGGGCATGAGGTAAGCCCACCTAAAAGAACGTGTCTATCTTTAGGATGTAAATTGTCTTCAGAAAATTTCCAAATCTCTTGGTTACTTTGAAACATCAAACATTTTCTTGAATTAAAATGATCACATCAAAACAAGTATTTAACATGGTTATCAAACATCAAACCCTTTTGACTTACTGAGAATACTTTGAAAAGAGCCCTATATTTGCACTCCTAAAAATATATCTTAAACAAATATCTTTAAGGTTTATGAATATTTAGGCTTAGATTTCAAGTCACACTAAGGACAAAGTAAACATTGGAAAGTATGGTTTTAGCATTTTGACTTCCACAAACTTTGAGCTTTTGTGGAAATAAACATGCTTAAAGTTATAGACATTTAGGGTCAAATAGTTTTGATTGTTGTGTTGCATGATATCACTTGCCAAAATCTCAAATCAAATCAAACAAAGACATCAAATCTACAAATTTATCCAAGGCTACTACTAAAATAGAAACTGGAAAATAAATCTACATATAATACTGCTATTGGTGTTGTTTCTACCACACTTGATCTAAAACTAGCCACAATCAACTTAAAAAAGCTCACTTTTGCTCTGTAGTTTTTTACAGTGGCTATCAAAAATTTATCACTTTTACAAAACTAAACACACATGACATAGAATTGTTGCTTTTGATCCTAAGATTTCCACAGTCGACACATTTTCTAGCCGCAGTTGACTTCAAAATGGCCTCTTTTGATAAAAAATGTTGCTTTTCCCATACTAATCACCAGTTAGGAAAATATGAACAAAGGCCACTTTTGAAAAATCTCACCGCAGTTGAACTTAATCCTACCTCACTTGACATATTTTCTTGGTCATAGTTGCCCAAAATATAGCCACTTTTGATCAAGAAGTTCACTTCTATGCTCACTATTCACCAGTCAGAAAATTACACACAAAGGCCACATTTAAGAAAACTTGCCACAATTGCCTTTTAGATTTGGTCACGATCGACCAAAATCTGGCCGCTTTTGACATATTTCACCGCTAGTGTCTTGAAATCACCGCTTTTGCTATGTTTTCTAGTAAAAATTAGAAGATTCATCTGAAACTGATTATAAATCTTGTGAGAACAAAAATAGTTAGACTCCCAAAACACATCATAAATCACATCAATCCATATTCATTTGCATAATCAAAACACTCCAACCTAATTTTAGGATTCAAAATCAAAACAAACAACTTGGATCATTCCTTCACTCAAACTTCTAAGATATCAACATTTGCTTGAACCTTTAGTCTAGTTCAAGTAGATTTCCCACAACATATCCTCTAGAAAAATGAAGTGAAATATGATCCAAGTCTTTCAACATTTTGAGTCCCAAAAATAATGTCATTCCCAAAACATCACTCAAAAACTTAGGGTCTTGAGTATCATGTGAACCATATAAAAACACCATTCAATTTATGACCATTTGGCATCCTATTGCTCTAGTTCAACAACCAGGCCTTACAACACGCATTATACAACCAAACCTCACACGAATTGAAGGTGAACAAACATACATTATCAGTAGTTTGAGGAACTTTGTATTTGAGAAAAAGGAAACACCCACTCAGTGGAGAAAAATAGCTAATATTCTAGACAATGAAGAACAAAGAGCAAATATGCGACCAAAAGGCCCATATTACCACCTCCTGTGTGGCAATAGATACCATCCTTAAAACATAAAATCCCAAAAAAATAAAAAATAACAAAAAAAATCTCTCAAAAATACTCAAAAAATAGAAAATCCCAAAAACTAAGCACTATTTTTATTCCGTAGTTAGAAATCATCAACTTTCACCAAGTCTTGGCACTTGTTTATGAAAGCCATGCGATCACAACATAGAAAAAATATGGAAGCAAAAAAAAGTAGCTCTAGTGTACCTCTAGCAAACACCACAAATGATGGAAGTGACCCATGGGATTATAGACAAAGCGACCTTATAACTCCTTGAAAATAACCAACATTTAAAGCAACATGAACCCAACCACCTAGAGAGGAGGAAATAATAAGTAAACATCAAGAAATCATGGATAGGTCAAACCAAAATCCCAAGGACATGGTCATAGAAGAAGTGGATAGTGAGGAAGAAATAGATGAGGAAGAATACTTTCAACACTCCAATAATCCCAAGGTACTTAAATTGATCCAGACAAACTGCTAAGAAATGATCCAAATACTTACTTCATAAAATTAGTAAAAAGTGGTGCTAAGCTTCCTATAGGCTTTAATGTGGAAGGTCTTAAGGATCCTAACCTCATTCCCTTAGGGGATAACTTAGTTGTGAGAAAAATACCCAAACCAGTGGATATTCTGAATATGCCACCAATCTTCTCACAAAGCAATGACCAACTAAAACAACAACCAATGGACAATCCTTTGTTTAGGAAATCGACCCAAATCAAACAAGTGATAGTGGCCCAACAATATCAAGGAGGTCCATCTCAATACATATTGCAAGGTAACAACCCTCCACAAGGACAATACGTGCCACCAAATACATCATATATTGATCCTTCAACCAACATGTCTATTCAACAAGGTGTACCACCAACACACTATTAGGGTAACCTTCAATATAATTCATCCCAACAACAAGGTATACCACCAATGTACTATCAGGGTAACCTTCAAAACAGTTCATCCCAATAACAAGGTGTGCCACACGGTACCCTTCCCAATCAACAGTTCTAACTACAAGGTGTACCACCAATGCACTATCAAGGTAACCTTCAATACAATTCATCCCAACAACAAGGTATACCACCAACGCATTATCAGGGTAACCTTCAAAATAGTTCGTCTCAACAACAAGGTGTGCCACAAGGTACCCTTCCCGATCAACAGTTCCAAAAACAAGGTGTACTGCCAATGCACTATCAGGGTAACCTTCAATACAATTCATCCCAACAACAAGGTGTACTACCAATGCACTACTAGGGGGTGATCCCATAATAGTGGTTTACAATTTTTGGCCAAACTGGACACTGAAATTATTATTTTTAACTAAATCTTCACATTTGGGCACCTATAGCGGCTAAACCGTGAGGAATTTGAAGATGGTGCAAACTAGAATCTCATCAAATTTTGTTTGCAGATTCTAAAAATATTTTTTCAAAATTTTGGAATAAAATTGCACTTTTTTCCATCTAAATTGATTTTTTCCAACATTTTAAAAAGTGCATAACGATAACTTTTTTCATGAAGGATAAAATTCTAATTCTTTCAAATTTAGATTTGTAACTCTGATATCTAGTGCTTCCACTTGGTTAGATAGTTTTTTATTGAATATTTTTTCCTTAATCAAGTTTCAAAGTCAATCAAATTACAATTCAACAACACGAGTATAACGATAACTTTTTTTGTATATGTCAAAATTTAATTTAATTTTTTGTTGGATCAAGGACTTAAATATCTGGTGCACTCATATTTTTCAAGATAATCTTCTATTTTTTCACATGTGAAGAACAAAGAAATTCATTTTCGATGAAAAACCTATGTTTAATAAAACTTAAAAACAAATACATAACAAAACCAAAACATATTAAAATTATATTCAATGGATAGCTTGTTCTGAGGAATACCATAATCATTTGAAATAAATTTTAAATGAATTCATTTGATCCCACAAAAGCTAAATCAAAAGTGATTTTTTATCAGCATTTTGATAGGTGTAAAGGAGACGCATTTATAGGTATGGTTTAAAACTAGCAAGGTTCTATCCAAGGGGATTTGATCTAAGGTTATTTGATCAAACTCTCTTCAATTGGAATCCTTAAAATGGAACATTTTAAAGCTTAAATCATTATATTTTCTCAAAATATGTGATTTCAGCTAAAATTCGTTCCTCTCAGCAATTGTAAACCACTATTGTGACAACACCCTAGGGTAACCTTTAAAAAAATTCTTCCCAACAACAAGATGTGCCAACAACGCACTACAAGGGTACCCTTCAACAAAATCCACCACAACAAGGTGTACCACCAACACACTATCAAGGTACCCCTTTTCAACAAAATCAACAAGGACCTAACCCTCCTACACACAACAAGGAATTAATACTCCTTCCCCACAACAAAGACTTAATCCTCCTTACATTCAACAAGGACATAATACTCCTTCCCCACATCAAGGACTTAATCATCCTTACATTCAACAAGGACTTAATACTCCTTCCACCCAACACAACAAGGACTTAACCCTCCAAACATTCAACAAGGACTTAATCCTCCTTTCATACAACAAGGACTTAACCCTCCTTCCACCCAACATGGTTGCCAAGGTCTTATACTTCCACAATACCCAAGCTATGACCAAACAAACATTTTGGGACAACAAGGCTACTACACACAAGGTCCACAAACAAACATACCAAACACATAGGTAGGCATGCAACTACAAGCCCTAAATCAAAAGATAATGGGAATCCATATTGGAAAACCAAAGAAGACCTACACTCTAGAGGATATATTTCCATTCCCTTTTGATCGATCTATTACAATGCTCCCCTTCCTAAAAAAATTTGAAATAGCAAAGTTTGACAAGTACAAAGGAAAGGGTGATCTGGTAGAACATGTACGAGACTTCTCAATAGCTTGCATGGAAGTGCAAAACAATGATTCCTACCTAATGTGTTTCCCACACAGTCTTACGGGTCATGCTATGGAATGGTTCTCCCATCTACCACCAGGTATTAGGAGTTTTGATGAATTAACTAATAAATTTGTGAACCACTTTTCGTTCAACATAGAATAGGATGTCACCATCACTAACCTCTACAAGACTAAACAAATCCAAGGAGAACCCTTTACATCCCACTTACAAATATGGATACATAAATCTAGTAGATGCAAGTAGCTTATTCTTGACAAAGAACTGGTGGATATCTTTGCTTCCAATGTCCAAGCAGAAATCAACTACCAACTCATCATGTTGTGCCCTGCTAACTTCAAAGAGACTATTGAAAAGGAGCTACACATTGAAAGATATCTCATAGCAAGGGGATTTATTAAACTAAAAAACTCAAAAGACAACCCTTCTAGTTCGAGTGAGAAACCCAAGATCTAGGCCAAGAACAAAAATGTTACCAATGATGGAGTAGTAGATGCTAGAGTTGTATGGAATGTACAAAATACCAATGTACCTCAAAACAAACCCCAAGTTGCACAAACAAGCTACGCTCCCAACAACGTACAAAATAATCAACTCAACTATCCCCAAAATAATCAATCGAATAATCAACAGATAAATCAAGCAGGACAATGAAGATAATTTGACCAACCAAGGAGGAAATTTAATCAATTAAGAGAAACAATTGAGATAATCATGCAAAAATTTGTTCAACAAAACCTCATTAAATTCAACGAGTGTCCAAACTATGAAGAGACGAGTTTTAAAACACCATGGTACAATGAGAAGGGCGTATGTGAGTTCCACAAGATCAAAGGACATACAATGAATAACTGCATGAGACTTAAACATATAATACAAGAATTAATCAACAAAGGAGAAGTTGATATCGAACATCGTCCTAGAAACAAATACCTTCAAATCTACACAAATCCATTTCCCAACCATGGTAAGAAAAATGACAAAGGGAAAGAACAAGACTATCACAATGCCAACTACACCTATAGTGACACTGTCTTAGGTAGCCTCTCCCAAGAAGATGACACTAGGGTCAATATGTTAACTATACAAGGCAAGGAACTTGAATGTAACATGACCACCTATCAAGGGAAAGTCACAATACAAGGAGCCCCACCTAAACCCACAGCTAAGTCATCCAATGACTATAGTATTGTGGAACAATTGAAGAAGACTCTCACGTTGATCTCCATCCTAGAGTTGCTGAGATTATCACCCGCGCTTAAAGAAATACTAGAGAAAGCTTTGGAAGCATTGGTGCCTAATGACCTCAATCTTGATTAGTTTCCAGCCATGGTTGGCAAAATCATGACCAATCATCATTTAGCCTTTTCTAAGAAAGACCTTTTGTAGAAGTCATTCCACAACCAAGCCCTCTATATAGAGGTTGGTGTCCACAAACATATGGTCAAAAGAGTATTGATAGATAACGGTGCAGGTTTAAACATCTACACCTTGAAACTTGTTAAAAAATTGTGGTATTCTAATGATGTAATTGACAAAGGCAAGAGCACCACTATAAGGGCTTATGACGACCTAGAAAGAAATTCATAAGGGACAATTAGGTTACTTGTATAGATAGGACCAACAACAATAGAAATGACATGTCAAGTACTGAACCTTGAGCTACCATATAACCTTCTTCTAGGACACCCATGGATTCATGCACTACAAGCAGTTCCCTCGACATTTCACCAATGTCTAAAATTTCCTCATGAAGGAAAGGAAGTTATACGTTGATCCTGAACCCTTCCACTACTGTGAAAAATTGGAGGAGAAATACAATAAAATCTAGCATATACCTAGTAATGATATATCATTCCACTCCTCATATGTTGACCCATCAACACTACCATCAACCTTAGCCATACCCCTATCAAGTGAGAAACCAAAATTTGAGTCCAAGATTCAAAATCAAGATTTTTGCATTGGAATGCTTCCCTCAACACCAAATATTTATGGAGGGACTAAGGAGATCAAACATATTCAAGCAGTAAAAATGGTAGCTAAACCCATGATCTCTACCAAGTGATGAGATATGAATGATGATGAAATATTCAAAGAGGACCTTTCGCCAATGATCTACAAAGAAGGCCAAGAAGAACTAGAACAACTACAACCTCTTCTAATTGATCCTAGTAGTAAAGGGTATTAGCTAGCTAAACAAATGGGATAAACTAGAAAAGGTGGCCTTAGGCTACATAAACAAGGTAGATGGGAACCTATTATAGTGGAACAAAGAAAGAAGAACATGGGACTAGGCTATGGTTCACTAGATGTGGTAGCTCCAAACACTTGACATACCTCTTTTAAGAAAGGAGCTCCTTCTACTGATGTTAAGACATCAGATATCTACCATCTTATAGACAACGATTTACCCATTGAGGACTTATTTGAAAGCTTTAGCATAAGCATATTCCCTACCCGACCTAGCAAACCTACATTCTGAGACTATACTTATGAAATAGACTCTAATGAGTATGAATGGGATTCTCCTTCCTTTGTCTCCTCTAGCGACGATGACCTAGATACCCAATGTGAGAATGATGCCAGAGCTATATTGACCATTTCAATAACTTTCATAAGCTTTACAATTAATGATGACAACCTACCCCTTTGCTACCCATAGTTAATAGATTGGGACCAACAACACCATACACCTGTTTTGGATCAATTCCAAAATGATGAAGCTATTGCAAAGTTTATAGGACTTCAAACCGATATACCATTAAGAGATCATAAAGTAGGGTTTGTCATGGAACTTGAACAAGAAGCATATTTCGAAGGGGAGATTGTGTCCTCTAGTTGCAAAATTGAAAAAGATAATGTAAAAATCAAAATGAGATCCCCTAGGGAAAACCACAAGGTGGCTCTATCAAATCCTGAAAAGAGAAAAATAAAGGACGAATCTAAGGGTGAAAACCTCTCCAAGGCACTCAAGGACGGAGGATTTAATCTCCCTATTTTTGAATATCAAGAGAAGTTGACACTCCTAGTTGAAGAAGTGGAACCTATAAATGTTGGCACAATAGAAACACCTAAGATCACATATCATGCAACATCACTTAATCTTGAAAAGAAAGTGAACTTCTCAATGTTCATCAATGAAAGGAAGATAAACTTCACATGGACATATGCAGACATGCCAGGGCTAGATCCAATATTGGTCATACACCACCTAGCCATATTTCTTGGAGCTAAATCTATCAAGCATAAGCTAAGAAAGATGCATCCCCAAATAACACTTTTGGTAAAAGTAGAACTGAATAAATTGCTAGATGTAGGCTTCATCAAACCAGTTGATTATCCGAAATGGATATTGAATCTAGTACCAATATCAAATCCCACTAGGGGCATACAAATTTGCATGGATTTTCGGGATCTAAACAATAGGGAATGAAATTTTGTCACTAATGGACAACTTCTCAGGCTATGATTAGATAAAGATATCCCTTGACGATCAACATAAAACAACATTTACTTGTGCTTGAGGGACCTTTTGCTAGAATATCATGCCATTCAAACTAAAGAATGTAGGAGCGACCTATCAATGAGCCATGACTACAATCTTTCATGATATGCTACATACAATTATGGAAGACTATGTGGATGACATACTAGCAAAATCCATCAAAAGAGAAGACCACTTGACTAACCTTGCAAAAGTGTTTGATAGACTTAAACAGTACTGTTGCCTCTATTTCACCTATAGTTAAATCAGGCGAGGTGATCAAATGTCAGATCTTCAGAGGCAATGGGACATTCACACAAGGTCAGGGACTCTGCATCTGTTGCTAGGTCACGAGGAACTCGATGGGAGAAGCTACCCTAGGAGTATTCGACATGAAAAAATCATCTAAGGAAAAAGTCGGCAGGACTCTCCTATTGTCTGGCCGACTGACTGCTTGATCTATTCCATCTTGAGCAGGTCGCTGAGACCTAGTTTCAGCCATGTCGAACGAGCCTGTAGAGCTATCGCTATAACAGAGAAGGTTCGGTATGACCTCTTATCGCGTAGATTTTCCTTGGCCGATAGGCCATTCAATTGCCATTCGGCAGGACTCTCGGCGACTACGGGCTTCAGGAAGACCTACAGTGTTTGGGGAGAAGTCCAACCGAAGATTCAATCTCTCACCGACGTGTGAAGATCCCGGAGCGAGGGATGCTTTCGGCAAAGGAGTTGGGACTTCGCTGGAATGTCCCACTGGCATCAAATGTCTCGCCGAGGAAGGAGTTCGCCAAAGGTTTTTGGGCTCAGCATGAGGTCATGCCGAAGGCTCATTGTCTTCCCGATAGGAAGGGTGTCGTCACTAAAGCAAATGTCTCACTGACATTCAGTGTCTTTCCGATTGCAGGGAGACTCCACCAAAACATGAAGGAGTCGCCAACTGATGATGTCGCCCGGAGGTCATAGCGACTACGGAGGAGCCTTCGGCGTGGCACAAGGAGCTCGAGAAGACTTCTTCCTGACCAGTGGGAGTCTTGCCGAACAATGAAACCTTCAGAACAAAGAAAGAGTTCACCAGAGGAAATGGGGTCTACAAGAAGTCTTGGCGACGGGCACAAGTTTCGGCAAGAATTTTCCTTCAGCATATGTCTTGTTGAGAGATGAAGGAACCACCAAGGACAGAGGAAAGGCCTCGCCAAGACTTGAGGCTTTTGCAGTAGTGTCTCGGTGACCAGCAAGGGTTACGCCGATAGTATTTCAATGGGGGTGTCTTCGGCATAGCGAAAGGAGTTTGAGAAGACCTCTTCCGAACCGATGGGAGTCTCGACGAAGGAAAAGTGGACCGGGGAGACTTCGATATGGGGTCTCGGCGAATGGAGTGTGTTTTGGTGACAAAAGCAGATGTCGATATGACGGAAGAGGAATCGGTATGACTCTTTGGGCTCGCGAGAATCTCTCAATGACGGCTCCATGCTATGCCGATTCTTGCGAAAAGATTTAATCGCATCGGTGAGACACTTCTAGTGTCTCACCGAGATGCGATTCAACTGAAGATTTTGATTGCCCGAGAGTCTGCGTGTAGTTCACTCAGCCAATCAGAGAGGTCTCAGAGTCTCCATGGCAGTCTAAAGAATGTCAAAGGGATGAAGGGCGACGTGTATCTATTGCAGGATCAGAGCATTCATGGTGCAGCCGAAGTAGCTCAACCAGACATGATGGATCAAATGAATGCGGTGGTTGCAAAGAGAGTAGAGGGGACTTCTTCGAGATGTTTTCTTCATTGACATCAACAACAGGGACATGGAGGGATACAACATTAATTTTGATCAAATATTAGGGGGAAGATCTTTTTTAGGGCCTGATATTATTTTGTAAGCCCTAATGGGCCGATATCAGTTTGTATATAAGGCATTTTTGCCTTTTTTGAAAGAGGAGTTCTGATTGCACGCTTTGAAGAGTTAGTGATTTTCAATCAATCCTTTCTCAGTCAATGTAGGTTTTCTGTAACTCAACTGGAATCCTGAATACAACACAAAATTTTCCTTGAAAGTTCATGTTCATATTGGTATTGATTCTCATTTCTGTATCTTTCTTTTGCACATGCAAGTCTATAATTGTGTTTTCACATTTCTGCATTTATATCTTAAGGTCGTGAAATCGATCTTTCCTTCCCAAGGTGTATGTGTGGGCCAAACCTATTAGGACTGAAGCATTGAATCAGAAAGAGGTTGTTCTGGGTATGTAAATCAATTAACCACAAGCTTTCAATTATTTTTTTTTGTTGTGTTTATTTCATGATTTCTCATTAATACGGTGTATCACTATAGTTTTGGTTTTCCATTTTATGCATCTCTTCCCCTTTTCCTTTCGAAGAGTCAATAGTTTAGGTGATATCCATAGGAAGCCGGCCTTCTCCAAAGGTTCAGTTCAGTTATAGGTGACCCACAGCCTTGAGATGATCCCATGTTGCATTTTATTGTAGACTCTGCACAGGGTGCAATTCTAGGTGACAATAGTTTCTGGCATGCCCGGTGGGACAGGAATTTGTTTTAACTACTGGTTTGGTATGTAGCCAGTGATTTATCAGGCTTTATAGAAGCCCTTTAGCATACTTGGTGACTCCACAAAGAGGAAGAACTCCAGAAATCCACGCCTCTCTATAGTATATGAAAAGAGTGCGAACAAGAAGTAGCTCAGGCCCTTTTGAATACTTGCAGCTGTCACCACCAAGAAGACGAGGCAAAGTTGAGGAAAGGCAAAGAACAACAATCATCTATTCCAAAAGAACTCAGTCCATGCCTCCACCTGTAAGAGATCATTTTGTTGCACCAACAAATCTGCGTCAGATACCTTCAATGGCTGCTCCAAGGAATCAACCCTTTGTGGCTTTCAACGGAGGGAGTCCTTTGAACTTGGCGCAACACAATGATATTCCAATGGTAGCCTTGAAGAGTCTGCCAATTTTCACGGGAGAAGATCAAACTACTCCCATTGAACATTTGAGAGATGTGGCTTCGTTATGTGGAGTCCACCACATAACCGAAGAGGACATTGCAGTGATATTGCTAGCTGCCTCACTAAAAGGAAGAGTTGTGCAGTGGTATAGGAGCCTACCGGTCAGTTCAATTGCAACATGAGATGATTTTGGAGAGAAGTTGCATAAGCAATTCCAAGACAGGTTTGACAACTTGTCTCTATTGGAGCAATTGACCACAATAAAGAGGGTTCCACAAGAGTAGATGAACGACTTCAACTTTATATTTCAAAGGACTTGGGATAGAATCCATGCAACGGTGAGGCCACCTCCAGAGTATGCATTCTTATACTTTTTGAGAGCTCTGAACAGTGATATAGCTGTCATGATACAGTCAATGGGAGGAGTATCTCTACCAGATGCCTTTGAAACAACTATTAGAGCTGAAAACAACTTAATACAAGCTGGTAAGCTTGCTCCCAGGCCACCAATGCCAATATTTCCACAAATTCATGCAAACATCCCTTTGCAAATACCTCCTTTCACACCTCTACCAGCTGTACCAACTCTACCAGCTGTTGTTCCAACCATTGACAAGCAAGAAGGTGTTGCCTCAAGCTCATCAAATGAATTACAAGAGATCAAAAGTCTTTTACAGACTTTTGGTAACAAGTTGGTAAACTTGGAAAAGCAACAGACCTATTCCAGGCCTTATCAACAACAAAATCAGGCCTCAAGTATGCCTTTTCAAGGTCAATAGCAGCAATTCCAAGGGAATAGACAACAGTATCAGGGCAATTATCAGGGCCCAAGACAGAGTGTGAACACAAGGCCTTTTCAAGCCTATGCTCCAGCACCTGTTAGTGCAGTAAGGGACTTGGTTCCCACTCAAAATAATTTAGCAATTGATTATGAGTGGTGCTACCCTTGTAACCAGCCTCATAATCAAGCCACTTGTTCAAATGGACTCATCAATCAGGCACTTATGGTGTAGAATACTTCAAGTTCACAGCAGCAGGCACTTAATGATCCAACTTCACAACACCAGGATCAACTTAGTAATGATGCCACCCAACTTAACTGGCAAGGTCAAGAGTTCTGTGGACTGAATGAAGATAGTTCTCCAATTGCAGCTAACACTAGGGCAAAGAAGAGAGCATTCGAGCTTGACCAAATAGCTGATAGAGGAAAGGTGGCAGTTGTGGAACCATCTACCTCTCGAGTGGCTCGTGGTTGGCAAAGGGATCAGCAACTCTCAGACAAGGAGCAGCCACGCTTACAAGCTAATCATACTAGCGCAAAGGTACACAATAAAAATCCAACTATACCTTTTAACATTCTTGATAGTATGAAAAGGACAAATGTAACTATGTCTATGTGGGATTCTTTAGTCATCCCCGGTCAAAAAGATATGTTACAATTAACCCTATCAAGTTTGAAAATGTCTGATGAATCCAAGCCCCCAATAGGTCAGGTTAGAGCCATGTTAACAAATGATTCTCAGGGAAATGATCAGTAGCCTTGCATAGAGAATGAAAAAAGAGTTAAACCACCTCCTTTCTATGTGTCAGTAATTATTGGTGACAAATTAGTCCATAACTGTATGGTAGATAGTGGAGATAGCAACTCTGTCATGCCAAAATAGATTGCCGACAAGCTTGGACTAAAATACCAGCCCTTGGAGAAGGGAGTGATCCAATTGGATGGCACTTCAGTTAATACTTTAGGTATCATCAAAGATTTAAATCTCACTTTGCATGCTTGTCCAAAATTTTCAGTCCCTCAAGACATATGCGTCATAGACCTTCCACCTTTCTTTTCCTTGTGTTTATCTAGAGACTTTACAGCCAAGATAGGTGGCTTCGTATCAGTTGATTGGTCACACATGTTATTTAGAACAAGATATGGGACTAAGGTCACCATCAAGTCTAAAAGGTTGGCCAAAGACCACATCGAGCCATATAACCCAAGCCCCATCAATGTTGTTCCTTCCGCTGCAAATGCAAATTGTATTATCTCTACTGACAATGAACTAGCTGCTGCTCAAGAACTCCAATCAGAAGCTATTCCTAATGTGTTGCTGCATGAATGGGCGGTTGAGAATGTATCAGACAGCCCTGTAGACCTCATTCAAGATGCTGGTATGGGCAACTATGTCATTCTTGAGCCTGATACAGAGATTCCAAACTTGGAAAAGGGTGCAGATCAGTTATTGCAACCGCTTAATGGACTTTGGGAGATGTTCTTTGATGGTTCTAGAAGTAAAAATGGAGTAGGAGGAGGTGCAATGTTAATTTCTCCACAAGGTGATAGGTACTACTCTGCTTTTTGTTTTGCTTTTGCATGCTCCAATAACACTGTTGAGTATGAAGGCCTTGTTCAAAGTCTAGAGTGGGCAAGAAAGAGAGGAATAACCAACTTGAAAGTCCATGGGGACAGCGAATTAATTGTTAATCAAGTAAGGGGCATAAATGCTGCTAAAAATGACACATTAAAGTCATATGGAAACAGAGTGTGGAACATGCTCAAAGATTTTGATGCCTTTAATTTAGTGTCTATCCAAGAAATCAGAACAAGCATGCTGACAGGCTCGCAGCCATTGGAGCATAGTTTGACATTCCAAATGACATTAGAAAGGAGAAGGTGCAGCAGTATGTAAAGGTTGTAGTCAGACCCTCAATTCCTGACAACAACATTCACTGGCAAGTCTTTAACAGTGATGAGCAGATCCTTTCCTTCTTGCTCGAAGAAGATTAGTTCTCCATGGTGAATCAGGCAAAAATCAAGCAGCAGTATGGTGATCAAGTCATACAGCTGATGACAAACAAATTGCCCAAAGGCCTGGTTACCTTAGAGTCAATTTTTAGTACTGATGATCAGCTAAAAAAGGGAAAGGCCGGCTTGCAGATCAAACAAGAACACTATGAAGAGTTGGATATCTTCAAAGGTAAGCTCCTTAAGATAGGAAAAATCTGTTCGCCTGAAGATAAACAAGATTTTGTTGATTTGTGCCAAGAGTTTCATGATGTCTTTGCTTGGGAGTATTCAGATTTGAAAGGATTTGATCCCCATATTGCTCAACATACAATTGAATTAGAACCTAATGCCAAGCCAGTAAGGCAGAAACAAAGGCCTTTGAATCCCAAGCTTGAGCCCTTAATGATTAAAGAGCTGACCAAATTAGTTGAGGGGGGTATTGTCTTCCCTATCAAGCACACTTCATGGGTTTCTAATCTTGTACCAGTTAGAAAGAAAAGTGGCAAGATAAGGCTCTGTGTAGACTTCAAGGATCTTAACCGATCCTCTCTAAAAGACCACTACCCACTGCCCTCCATGGAATGAATCATACAAGAGGTTGTTGGTTCTGAAAGGTTCTCCTTACTAGATGGTTTTTCAGGATATAATCAGGTGCTGGTCAAAGAGGAAGATCAGTTTTAAGACTGCTTTTACAACTAAATGGGGCACCATGGCATATAAAAGGATGCCTTTTGGGTTGTCCAATGTTGGTGCCACGTTTCAGAGAGCCATGGACATGGCGTTTCAAAGCTTAATCAGCAAGATTATACTGATTTACCTAGATGACATCACAGTTTATTATAAAAATGCTGACGAACATCTATTACATCTTAGGCAAGTGTTTGGAAAATGCAGAGAGTTCAGTATCTCCCTCAATCCAAAGAAGAGTATCTTTGTTGTCCACGAGGGGAAACTATTAGGACACATAGTGTCAAAGCAGGGAATCACTATTGACCCTGAAAGGGTCAAAGCCATACTTGAGCTGCCGCTGCCTAATCACAAGAAGGGCCTACAGAGTTTTCTAGGACAGATCAACTTTATGAGAAGATTCATTCCAGAAATGGCGAATCTGTTACGGCCTTTAATAGCTATGTTGAAGAAGAATGTCATCTTCAGTTGGACAAAGGATGTAAAGAATAGTTTTGAAAAGGTCAAGGAGGCCTTAGCAGCAGCTCCCACGCCGGTAAATCCCGTTTTTTCTAAATATTTTTATCTGTATGCTTATGAGAGCACAAATAATATCTCTGCAATATTGGTTCAAAAAAATCAAGAGAATTTAGAACAACCAATAGCTTTCTACAGCCAGGGTTTGGTCGATTATGAACAAAAATATTCCTTTGTAGAGAGGCATGTCCTTGCTGTGATCAGAAGCTTGAAGAAATTCAAGCCTTTGATTTCTCATAATAAAATCCATATTCTGGTGGCCCACTCAAGTGTGAAAGAGTTTCTGTTGAATAAGGATCTAAATGAAAAAAGAGCAGGATGGGTCACCAAGGTCATGGAGTATGATGTGGATATTAAGATCACCAAGCTGGTAAGAGGCAAAGGTCCATGTGAGCACCTCGTGGCAGGGTCAAACGGTGAAGGTAAACTCGAAAAGGATGTTATCCTTGCCAATACCAATGAACTTCAGAATGCTCAAGATGATGCGCACATAGGGACAACCAATTGGGTGCAGGATATGACCCATTTCTTACAGACTGGTGAATGCCCATTGGGATTAAATAGAACTAAAAGGAGATACTTCATATTGTATTCTATACCATATGTGATGGTAAATGATGTTCTTTTTAAGAAAGATCTGAGTGGTGTCCTATTAAGATGCATTCACAGTGACCAAATTGAAAAGGTGCTTCATGAGTTTCATGATGGAGCTACAGGAGGTCACTTTGCTCCCAGAACTACTGCCTGGAAGGTTATGAGAGCTGGTTACTACTGGCCTAGCTTGTTCAAGGATGCATATTCCTGGTCAAGAAAGTGCATCAAATGTGCTATGTTTTCAGGAAAGGAAAGGTTGTCAGCTATGCCCCTGCACTCGATTCAAGTAGAGCAGCCCTTCATGAGATGGGGCATTGATTTCATCGGTCCAATAAACCCACCTTCCGGTGCTCGTCACAAGTGGGTACTTACAGCCACAGACTATTTTACAAGGTGGACAAAAGCGGTTGCACTGAAAGAAGCAAAGGAGTCTTCAGTTTTGAGCTTCTATGAAGACATAATCACCAGATTTGGAATTCCTGACTCTATCATCTTTGATAATTCCCTTGCATTCATGGGTCTAAGGGTAACCGACTGGGTCGTTAAGCATGGTATTCACTTGAACACCTCCTCAAATTATTACCCTCAGGGTAATGGCCTAGCTGAGAGCACAAATAAGAACCTCATCAGAATTATTAAAAGGACCATAGAGGACAACCAAAGGACCTGGCACGTCAGTCTAAAGAATGCACTTTGGACGGACAGAGTGACCCCTAAGAGGTCTGTTGGTAACTCACCATACATGTTGGTCTATGGAAAAGAGGCAAGATTTCCCCTGTCTGTGGAGCTTCCAGCTCTTGATATTGTTCGCCAGTTGGAGATATTCGAGGAGCAGGACCCCATGTCTGTAAGGTATGCAGAGCTCATGGAGCTCAAAGAATCAAGGGACCGGGCAATGAAAGCTTTGGAAGATCATCAACTCTAGACAAATAGGACTTTTGATAAGAAGGCTACAAGAAATTATTTTAAGGAGGGAGACCTAGTGCTCAAATGGGACGTTCTCAAAAGCAAACGAGGCCATCACACCAAGTTTGACAACATGTGGACTCGTCTGTTTGTTATCATAGGCTATAAAGAGCACAATGCTTATCAACTGGCTACAACAGAAGGAGATTTGTTTCCTATCCCAGTCAATGGGATACACCTTAAATCCTGCTTTCGAGCCTAATAAGTTCCTTTCTTGTATATAATAGTGTAGGTTTTATGTTTTCCATAAGTGTTGTTTCAGCACAGTATATATTTTCTTTTTGTTTCCCCTATCTTGTCGTTTTGGCCGCCTATTGTGTCCTATAAATCTCATACGTATTGCGACCATGTGCTAACTGACGTTTATGTGTTCTCTGAGTTTTCTAACGACTCCATGCCCAATGGATAAGCCTAGTCACTGGTCCTCATGTTTAGCAGGCAAACATCCCACAAAGGTCACTAGATTTGTTGCCTCTATTTCACCTACAGTTAAATCAGGTGAGGTGATCAAATGTCAGATCTTTAGAGGCAATGGGATGTTCACACAAGGGCAGGGACTCTGCATCTATTGCTAGGTCACGAGGAACTCGGTGGGAGAAGCTACCTTGGGAGTATTCGGCATGAAAAAATCATCTAAGGAAAAAGTCGGTAGGACTCTCCTACTATCTGGCTGACTGACTGCTTGATCTATTCCATCTTGAGCAAGTCGCTGAGACCTAGTTTTAGTCACGTTGAACGAGCCTATAGAGCTATCGCTATAACAGAGAAGGTTCGGTATGACCTCTTACCGCATAGATTTTCCTTGGCCGATAGGCCATTCAATCACCATTTGGCAGAACTCTCAATGACTACAGGCTTCGGGGAGACTTACAATGTTCGGGGAGAAGTCCCAGCGAAGATTCAATCTCTTGCCGACGTGTGAAGATCCCGGAGCAAGGGATGCTTTCGGCAAAGGAGTTGGGACTTCGCCAGAATGTCCTGCTGACATCAAATGTCTCGCTGAGGAAGGAGTTTTCCAAAGGTTTTTGGGCTCAGCATGAGGTCATGCCGAAGGCTCATTGTCTTCCCGACAGGAAGGGTGTCATCACTAAAGAAAATGTCTCGCCAACATTCAGTGTCTTGCCGACTGCAGGGAGACCCCACCAAAACATGAAGGACTCGCCAACTGATGATGTCGCACGGAGGTCATACTGACTACGGAGGAGCCTTCGGCATGGTACAAGGAGCTCGGGAAGACTTCTTCCCGACCGGTGGGAGTCTTGCCGAACGATGAAACCTTTAGAACAAAGAAAGAGTTCGCTGGAGGAAATGGGGTCTACAAGAAGTCTTGGTGATGATAACGGGTCTTGGCGACGGGCACAGGTTTCGGCAAGAAGTTGCCTTCGGCATATGTCTTGCCGAGAGATGAAGGAACCACCAAGGACAGAGGAAAGGCCTCACCAAGACTTGAGGCTTTCACAGTAGTGTCTCGGCAACCGGCAAGGGTTACACCAATAGTATTTCAACGGGGGTGTCTTCGGCATAGCGAAAGGAGTTTGAGAAGACCTCTTCTCAACCGGTGGGAGTCTCGACGAAGGAAAAGCGGAGCGGGGAGACTTCGATATGGGGTCTCGAAAAATGGAGTGTGTTTTGGCAACAAAAGCAGATGCCGATATGATAGAAGAGGAATCGGTATGACTCTTTGGGCTCGCGAGAAGCTCTCAACGATGGCTCCATGCTATGCCGATTCTTGCGAAAAGATTTAATCGCATCAGTGAGACACTTCTAGTGTCTCGTCGAGATGCGATTCAACTAAAGAATTTGACCGCTCGAGAGTCTGCGTGTAGTTCACTCAGCCAATCAGAGAGGTTTAAGAGTCTTCGTGGCAGTCTAAAGAATTTCAAAGGGATGAAGGGTGACGTGTATCTATTGCAGGCTCAGAGCATTCATGGTGCAGCCGAAGTAGCTCAACCGAACACGATGGATCAAATGAATGCGGTGGTTGCAAAGAGATTAGAGGGGACTTCTTCGAGATGTTTTCTTCACCGACATCAACAACAGGGACACGAAGGGATACAACATTAATTTCAATCAAATATTAGGGGGAAGATCTTTTTCTAGGCCTATTATTATTTTGTAAGCCCTAATGGGCCAATATCAGTTTGTATATAAGGAATTTTTTCCTTTTTTGAAAGAGGAGTTTTGATTGCATGCTCTGAAGAGTTAGTGATTTTCAATCAATCCTTTCTCAGTCAATGTAGGTTTTCTGTAACTCAACTGGAATCTTGAATACAACACATAATTTGCCTTGAAACTTCATGTTCATATTGGTATTGATTCTCATTTCTGTATCTTTCTTTTGCACATGCAAGTCTATAATTGTGTTTTCACATTTCTACATTTATATCTTAAGGTCGTGAAATTGATCTTTCCTTCCCAAGGTGTATGTGTGGGCCAAACCTATTAGGACTGAAGCATTGAATCAGAAAGAGGTTGTTCTGGGTATGTAAATCAATTGACCACAAGCTTTCAAGTATTTTTTTTTGTTGTGTTTATTTCATGATTTCTCATTAATACGGTGTATCACCATAGTTTTGGTTTTCCATTTTATGCATCTCTTCCCCTTTTCCTTTTGAAGAGTCAATAGTTTAGGTGATATCCATAAAAAGCAGACTTTCTCCGGAGGTTCATTTCAGTTATAGGTGACCCACAGCCTTGAGATGATCCCATGTTGCTCTAGAATGCTCAGTTTCTTGTAGACTCTGCACATGGTGCAATTATAGGTGACAACAAGTACAACTTGAGTCTCAATATGAAAAAAGTGTGTATTTGGGGTAACATTTGGAAAGCTGCTAGGGTACATAGTATCAAGAAGAGGCATTGAAGTAGATCCTGCAAAGGTAAAATCCATATTAGAAATGCCTCCTCCAAATACATTGAAGCAACTTAGAAGTCTACAGGGGAAACTACAATCCATCAGGCGATTCATCTTGCAATTGGTAGATAAGTGTCATCTGTTCACCCATCTCCTACACAAAGACATCACATTCAAGTGGGATGGTAGATGTGATCAAGCATTCCAACATGTTAAAGAGTATCTACTAACTCCTCTAGTACTAATGCCACCTATTCCAAATAAAGCAATGATACTCTATGTATCTACAACACAAGCAGCATTAGGAGCTCCCTTAGAATAGCTAGATGAAAATAACAAGGAAAGAGCAGCCTATTACATCAATTGAACACTGGTGGGCTACGAATTGAATTATTCGCCCATAGAAAGAGTGTATCTCTTTGTCATCTCTGCGACACATAAATTAAGACACTATATCTTGAACAAACAAGTAAAGCTAATCTCAAAAGTAGATCCACTAAAATACCTATTAGCAAAAGCAACTCTAATAGGCAGGATTGCTAAATGGGTGAGATATTGAGAAATTTTGATATAGAGTACGTAGATAGGAGAGTCATCAAAGGACATACCATAGCCGATCAACTAGCTAAAGCACCAATGGAAGATCACCAGCCTCTCACAATAGACTTCCTAGTTGAAAGAATATTGCTAACAGAACAGACAACCCATTGGACCTTGTATTTTGATGGGTCCCACAATCAACATGACTCAAGAGCGAGTATCTTATTTCTCACACCATAGGGAGATAGTATACCTAAGGCTTAAAAAATTTCTTTCCCATGCACAAATAGCATCTTAGAGTATGAAGCATTAATCACAGGACTGAAAATGGCCATCGAATGGAGGATAAAATAACTACAGGTTTATGAAGATTCTCAACTGGTAATCAGGAAAGTAAATGATGAGTATCAAACAAAGGATGAAAAGATGATGCCATATAAGAGAATGGTGGACAATTTCAAGCAATATTTTGTCACCATCAACTTTGAACAAGTTCCTCAGATCAACAACAGAGCAGCCAATGCAATGGAAATGATAGGTTCACTTCTTGATATTGCACAAAACATTTCTAAGTATGAATTCCTTATGGAGCAACTACTCGTACTGGTGTTCGATATCCTGGAATCAAAACTAGTGTGTGTTGTTGTTGGTCCTAACTCACATGGTACCATGATACATTTGACTATATCCAACATGGTATCATACCCCCTCATTTGACAACCACCCAAAAGAAAAAATCTTTGTTCGTAGGAATTCTCAATTCATAGTCTTAGGAGACACCTTATATTGTCAAAGTTTAGAGGGTACTTTACTTTGATTTCTTGATGCAGAAGAAGTGCAAACTTCCTTACAAGAGGTACACAAAGGTGTTTGTGGGTCCCACTCTAGTGGACCTAACCTAGCACAAAAGTTACTAAGAACAGGATACTATTGGCCATCTATGGAGCAAGAAGCTATTGCCTACACGAGAAAATATCACCAATGTCAACAGCATAGTGACCTCATTCACGCACTAGCATAGGAGCTAAGACCCATCACAACAACATGGCCTTTTTCACAGTGGGGATTAGACTTGGTAGGTAAGATCTCTCCTGCTTCATCAAATGGGCATAAGTTTATTATTACCACAACTAAATACTTCATAAAGTGGATAGAAGCAATTCCATTAAACTACATCACTGATAAATAGATATCCAAGTTCATCTTGAATTATTTGATATGTCAATATGGAATTCCCCAAACCATCATAATGGATCATGGAACCTTGTTCAAGAACCAAGATGTCAAAGAGTTGTGTTCCAAGTTCTCTATCTAGCACAGATACTCCACACTCTACTATCCCCAAGGAAACGATCAGGCTGAAGTGTCTACCAAAACCATCCTGAAGATACTAATTTTTTTTGTTAATGATGTCGGTCACAATTGGAATCTACAACTAAACCCAGCCCTATGGGCTTACCAAACTAGTATTCGTACACCTACAGGTGCCACACTATTTTCTTTGGTCTATGGATCTGAAGTTGTCTTATCTATTGAGGTCAAAATCCCCTCACTACAAATATCACTTAAAGGCATGGTCAACAATGAAGAGTATCAGGTATCTAGATTAAATGAGTTGGAACTCCTAGATGAAAGACATTTGAGTGCATTAAACCATCTATAGGTTTATCAGAATCAACTCAAACAAAGCTACAATAAAAAGATCAAGATAAAAAACTTTCAGATTGGTGACTTGGTACTCAAAGAGAATCAGAAGGTGCAGCTGAATCAAGATGGAAAAGGTAAGTTTGAACCCAATTGGTTAGGCCCATTTACTATCACAACAAGCTATGGCTATGGAGCTTACCAATTGGCTACTCCTAAAGGAGAACCTTTAGCCAAACAACTAAACAACAACCACCTCAAGAAGTTCTTCACATGAGAACATCAGAATACCCTAAGAAAAAGGGTAAAAATCCAAAAAAAAAAAAAGATAAAAAAGATAAAAAATCAAAAAGAAAGAAAAACAATAAAGAGAAATAAAACGTTCTTCAAGTAAAAACTACTTTGTGGCACTTTTAGAACATGTAACGTAGTTAAAACCTGGCAAACAGGTGCTACATTTGAATAAGACTTGTATTGTTATCTATCAGCACTATCTAAAGCATCCACCCATTCGTCCCATAATAAAATGTGCACACCAACCATGGCTTGATGACTGATTAAGTATTGAACCTTGTTGCACTATTAACATCCATATCTCCTAGAGAAGGTGATCGTGCCTCGAACTGGGGGTAACATCCCAAAACTAGTTGTGGATTGGATCCTTGTGCATCCCATCATGGTCAAAAACATCAAAAATATAAAACATCTAGAAAACAAACAAAAAATCAAAACAAAGTCAGAAAACATCAAAAATCCCAAAAACATGTTATGCTTTGAGTCAACACCAGTTGAACTATGTGGTCTCTATGTGTATAACATAGGTAAGGCTTATCAGCCCCCAAGGCCTTAGGTCAGTCCCCTTAGGTGTTTATCATGCTTTCTTTCAACTTAGTAAAAAAAATTCAAAATTCAAAAACATTCAAAAAATAGAAAAGATCAAAAACATTTTCTTATCAAACCAAGCAAACTATGAGCCTCTGCGTGTACAATGTAGGCAAGGATTATCTTTGATGAGCCCCTGAGGCCCTAGGTTAGTCCCCTGAAAACAACAAAAATAACATAAAATAAACTCAAAAAATAAAAAAGGTCCTACCTCCATCATCACCAAATGCAATAAACTTTTCATCCATAATAAATAAATCATCACACTCACCTTTTGACAAATGCAAAAAACAAACAAAAAAAACATCAAAATTAAAAATTCCAAAGAGAAGATCGAAACAGTTAGACAACTATGAAGTGAAAACAAGGCCAAAGTGTTAACTACCTATCTATTGACAATTCACCAACAACATCCTGAGATATGCCTTAACAGATACATTCCTACAATAGACATCATCAACAATAGATAACAACCTAAAACCTCAAAATAGATATGGCAAGTGATACTGCAACATTGTTTTTCTTTCTATAGTCTTATCTCTTTGACTTATTGTAATATTGCATTCCCAGGATCTCTTGAGGATGTCCATAAAGATATAGGGAAGAAGGAATGGTGGTATTGACTTTCAATTTTTGTTAGTTCTGTTTGTACTTGATATTCTTGTAATACTACCTTGGCGAATACTTGTTGTGTTTGGTGTATGGAAGTTGTTTTGAGACAAGTCGCGTAGTAGTTACATGTTAGGTATTTTATACCTCTCTATGTAACTAGTTCAATTCTTTTTAACACAACTCCACCATATATCCTAACAAATTTTCCATGTCTAATATGAGCAAGAATATTCTTTATATGCTAAGTCAAAGTCCACACAATGGATACAAAAGGGCCCTGGTTATTAATACCTTAGTGCATCGTGTATGTTTGCTACATCGAAAAAGGATTGTTAAAGTATGAAGCCTCTATGCAAAGCAAAAGCAACTCATCAATAACTAACAACATCAAATTTCTATCCATCATCCAACATTTCTTCTAACTAACAACTCCACCCTGCATCAAAATATCATTAGTTCCATATCCATCCTACATCCACAATTTCGTCAATACATATCATGATGATAATAAAGCAATAAAAGCATCATGCATCATGTATAATCATACATCGCATATAGAGGATATCAACATCAATCATATACATAATAGAACATCATATATCATATAAATATATTGATCATCCATCCATCCACATCTTATGCATACATTAGAAAAGTATAAAAATATATATAATCATACACCATCATCCATAATCATCACATAACACATAATGAAGCTAAATCGAAACATGAATATCTCATATATATCATCATAAAAAATGAGAATGTCATGGTACATCATCATATAAAGATGTGTGATATCATAATACAAAAAGATATATATATACACGAGGATCCTGTTGTATAGGATCATCCTATCCATCCTACTAACCGTCCTTCCTAGCTCTATCAAGCTACTTGACGATAATCTGAACTCGCTATTGCTCACCACAACGACCAGTAATACCTACTCTACCCACTATTTGTACAACACCAACAAGATCTGTAAATGTCAAAGGAATATGTCGATCCCACCACTGATCAAAATTTGGGGTAGTCCCAAGATCTGCAAGCCCAATAGGCCATCCCCATTCGAATGGAACAAGTGCCCTAAACTCTGCAACAGCTGCATCTCGATCTATCTGTAGCCCCCATACTTGAACCTCTTGAGCAGTCCTTCCAAAACGAGCCTCATAACCATCCGCAAACTGGCTCTGTCTCTTGCTGAACTAGTGACAAACACAATTAAGTAGATATCTCTCTAACAAATAATGAACACGACTAATCAACCATAGTGTATGTCTACAGTATGGGAACTACTCCTAGTCATCATGCCATGCTTCACATCCCAACCAGGGTCTCCAAACAAAACTAGGCATGCCATCTATCATGTGGCGCCAGTAAGGTAGCTTCCCAGGGCAAGTGTAATGCATAAAATCACCATATATGTATGAATAAGGATCCTTTGGATCTCGATCCAAAATGCCATTGAACTTGGTAACGGGGATATGATCCCATGCCCATACATGAAGCAATTTCACACCAATAGAAATAGATCTACCTCCTCAATAGGTGACCTCAAACATATATTGGTATCAATGCACAAGGAAACATGGGCCCCATGCATATCTAGTGTCATGCTCGAACATCTGCTTGATGTACACAACCCAACTAATGGGAAATTGCCTACCTCATCTATTAGGAACTATGAGCCCCAAAACCAAAGCACCTAGAACCAATGAGATGGGATTTGCATTGCCAACAAATGGAGATAGGTCTATCTCTGACTCCCAAACTTGAAGATGCCTAACACCAAGTACTCGATGCATAGCACATGTACCCCATCACACAGAATAGGTCACAAGCTCTCCATGAATAGGTACACAAAGAATTCTCCATACATCCTCCAAGGTGATAGAGGCATCCCTAGTATGTAAGTGAAAGGATGATGTCTTAGAATTCCATCACTCCACGAGAGCGGTCATCATAGCTCTATGACATCTAATCAAGAGCATGTAGCAAATGTGTCGTAGCCCCACAACATCTAGAACATCTTGCTCCAACTTGTGGAACCTAGTGATCAAATAAAATAGCTCGCACAATCATCGCTCCCTCGACATAAGTGGTTTTAGAACCACTTGCAACCATTCAACCCACGACGTTAAGAATTTGCTACAAAAATGCAAAACAAACCTCAAATTGCAAACAAAATGACTCAAAATTGTATGCAAAGCAAAAGTGCTCAGTTTTTGTCAAAAGTGGTGACTTTTATTATCAAAAGTGTTAAAAACAGTAAAAAGCGCTTACTATTTTGTCAACTGCGGTTCAAAAAATCAAAAGCGCTAACACTAGCAAATGTGAACATATATCTCAAAAGCAAACTTTTATCACAAGAGCAACCATCTAATTTGAAAAAAGTCAAAAGCAAAACTTTTAAGAAAATGCGAAAACAAAAGCAAAAACTGTCAACTACAAACATTTATGGCAAGTGTGAGCAGAAAGAGTAAGAGTGGTCTAGTTATAAACAACACAAGCGATAAAAATGACTCAAATGCGTGGAAAACATGAAATTACTGCCTATGCCTGAAAAAGTTTCATGCATTAATTACACAAAAATGACAAGTCAAAAAAAAGAAAGGAAAGGCTACATACTGAGGCACCAATGCCTACAAGTCATCCGAACTTGCGAATCGTATCTGCACGATGTGGGGCTCCTTGAATCCTCACCATAGCTCCTTGAAAATCAATAAATCATGAAATCTAGAGGCAAGAAATTACTATAGGCTCAAAGTGAAAATGAGTAGAATTAAACCCTAATTACCTATTTTAACCCTCAAAATCCTAATTTTTTACCTAGGAAAGCCTCCTAGGTTGAAATTAGGAGCCCCCGAGAACATTTGAACTACCAAAAAGAGTCCTATAAGCTTAATTTTTTGTCCTCTATACATCTAAACAGAAATAAAACAGTGTCATGTGCTTGACACAAAAATTTATTTTCGGCCAACCTCTCGAGGGGGCAACCTAGCATCCTACCATCTTTCTGCTGACCACTGGGGCACAATGAGGCATATAAATTTTTTCAAATCTTGATCTTAATATCAAATTCTTTGAAACAAAGCGTTGGTGTAGTTAAAAGTGTTGTACCTTGTCCTAGGTCATTATTACACCTTAGTTAAGTTTACTTAGGGACCACATAGGAGGTAGTTGAAGAATTTCCACTTTTGGTGGACTTATCCTGTTATTTCTTTATCACATCCATCTTTCGTGGACACATCATGTGATTACCTCCCCACCTTTTGTGGGTGATCCACCATTTGTGGTGATTATCACATTATCACTTTTCCACTTTAGGTGGAGTGATAGCTTTTAACAGTTGTCTCATGTCATAAGATTATGACACTTGTCATAATCTTATGCCCTTCTATGTTATCACCTTGGCTATATAACCAAGGGGTCTCCTATGTACTTTTGCATAGCATAGCACATTCTATTCTATTTGCATCATTGGAAAAATACAATTTATTCTTGTCATATTGTTTCTATCTCTCTTATGCGTGTGCTTTATATTAGGCCTTTAGATCTTGGGTGGCTACCTTCATAACCAATTCTTACATGGTATTAGAGCTATTGGAGTGCCTTTAGTTAGTCTTTTGGGGAGATCTTGAGTGCAATCTTGTATTTTCTTGATAGAAATACTAGATTTTGGGGGGGTTCCATTTTTGGCTTTCTATTGCAGGTACATTTTGGGAGCTTGTTGCATCAGATCTTAGCTCACTTTTACATCCAGAGTGTCTGAGATATTCAAATTTTCCTTTTGTTTCATCTAAGTTGGGCATTGGAGGCCAAATTTGCAAGGGTTTGAAATTGGATGTTGGTTGCCAGATTCATAAGGTAGCCATTTTTCGGAGCAGTTTGGGTCAAAATAGACCTTGCTATTGCATTCGGGAGGCCCGAAAATCTAAAGATCAACTACCAATTCGTCGATGTTGGACACTGTCAGTTGGAGGCTGAGGAAAAAAAAAATTCTCAAAGAGATCGAACGACCCCTAAGCGGTACATTTTTTCTATTTTCACAATAAAATATTTTAGTTAAATATTTTATGTGGGCTTTTATTGAATATTTTGGGGAAAAATATATTTTTCTATAAGTGATTAAATCGACGGTTACTCGCCTGCTCCATTGGACTGTCACGGTCGCATCTTGCCTTATCATCGACTAACTCAACATATTCATTGATTCAGTGTACTTGGGCTATTAGATCCAAAGCATTTAACATTAGTAGAGCTTGCGTACATGGTACCTTGGTCAACATGAGCGACATGAATTGAACACTAGTATATCACAGTTCTGTTAGCAAGTACGGGTTTGAAATTTACCATGGTTCCATTTACCGGTGTCTGTGGGATTTCACCATTGTATTCCTGGCTTGGTCGGTGGTCATCCCTCATCATGGCTAGGTACATTCCACTTGGTAATCACCGACCTTTTCAACAGTTGTTGTCAAATCCTTCAAACCCTTGTCCTTTGGTCTGCATCCTCTATCGTCATGCAAAGATCAGTCATTGGTTGGCTTTGTTTCCATTGGTGAAATCTACTGTCGTCTGCTTGCAATTAATCAATCTGCATCAACATCATCCAATCGTTGTTTGCTTGGTCTATGCGGGCTCTCCAAAGTTTGCGGTAAAACATTAAATCCAGTGTACAACCCCTTCTGACTGTGTATTTCCTCCATCAGTGGATCGTCCCTGTGTCCTCGTCAGCGACCATCAATACCATCTAATTGGCGAAATCTTTCACATCAGCGACTCTTTCTCCACCATTGACAGTTTGCTCATTCCATTCTTTGGCGAATCTTTTCTAGTCATCGGGAGTCTTTGTTCAACTGTCACCTGGTACATGGAGGGTACAATTACTGGCCCGTAGTCTTTGACATCGGTGGCTCCTTTTACATATCGGTTGGTATATATTAAAGAGAAACTTTTGGTTCACCGACATCAGCCTTGTTCCTTTTCAATCGATTGGTGGTACGAAAGCTCTTGGTACGAAATCTTGCAGGGTTTTCCGGTTTGTGTTTCTTATCGGCTATTTTATAAACTTTGATTTATAAAGTTTTGATTTTATATTATAGCTTTGGTTTATAAAAATCCTTTGTAAGGCTGACCGAAGTCTTCTATTGGCGGATTTTATAAGACTTTTGTTTTCAAAGTTTTGGCCAACATATATTATATAGCCGGTGATATTGTAAACCTCCGCGGGGTGGGGTGGTCCCCAGGTGGCACGACCACCGGGGCACCACCCCCACTCCACCTGCTCACCACCAATGGTGGGGCAGTGCCTATTTTTTTAAGTTTTTTGAATAAGGAGGGTCATATGGCCGACTTGGGCCACTTTTTGACCCTATTTAGCATTATATTTTGCACCCAATTAGTGTGAAAGGTCCTCTTTTAGGCCTTTTTTTCATTTTTGCATAACTTTTGCTCTAGATGGAAAAATTTTGCAAATGAAATATCGTCGGAAAGGTGGCAATCTCAACTTTCCAGTGGTATAGATGTTTCTTCATAATTTTTTTGTTTGGTGGCATTTTTTTGCTCATCAAAGTCTGAAGGTCTAGTTGCACTCCCAAGCTCATAACTTTTGCACTGTTCCTCCATTTTTTGTGATTCTCACGACGTTGGAAAGGTCTTTTCGAGCTCTTCAGAGTTTCTCATGCACTTTTTCATCTTGATCATGGTTGTTGTAGTTATCCTCTTTGTAATGTTGTAATCACACTAAAATAAAGTGCCACAATCTACTATTCAGTGTACTTTGTCATATTGCATGCTTTTTTGGATTGATCTATGTATCTAGTGTTAGTTCCTACATTTTGATGAGATGGACTAAACACCATATAGACACTCCTATTTTGGAAGCACTCTACCTATCTTCAAAAGTTCAGTTCTACATCTAGAGACTTGGTGCATGGCTCCAGTGAGACTTAGATTGTACCAATATGCCATTGACAAGCATTCAAGTTGATGCTCACACAATTGTCTTCTTGGTTCTGACCTTATTCATGTTGCAGTATGGGTTCATCTACATTTCTTCATTGACAGATTCTGTAGTTACTCTTGAGTTGACAGATTCAACTCAGTCACCAGTTATGTGGCATCTTCTGCAGTTGTACCTGATTCTTTCTATCAATGCTTGTCACACTTTGACATATATTTGGAACAACATTTGGAGGACTCGTCATCATCCTTGGTCCGCTCTACATTAGTCTTCACATTGTTCTACTCTATCTTCGTCTTTAGTTAAGCTTAGGGACTCTTAACATTGTGACATTTGAGCAATGACTCTTCATTAAGGGGGGTTGCACAGACTTCTTCATTCTCTCTTATGGGGGAATTTTTTCTCACTCAAGGTTTTTTCCTTACTAGATCATGTTTCTTGTTTTGTTTCATCTCTCTTTTGGGGGCGAGTTTTGTCCCACTGGGTTTTCTCCTTTTCTCCAGTTGTGAGAGATTGCATTGTGTGTGTACATGGGTACCTAACATGGCCTAGTTGTTGGGACCCATCTTGCATTATTTTCTTTTGTGTACATTCTCCCTAAGTTGCACTTATGGGGGGTTGTTGGCGTAATTAAAAGTGTTGTACCTTGTCCTAGGTCATTATTACACCTTAGTTAAGTTTACTTAGGGACCACATAGGAGGTAGTTGAAGAATTTCCACTTTTGGTGGACTTATCATTTTATTACTTTATCACATCCATCTTTCATGGACACATCATGTGATTACCTCCCCACCTTTTGTGGATGATCCACCATTTGTAGTGATTATCACATTATCAATTTTCTACTTTAGGTGGAGTGATAGATTTTCACAGTTGTCGTCATAAGATTACAACACTTGTCATAATCTTATGCCCTTCTATGTTCTCACCTTGGCTATATAACCAAGGGGTCTCTTATTTACTTTTGCATAGTATAGTACATTCTATTCTATTTGCATCATTAATAGAATATAGTTTATTCTTGTCATATTGTTTCTATCTCTCTTATGCTTGTGCTTTCTATTAGGCTTCTAGATCTTGGGTGGCTACCTTCATAGCCAATTCTTACACAAAAGCATTTGATACTTTGTCTCAAAGAGGGGAAAAATATAGACATGTAAAAATAACCTAACACATATCGCACATCCTAAATGACATTTTCTCATCATCGACATCATTATCACCTAATATCACTGCATTTCACATCAAAAACATCAAAAACCCTAATTTCCTCTATTAATTGAATAATATTACATTATTTAATTAATTCACTTTTTCATCACTTTTGACTAATTAAATAAATTTTATTTATTTAATAAAGTCCTAATTTAACTTTATTTCTCCTAATTAATTAAATAACATCAATTATTTAATTATGTCGCTAAATTACCCTATTCCCCTCAATCAATTAAATTATTAATACTTAATAGCTTAATTAAATCACTTTCCCCTAAACTTGAATAATTAAATAAATTATTCAAACATCATTCAAAAATGTCAAAAATAAACAAATACAACTTTGTTTGCAAAAGTCAAACATGACTTGCACATTCAACTCAAAAAGCTTAATTAATTAAGTTACCCTCACCCACTTTTATGATTGAGAAAATTACGATCCCTCGATTGCTCACTCTGATTGGCTGACTAATCCATCTATTTCCTGATTGATTCATCTGTTCTTCAATCCCACTGAAGGCTCAACATGATTTCTTCAATTCCACAGATTATTCAATCTATTTCCTCAATTCCACTGAACACTCAAATTGATTTCTTCAATCACACTGATTACGTAATCAAAATCCACTAATTCTTCCCATCTAATTCCTCTCAACGGTTTTGAACCGTTGATCAGGATATTCTACTATGTGATCTCAAGCATTCATTTCAAAACAAAAAAATCTATATAACAACCTCATTTCTTCTAAAAAATGATTGGAAAATTGACATCATTTACACAACGAAGTAATGCCAAATCAATCATTGATTTATTGGAAGCTTTTACTTACATCTTCAATCAACATCACACAACTTTGAAGCTTTTTCTATGCACAAATGGAGGCTTCAAATTAATACAACAACGATCCAACATCTTTGCAAATACACTTCGACACGGGATGGGTAACTTTATGTTTTATTGAATTCATTGTTCTTGTTTTTCAATTGCTTTCTTGAATTCAATATTTTGTATTATTCATTTCATGAGTAATGGGTATGAATCATCATATTTTTGTTTGAATTAGATAGTTCAATTCATTCATTTTGATCTTATTGCATTTTTGATTTCCCCCTTTACACACCTCTTAACAAAAGCCCAATGCTCTCTACCAGGGTTAGACCTAAACCTGCTCAAAACTCCCCCTACTTGGGCTATATCTGGTTTAGTGCAAACCATTGCATTCATTAAACTACTGATGAAACTAGCATAAGGAACATTAGACATATCTTCAAAATCATCATTAGAATTAGGACACAAGTCTAAACTCAACTTAGTACCAACTAGAAATGGAATATTTATTGGTTTATAGTCATGCATATTAAACCTCTACAAAATAGTATCAACATACTTACTCTAACTTAACCAAAGCTTTTTGTGAACCTGATCTCTATTGATCTCCATCCCAAGAATATATTTTGCAGCCCCCAAATCCTTCATATCAAATGTTCTAGAAAGTTGAGTCTTAAGCTCCCTAATCATCACCTTGTTGTTACCCATAAACAACATGTCATCAACGCACAAGACAATGATTAGAATCTAATCATCAATAACCTTAATATAAACACAATGATCCTCCTCACTTCTAAAAAAACTGAACTTTAATGCAAAGGCATCAAAATTTTGGTACCACATCGTGGGTGACTGTCTCAAACCATATAAAGATCTCTTTAACCTGTAAACCAAGTGTTCTTTTACTTTCACAACAAAATCGTCAAATTGTCACATATAAATCTCTTCCTTAAGATTCTCAAGAAAGAAGGCAATTTTAACATCCATTTTCTCTATTTCAAAATCACAAGCAGTAGTAATAGATAATAGGAGTCTAATAGAAGTTAACAAGAGCAATAGGAGATAAAATTTTATCGAAATCAACTCCCTCTCCGTGGGAGTAGCCATTGGCCACTAATCTGGCCTTGTACCGCTCTAATCGACCATCTGCTCCAAATTTCTTTTTAAACACCCACTTGCAACCAATGGGCTTCCTTCCTTTGGGAAAAATCATAAGATCCTAAGTATCACAACTATCCAAAGCCATCATCTCCTCCTGCATGGCTTGCATCTAAGACTCACTTTCTTTTGAAGAAAGACCCTCCCTATGGGATCTAAGTTCATTGCCAATACTCAATAGAGAAAATACACAATGGAAATTGGAAGGGCTATACCTATCAAATGGATTTCATTGCCTTGTGGATCTTCTCAAGGTAGGAGTAAGGGGCTTTTACTTCTCTTCTTCTTTTGCATGCTCATCTTTCACATCATCTAAACTCTCTGAACCCTCTTCTTCTTCTCCATCCTCAAATCCATCTGGTTGTTCTTCTACATGTGCATCTTCCTGCTTCTAAATCTTTGTCTTAAGTGCACTATTTTTGTCTTATCTTTCTCCTTTGGTTGTTCTTCACCTGAGTAAGATCTAAACTCTCTAAAAATCACATCTCTAGAGAAAACCATTTTACAGGTTAGTGAATTCCAAAGCTTATGACCTTTTACATTCTCACTATAACCAACAAAGATGCATTTATATGCTTTTGGATCCAACTTAGAATGCTTCTCTAGAGACACACGAACAAAAGCCTCACAACCAAAGACGCTTAAATGTGAAACATAAGACTTTCTACCTATCCACACTTCATAAGGAGTTTTATCCACAAAAGATGAATAAGGAGATCTATTAACCAAATAACATGTAGTACTTATAACTTCTACCCAAAAGCATCTATCAAGCTTAGCACCACTCAACATGCTCTTAGCTCTTTCCATCTGTAGTGTTGAAAAATGTACTCCTTTACATTTTCACACCATGTTTGGGTCCCTTAATTAAATTGGACTTAATTTAGCCTCTAATTGGCCCAATTATGCATCTACAAGCCTAATTAATTACAATTTTTGAAAGGGGAATCATGATTTAATTAATGCAATTATCATTTTTAACACCCTGAAATGAATAGGTCTTGGCAATTTAGGTCAGGACCCATTCGCCCTTGGGTGAATGGGTCCCCTTTAGTTGCTTAATTCAAATTTTAAATATGTTTTTGGAAATATTTTTATGATCCCAAATTCAATTTCAAATTTTGGCTTGTAATGTTTAATTATCGAGAAATTAGAAAATTATCTATAAAAGCAAGGTCTTTTTATCAATTCAAATCCTATAGCATTATTCAAAATTCACAAGAGCTAAGATTATTGTCAAAGGTGTTCAAGAGTAGATTTCTCAAGCATTTGTTGTAGCATTCAAGATCTCAAGCATCATGTTAAAGTTATCAAGCATAATGCATGTTTTTGGAGCTAACATTGTGATGTAGGTTTCAAGCATTCAAGTCAAATTTCAAGCATCAAGATCACATCATCAATCAATCCATTTCATGCAAGATCTATACCTTGGAGAGATGTACTAAGTTTTAGCCCTTCAAGGGTTTCAAATCAAAGGTTTGGTGAGTTGTAACATATCAAGTGTTCATTCATCATTCCTTTCATGTTTTCATTTCAAGGTTTAATTACCAAAATAGGATTTGACCAAAGGAAAACCCCCATTCACCAAAAACAAACAATTTTTCCCTCTTGTGTATTTTGTAGATCTTAGGTTGAAGGATTGAAGATCTATCAAAAGAGCAAATTTGCAAAAGTTGTCAAAGTTGCAAAGTTGTCAACATTGTCGTCAAGCCATGAAAACTCACTTTCAAAATTTAATTTTGAATTTCAGATTGTGAAATTTGAAGGAATCGAGAGTGCAAACATAGGACCAAAGGACTGTAAAAGCAAATTTTCAACCCCTATAGCAAGACCCATTCACCCTTGGGCGAATGAGTCCTAGAGGACACTCAACACAACCTTTTTGTGATAGATGCATAAAATCACATCCTTCTCAGATCTGTTGTTACTTTATGGATTCTGTCATATTAAGGTTTAATTTAGAGGTTTCATGTGTTACATTGCATAATTGCATTCATTTGATATTTTTCATTCATCTCCCAAAAGTGCATTTTAGGTTGATTTACCCCGTCCTAAGTCATAAGGAAAACAACAAGATTTCCATCAAGGTTGACTCACCTAAGGGTTGAAAGTCAATCTTGCCCTAGGGGATCTCTTTTTCCCAATGAAATAAGGAAGATAGGTGCATCATACATTTTCCTCCATTCCATATTGATTCACCTATTTTTCTATGTTTCATTTTGGTGAACCTGACCTTGTACATCTAAAATTCTGAATTTGGAGTTTGTTCAAACCCTATATCCAGGATTTGTATTACTTTGCATTGCATTGCATTAGTTTGCATCTCATTTAGGGTTGTTAAAATTGCATTAGTTTGCATCTCATTTAGGGTTTTAGGTTTGTATTTAGCATCCTTTGAAATATGAAGAATAGGCCATCTTGATTTTGGTAAATATGGAGGAAACATTCAAGAAGAACAAGCCTAGATCCTTAATTATTGAAGAGATTTTTATCTCTATAGAAGAACACGTTTTTAGTAGGATGCATTTTTCTACAAGGACTCTAATGCATGAGATTCAAAGTCAACCCATGAAGTACTTCCAAACCACCATTTTAATAGTCTTGAGACAAAAAAACTATTGAATGAATTACACAAAAAATGTTAAATAAAAGTTAAAAAAACATTCTATCATAAACAACACTACATTCTTGTATATAACAAATATATGAAGTTATGACATCTATCTACATTGAAAAATTGTTTAGCAATGTCTACTAAACAAATAAATGTGTCCAAATTCATTGTACAATGTATACTTGTACAAACCATAATTAAAACTTGTAATAAAGTCATACACAAACTTTATTTCTTTAAAAAGTAATATTACAAACATGACTTTATCTAAGAAGCCTTTATAAATATATTATTATATCACTAATTAATTAATAATAAACTAAAGTTGGTATTATATTTTATAATTAATTATTAATTAAAAATATCATATTACTTTAAAAAATAAACAATAAATTTATACATCCTTTCAAATTATCTATCACGCATCCATTATACCTCCTTTCAAATTATCTATGGCTCATTTATTACACAATTATATATCGTTTATTACACCTCCCTTCAAATTACTTAATCGCTCATCTATAACACCTCCCTTCAAATTATTTATTGCTCATCTATATCTCTCACTCATCCATTACACCTTCCTTTAAATTATCTATGGCTCATCCATTAGACTTCCTAAAAATACAAGTGTTAGTTAACTTTGATTATTAAAGCACAAATTATTAAAGCACTTATTTATTTACCTAGCTAAAAGTCCTAAGAAAAGCATGTCTTTTCTATGTCCACACAAAATCACATTTAAATTGCATGTACAAACTTTCTACGTGGAGATATCTTTATGAAATAAAGCAAAATGACAACCCAAGAATAGATGAAGATTGAGTGTGTCTTACTGTTCCTTCAATATAACCCTTACATTTCTAAAATGGACAAAGATCCAAAAAATTAGGGAATAAAATAAAAAATATATTTTCCTCACACGCATCTTCTTAGTTTCTATTATTTTATTGCATTCATTGGGAGGAGACTAGATTCCTTCAAACTCTGGCCCAATAATTCCATGTGCAGTTAACAAGGGGTTAATCCACAATTTCACAAATAGTAAACAAGATTTGTTCAACTTGGGCAATTAATTACCTGCTCTCGCACGTTATATACGTGCTGCCATCTCTATGTTAGTGGAATCTTTGACATCCCCCTTTCAGTCTGGTGTGCAGCGGGAATTTCGTCCGCAGGAAGAGTCATAGGTATGTGTCATAAGACTACTGCTAGTGTCATAGATAGGCTCTTATTGGGTATTGTTCTGGATAGAGATCTGCTCTAGATTTGGCGGAGAATTTGTATTTCAGCTTTATTATCACTTTTTCAGACGCCCAACTGTGTTTTTTCTTGTTTGTATTTGTTTATGGCAGGGGGGGGACTATTCGCTATGGCGATGAGTATGTGGATTGTGTTGTTGGTTTTCTTGGTTTTGTCTGTGGCTGTTTCAGCCACAGAGGCCGACTTTTCCATTGTAAGCTATGATCTGAGCAGAGATGATAAAATCATGGAGCTCCATGATCAGTGGCTTGCAGAGCATGGTAAGGCTTACAATGGCCTGGATGAGAAGCAAGAGAGATTTAAGATATTTAAGGACAATTTGCTGTTTATCAATCAGCACAATATGGAGAATGGGGCCACCTTCAAATTGGGTCTGAACAAGTTTGCAGATCTGAGCCATGAGGAATTCAAGGCTAAGTATTTGGGTGTTAAGCCTGATGCTAAAAAGAGGCTTTCTAGGTCTCCCAGCCCTCGATATCAGTACAACGATGGTGAATCGTTGCCTGATTCTGTTGACTGGAGAGAGAAGGGAGCCGTGACTGGAGTTAAGGACCAGGGGTCTTGTGGTAAGTTAATCTGAACCTCAGCTCGATTCAGTCCAGGATTTGATTAAAAAATATTTTTTCTAAAATACAAGTTTATGGCAGATTGACTGTCTCACACGGGTCACTTAAGAGGGGCATAGAAATTTATGGCTAATGTCTTCTATTTTTAGTTTTTGTACTAACGAGCCCATACAAATAGGGTTAGTATATAGGGGAAATGTAATTCTTGGCTCTGACGTTTGTGTCGATACAGTATTTTAAAAAATAATTTACTTCCTTTCTCTTAATTCATTTAGTTTCTCTTGCTATCTCACTCTGATGGATCATGGAGTCTAATCTAGAAAATTTTATACACTGGAAATTTTGTCTTTAATTAATTCATCCTGTTTTTAAATGTTCAGTTTTTGTACTAATATAATCATTAAAAATAGAGCTTCTCGGCAGTAGTGAATATGGGTATATGAATAAATGGCTGATGACATCGGAGGGTAATCAGGGTTATTTCTTCTTTTCGGTTTTTGTTTAATTATGTCAGCTGTGGATACATCTGTGTATAGTATTTTCAATCTTTCTGCCATGACAATATAAATAAGTTTGGTATAAGAGGTATGTATTTATTTTGAGTCTATTCGCTTTTTTTATCAACATAGTTGGATAATAACATGAATGGATGAATGAGGTCTTTTAATATCTAACCGCTTTACAGCAATGAAAGCAGATATGATGCAGAGGTGTATAGAAATGCATGGCTCTGTTCTGTCTAGTAATTATTACAGTGGTAGTAGACATAATCTTAGCGGTACATGGGTACTTTTTAGATTCAACCCCTCTGTGGGTATGGCAATAAAAAGTAAAAACATTTAGAGTTAATAGAGGCATTAATAGTGGATATGTGTATGCTGTATATAAATTCCTATTAACAATGAATGGATACATGGGTATCGTTTATGTTTAACTTTTCCAGAGGTGAACAGAAAAAAGAAATAGTTTTGTTTTCATTTCAATATAACATTTGTGGACATGGCTATAGGTTAATGGCAAATAACAATGACAGGATGCGTGGGTATCGTTTATATTTAACTTTTCCTGTGGTGAACAGGAAAAAGAGTACAGCTCCTGTTTTTTAACAATATAACAGCTGTGGATATGGGGATAGAAATTCATAGCTAATTAACATACAGCGGGATGCATGGGTATTTTTATATTTCAGCCTTTAAATAGGGCTTAACTCTTTGGTGGATACAAGTAGTGGGTGAGTATTAGTGGAGGAAGCCAATAATTCTAATAATAAGTGGGAATATTTAGAAGCTATGGTCACAGGAATCAGCCAAAGTTCACAACTATGACTTCCCATAGCCCTATTATTGAGTTTGATGTTCTATTTTGAACTTGCTAAGATTCACATATTGAACTCTATTACCATGCTGGGATGCTCTACTGGCGCCTAACAGGTTAATAGTTTTCTGGGAGTGTGGATTGACCTTCCAACAATAATAAAATAGCTTTGATAATGGCGCTGCATTTATGCCATTCTACTTTCCAATTGCAGGAAGTTGCTGGGCCTTCTCAACTATTGCTGCCGTGGAGGGCATAAATCAAATTGTGACCAAGGATTTGATTTCACTGTCCGAGCAAGAACTGGTGGACTGTGATACTTCCTACAATGAGGGCTGCAATGGTGGACTCATGGATTATGCTTTTGAATTTATCATAAGCAATGGAGGAATAGACTCTGAAAAGGATTATCCTTACACAGCATATGATGGTACCTGCGACACTTACAGGGTAATTCTTTTTACTTCCATTAATTTTTATCTAAAATTGGTTCACTTTAGAAGAGCTTTGTGCTGATTTTTTGATGGAATATCCCAACAGAAAAATGCCCATGTGGTGACTATTGATGACTATGAAGATGTTCCTACCAATGATGAAGGGTCGCTGAAGAAGGCTGCTGCAAACCAGCCTATTAGTGTGGCCATCGAAGCCAGCGGGAGGGCATTCCAGTTCTATGCATCTGTGAGTAATCTGTTCATATTTTTATGCTTGTTTATTTATTAGTTAATTACACTCATGATATGAATTGAATGAAAGATTGCATCTAGATAATTAGTTCTAGCGCTTGAGCTCTAAAAATCATAGGGTGAAAGAGTTCTTTGTTGAGGGGACTTCGCTTGTCCAGTGGAGTTCAGTCCCTCAGCCATCAACCACCCTATCAGGTGACGTTTTGAGGCCATGGTTGGGTGTCTAATATCCTTTGTGCATTTTTTTGTCAAATGGCAAACTGAGAAGACATTTGTATTCTTGCTGAGAACTTGAAATAAATGTGGAACATAACCCGATAGAAAGCACCATTCCTTATGGCTATGGAATTTGAATACCCTGCCTGAAATGTCTTAAATTGTTATTCTCGATTTTATATTTTACCCACGAACATATGAGTTCTCAATAAAATACTAGAGTCTGTAATAATTTGACATATGACAAGACTGCAGAAAATCTAACATACTAAGGATCTTTTAGACATAACAATGATCTCAAGAAGTTACCTGATAGGATTCAAATGATGGACAAGTGGATCCTCTCACCAAAGAAGATTTTAATCTATGATCGGAGCACTATGTTAAAGCCATCTGATAGTGCAGTGGAAGGCTGAGGATTTCAACTCCCTTCACAATTGAACTCTAGTAGGTAAAATTTATCTGATAGGGTGAGTGGAAGGTTGAGAATTTCAACTCCACCGGAGTAGTGGATTCCCCTCATTAAAGAGCTTTATGCTTGAGAGAGGTTACAGTAATTCAGCAAACCACCGGATCCATTAATGAATTGCTATGGATGGCTAGAATAGGCTTAAGTGCGATATGTATGCCTCAAACTATTTAGTGAAGACGCACAGAAGCATAGACAGCCATTTCTTTATGCCTCAAGTAACTTTTGCAGCTTTGATGGGTGGGGAATTTGACTCAGTTAAGCATCCTCCTGAGCAATTTATTGCCTTTTTGGCCGGCACAAGTACCCATTCTCTCTCTCTCTCTCTCTCTCTCTCTATATATATATATATATATATATATATAAAGAAGTAAATCCTATATGGTGTTTATATTGTGAGCTGTTCTTATTTAAACCAGTAATAGATTAAATTATTGCATATATCAATGCATCTCCTGCTGTCAAGTTGGAATAAAAATGAAGGTATAGCTGCATATCCATTGTTCTATGACTCTCCTTTCTATAAGCTACTGAGAAGTATCCTTAGAAGTAGTAGCTGATCCCTGAAGGCTTGGTTTCAAATACATAAAACTATACCCTGCAACACATTTAAGTAATATAAATAATATGAAATCAACATTATAATTTTAGTGTAGACTAGATCTAAGAGTAGTTGTATGAAACTAACATTATAATAAATATTTAGACATATCTAACAGTATGCACATTTCCTGTTTACTTGGAATTATAGTTAATGGCTAGCTTTTTTCATTTCAAGTACAAACTTAATTTTAAGACTAGATGTGTGCAATGTGTAAGCCTTATTATTTGTAGCGGATTGCTTGTGTTTTTTAGTGCTTCAATTTGATATGATGCAAATAATTGGCCATCTAAGAATTAGTTAGTGGTGCCTTGAATCTTAAGTAATATATATCTCTTTGACTATTGACAGAGATGAATTTCTGATTGTGGTTTTTTCTCAAATTGTCAGGGTGTGTACACAAGTGCCTGTGGGACTCAGTTGGACCATGGTGTCACCTTGGTTGGCTATGGCACGGATAGTGGTGTAGACTACTGGACTGTCAAGAATTCCTGGGGAAATAGTTGGGGTGAGAAGGGATATATCAGACTCCAGAGAAATGTTGAAGTCAACACTGGTATGTGCGGGATTGCCATGGAAGCATCCTACCCCATAAAGAAGGGAGCCAACCCTCCAAACCCAGGCCCTTCTCCTCCTTCCCCTGTGAAACCCCCGACCATGTGTGATAACTATTATTCCTGCCCAGAGAGCAATACTTGCTGCTGCGTCTTCGACTTTGGTGGGTACTGCTATGCATGGGGCTGCTGCCCTCTAGATTCGGCTACCTGCTGCGAAGATCACTACAGCTGCTGCCCTAGTGACTTTCCAGTTTGCAATGTGGATGCCGGTACATGCAACCAGGTCAGTTCAGTTTGTTTCTTTTGTATTGGCTTTTTCAGTTTTGATTAAGCTCATTCTGGAGTATACTTTTATGGCAATGGGTTCTCCCTTGCTCCCTTTTTTAATGTTTGTATTTCACCTTAAAGATTTTTATCATGGATTTAACTGAAGGACTGTTCCCTGTGTTTTTTAAAACCAAAATTGGCTGAAGTGTTTATTTTAATGGGTTTTTTTTCCAGAATTTTGAGTAAGCCTGGTTATCAGTTCATCGTTTTTGTACATTTTTATTGCTGCTTTATTTCTTATGGAAATTCTATTTTCTTGATAAATTTTGGATGAAGTAATTACTAATTAGACCTTTTTTCTTGGATCCGGTCATATGAAGGCGATAGATGAAATTCTAATGGAGCTATCATTCTTAAATAGTTCCTGCTCTCTTTATTTAGACCATGTTGCATCACTGTTATTTATTTATGGACTTTTTACTTGATAAATACTGGGTGAAGTTATTGACTGTTTGTCATAAGATAATTTTTTAATTTAATGCATCCAAATCTAATGGGTATTCCTAAGATACATTAAAGATGATAGAATTTAATGGGTATTAATGTTCTTTGATATTAGTCTTTAATAGGTAGCCATGGCCAGGGAGTGGTTTTAGGTTTGATGTATTCCTAGGATACATTTAAGATGATAGAATTTAATGGGTATTAATGTTCTTTGATATTAGTATTTAATAGGTAGCCATTTCCAGGGAGTGGTTTCAGGTTTGATGTATCCAACATGTTAATTTGACTATAGTAGTGTGTTAACCATTTTTTACTAAATTCTGATACACGTTGCTTTTTCCTGTACCCTGTGTATGACAGAGTGGTGGTAAGAGTCCGTTTGGAGTAAAGATGCTGAAACGTACCCCTGCCAAGCCTCACTATGGCCAGAAAGCTACTGAATAGAATTCACAGCTTCTCATTTGAGAGGTCTTAATTACATAGCCACTCAGATTTCTTCTGCATCAGTGGAAGCTTTTTTTTGGCACTGTACATAAATATTCTTACTATTGCAATTAGTATTGTTCTAGGCCTGTGGGCAGTCAGTCGTTGAACATAATCCATTGATGATTTCCTAAGCAATAGTATGTTAGTTACTTTTGTTGTAGTATTTTAGTTCTATTTATCTAGACCTTGTTATTTTTTTCTTGTAAATGCAAGATGCTCTGATTGTATGGGCTCGACCCTGGTCCGAAGGATATCCAGAAATATAGTGGCTCCCATGTACTACCTGGTTCAGGAAAGTGATTAATTTGTTTATAAATTATATCTCTATATTTACTCTCACCAGTTAATTGTGTATTTTACCATTTGTAGACTTTGTTAATTAGAATTTCATCTGTTTTCATTTTTTTAGTTATCTACAATCTAATTAATTAGTTAACTGTGTATTTTACCTTTTGTAGACTTTGTTAATTAGAATTTCATCTGTTTTCATTTTTTTAAGTTATCTAATTTTAGAAGAAAGAATAATTTTTAAGTAGTTGGCGGCTGTATTTGTAATTAAGCATTCGGCTTGTTATATTCTTATTGCCTTTGACAAAGGTGATCTCCCAACACCCAAATAATGTGCAGAGATATGCCATTGCCAATAATATAATAAAATTATTGCTATTTTTTTTAATTTAATTTTTTATTTTGTAATGAAAAGGAAAAGGTATGCACAGAGAACATGGTGCATGTCGCCTTTGACCTACCTGGCATCTATATTTTTTGTCTTTTTGGAAAAGCTCTGCATATTAGTATCTTTATGTCTTGACTTTAAACCTTATACTGGACCCACCATCCAAGGGTCAAGTCATAATCACTTGTATTTATGTATTTTTGCCGTAGAATACAAACAAAATGGTAGGAAGACCATCACCTAAAGAATTAGAACTTTTGGGCAGTGTCAATCCCGAAGGGTTATATTTGTTTGTATATGTGGAGGAAAAAAATTGAATATATAGCACCTTTTTAATCTTATTGTTTTGTGATTATTTTAGTCTGGTTAATAAAGATGTTTGTCTCTGATTTAAGTGTTAAACATGTGAGCTGACATATCCCAGCCTTAACCCAGTTCTTTAGGAAGTTTATCGCTAGTGGTTAAGATCTATTTCTGATCTTACCCCTCTTGGTAATCCTAGATGGGATTGCTGTCACAATTCTATTTTATGGAGAGAATTGCTTGTATAATTCATTCCATCATCAATGCATAATTTTATATTTCTTGAGGTTATATCTCTTTAAAATTTGACTTTTGTTAATTGGTTTAAGTGTGAAATTTTCAATTTTAATATTTAGGATTGTCAATTGAAAAATAACTGGACATTCTAATAAAACCATCACATTGCAATCATTTGAGTATCCAAGAACATCTTATTACAAACGTCATTGCAATCAAAGAGCATCTTTAGATTAAAAACATCCTTAAATCATACAAGTAACCCTTGGGCATTCTAATAGATCCACCTTGCAGAAATCATTGGAGTGTACAAGAACATCTTACTACAAGCATTGTAGTAGTCAAAGAGCATCTTCAAATTAAGAACATCCTTACATCATATGTCTTGTATTAGACATTCAATTATCTTCTCTTTAGTCATTGTGAACAACTATTACAAAAGGGCTTGATCAAGGCAAGTGAAATACTTGAATCCAAGCTTTGACAAACTCTTATAGGTGTTTATTAACACCCTCTTGACCTAGTGTGGGTATTGAAGTAGACGAATGAAATTTGGAGCATGCAACAAACACAAATAAGATTGTAGATTCGGGATAGAATTGTGGATTTTAGAAGATGCTAGCATTATCACACTTCTATCTAACTAATGTTATCTATTGAAATTGCGCCCTTATGAAGTTGCAAAATTTGATACTTCAGAGAAACATGAGAACTTTTCTAGGTTGTGGGTCACCTAAAAATGGAAAAGAACCTCTGGAGAAAGTCGGCTTCCTTTGTGTTATCACCTAACTATTGATCTTTGTAAAGAAAATAGTAGGAGAATACTTCAAAATTAAAATTGATGGAAACACTACTTCTATGGTGATACACCAAATTGACAAGAGCAATGAGACACTTAGGTTACACTTGAATATTGATGATGGATATGAGACTGCACAAGAAGTTTTTGTAGATTATGCATAAGTATTTTCACAAATAGGTTTGACATGCACACACTGTTAAAAAGGAAAAACAATTTTCCACAAATTAAAAGCTCACGTGCAATTCAGTAAACACAATTTGTAATTTGCATAATACAACTTTTGCAAAAAGAGGCATGCTGACATGAGACAAAGCTATAAGGAAATAGAAAAAAATCACAAAGTAGCTTAATCAATTACCTGAAAATGCTCAATATTTTACAAGAATTAGAAGGCAAATTGAACCATCAACGATAACCAAGGTAAATTTTATATATCATGCTCCAAATTCCAAATGAGTTACAAAGCATACATCAGTTGAGAAAGGATTTAAGGAAAATCTCTGACTCTCTAAAATGCATAATCAGAACCTCCTTTTACAAAGAGGCAAAAATGCCATATATACTAAAAGTGTCGGCCCCTGCCCTAGGGCTTACAAAAATGAATCGGTTGCCGAACACGTCGGCCCTCGAATCTTTTGGAATATAGTTAATGCTGCATTCAATGTGCATCCCTCTGTCCATGTCGGTGAAAAGATCACCCTCAAGAGTGGCCTTCAGATCTTTTGCAACAATCGCATTTACTTGCAGCCCTCAAAACTTGTTAGAGTTGCTTTGAATGTTTATGAGTGTTATCATAAATGTCGATCCACTTTGCCAATCGACATCCCAACTATCCTTGCGGTCTCCTCCTTTCTGTTCTAGACCCTTCCGCAAGTTGACCCTCTTCGAGAAGCAGCATTAGGCGCCCTCTGAACTGAATTCACAAGCCCTGATCATCCATCGAACCAAAGTAGATCCATTTCATTTATGCTTTTTTGATCTTCTTAGCACTAGTCAAGCTGCCAACGGTTCACCTATAGCTTCCTTTGATTAGCTGAACATATGCCACGTGGGATCGCTAGACGGTCAAAGGTTATTCCTGTAGAATCGCATGTTGGTGAGACACTAGCCATGTCTCCCCGATGCCACAATGCTCCACAGCAGTTATCGCTGGCATAACTTACCACTATTGGCGAGACCTCATAGCGAGCTGCAAGAGTCATACCGATATCCCATTTGTCATCGCCCAGACTATCAGCAAGATATATCGCTTTCGGCAAGAGGTTTTGCCAAAAGCATCTGACAGTAGATAGCATTATGATATTGCTATCAGGATTCAACCGTGTAGTTTCGAGTCAAACGCATTGACCCATGTTTCATGAGTAGTGGTTCAACAAGAACCCATCTCTCATGATATCGAATGGTCCACTTAGCACTCATTGCATCTAGGTGATGCTCACAGAGGTGAAGCGGTCCGTCGGGAGGTCACCCATCCCGTATGCTCCAGCTCAGCGCGCTTAACCGGGAGTTTTCTCCAAGGTTAAGCCCGCTTGAGTTGTTACCCCATTTGCAAAACCTTCAGCAAGTGTTGTGCCTTATGAACCATTCATAATAGAGCCCCTTTAGCTCATCAATTGATAAGTAGAGGTATTTTTCCACAGCGTGTCAAATTATGATATTGCTATTAGGATTCAACGTGTAGTTTCGAGTCAAACTCATTGACCCATGTTTTATGAGTAGTGGTTCAACAAGAACCCATCTCTCATAATATCGAATGGTCACTTAGCACTCATTGCATCTAGGTGATGGTCACAGAGGTGAAGCACGTCCCCGAGGTCACCCATCCCATTGCTGCTCAAGCCGCTTAACCGGAGTTTTTCTCCAAGGTTAAGCCGAGTTGTTACCCCATTTGCAAAACCTTCAGCAAGTGTTGTGCCTTATGAACCATTCATAATAGAGCCCCTTTAGCTCATCAATTGATAAGTAGGAGGTATTTTTCCACAGCGTGTCAAATTATAATATTGCTATCGGATTCAAACTGTAGTTTCGAGTCAAACTCATTGACCCATGTTTCATGAGTAGTGGTTCAACAAGAACCCATCTCTCATGATATCGAATGGTCCACTTAGCACTCATTGCATCTAGGCGATGCTCAGAGGTGAAGATGGTCCATCCGGGAGGTCACCCATCCAGTCTTGCTCCGGCTCAAGCGCGCTTAACCAGGGAGTTTTCTCCAAGGTTAAGCCCGAGTTGTTACCCCATTTGCAAAACCTTCAGCAAGTGTTGTGCCTTATGAACCATTCATAATAGAGCCCCTTTAGCTCATCAATTGATAAGTAGGAGGTATTTTTCCACAGCGTGTCAAATTATAATATTGCTATCAGGATTCAACCGTGTAGTTTCGAGTAAAACTCATTGACCCATGTTTCATGAGTAGTGGTTCAACAAGAATCCATCTCTCATGATATCAAATGGTCCACTTAGCACTCATTGCATCTAGGTGATGCTCACAGAGGTGAAGCACTGGTCCGTCCCGGGAGGTCACCCATCCCAGTACTGCTCCAGTAGATAGCATTCCAACCAGACCATCGGCAAGAGTCTCGGCGATGCCCAGCACGAACACACCCATCGGCAAGACAAACAAGTCGAGACAAGGTCTCAGCGAGCTCCTATCGGTTACATCAAAGAGTTAAAACCATCGGTGAGACATCACGAATCGACAAGACATTATAGCGAACGAAAACCCCTCGGCCAAGAGTCTTATCGATATCCATATACCCCTTCGGCAAGACCACCACAGGTCGGCAAGACATTACAACAAGCTCAAAACACTACGCCGAAGGCACAATCCTTCGGCGAGACTTCATCGGGTCGGCAAGACATCATGGCGACGATAACCCTTTCCCCGAGACCATTCTGTTTCGGCGAGACTTCCCCTAGTCGGTGAGACATCATATCAAAGCCACAAACCTTCGGCGAGACATCTTTGGGTCAGCAAGACGTTATGCCGAACTCCATCATTCGGCAAGACATTATGCCGATCGAAAATCTTTCGGCGAGACGTTACAACGAGCCCCAAACTTCTCCCTGACGCCGGCCATTTCGGCGAGACCACCGGTCATCGGCAAGACATCACACCAAAGCCATAGCCTTTCGGTGAGACTTCACGCCGTCGGCGAGACATCTCCCCGAGCTCAAAACATTACGCCGAGAGTTCCATTTATCGGCCAGAGGTCAGAGCGAAGGTAAACCACTCTCCCCGACGCTAACCTTGTGAACAACTATCGGTGGGACTTCCTCGGTCGGGGAGAGATAAAACTTCGTGGCGACCAAAATGTCTCAGCGCCCTGAGGATTTCAAATGAATATAGCACAATAGCTAGTTGACAAGACAACTGGAGGGTCTCACCGACTTTCTTCTTTGAGGAGTTCTATACCAGATCTGACTGAGGCATACCTTCCAACAGACTTCCTCTGAAATAGCATCAGATGCATGATTTAACCCTTGATGCAAATGTTCCTCCATTTAGCCTTCATGAACACTTGAAAACATAGGTTCCCCTGCTTGATTGAGCCCGCAAGTGAAAATCGGGTAACATTTCTGGCGACCTTTGTTGGATGTTTGCCTGCTAAACATGGAAACCAGTAGCCTAAACTTGTCCATTGGGCTCAGAGTCACTTAGTAAAAACTCAGAAACAGACCTAGAGCAGTTTTGTACATGGCTGCAACTCACTTGAGACTCATAGAACATAACAGGTTGTTGGAAACTTATTGAAACAGGAGAAACTGAAGTGAAACTATTTACTGTGCTGGAACAACACTTAGAGAATGAAACAACAACTAAACTAAAGTGCATAAGCACTTATTGAAAGCATAAAACCTAACCTAATATGTACAATGATAAATCATACCTCAAAACAACATTTGAGGTGAATCCCATTAACTAGGATTGGTAACTTTTCTCCATCCATGTTTGATAACTGAAATGCATTATGCTCCTTACATTTAGTAACAACAAAAGGGCTTGCCTAGAAATGGTCAAATTTTGTATGTTTGCCTGGACCACTCTTTAGCACATCCCACTTGAGAACAATATCACCTTCCTTGAAAACTTTGGTTGTAGCTTTCTTATCAAATGTTTTCTTAGTTTGGAGTTGATGATACTCCAAAGTTTTCATTGCTTTGTCTCTTGATTCTTCGAGCTCCACAAGTTGTGCATATCTCACAGACATTGGGTCCTATCCTTCAAACATCTCCAACTGATGAACAATGTCTAGAGCTGGAATCTCTATAGATAGAGGTAATCTGGCCTCTTTACCATAAACAAGTACATATGGTGAATTACCAACTGATCTCTTAGGGGTTATTCTATTTGCCCAGAGTGCAGATTTCAATATAGTATGCCAAATCCTTTGATTCTCCTCCATGGTCCTCTTAATAATTCTGATCAGATTTTTACTCGCACTTTCAGCTAAACCATTACCTTGTGGGTAATAATTAGAGGAAGTATTCAGATGAATTCCGTGTTTAACAGCCCAATCTGTGACCCTTAACCCAACAAAAGCAAGGGCATTATCTGAAATGATGGAGTCATGAACTCCAAATCTGGTGATTATATCTTCATAAAAACTCAAAATTGAAGATTCATTTGCTTCTTTCAAAGCTGTTGCCTCTGTCCACCATCTAGTACTGGTCACAAGTGGGTGCTTACTGCTACAGACTAATTTGTAGGAATCAAAGTTTTATCTATTTGAAAAAATTCAAAGTTTGCATATAGTACCTGGTCTCATAAGTGCAACAACAAACCAATCACAACACACCATCTTTATTGGAGGACCTAAGGAATTTCCTAACCCTACTCATTTCAATTAAGTAAATGCTCATCATGTATTTGGCATAGCTCTTTATGTTAGTCTAGGATGTGGTTAATTGACAATCATCTTTCTTTCCTTAAGTCTAGGATATGGTTAATTAGTAATCATCTTTATTTCCAAAAGTCTAGGATGTGGTTAATTAGCAATCATATTCCTTAAGAGTGGCATAAATTAAAATAGGGAAGCCTTAGGGGTTCTTTTCTTCCTCTTTATTTGGTGAACTTGACCTATTGAACTACTTTATTTAATACTAGGGTTTGGTTTGTTTTGTTTTGTAAATTATTATGTCTAATAATTTGTAATCACAACACATCAACTCCATTGGAGGAGCTAAGCCATATCCTAACCCTACAAATTTCAAATGGGAAAATACTTTTCTTGTATTTGACATAAATCTTTATGTTAATCTAGGGTGTAGTTAACTAGCAATCATCTTTGCTAGCCTAGGGTGTGGTTAAATAGCAATCATCTATACTTCCGTAGATTAGCATAAAATTAAATATGGATAGCCTTAGGGTTTCTTTGATTCCCCTTCATTTGGTGAACATGGCTTATTGAACTTCTTCATTTACCCCTAGGATAGGCTTTACTTTTTGATATTTTAGATTTAACCATTTCTAATTTTTGGATTTACATATCAGATTTGAATATTACTTGGTTTGTATTATTTTATATTTGTTCCACCTTCTGATTGTATGCCAAGATCTCAACCTACTTTTCAATTTCTACTAAGGAGAAGCCCTAGGTTAAACCCTACAATTGTTATGAAACAAATTAAGGAACATATTGAGGAAGATTTGTACACAATTACATACCTCAACCAGGAAGACTCATTTGATCATGGTACTCTACTTACAAGCATAGATATGCAAGACTACTCTTAAAACACAAATGCTTAGGGAAAATCTTGGTGATTTGGATAATAATGCCAATCCTTTAAACATAGTAGATGTTCTTCATAACTTGCTTGTGACCCAACCAAATGGAATAGAAGTACTTAAGAGGTATTAGCTAAAGGATAAACTCATTAAGTCCTCTTAATAATGTGTCTTTTCTCTCACATTGACATGCCAAATGCTCATTCTCCTCTTTCCACCTCTCAACCACTTTCCATAGCTATCATTACATCGAATACCCTTGTTCCCACCTCTCACATCCAACCTACCATCTCATCCACACCTCCCACATCATCATTCCACCTTCCTCCACCATCTCCCAACCCATTTACAATCAACCTATCATCTCCCATGTTGCTACATCTACTCTCATTCCCATAATTACCCCTAATGTCCTTCCATAATTGATACTATCATTAAAAGACTTGATGGGATGCAAGGAAAGGTTAAGATCTTACCTCCTCATAATTAAGAACATTATGGGTGAACTCAAGGATAATATATTTTCTTATGAGATCCTTGCTTATCCTTTTCCAATGGGTTTTGTGGCCCTATGGTTTGAGATGTATAATTGTAAAGAGAACCCTATGACTCATTTGAGATCATTTAATGCTCTACTATGTGTATGATTATAAATTGCTTGTGCTTGAATGTCCCTCATGGTTGTATTCATTCAAATAGGAAGTTAACTAACATGTTTGTTCATCTCTTTAATGTTAACATTGGCCTTTAAGTCATGATTTTTGTTTTAGCAAAGTGTAAACAAGAATCCAACGAAAGAGTTTATGATTATGTCATCCAAATTCAATCCTTTTTTTTGAAGATGCAATATCAAATTCTAGATATGAGGCGCAAATATTGTTTATTAAGGGTCTATTCCCACAATTCAAGGCAATGGAGTGAATAACTATACCTCATTCATGGTTCTATGTGTAAATATGAGACATATTGAACTAAAACTATTAGAAGCTAATGCATTGAAGTATGAATCTTCTCATCCTTCACAACCATCCTATCCTCCAAGATTGACACCCAGAATTATTCCAAGAAGGGTAGTTATGTTTCACATATGAATGTGTAGTTTAGAAAATTGTATACCCTTACAATTTCACACTATGTTTGGGTCCCTTAATTTATTGGACTTAATTAAGCTTCTAATTTGCTAAATTATGCATTCCAAAGCCTTATTTTTTCTTGTTTTCTAAACGGAGAACCAATATTTAATTAATGCAATCAATAATTAAATCACATTGGAGCATGTGTGTCTTGGACTTATAGGCCAAGACCCATTCACCCAGGGTGAATGGGCGAATGGGTCCCCTTTAAGTCATAAGACCCATTTTTAAATATGTTTTTGGTGGTATTCTATTGATTCAAATTCAACTTATGATTGTTAGCTTTTGGAATCTATTTTTTTTGGAAAATTAGATAAACACCTATAAATACATAGTCTTTTTATCATTTAAAAGGGGAGAACACACATGATCAAATATTTCCAAGAGAAAATATTATTGTCAAGAGAATTCAAGAGCAAATCTATTAGTCATTTGTTGTAGCAATCAAGATCCTAACATCATGTTCAAGATTATGTGTGTTCATGTCATCTTGTGAAGGCTAGCATGCATTGTTGATCCTAAAGCATCCAAGCATTTCAAGTATCCAAATCCATCAAGCAAAGCAAGATCAAATTCTTTGGAGACATGTGTTTGTCTTTAGTCCTCTAAGGGAAGCCATTGAAGGGCTAGTGAGTTGTAACAAGCAAGTGTTCATTCATCATTTCCTTCCCCTTTGTCATTATCTTTCTTTCAAGATTTAATTACCAAACTTGGGGTTTGACCAAGGAAAACCCCCATACAAAACAAAACAATTTTTCCTTACAAAAAAAAACAATCTTTCCTCTTTGTGTGTGTAGATTACAAGTGGAAGAAGAATTGAAGATCTTGAAGAGAAAATTTGCATTGTTGCATAAGTTGTCAAGCCACGAAAACTAAGTTGTAGACCTTATTTCTAACTTTTTGATAGTGGAACTTGTGTAAAATCGAAGCCAAGATCCAACATCAGAGGATTGGAAAAATTGATTTTGAAGCCCTAGCCTGAGACCCATTTGCCCAGGGGCGAATGAGTTCCTTTATTGCTCTCAAAACAAGTTTCTGGTGACAGGTACATGTGTTCAAACCCTTCTTAGATATGCCTGTAAACTGCGATTTTAGTTTCAATATTTTTGGGAATTTGCATTTCATGTATTAGGTCTCATTGTTCATTTAGTTTTAGTGATTCAAATCATTTCAATTTAGTTCCAGATCTTACCTATTGTCCTAAGGACTGAGATCCAGGTCTAATTGACTCACCATTGAGGTTGAAAGTCAATATTTACACCTTGTGATCTCTTTCCTAATGAAATACCCTTAGGGAAAGACACATATTAAGATCCTCATAAGTTCTATACAAATAGAGACCCCATTCATTGTCAAGGATCTCTTTCCCAACATTTCATTTTAGTGAACATGACATTCTTACATCATACACCTGACAAAAATTGGAAGTATTTTAAAGCCTAGATCTAGGTTTTGCATTACATTGTTTTGCATTTTTGTATCGAGGGTTTCATTTTTGCATTTTAAAAGCATAAAAAATTCAAATTTATTTTTGCATTAATCTTGCATCATAGCTTACATTAGAATTTGTTTTAATCATCTTTAGATTATATTTACATTTGATTTGCATTCATTAAGTAGTTCAAATTTTGAAATTGTTCATTGCATGTTCATTGCATATTTCATTTTAAGCCCAAATCAAGTGAAGAATTGGATAGTTTTGTTTCAAATTGGCATAAAATTATCACTTTTAGAATCTTGCATCTTACAATAAGTCAAATATTGCATTTTACATTTGGAATTTGCATTCAAAACTTGTCAAAACATTTTCACCCTTGTTTCACACTTGCATCTTGCCTTACATTGTCTTAATTTGATCAAAAATTGGAAAAATAGTCACTGATTAATCTATTTGCAAACAAAAATAGTAATCTTAAACAAAAATTCACATTCAATTATTTAGTTTTTAGAACCCTAAACAAGGACCCATTCGCCCACGGGAAAACTTATTCTTGTACAAGTGTTTCTGTAAGTTTTTTCATACATTTTTGTATCTATGTTTGCTTGCTATTTCTATTGGTAAATCTGTGTTTTGAAATTCTAAAGTAGTGTTATTGTATGCACAAGAAAAGGTGTCATTTTGCTTGATTTATTACAAATTTGGGAAAAATTGTTGCATTTTAGATCTGTAGGACAATTGTTTACATCATGTTCTCATTGGAAAAATCTCTTGTTACCATAATTCATGTTCTATTTTCAAATCTTGTTGAGCAATTTAAGAAATTTTTGCTACAAGCATATGAATATGAAGTTGTTTCCCCTCTTTTCTTGTTTTTCATTGATCCCTCTCCCACTATCTCTCCTATGTGTGAGGTTACCTTGGTGAAAGAGAATACAATCCTTGACAATCATGACAATCATGTTTATGCTTCTCCCGATAATTTTCCTAAAGGTGTCTTGGTGTTAGAAGATCCAATCATTAAGCATCATTAGAATATTGTTTGTCTCTCTCCCGCTACATCTCCTACTTGGGAGGGTATTGTTGGACAAGAGGATGAAATCTTTGATAAGCAAGAAAATCATAGTTGTTCTTCCACCGACACCTCCCCTACTTGTTTTAAAGTTATCTTAGAAGATCCAACCATTAAATGTCATGAAAATCTTGTTTTCTCCTCTATTGAAATCTCTCCTACTTGTGAAGATATTATGGTGCAAGAGGATGATATCATTGATATGTATTTCAAACAATAGTAATGTGGCTTGCTTAGATTAAGATGATAAGTCACCTTACACCCCCCTCGATAGAAGATCATCAACCCCAAGTCAAATCTGTTGAAGTTATGACCACACAATTGACCATTAGATCTCCTTCAATTATTGGACCTCCAAAAACTCCTTTTGGACATCCCAAGAGTCCTCTAATAATTGGACCTCCAAAGATTCCTTTTTAACCTCCTAAGAGCCCTTTAGTTATTGGACCTCCTAAACCGCTTCTCATTATAGGACCACCTCAACACCAACCAAAACCTCCAAGATATATTTTAAATTTTGCAAGGCAACTCCCTAGTAACAATGTTTCACAACAACCAAGTTATCATACCATTTCTCATACATATAACACAAGGAATAATAGGCAACCACAAACTATTCCTACATCGATACCACTTCCACAACCCATTTTTCCTAGTGCCCCTTGTTTACCTTCACATAGTGGAAAGAAGTATGATCTTATGGAACAACTTCGTAACACTCCTACTAAGATATCCTTGTGGGATTTGATTCAAGCATCACCTTTTACTATAGCATGCTTCAAAACACTTTACAACAAGTTGTGATCCCTCCTAGTGCGCAACCAAATGATGTAGCAACCCTAATTAAAGATATGAACTCAATCAATATAGATATTGTTTTTCATCAAGATGAGCTACCTCCATTAGAAATACAACAACAAAATGAGGCTTTGATGATAGTGGCTAGCATTAACAAGATTGGAATTAAGCGTACTCTCATTGATAATGGTTTGACACTCAATGTTTGTAGTGTAAACCTTTTGAATAAACTTGGAGCGGACAAGACTAAAATTCAACTATTTGAGTTGTCTATTCGCGGTTTTGATAATGTAGGAAAATAACTGCTTGGTGTGATAACATTACCTGTTAAAGTTGATAGGGTTACATTGCAAAATCTTATCCATGTAATTCCTCATGATCCTTCATATAATCTCCTCTTGGGTAGACCATGGATTCATGAAATAAATGCAGGCCTTCAATGCTACACCATATGTTGAAATACATTTACAAAAATAAGGTCCATGCGATAAAAGCTGATCTTAAACCTAAGAGTTGTTTACAAATTGAAACAGGAATGACGAATCCTCTTACAACATTGACACCAAAGTTACAAAAGTGGAACCTTTGCAAAAAGAATAAAAGGATGTTTGTCTTTAATCTATGAAATTTTTTTTGGAAGATGATTGGGGATTGTTAGATTTACACCTACATTCATGGGAGAATACAAGATTACACATAAGTCAGGAAAAGAAAAAGAAGCAACAATGACATCAACTAAATCATCAAAAGCATCTGATTCCACAAATTTTAGCAAAGAAGAAGATACAAACTACACATCTGCTTATGATGAAGATGAACATGAAAAATTTCCTTCCTCAAAAGAAATGAAAGAACTTTATGGAAGGGGTTACAAAATTTTGAAACAACTTGGCTATAATGGAAAAGGATGTGGTGTTAAAGAACAAGGTTTATGTGCCCCTATCAAACCTAACATGCAGGAACAAATAAGAGGTCTTGGTTATTATCCTTCAAAAGAAACGAAAGCATCAAAGAAACCTTCACTTAATATCAATGCCATCACGCAAAAAAATTCTAGGACAAATATACATCATGGTCATGATATTTCTTCATCTTGAAACACATTTTTTAGTGATGATTGGGGTTCATTAGATTTTACACCCTCGTTTTTTGGAGAGTACAAAATTTCACAATCTAAACCTAAAAAGTCTTGTGTATGTATGACACCGTGTCGTAAGAAATAACGATCTTTCACAAATGAAAGTAATATCTTCTACTATTGATCAAGAGAGTACCTTGTCGAGGCTTCTCCAAGCTTGCTTGATATCTCTCCCTCCAAAAACATGAAAGAAATTCTACAAGAAAGCTCATTTTGTGCATGGTCATTCAACCAATGAATGTCGGGCCTTGAGTAATAAAATTCATCATCTTAAGGATTGTGGTGCTCTTCGTTGTGTTGATGCACCTAATTCCTCTTATAAATAATGATTTTCATCCTATCATGTTGCTCATCACTATGTGGCATTGGTAGCTTTATGTATTATGCTCATTGCCATATTCATGGTAGTACAATCCTAAGTGCAACCATATTTTTCATGGAAAAAATATGATAGTCCTTGGTGTGGTTTCCCTTGTCTCTATGCTTGGGGGGAAAGGATAACTAGTTTTGGGAGGCATGCATTATTTTCAAGGATCCCCTCTTCCCCTCTTTCTCCTTAAAATACCAACATAACAAGTATATTTTAAGGGGGGGGCATATAGTCCCCTACTCATTGTTTGCATGTTCCCTTCTTAGTGATGAGAGCATACATATTCTAGGAAGTGTGACCTTTTTATTCAAAGTGTGGCTTTCCTGATATATGTGATGTGTTTTATTTGTGGTGACATTTGGCTTGACGTTCTACAAGAGTGACCTTTCTCAGTATATGATTTTCTCCTTGGTGGCAATGCTATGGCTAGCGTTCCCTAAGGTATGATCTTTTATTCCTCAACTAGTCCTCTCTTGGTGGTAATGTCAAGTGTGATGTTCCCTATGGTCTTACCTTTCATACATTAAGTAAAATCCCTTTGATTATCTTGATTATTTACCTTTGTTTTGAATTTAAACCATGTCATTGTATTCCATGAGTATCTAGGATAATGCATCGTGCTAGCCTTGTGAAGCATTGACCATTTTGTGGCACCTTATCAAAGTTATTAGGGAGTATAACTTTTGGTATGGATGACGTATGGTAACACACTTGTAGACCTGGTGCATCTGTCCCATCTACCACCCCTTTTTATGGGTACACACCTTGTAGACCTATGTATGTTTCTCATTTTTCCTTTTGGGCTCACCTAATGTATACTAGACTGCACTAGCCCTTGTGAGCATATGTTATGGACATGGCATACCACAACTTGGTAGTCCATCCTTTTTTCTTTTCGTATTGGATTTGACATTGTATGCTTGTGTATTTTGTTTTGCTGCATGTATCTTACACATCTTGTGTGTCTCTTTGTTCTTATGTTGGTTTTCCATGGGATCTTAGATCCTAGGGGCTTGGCCACCTCCTTGATCCTTGTTATCCTATCTCATCAACATTTGTACACTTGGACCCCTCTTGACGCATATTTGTTTACTTTAGTGTGAGTTTGAGCATAAGTTTGTACTCTTGATAAAGTGGGGGTTAAATGTAGTGTAGGAAGTTGTATACCTTTACAATTTCACACTATGTTTGGGTCCCTTAATTTATTGGACTTAATTAAGCTTCGAATTTTCCAAATTATGCATTCCAAAACCTTATTTTTTCTCATTTTCTAAAGGGAGAACCAACATTTAATTAAAGCAATGAATAATTAAATCACATTGGAGCATGTGTGTCTTGGACTTATAGGCTAGCACCCATTCACCCAAGGATGAATGGGCCCCCTTTAAGTCCTAAGACTCATTTTTAAATATGTTTTTGGTGCTATTTTATTGATTCATATTAAACTTGCAATTATCGGATTTTAGAATCTAATTTTTGGGATATTAGATAAAAACCTATAAATACATAGTCTTTTTATCATTTGAAAGAGGAGAACATGGATGATCAAATATTTACAAGAGAAAATATTATTGTCAAGAGAATTCAAGAGTAGATCTATCAGTCATTTGTTACAACAATCAAGATCATAACATCATGTTCAAGCTTATGTGTGTTCATGTCATCTTGTGAAGGTTAACATGCATTGTTGATCCTTAAGCATCCAAGCATTTCAAGTATCCAAATCCATCAAGCAAAGCAAGATTAGATTCCTTGGAGAGATGTGTTTCTCTTCAACCCTCTATGGGAAGCCATTGAAGGGTTGGTGAGTTGTAACAAGAAAGTGTTCATTCATCATTTCCTTCCCCTTTATCATTATCTTTCTATCAAGGTTTAATTACCAAACTTGGGGTTTGACCAAGGTAAACCCCCATAAAAAACAAAACAAATTTTCCTCTTTGTGTATGTGCATATTACGGGTGGAAGAAGAATTGAAGATCTTGAAGAAAAAAATTGCATTGTTGCATAAGTTGTCATCATTGTTGTCAAGCCATGGAAACTAAGTTACATACCTTATTTCTAACTTTCCGACTATGGAACCTATGTAAAATCGAAGCCAAGATCCAACATAAGAGGACTATCAAAATTGATTTTGAAGCCCTAGCTTGAGACCCATTTTCTTAGGGGTGAATGAGTTCCTTTATCGCTCTCAAAAAAAGTTTCTAGTGACAGGTACATATGTTCAAACCCTTATCAGATCTTCCTTAAAACTATGATTTCAATTTCTATATTTTCAAGAATTTGCATTTCATGTATTAGGTCTTATTGTTCATTTAGTTATAGTGATTCAAATAATTTGAATTTAGTTCTAGATCTTACCTAATGTCCAAAGGACTGAGATCTAGGTCTGATTGACTCACCATTGAGGTTGAAAGTCAATCTTTACACCTTGTGATCTCTTTCCTAATGAAATTCCCTTAGGGAAGGACACATATTAAGATCCTCATAAGTTCTATACAAATAAAGTTCCCATTCATTGTTAAGGATATCTTTACCAACATTTCAAAATGACATCAAGCCTTTTAATACCAATATTCCTCATTTATCTATGGCCTCTAATGCCATTTTCATCAAACATAGAATGCCATGGAAATTTACCAAATTATATTATCCCCTAAAAATTGTACTGCAAAATTCATTGGGAGAAAACATGATAACCTTGTTATTGATTTGAACAATCAATGCATACCTCTTGAGGAAGAACCAATTGATCATCCTTCTTGTGGATTTCATCATTTTGTTGGTAATATTGGAAAGCAATCTAAAGAAAATATTTATTTTGTGTCACTTGTTACACTCTCTCATGATGAAATTCATAATAATGGCTACCAAAGACCTCTTGGCATTACAACCAATATGTCACATAGGTGTAAGGAAACTTGCAGCCATTGTATGACAATTTCCACATAACCCAAAAGAGATAACAATGCAAATAAGTGTTCAAAATCCATATGCAAGAGAATGGACAACATACACATCAAAGATGACACAAGATATACCCTAGGAAAACCCTCAAGAGGGAAAAACCTAGTCTCCAAAAGCATCCATACTCCATCATATTAATCAACAATAAGTAAATACAAGAGTTACAATGAACACCTCTTAAGCATCACTCACTCCAATGCATTCCCATGTGTCCAAGCATGAATCCACACATCCCATGACATGCTTCAAAAATTCACTCCTCAAGAAGACTCAATAATGACAACCAAACCACTCAGCCAACCTAAACCACTACACATGTGTTTTCTTTTATAGACACAAGCTCACACAAAATACAACTAGTGGTATGGTGAAACCATGTACCACAAAACCATGCAAATACAAAACCACTAACCCCTTATTTAATATTGGGTACTAAGACATCACTTTATTTAATATTTCCCTAATATTAAATTATTATCACATGTCTCCCACACATTAAATAATAATACAATGTTACAATACAACATCAAGTGGACCCCAAATAATTACCTAGTGTGATTATTCACACCACCAAGATGCATCACAACTAAATAATTATTTAATTAAAAAAATATAATAAATCATTTTATGCAATGGTGTACAACACCATATCCCAACATTCTCCCACTTGTTGTATACATTGCATAAGGGATCAATACATGAAATACATCATCATATCCATACGTGAAATCACATGAATCTCCAACATGCTCTCGTTCTCCATAAAGATACTTGCAATAAGAACAAAGTGACCACCATCTCAAGAAAGAACTCCTCTCATCCTTCAACGTGCCACCTATGGAAGAAAAGAAACATGCCAAGGTGAAAATGCACCAATCCACTATCACATGCATCAAATCCAAGTGATAATAAAGGCTCTAAACAAACTACTGTCAATTGAAAAAGCCACATGATCATAAATAGCATCCACACCACATGTTAATACATCCAACCATCCATACCTCCAAGGTATCAATACATTAGAAAACTCATGCCAAGAACATATGCAACCTATAAATTGCAACCACAAGCTCCCTATATAAAACCTACCAATAAATAACATACATATCCAAGAACTCCCACTACATAGGTAATGTCAAAATATATCAAGTCTACCAATTGACACTATATCAATGTGTGATAAGTAAATCAAAGCATGAAGTACCGAGAACAATAACAATGATCCACACATGTAAACCAAAGAGCTGCATAATCTCTCACAACATGTCACCACCATCCTCCCCAAATCATATAAACATGAACATCCAAGAAAGAAACCATGAAGAGAGTAACCTGTAAACCATAATTTCCTCCTACCAACACCTCAAAAGTGTATTGTTGTGTCAAGTATGATCTCCTAATAACCCCAAATGAAAAGCCTCAACAACATCCATAACACTCAATCTCATAGACCAAGTACAACATATAAATCAATGTAAATGCCAACAATGGATGTAAGCCTCTCTAATCAAGAAGATCAAACTCAAAGAAACCATCCCCAAAAATAGAAATCAGCCCACAAACCATCTCCTAATAATCCTCATCAAAGAATGATATCATACATTACTCAAATGCACAAGGAGATAACCATGCAATAACATCCCTCAAAATGAATCCTCCAAAACTAACTATCCATAGCTCAAGATCCATATCTATGAAAGATAAAGCATATAAACTCATGCTAAACCATCCTCAAATGAATATCCATAATCAATCACCATGAAACAACTCAATCCCACGAGAATCAAAGCATGAAATATAACACATCTGAAATGTATAATGGGAAAGTACCTCTCAAATAATAAACTGTTGAGTAGACCAAGAGTGGGGAATGAGAATGCTCCTCCAGGATAACCATGCCATCATGAATCACTCCAAGAATAGTCTCCTCTATCAATCCATAACGATTCAAGTCCATAACCAGGTGAAAGCTCCTCGGTCTTCCCCCTGAAACCTCCAAAGAGTAACCGTCTCAAGGAAATGTCTCTAATCACAAGAGAAATGCAACCATCACCTAAGTCTCCAAGTATCCATGAGTACCTGTAACCAATCAATCCATGCCAAAATCCAAATGCAACATAGCACCATCATGAAGTAATAAAGAAAATGATCAATGTACCCAATACAAAAAAAACTACCACGATTAATGTCAAAGCTCCAATCATGAATCAAGAACATAAACATGACATCCATGATCTAACCATCTCCTCCTAGGAGATCACATGCACCAAAAAATATATATACATCCTAGTCTCAAGAGAACAAGTACCATGCCAAACTCTAAGTGCACATCAAGAGTAAACCATGACATAATAGAAAACACTCTAAACCAAGAAAACATATCCCCAATCACATGAAGATAATCATACCCAATGATGCATCCACGTCACTTCCAACAACTCCCACTAAACCGTGATATGAGCTACACATGGCATCATGGCAACCATCCTCTCCATGAAGACCATCCAGGTTTGCACACACTCAACTACAATATCAATAACATACAAGTGAAACCAATATCTCCAAGCCAAGTAGATACTTATAACCACCAAACCATCATAAAGATATCCATCACCGCCAATCCATCACTGTCAAAAAGCTCCCACTGAAAGTGTATAACCAATGAATGTAACAAGCTATCATGACATTGTGATATCAATATCCTCAATAAAGACCAACCAAAAGTCCTCACACAATCAAAGAACTCAAATGGAACATGAGCTCCCCAATAAAGAAGACAAAGTAAACCATGATCCTCATACCAAGAAGATACATCGCCATAACCTGAATCATGAACCAATCCAACACCACCAACAATGCACCTACATAAACCATCATGACATGCCAAAGTCTCTAAAGCACAAGATATATCCATGATAGGTACGATCACCACCAAATGTACCAACAACTCAACCCAATCATGTCACATATATTTGCATAACATAGTCAACTACATAGGTCTCACATCATGACTGTTCCTGGTAATACCATCTCACCTCCTCAACATGACATCAAAACCAACAAACCAAGTGACTAAACTGAGCCACCAAAAATGAAAAAATGCATGAACACTAAAATATCTATGGGCATAGACAACCCATGTCCAAGTCATAGGTGCAACAAGTAAGTATATACTGCCTACAATGCTACATAACTTATAGATACAACAATTAAGCATACAAATCCAACCAAATACTAATAACCATGTCAAAGAGAGAATAATATGAGATGTACAACTGAGCATACAATGAATCCAACATCAAATCTCCTAGATCCGATAATCCATAAGCTCATAGTATCACCATAGTCAAAACAACCCATAAATAGCTCAGGATAGAATATCAGAAATTAAATCATGTCAAAACAACTCCAAAGTTGGTCCATTATGTAGTTCTCTGAGCAAGCTTTTTGTTGACTATTTGAAGTACAAAATCCAACACTATAGACACCCGATATCACTTCTCAAAGCTCAAAATGAACACTTGACTTCTAGCTAGAAAAACACTATCAAAACTATAAAATATCAGAAAATAATTGGGACCACAATGTAGAGAATTGAGTCAATTTTCCAACGAGTCCAAGAAGAGAAAAAACAGAGCACCTGGGCGAAAGTTATGCCCCTAACCTGAGGCAAAAAAATTTAGCCACCCTTGGTGGCAGGGCGGCAACCCCACTCGAGCAGCACCACTCATTGGGTGGTGGACCTGAAATTATTAATAATTTTTTTAAAATTATTATTTTTTTATAAAACTCGGCATATAAATTTCATTAGGCCCATTTTACATTTTGCATGGCAGATTTAAATGGCAATGAATTTTAAATATATAAAAAAAGCATTTAAAAAAAAGTTTATTTTAATTTTTGACTAGTGGTAATTATACCTAGGGCCCATCACTACCAACCGACAGTACCATTGGTGGTAGACAACTGACTAGAAGTACTGCCATTAGCTGTATTGGCCGCAACAGGGTGGGTACAGGGGTGGCCTTGCCTGCCCCAATAAAATTTATTTATATATATTTTTTAAAAAATTTAACACCGATTTTTAATCGGTATTTTCATTTTTTTCTAATTTTATTTATTTTGTAGGGAAAAATTTTCACCGATGGACAATTTTTGGTTTTTTTTAATAATTTTATTTTCTGAGTACAAATTGACGTTAAATAGGGGGTATGGCTATTTTTTTTTTGCATTTTTTTCCAATAACCAAAATATATCAAATTTTATAACAAAATTTGTCTCTCGACCAACCTGAATCCAACCATGAGGTCCATTTTGTCCTAGGAGGTCATTTGTAAAATTTCCCCCACAAAACCCTCATTTGAATGCACAACCAAGAAAACCTTTTTGCCCTAAATTTTTCACACCCCAAATCTGCAAACAACCCATCATAACAGCAAACCCAAAACCCTTAGATCTGCAATAAACATTTTGTAAAACCCTCATATCTTTCCATGTCTTTCATTCTCTCATGCATTGCATAGATTCAAACTTCAAGCAATATTTTCTCAACCTAGGCTTATAAAAAAAAATCTTCAACCATGAAAGCATTGATACCACTTGTAAGGAAACTTGCAGCCATTGTATGGCAATTTACACATAACCCAAAAGAGATAACAATGCAAATAAGTGCTTAGAATTCACATGCAAGAGAATAGACAACATATACCCATCAAAGATGACACAAGATATACCCTAGGAAAACCCTCAAGAGGAAAAAACCTAGCCTCCAAAAGAATCCATACTCCATCATATTAATCAACAATAAGCATATACAAGAGTTACAATGAACACCTCTGAAGCATCAAGCCCTCCAATGTATTCCCATGTGTCCAAGCATGAATCCACACATCCCATGCCATGCTTCACAAATGCACTCCTCAAGAAGACTCAATAATGATAGCCAAACCACTCAGCCAACCTAAACCAGTACACATGTGTTTGCTTTTATAGATACAAGCTCACACAAAATACAACTAGTGGTAAGGTGAAACCATGTACCACAAAACCATCTGAATACAAAACCACTACCCCCTTATTTAATATTTGGTACTAAGACATCACTTTATTTAATATTTCCCCAATATTATATTATTATCACATGTCTCCCACACATTAAATAATAATGCAATGGTACAATACAACATCAAGTGGACCCCAAATAATTACCTAGTGTGATTATCCACACCACCAAGGTGCATCACAACTAACTAATTATTTAATTACAATATTATAATAAATCATTTTATGCAATGGTGTACAACACCATATCCCAACAATAGGTACACCAAAGAAATTTTGGTAGATTAGGGGCCACACTTCACTATTTGTACAAAAGAATACTTACTAATTACCTCCATCAACAAACTTACTTGCATTCAAGGGTGTCTCTAAAATTCTCTAATGGTGTAATCAAGACACTCTTGATTGCATAATCATAAGCTTGCAAATTGCACAAAGAGAAGACCTTGTTTTATTTCATATTGTTCCTACCTTTGATATATTTACACTTCTTCTTGAAATACTTTAGATAGAGCTATTTCAAGTTGTCCCTTCTTTTTCTTCAATGTGTTAAATTCATTCATCAAGAAAGGGTAGTTAATGTATTGAGGGATAACTATTAACTCTTTTAGAACATGTGAACTTCACCATTGAAACATTTGTTCATACTCTAAAAAATCCTCCACATGAGAGAGATATCATTTCATGTAGTATTTGTCAATGTTATATAAAACAACAATAATTAAAGATGATATGTGCAAATGGAAAGCTTTTGTAGAAATGGAAAATGTACCGAAACACTTGATCCTGATTACTAACTTCGTTTCTGTTACCTAATTTTTAGCTTTCAGCTGAAATCAGTTTTAGTGTTTATTCTTTTGTGTTGTTTGTTAAACATTTAAAAGATAAACCATAAGTCTGGTAGGCTTAATATGCATGGAAAAAGATTGTCAAATGAAACAGATTACATTTTTTGATTCTAATGTTGCAATTACAACAAATGAGAAAAGAGAATCATATGTATACGAATGTAATCTTTATTGATAATCATGAAGTGTACATGTCCCTACACAAGCCAAGGGACTAACTTTACTTATTCAATGGAAATATGAAATAATTTATACATGAATAAGTAAAAACAAAGTGCATATAAGAATGGAGACCAGTCATTTCCTGAGAATGACTGGTCGCAAAGTTGCCCGCTTGCCCTGCTGCTGTCGCCCCTAGCTGCTTGTGTCCTCCCCAAATCCATAGTGCTCCTAGCTCCTGCATCTAAAAAAACAATGATATTAGAGCAAGGATCTAAGCAATGAAATATCTCAATCCTTACATACACACCTACCTATGCATGTATAAACTCATCCATAAGTGCATTAAATAAGCATACAAACCTTGGATGTCTTGGAAAATAGTAAAGTCATCAAACACATCCAAAATATGCATCTATTTTTCTAACTTGTTTGCTTCATGTGCAAATTTAGAACAATTCTGGTTACTATTCTGATTCAGTTAAATACAACATGTGGGGTAAATGTGACTCCCACGAGGGTATAGCTCAACATTCCTTGAAAGAAAAAGGAAATTGAGAAACTTAATCAAAGATTTACCTGTTATCAATGCATTAAATCAATATGGAATCACACCAGTTGATCAACTTTCATTATCAGATTCAAAAGATGCATCAAGTTCAATTATGCATCTATTAAATAATGAGAGGGCAATCCAAAGTATTGCTAGGTCCCTCCCACCTTGACCCTATTGGATAGCCACACATCACATAGGAAGCTGAGATTTTAGGTCATCGACATAGGGGACATGTGTTTGCCCACTAGGATCAAAGTGGGGAGACAATTATGTATCACACATGAGCAAAAAGGAAATAAATGTGGTGGAATCATATAGCAGATTCAGGTGGGACAACAACATGTATTCTCATGTCATGCAGGACAATAACAATGTCTTTTGACTTTACTAAAGGCAAACAAGGAATGGTTACAAGAGATTACATTACAAATGAAAATAAAGGAAGGGTAGTAAAACTTTTTAACTGCCCTGTTCGGTGTCACATAATGATCAATTTTCATCTACATTTCTTGAAGTTGCTCGGACCCAAGGATTACCTCCACAAGTGATATGCAGTTGACAATAACTTTATTGATGGAAATGGAGAAGCAGTCAAGTTTCACAACTTACAAAGTGTGACTTTTAATGGACATGAAACTTTGTCACCATTGGCTGCACAGTCTGTTGTTTTGAAATAGTGAATGATAGAAACAACAATTGGGGCATCAAATCATGATAATAGAAAAGGGACAGTCATATTTTATGAACATGTCATTACAAGAATTCAATGACAACACTGGAACCCTCATATGATGTGATCAAGATACAATTGCTATGCCATAACACAAAGAGCATGGGTCTTCTACTCTCTATACTAGGCCATTAACTTATGTTAATGATTGAGCAGGTTGCCAAATGGTTTCCTCCAGAAATGACTCCTCTAAGCATAGACAAAAAGATTCAAAGAAGAACAATGATATTAAAGATGGCAATAGTCTTATTGATTGAAATAGAGGAGCTCATAAAATTCACATATTGAAACCATCATAAAGCATGGTGCTTCAAGGGAACATAGCATAGTCATGAATAAGAGCAGTATCATTAAAGGCTACATATTTATCTTCATTTTATCTATGCACTTGAAAGACAATCAAGCATAAATGACTCATGAGGTAATAAAATACAGTGCTATGCATAACAAGTAGCCACCAAGTTGATAATACAATTATCTTGTGAATTAAAAACAACCACTTCATGAATGTCAAGTACACTGTTTCAAGGAACCTTACCCTCTTAGAAAACATCATAAGCTCTTCATCCTATACAGTGAATTACAATGCATTAAATGTTTTTTGGAGGGAAATCATGACAAAAGAGGATGGTCATTAGATATTGAAAGGAAAGCTTTGAAGTAAAGGGAAATATCAAAATCTTCCTTGTGATAACAACAATGATATTTGAAATGGCATGACAATCATAGCAAGGCATGTATCACAAGTTTCTATAATTGATAGCAACAATCAAAGTCACCATGGAACGAAAGACAAATTTGTGATAATTTCAACAAACAATACAACCATATTAATGAGGACAACTGGTGAAGTTTACAAGCATTTAAAATGGTAGATTTGTATGAGAATCTAGTAAAAACAATTACCAAACAGTCTATTGCGCTACTAGAAGAAAGCAGTGATCCTCAAATATAACACTCTCAAAAGGGGTAAATGTCAAATGCAGGAGTTTATTCACAATGACAAACCCACTTTAGGTTTTTGGTTTTAAAAGACATTCTATAGAAAAGAAGTGCATGTGCAAAAAAAGCATTTGATGCTCACTGAAAAAGACCCATTTTGCTACAAATTGGGGCTTTCATTATGCTCACACTGTGCAATGGCATTGAATCATTTTTTAACAAAATCTAAAGTTGGCTTTCAAACTGAAAAGACCCATCTGGATTCATCATGAAAATCTAATATAGAGGCAACAAAAATGGAGAACATTCTACAGGAATGGAAAATGAATACCTTTTTTATGCATTATGACAGGTCGTGGCCAAGTTTGACCTCATTTGTATAGAATATGAAAAACCCACCCAGGGTTTCAAAAAATGAAACAATATTGCTACATTCTACAGAAAATGGAGTGTATTTACAAAACCCATCTGCATTTCTACAAAAAAATTGAGTTTCTTCAAGAAACTAAGAAACCCACTTGGGTTCTTTTGAAAACAAGTTGCAGATTCAGAAATATATATGCTACAGAAAACCCAAAATAGGGGTTTTGCAATTATAGTGAAAATGAAACAAAAATTGTGAATGCAGAGGAAACCCAATTTTCAAAATGGAGGCCAAGCTCACAAGCCATTTTTCTTTTCTACATATCAAAAACCCGTCTGGGTTGTTTAAAAACTTGCTAATACAGAAGAGAAATGAAGAAACATTATGGGGTTTTCAAATGAAGCAGAGCCACTTATAAAAAAACACTATTTTCTGTCCATGGCCATGGCCAGGAAGTTTTTTTTCCTTCATGAAAGCAACAATGGAGTTTCTTTATTGTCAAATGCAAAAAAAAAGAGATTTTATGCTCCATTCTCAAGGTAGAAACAAAAACATGGCTTTTTGTTGCTCAAAATTAGAATGGAGTGGTCGATTTAACTCACTTGGAGCTTTTGCTCACATTTTTTTTGCAAACTTTCGAGCTCTTTGCTTTTAACAAAGTTTCCATTCGAGCTTCAGAGGAAACAATGGCAGCTGTGAACAAGGTAAAACAACAACAGAGAGAGAGAAATAATACATATGGGTCAGAAATGTGTCCATGGTCGCGGCCTGTAAGTTAAAAAATGACCTCCAAATGGTGAAAAATGTAGATTTTGAGCTATAGAAAAGCATTTTACCTCTTTTTCTGTGTTTCTTATCAATGAATCACCAAAAACTAGTGTGAATCTCCAATATTTTCCTGTGTTTGCTCAAACCCCACAACAACAACATCATGTTCCATTTTTTTTTCAATGACAAAATGATGGGCTTTCCTCATGGTTTCGATGTTGTGATGATTAGGGTTTGACCCTATTCGATGGGGATGTGTTTTTTTTCCCATGTTTTTAAAAATTAAAACATGTGTTAATGCATGGGGGCAGAAAACTTATGTTCATCCACTTAGGCATTTTATGCCTTAAGGTGTTTCCCCTTATTTCAAATTTTGTGCTAAGTCCTCAACAATACAATACATATGGAGTGTGCCAAGTAGCTTATGCAATGCCTTTTTTTTTTTTGCCCAATAATCATGTGACTTGGAATATGCTTTCCAAGAAATTTCGAGGTCGGCCATATTGGCCAAGTATTTTGGAGCTTTATGATGCCTTTGAAAACTAGTGAGTATTGACCATGTGTAGACTAAAATGCAAAATGAGGTAAGTAGAGATGGTCAAGTGCCTTGGATGCTTTTGAAAGCATTTGGATATGACATTATATGTTGCATTTTATTTCAATGCATAAGATGTCATTTAAGTGATTTAAAAATCACTTTTATTATGTCTTTTTAATGCAAATGTAATATAATTCAAGGATGGTGGGCCCCTTATTTTGTGCTTCGAATGTAAAATGACTTGTTAAGTGATGTTTTATAAATCACTTAATCAAGATCATTATCTTTAATTCTTTTTGGAGTCTTGTGTTTTCAAAACACACATATTGCATGAGGAGAGTGCGGGTCAATACTTGTGTGAAGACCAATGATGACTTGCAGACATGAGGGATGTGTGGGAGGTTGTTTTGACTGATTTTAGAGGAAAAGGGGATTTTTGGAGGCATTTTTGTCACATTTTTAGTGTGACTATTGACTTGGCTTAACTTTTCTTCATGTGGAGGACAATTTGGAGGGTTTCTAGAAGGTTCTTTTTGGCCTTTTCTGTTGTATCTGACCATAATCTTCTGGAAGGACTTGTGTGAGGGGTTTTTGGTGGGTTTTTGCTTAAGTATGTTCATTTTGAACATTTGGAGTTAGTTCTTTCTTTCCAGCAGCTGGATAGCTTTGTTTTGGAGCTATTTTTCATGGAGCAGTATTGTAACTCAGATGGGCCTATTATATAGTAAGCACTTTAAATTAATAAAGTAGAGAATTTTTACCTTCTCATTTCTTGTTTCTCATGTATGTTGTTAATGATTGATCAGTTTGTCTTGTGAAAATTTATCTTTTCCTTGCAAGCTTGTCTCATGTTTATGCATCTGTTTAGCAGAAGATCTATGTGTACAGGTTGTAAGTTGTGTTGTTTAGTAGTGTTGTTAGTTGTGAAATCCCTATTTTCCTTTTAAAAGCACTGTTTATAGACCTCCTTATGAAATATTTATGTAAACTGCATTGGAAAGTGAGTTGTGTGTATCAAGCTTTATAATATTAATTTGAATGTGATAGGATGTTAACAAGTCTAGGTTGTTTTGGTGCATCACCTTAGGTTTTCCAACATTAGGTTTATTTTCATGCAAATTCTTACCCTTTAACTCGGAGATTAATAGTTAGGTGACATCAAAATGGGAAGCCAACCCTTATCACTGGAGGTCTCCTTTCGAATAGGAGACCCATAACCTAAAAGCAGTCCCATGTTACATCCAAACCTACTAAGTTCATTCACAACTTGGCATTAGGGTGTAGATTTGGATCCCTAACAGTTTCATTCTGAATCACCTTCTCAGCTTATCATCACTCTTTGTCCCTTAATTAAATAAATCATCATTTATCTGATTAAGTCATTCTCTCATTAATTAAATCAATCAATCTAATCTAATTAACCCTATGTCTATATTTAATTAAAGAATTCATTTTATTTACTTAAATCTCTAAGGTCATCTTATTAAATTAAATAAATTAAACCTTGTTTAATTTAATCTAACATATCCTCTCTAATTAAATAAATCAAATCATTTATTTAATTAAATCTAAATCACATTCTTCTCATCTTTTGATTTAAATCAACCCATAAATCTAAATCAAATAGTCACATCACCTAATCCCTCATTAAATTAATTAAACCTTGATTAATTTGATCTTAATCCTCCAATTTCTCTAGATTTTTCCACTTGCACATGGAAATACATTTAATGGATTTATTAAATCCCTACTTTCTTTCAGCTTGGCATCTTTAGGGGAATATTCCTCCAAGTTTGAAAATCCCTCCAAGTGGATTTTCCTTCCAATAAGACATTTATTCCCTCTTACATGTCCTTGTGCATTGAGCCAAGTGGCATTTAATTCATTTTCATCCCCCTCAAACATGTCATTTCACTATTTTCAAATTCCACCTAATTGCATTTATGGGCACATTCATCAAAATGTGCACATTCTTTGCCCATTCACCTCTTGACAAGTGGCACTTTCCCATTGGTTGAAGATTAGTCCCACATTCATCCATTTTGGGCATTCTTTCATCTTGTGTTTCTATAAATAAGAGACTTCTTCCCTCATTTCATCATCCACAATTTGAGCAAGTCTACTATACATGATTTCATCCTCAAGCATATCTATTCTCATCCATTTTATCAAGATCTTAGCTAGGTTATGCAATTTTTTTATTATCATGGAGCTCAATTGAATCTTCAACAAAGTGGATCACTCATCAACATTGCATCATAGGATTTGGGAAAGGGCCAATTTCCACATGAAATTGGCACCAACTCCCCCATGGGATCAAGAGTTGCTGCTCCACAACCTGTCTCTACTGGACGGCCTCGTCCCGCTCTACCTGCAACTGATCCCTCTCAGCCATAAGTACCTATATCTGTGCATGTAGCTGGAGAATCTGACCATCCCTGGGGTTTGGCTGAAGGGGTGGCTATGCGGGTGGCTGATCATGACCCCTATCTCTGGGCGATGTCGGAACCCTATCTTGGTGCTCGTGATCCTGTCTATCCTAATGTCCCTGATCCTGATCTTGCCTAGGGACATCCTGTCTCTGCTGACCTGTCTACGAATTTGGTTGTGGCTGATCCTGTGGGCCCCTGTCCTAATCTGGCTGGTGCGGTGGCCCATCTCCATCCCTTTCTTTGTCTCTGTCCCCTCGACCTTCCCCTCTACCTTTGGCCTTGCGCCGAGCGAATGGTGTCCCTGGCACTATAAGTCTAAGAGGTGGCCTGAACCAATCCCTGTATGCTTGTGTGGTGCCCACATCTTCCTTACCTTGATCATATGGCCATGGCTTAGCCACTAGATGCATAAAACTCTACACTGCCTCATGTGTAGGTATGTATCAGCCCCAAGAGCTCTAGCTCGTCGTACGTACAAATATAGCGACATATTGATCATTTGGCCTATCCTGCGACTCCTCAAAATGTCTCTACACTTTGCCTGGCAAGTACATCTTGAGCATCGTGTGCTCTTTTCCTTGCATCAATTTGTCCTGGCGAGCAAAAAAAGCTGTTGCACATCGTCATACCACGTGGGCCATCCAAGGTATGGCCGCCAAGTGAAGGCTCACATATCATCAAGGACTCTCCTCGAGTGGGGAATCTTGTGTTGTCCTGTATGTGTGAAGGAGACACCTCCTCTGTATCGCTAGACAACTGGATCATCTAGCTTCATATCAATTGGAACAACTCTCGGGCGAAGCACATCGATGTGCTCCCAGGCCAAGATATGAAGGAGTGTGACTCCAACCCTAATAGCTTTGTCATCGATGCATGCAAACTCATGGATATCTCTGTATAACGAGGCCAATAGAACTAGCCCCCACGCAAAGCATACTTGTCTCTGGACTATGTGCTCCCAAGCGAGCCCCCATCTAGGGCTGAAGTATCGGCCCTGCCGATCTGGTGCAACAAGACCCAATATAATAGCTACTATAACAAGGCGAAAGGGTGACACGGCAAGCCTATAATGCTCCAGCTCAATTTGGCCCTCGCAAAAGACAAGCTCGTCAAGGCCTATCACGTCATAGCAGGCCTCCCTCTCAACATCCACATCATAAATCATGCACTCTCTGTGGATGGGAAATCTTAGAATCCGCCACATGTCCTCTAGTGTGACCGTCGCCTCACTTGTCGGGAGGTGGAAAGAGGATGTATCATTGTGCCATCTCTCAGTGAGCACTATCATCATACCCAAGTGTGTCCTCATGGGCGGTGCGTAAGTAATGTACCATAGTCTAATCACCCTTAGATGCTCCTATTGTCGCTTAGGCATGCCCTGCAAAAAGATGAAAAGTACCCGGGACCTGTGCTCGTATGAGTGAAGTATCGACACCTCCTCCTGCATCAGGAAATCCACTGCATTAAAATTCATCAAAAATCATGATCCTATCTTGTCTTGTCATACCCAAAGCAACTTGCGCGTCACTATTTGTGGGTGCAATGTAGTTTGAAAGTTTCAAACTGCACCGCTAGGAGCCCTTGGCCCTCAAACTCCGCTGCGACATTGCGGTTTGAGGTGTGGTCCAGTTTAGCACTAAACCCTAATTTGCAAAAAGGCCCGTCACAACACACTTTTCGTATGCGGCTTAGTTTGGAGTTTAAACCCTAATTCGAAACTGTGCCGCGGCGTCACTATTCGCGATTGCAACACAGTTTGAGGTCGTATGGTGTTGAAAGAGACTTTCAAGCGGCGCTATATTGAACTGCTCCTAATAGACCTAATTCCTAAGCTAGTAAATGCACATGAAAATTGAAAAGTGAGGTCGGATCAAGATGTGAAAAATCTCTAAAGGATGAATGTACAAATGAATTGGAAGTGGCCCCTTGAGGCCTATATAAGCCTGAAAGTTAGGGTTTTTTAACCCCGTTTAGTTGTCCTTCCAGGGTTTTGGGCCCCCAAACCTATTTTTGTCCGTTTGTGGGCCGTTTTGCATCGTTGTGGCATGTTTTTGACCTTCCGGAGCCATTCTGGACTTGTTGGGCACCTTGTCCTCTTTTTTTGCGAGATCACCCAAAAAGTTGGAATTTTCGTCCGATCTCTCAAGGGGGTAGTATATCGGCATAATTTGTCTGCCAGGGCAGCAGTGGGGCAATTTTGAAAAATTAGATTTTTTTTTAATTTTGATTGAGACAGTTTATTCTTTGAAACAACACAATGAGTACTTTGCTTCAAAGAGGGGAAAAATGTAGACATGGAAAATGTACCAACACACTTGATCTTGATTACTAACGTTGTTTCATCCTGAATGACCTTCTTAGCTTATCATCACTCTTTGTCCCTTAATTAAATAAATCATCATTTATTTGATTAAGTCATCTCTCTTATTAATTAAATCAATCAATCTGATCTAATTAACCCTATGTCTCTATTTAATTAAATAATTCATTTTATTTAATTAAATCTCTAAGGTCATCTTATTAAATTAAATAAATTAAACCTTGTTTAATTTAATCTAACATCATCCTTTCTAATTAAATAAATCAAATCATTTATTTAATTAAATCTAAATCACATTCTTCTCATCTTTTGATTTAAATCAACCCATAAATCTAAATCAAATAGTCACATCACCTAATCCCTCATTAAATTAATTAACCTTGATTAATTTAATCTTAATCCTCCAATTTCTCTAAATTTTGCCACTTGCACATGAAAATACATTTAATGGATTTATTAAATCCCTACTTTCTTTCAACTTGGCATCTTTAGGGGAATATTCCTCCAAGTTTGAAAATCCCTCCAAGTGGATTTGTCCTTCCAACAAGACATTTATTCCCTCTTGTAGACACGTAAAATGTACCGATTGACATTGTGCATCTGATCTCGACTACTAACATCGTTTCACCCTGAATCATTCTTCAGTCTAACCATTTAATCAAATCCCCCTATCTAATTAAATTCATAAATATTCATCTCTTAATTAAATAAACTAGTTATCTAATTAAGTCACCTCTTCTCGATAATTAAATTAATCATTTTGATCTAATTATCCCTATTTAATTAAATAATCAATTTTATTTGATTAAATCTCTAAAGTCTATCTGTTAAATTAAATAAATTAAAACGTTATTTAATTTAATCTAACATCATCTCTTTTAATTAAATAAATCAAAATCCTTATTTAATTAATCTCTTATCAAATTCCTCTCATATTTGATTTAAATAAATCCACAAATCTAAGTTAAATTTGTTACATCAACTAATCTCTCATTAAATTAATTAACTTTGATTAATTTAATCTCCAATCATGTTTCATCCTCCATCTTTTATCACTTGCACATGAAAATAGATTTAATTAATTTATTAAATCTCTATTTTCCTCAACAAGGCATCTTTTTGGAATATTCTCCAAGTTTGAATTCAAAAAATCCAAGTTGACATGTACATCCAACAAGGTATTTACTCTCTCTTACATGTCCTTTGCCTTGAGCCAAGTGGCATTTAATGCATTTTCCCTTGCCTCTTGCATGTCATTTCAACAAAATTCAAATTCAAAAATAGGCATTTATTGGCACAATCCTCAAAACTTGCACATCCTCCATCCACTCATAGGTTGACAAGTGGCATCTTGCCATTGGATGAATGTTAGTCCAACATTGCTCAAATTTGGACATTCATCCATCAATCTCATCTATAAATAAGAGGCTTCATTCCTCATTTGATTATCCACAAATTATGCAAAGTTACTATGCTAAAATATTTAGCCATTTCCATCCAATATCATTGAATCATAGCTAGGTTATGCAAGTTTTTCCATTGGAGCACTCATCAAGGATCAACAAAGTGGATCACTCATCAACATTCATCAACACACATTAATCTTGCATCATAGGAATTGGGAAAAGGGCCAATTTTCACATCAAATTGGCACCAATTCCCCCATGGGATCATGAGTTTGCTAGTTTAATTAGGATTCAATCTCCATTTTGTTGTTTTTATTGTGTTTTTCATTATTTATTTTCCTAATTTGAACTTGGTAAATGGATTTCATGGGGAATCCTTGTTCTTACTTTCATTCTAACATCTAATGTGTTTGTTCTTATTATTTTGCAGGTATTAGGATTGGGGTTCACACATTTGGTGCTAGGAGGGCATAATCTCATTTTTAATCACTTTTTCCTAAAAAATTCATATTTTTGTTTGTGCACAAGAAAATTCCAATGTTGGAAGCTGTGTCACCATACAGCACCGCTGAATCTCCAGCGTCGCCATATAGCACCGCTAGAAATTGAAACTGCGACGCTGAAGTCTTCCTACCCAAGAATTTGAATTTCAAACCGCACCACTTGACCAATCTGACTTGCGAGATTTTTCAAAAAAATCAAACTACGATGCTGTCTAAAAGGATGACGCATTTGAGCTCACTAGTCCGGGTACAGAGCACCGCTGACTGGTAAGTGGCGCTATACAAAACTGCTGAGTAAATCAAACCGTGACACAGTCATGGGTTGCGACATTGGCAAGGAGTAAAAAGTTGAAATTTTATTTTAACACATGCTTTTTGTCAAATGTTGAGTTTACCTTCTATTTTCTGCTTTTTAACCTCTGTGTTTTGCAGGATTTGACTGATTTTCTTTCTTGTAGGTTGGATCAATTGAAAACAAAAGAAGGAGAATCATGATGATGGTACTTCACAAAATCAAAGTGTTTTTAAACAATTTAGTGTTTTCTTAACACTCTTAGGAAATTGTTATTCCTTTTTGCTTAGGACACTAATTTTGTTTGGGCTTTAAAAGTAATCTTTTCAATTTTTGGAGGCTTAAAATGAACATTAGGACTACAACTTACTAAAATTTGTTTTTTTTGGTTAACAATTGAACAAAACAACTCTCATTTGTCCTTTGGTGCTTTAAAAAGAACTCACATTTTATTTGTGGATTTAAAACGAACATGTGCAACTTTATCTTCGTGAGGGCTTACTTAAACTAACTTCATGGAAAAAGGATGTATGTGCTTCTCTCGCGCTTTATAACGATCTTGAGAATCAAATGGCCTTTTTTTGTGATTTTAGGTTAAGATAAAGCAATCACCTCCACACTTTATTTTGGGTTTAAAATTGAACAAAACATTGTGCGAACGTGAGTAGAGCATTATTGTGTACATTCTCTCTCTTTGTGTTGCAAACAAAGATTGATTGAGTTCTAGATATTGTCTTTACTCACTTTTGTTATCTTAGAGGGCCTGCCTTGGGGAAAAAGTACTCACCCAAGGGAATGACTCAACTGGTAACACTCTAAAGCCAATAGTATTTCCAACCGAGATATAAATGTGGGTACTAGAATAAATGCCAATATCACATAGTTGGCTCCGACGAGATGGATCTGAAAAGGGACTCTCGCCGTGTGGGTCAATCTCCACGAACAGAAAGTCCTAATTAAAACCCATGTTTTAGAATTGCCAAAATCCTTGATCTATTTGTTGGTGCAAGAATGGTCGTTCTGAAGCCACCCCACACTTTTATGGTCTTTTAGTAGAAATGGAAAGCATGCCATGGGAGTTTCATGGGTGTTGATGCTTGGCTTCCCCGAATGATGTTAATGAGTCGTGGAGGGGAGCCAGTGGGGTCAAGCATCTAACCATTCGCTAAAGATAAGCGTAGCTGGACTTGTCCAAGTGGGAATCCAATAAATATTGTCTTCCACATCCATAGGGTTGTACTTAATCTTGGTTGCAAAATGCTTTGCTTGCTTGAAAACATCTTGGAAACAAACACTTAAACTTCATCATCAAAATTTTAAACCCTTTAGGAGACAAATATAATTGACTCAATCCATATGTTATTGCTTGCCCTTGGGATTCTATCCTTAGAGGTTTCTAAACATTTGGATTACATCTCAATTTTTCTACTAAAGTTAAACAATAGGTAACCCTTGCCTTGAATTCATCGAATTTCCACATAATATATTTTGTGGGATTTGAAGAAATTAAGACATTGGACATCTAGTTTGGAAACTTAATCAAAGAAGTGTTTTTGGTAAAATAAACCCACTAAGCAAAGATAAACAAAATGAATTCTCACATGTGTTGAAATCTCACAATTTCCAAGAAAATCAAAATCCCAAAACGAAATTCCTTGTTTCAAAATCCAGAAATGTATGCTCAAATTGAATCACTTCTTGGTTATAAAGGTCTATAGAAGCATTGCATGTTCTTCAATACCGAGGTTTTAGGTAAACAAAGTGTCTTTTTTAGTTTCATCTTAGGATCAAAAGAAATCAAAATCTTTTTTCACCCATTCTTCAAACATCAAACCAAAAATCATCTCATCATCACCTTTTGAGAAATCTTGAAACTATCCTTCATGCTAGGCTTTTTGGCAAAATTCAAAATCATCAAATCCTTGAGACAAAATCCTTGAAATCTTTATCAAATCATCTTTTGACTAGGTATGTGTAGATGCATCCTTTTACATATTCTTATTCAAAGTTATGAAACCATCTTGTTTAACTAGGTATATGTAGATGCATCCTTCTTCATATGCTTGGTTAAACTATCATCTTGTTTAAATAGGTGTGGGTAGATGCATCCTTCTCCCTACACATATTCAAATTATCATCCTTTGAGCAAATCTACCCCTTTTGGATCAATTGAAAACAAAAGAAGGAGAATCATGATGATGGTACTTCACAAAATCAAAGTGTTTTTAAACAATTTAGTGTTTGCTTAACACTCTTAGGAAATTGTTATTCCTTTTTCCTTATGACACTAATTTTGTTTGGGCTTTAAAAATAATATTTTCAATTTTTGAAGGCTTAAAATGAACATTAGGACTACAACTTACTAATTTTTTTTTTTTTTGGTTAACAACAATTGAACAAAACAACTCTCATTTGTCCTTTGGTGCTTTAAAAAGAACTCAAATTTGCTTTGTGGATTTAAAACGAACATGTGCAACTTTATCTTCGTGAGGGCTTACTTAAACTAACTTCATGGAAAAAGGATGTATGTGCTTCTCTCACGCTTTATAGCGATCTTGAGAATCAAAAGGCCTTTTTTTGTGATTTTAGGTTGAGATAAAGCAATCACCTCCACACTTTATTTTGGGTTTAAAATTGAACAAAACATTGTGCGAGCGTGAGTAGAGCATTATTGCATACATTCTCTCTCTTTGTGTTGCAAACAAAGATTGATTGAGTTCTGGATATTGTCTTTACCCACTTTTGTTATCTTAGAGGGCCAAAAAATCTCTAATTTCCAACGTATTGGAATAAGAGATGGGAAAAACCATCAAATGGAAAGGTTTTAGAATTGCCTCAATTCTGAATCCACACTCTTTTAGTAGAAATGGAAAGCATGCCATGATCATCCAGCCAGTGGGGTCAAGCATCTAACCATTCGCTAAAGATAAGCGTAGCTAGACTTGTCCAAGTGGGAATCCAACAAATATTGTCTTCCACATCCATAGGGTTGTACTTAATCTTGGTTGCAAAATGCTTTGCTTGCTCGAAAACATCTTGGAAACAAACACTTAAACTTCATCATCAAAATTTCAAACCCTTTAGGAGACAAATATAATTGACTCAATCCATATGTTATTGCTTGCCCTTGGGATTCTATCCTTAGAGGTTTCTAAACATTTGGATTACATCTCAATTTTTCTACTAAAGTTAAACAATAGGTAACCCTTGCCTTGAATTCATCGAATTTCCATATAACATATTTTGTGGGATTTGAAGAAATTAAGACATTGGACATCTAGTTTGGAAACTTAATCAAAGAAGTGTTTTTGGTAAAATAAACCCACTAAGCAAAGATAAACAAAATGAATTCTCACATGTGTTGAAACCTCACAATTTCCAAGAAAATCAAAATCCCAAAATGAAATTCCTTGTTTCAAAATCCAGAAATGTATGCTCAAATTGAATCACTTCTTGGTTATAAAGGTCTATAAAAGCATTGCATGTTCTTCAATACCGAGGTTTTAGGTAAACAAAGTGTCTTTTTTAGTTTCATCTTAGGATCAAAAGAAATCAAAATCTTTTTTCACCCATTCTTCAAACATCAAACCAAAAATCATCTCATCATCACCTTTTGAGAAATCTTGAAACTATCCTTCATACTAGGCTTTTTGGCAAAAATAAAATTCATCAAATCCTTGAGACAAAATCCTTGAAATTTTTATCAAATCATCTCTTGACTAGGTATGTGTAGATGCATCCTTTTGCATATTCTTATTCAAAGTTATGAAACCATCTTGTTTAACTAGGTATATGTAGATGCATCCTTCTTCATATGCTTGGTTAAACTATCATCTTGTTTAAATAGGTGTGGGTAGATGCATCCTTCTCCCTACACATATTCAAATTATCATCCTTTGAGAAAATCTACCCCTTAGATAATCATCCAACATCTTAGGGTCTTTTTGTTCAATCAAAGCAAACCAAAATCAATCAAATCAAGGACAATCCCAAGAGAAAAAAAAAAAAACTAAAAATCCGAAACATATCCAAAAGTCCCAAAAGTCTATAATCCCCCTCAAGATTTATCAAAAGATCAAAAAATCCACATCATCCATCTCTTGCATCATCACCATATCACCTTTTGATCCTCAAGATATCCTAAAATTTTATATTTTTGTGCATAAAATAAAGATCAATCCAAAGAATTAAGAGATTCATCTCCCATATTCTTGAAAATTGATCCGTGTTTTATGGTTCAAACTAGATGTCAATACAAGAAAAACATGGAAGCCGACAAAGAAACACCCACTTCAAGTGATCTAAGCCAAACGAACGTTGAAATGAATCCCGTTGAATCAAGTAATCCTTTGACTATCTCATCATCACAAAACCCACAAGAGGAAATACAAGGAGAAGATCCTACCTTTGGGATGTCACAGGAAGAAATATTTGAAATGCTCCAAAATCCAGAAAACCATAAGATCATCAACATCATGATGAGGCTTAACCCTTCACTATACATGCTGGAACTAGCAAAACAAGGGGCCAAATTATCTTTTGATTTCAACGTGATCTCCATAGTGGAACCATCCTTGGAGGTTATGCCTCTAATTTCATCCACACTCCCCATATCATCCACACCCCCATCCCAAAGCATCACCCATAAACATTCCACAAATCACATCTTTTGCTCCAACCCAACCCAATGTTAATAAGGGAAATGCATTTCTCAATGCTATTCAAACACACCCCCTTGTTAATAATCAAGACTTGGATGAAAACACCATATTGGAACAAAACATACCCCAAAATCCATTACATAAGTATGTTCCTCTCACTTTCCATAATCCTAACGATCCATCATCATCATCCTTCCATGGAACACCTCAAAATTCTCTCCTCATAAATTTGCAAGAGGAAGGTGACATGTTCGGACCTGGGGGCATTTTCAACACAACATTCTCTCAAGAATTCACACCCCTCACATTTTCACCTCTTCCGCTATTGCCATCATCATCCACACCACTCCTTGGTTTGGGGCTTCCACCTTTACCAAGTATCAATCAAACCAACATTCCAAACACCAATCAAAACATCACGCCAAACACACAAAACTTGTCATCGATATCACAACAATAGATGACAACTACACAAGCAATCGTGACATCATCAACCACCCCCCTAAAATCATAAAGAATGGTCTCTCAAGAATGAACCACATCAATAGAACCATTCACAACTCAAACAACCACATCAACAACACCATCCACCACTCAAATCACCAACACGACATCACCGTTCGCTACCTCTAGAAACACCATTCCAAATCCACTACCACCCCCACCACCATCAACTTCCAGCATATTAATCCAATACAACATGGCATTGCAAGCAGCTCAGCAAGCTGCTTTTCAAATGGGATTCCTACAAGTGAAAAAACAAAAATCCGCACAACTAGCCACTCAGTAAGCCACTCAAGCTGCCCAAGCCACATTACAAGCACAACATGCCGCACAAGCCCAAGATTTATTGCAACAACAACAAAAACAAGCCGCTCAAGCTGCACAAGCTGCTAAAGTAGCACAAGCCACATTACAAGCACAAAAGGCTGCCCAAGCCCAAATTCTATTGCAACAACAAGCAGAACAAGCACAAGCAGCGCAAGCACAAGCTCAAGCTCAAGCACACACCCAATATCAAGCACAACAAGCACAAGCACAACTTCTTATACAAAAACAAGAAGCACAACTACAGGCATATCAACAACCAATACAACAATATCAAGAGTAGCAAGAAGCAGCCCAACAACAAGCATTGTTGGAACAACAACAAGCACAACAATAGGCAATCCTAGCACAACAACAACAAGCGCAACAATAGGCAATCCTAGCGCAACAACAACAAGAACAACAACAAGCGTTGTTCATACAACAGCAAGTGCAAGCATACCTAGCTCAAAAAAATGTGCAAATACCATCGAACAACACACCAAACAACCCACCCATCCAACCCACAATTGAAACCCCCCAAAACACCTCCATCCCACCCCTCGATCTGCAAAATGATGTAACGACACAAATCAGGTTGCTCTCGCAACAAGTGCTTGATCTTCAATCAGGGCGAACCACAAAAACACCAAGCAACTTGTGTCCCTATCCATTTGATATGAGCCTTGTGATGAAACCATTCCCCAAGGGATTTGAGATCCCCAAGTTTGAAAAATATTGAGGGACGAGAAACCCTGAAGATCACATTAGGGAATTCTAGGTTCATTGCATGGAAGTCACATACGACGATACTTATCTGATGCAGCTATTTCCTAGGAGTTTGGCTGGCCATGCTATGGAATGGTTCTCTCGCCTACCTTCAGGTATCAGAACATTCCATGAAATTATAGACACATTCATTAAAAAATACGCATGCAATAGTGCAATGGATGTCAGTCTAGAAGAACTCTCAGCTCTAAAACAAGGAAAGGGTGAATCATTCGCTTCATTCCTACAATGATGGCGATCCAAGGCCAATCGGAGCAAGTGGACCATTCCCAAGGAACAACAAGTTTGCACCATTATATCCAACCTTGATAGACTCTTGGAATTTCATCTCAAGGTACGAGGGATCACCACATATGACCAGTTGATCTCCAAGGTGCTTAGCATCGAACGAGCCCTTATTACTCAACCCGTGGGATCAACTTCATACCCTAAACAATAAAACAACCACCCACCCTCCAATTACAACAATAAACCTTGCACGTGGGCAAGGAACAAAAATGTTACTAATGATGGTGTTGTTGACGCCAAAGTGGTCATTAGTGCCCCATGCCAAAATACACCCACACCACAAATCCAAATCCAACACCAAAACAATCATTAGAAAACACACCAACCAAACAACAATCCGACAATCAACAATCTCAATGATCAAAGGGGACCACCCCAATGGAATAAGAGTTATCCCAAGAGAAACTACACTGCTCTGGGGGAACCACTAGAAGTCATCATGAAGAAGCTGATAAACGAAAAACTCATCAAAGCGCCCACATATCAGAATTACCAAGAACTGGATGTGAAACCTCCTTGGTATAATGAGAATCAACTTTGTGACTTCCATAAAATCAAAGGGCATACCATGAACAGTTGTATGAGGCTAAAAAACATAATTCAAGATATCATTGATCAAAGAATTATAAACGTGGAACAACAAACAGGAAATCAAGATCTTAAGATATACACGAATCCGATTCCTAATCATGGAAACAAAGGGAATAACAATGATAAAGGGAAAGGCACCCACACAAATGTAAATCATGTGTATGAAATAGTCATCACCTCCCTAGATGAATACTGCATAGTCATCACCATCAAAGGTGCCCATGCCGATTGTGGAGTCACCACCAGAGGCAAAAAAGTTACCATCATAGGATCATCCCAGCCAAATAGAGTCCCTACATCTAGATATGTCCCTAATGGTTACAATGTCCTAGATCAGCTTGAAAGAACACCAACGCAAATCTCCATCATGGAGTTGCTAAAAATATCATCTACCCATAGGAAAATCCTTGAAGAAGCGATGGATTCATCCACTGTCCATGCAGATCTTGATGTGGAACAATTCCAAGCTATGGTTGGAAATATAATTATGCCAAATCTCCTCACATTCTCCGACCAGGATTTCCCTACTCAACCATCTCACAACCGTGCACTCCACTTAGAAGCCATAATACATAAAAGCAAAGTCAAAAAGGTCTTGGTGGATGGAGGTGCAGGCTTGAATATTTGTTCTCTCAACCTCATCAAACAATTGAAAATCTCAGAGGATTCTATCAGAAAAGGAAAGGGTATCACAATAAGAGCATATGATGATCAAGAAAGAGTGTCTCAAGGCACAATAAAACTCCCTATTCAAGTAGGGCCTACCATCATGGAAACCACTTGTCATCTCTTGGACCTCGACTTGTCATATAACATCCTCCTAGGATGCCCATGGATTCATGCAATGAATGCAGTAGAGTCAACGTTCCATCAATGTGTGAAATTCACACATGAGGGACAAAAAGTTACCATCCATGGAGATCCCGAACCCTTCTCCTATTGCAAAATCCTTGAAGCAAAGTACTATAAAATCCCCCAAGTACCAAAAAATGATGAGGGCCCAGCTACACCATACATCAATCCCGCCACTCTCGCATCCACTTCTGCAACAGAGACACCCACCACTACCACCATCCCCACCATCTCTGACATTAAGGTCATCATCTGAGATAACGGTTGTGGAAAATACAAGCTCCCTAATAATGCTTTTTGTGGTAGGAGAGTTACCACAATCTCCTAGATCACGAGGACGTCCGCAAATAAATGAAGCCTCCACATCTCAAACGTCTCCTGAAGACTATCCCAACTTTACAAGTTGGGGAGATCTCGGCCGAGAAGTTATTGAGGTAGATCCATCTCATATGCTATATCAAGATGAAAGACCAGTATCTGATTTACCAATGGATGATAGAAGCAAGGGTCTAAAAATGATGCTCGCAATGGGCTATGACAAAAACCAAAGACTTGGGAGAAACGACAATGGGCTTATAATACCTATCATGCCGGAGATGCGAGCAATAACAAATCTTGGCTTTGGATGTACCCCTCTGAGTATAACCATAAATGGTCGAAGTCCTCCAGTTAGAATGGTTAATAATCCTCCTCAGCCAATTGCAGCAGAACTACACTTACCAGTATCTACAGGTAGAGTCATAGATAACTTTACATTTGATATAACTAACGTCTTTAGTAGTAGTGATGATGAGGATACCACAACCAGCTTACCTAGGCTATTTGAGGATACCACTCTTTGCATGATTAGAACCCTATCTTTTGAAACAGACCACCAAAATCATGAAATCCGCCTAGTATATCCCCAACTCATCAACTACGACCAACGAGGACCACCAGTTCTTGATACATTTGAAAATGATGAGGCGCTCTCAGAATTCTTGGGACTGCGGGATAACATTCCATGTGGGGATCAAAAAGCAGGGTTCATAATGGAGTTAGATACACATGCCTATTATGGGGAAATGATTGAATCCCTCAGTCGCAAAAGTGAAAAATTAAGAATAAAATCCAAGTCCTTGAGTGAAAACCACAATGTGGCACTCTCTGACCAGAAAAAAGTAAAAAGAAAGGACACATCCAATGGTGAAAACCTCTCTGAGGTGCCCAAGGATGGGTGATTCAATCTTCCTATTAGAGCTCTTCATCAAGGAAAATTAGCAATCTTGGCAGAAAGGTGCAATTCGGTCAATCTAGGAATAGAGGAAACCCCACACATCACATTCTACGCGGAGTAATTACTATCAGAGGAACAAGAGCTCCTAGCAGCCTTCCTAAGAGAAAGATAGATAAACTTCACATGGAGTTATGTTGACATGCCAAGACTTGATCCAGAGATCATGGTTCACCACTTAGCAGTATATCTAGAAGCAAAGCCTGTTAAACAAAAACTTCAAAAAATGCACCCTCAGATCGCCTTATTAGTCAAAATGGAGCTAAAAAAGCTATTAGATGCAAGATTCATCCGACCGATAGATTATCCAAAATGGGTGTCAAACTTGGTACCTGTTTCAAAACCCGATGGGAACATCAGAATCTGCATAGACTTCAGAGACTTGAATAAAGCATGTCCGAAAGATGACTTCCCACTTCCAAACATCGACATGATCATAGACATGATAGCCGAACATGAAATGTTGTCACTAATGGATGGATTCTTAGGGTACAATCAGATCATGATAGCTAAAGAGGACCAACATAAAACAACTTTCACTTGTCCATGGGGGGCCTACTGCTAGAATATGATGCCATTCAATTTAAAGAACACAATAGCAACATACCAAAGGGCCATGACATTGATATTCCATGACATGATCCATAAGACGGTCAAAGTTTATGTTGATGATATTTTACCCAAATCCAGAAAGAGAAAAGACCACATAGCAACCCCAAGTGCCATTTTTGACAGGTTGGAAGAGTACAAGGTCAGATTAAACCCAAAGAAGTGCGTCTTTGGAATACAATTAGGAAAATTGCTAGGATATATATTGTCAATGAGAGGTATCGAGGTAGATCCAGCAAAGGTGAAAGCAATCCTGGAAATGGAGGCACCAAAAGCATTAAAGCAATTGAGAGGTCTCCAAGGTAGGCTCCAATCCATTTGAAGATTCATAGCATAGTTGGTGGACAAATAGAACCCATACTCTCACCTACTCCACAAGGGAGTAGCGTACAAATAGGATACCAAGTGTGAAGAGGCATTCAATAAAATCAAAGAATATCTACTAACACCACCAGTCTTAATGACACCAATCCCAAGAAAACCATTGATTCTCTACGTGTTAGCAACAACAGCAGCCCTTGGAGCTCTCCTAGCTCAGCATGACAAAAATGGAATAGAAAGGGCTATCTATTACATCAGCAGAACAATGGTTGGGCATGAGCTAAAATATTCTTTCATCGAGAAAGAATGCCTCGCAGTAGTGTTTGCATCACATAAATTTAGACATTACATGTTGGCACACAAAATAAAACTCATTGCCAAAATCAACCTTCTCAAGTACTTATTGTCAAAGGCAATGCTCACTGGAAGAATGGCCAAATGGGTGATGATACTATCAGAATATGACATTGAATATGTGGAATGGAAATCAATGAAAGGCCAAGTCATTGCAGATCAACTTGCAGAAGCACCAATCTATTCAGAGAATCCCCTTGTCTCAGAGTTTCCAGATGAATCTATTTTCAATCTCAATGTAGCTGACCACTGGAAATTGTACTTTGATGGCTCATACACGTAGCATGGATCAGGAGCCAGTGTCTTATTTATCACCCCACAAGGGGATTGCATACCAAGGTCCTACAAACTGGCATTTCCCTGCACCAATAACATTGCAGAATGTGAGGCTTTAACCATAGGTCTTAGAATAGCAGTGCAGTAGAAAATTATAGCTCTCAAAGTATATGGGCACTCTCAATTGATAATAAATCAAGCGAATGATGAATACCAGACCAAGGATGATAAGCTCACTCCATACAAGAAATTGGTGGAGACTCTCAAAGAATCCTTCATCGAAATTACATTTGAGCAGATTCCTAGGACCAACAATAGAGCAACAGATGCCATGGAAACAATTGGATCCTTACTCGACATCCCCCACAATGTTCCAAAATATGAATTCCTAATTGAGCATCTTCTCGTGCCTGCATTCGAGGTACCAGAATCAAAATTCATGCACAAAATCATTGGTCCCAGTGATCCTTGGTACCACGACATTTATACATACCTTCGAATAGGAGTCATACCCGCCGACTTACCCTCAAACCTAAAATGAACCTTTGTAAAACATGCATCCAGAATCATCATCCTAGGAGATACCCTATATCATAGAAGCATAGAAGGAACCCTACTATGCTGCTTAAACGCTGAGGAGGCATTAACCACTCTAATTGAAGTACATAAAAATATTTGTGGTTCACACTCAAGTGGAATGACCATAGCCAAGAAATTATTGAGGATGGGGTATTATTGGCCTACAATGGAAAGAGAGGCACATGACTATGCTAGAAGGTGTCTGCAATGTCAGCAGCATGGGGACCTCATCCATGCTCCAGCTCAAGAGCTCCATCCCATCGTCACACCAAGGCCCTTTTCGCAGTGGGGACTTGATCTCTTTGGAAAAATCACACCCACTTCATCTAACAGCCACAAATTCATCATCACCGCAACATAGTACTTTACTAAGTGGGTGGAAGCCATACCCATGACATAAATAACTGGGAAATAGATTTCAAAGTTCATCCTGAACTATCTCATTTTCCAATATGGTGTTCCACAAGCCGTTATCTTAGATAATGGGACACCATTTAAGAATCAGGAGGTCTGTGACTTATGCTAAAAACTCAAAATCCAACATCGCTTCTCCACCCCATACTATCCCCAAGGCAATGGCTAAGCAGAAGCTACAAACAAAACTATTTTGAAAATCCTCAAGAAAATAGTCAGTGGCATAGGTCGTGACTGAGATTTTCAGCTTAATCCCACCCTTTGGGCCTATCGAACCAGCATCCGCACACCCACCGGCGCCACCCCTTTCTCCCTGGTCTACGGATCAGAAGCAGTACTCCCCATTGAGATTGAGCTCCTATCACTCAGGATATCACTGCAAAACCTCATCACATATGAAGAGTACCGAGTATCAAGATTGAATGAGCTGGAGCTACTAGATGAGTGATGTATAGATGCTTTGAATCATTTGCAAGTCTATCAAAATAGACTCAAACGAAGCTATAATAAGAAAATCAGAAGCAGGACCTTCCAAATCAGAGAACTGGTATTAAAGGAGAATTAGAAGAATGTCCCAAACCCAAACAACAAAGGAAAATTTGAACCTAAGTGGTTGGGACCATTTGTTATCACAACAAGTTATAAGTCAAGGGCATATTAGTTATGAACACCCAAAGGGGAACCTCTGCAAGAGCCCATGAATAGCTCTCATCTCAAAAAGTTTTATGCCTAAATATTTCAAGGTATAGAACTGAAAATCCAAAAAAATAGAAAATGTCCTAAAAAAATGGTTACCTTGGTGAAAACCTGGCAAACAGGCGTCTTGGTGACAACAAAAAATCAAAACGTAAAAAAAAAATCAAAAAGGATTGAAAATAGTAAAGAAAAAAATCGTCCTCTAGTGAAAACCACTTCGGTGGCACTTTGGATAGGTACCTTGGTGAAAACCTGGAAAATAGGCACCTTGTATAAATAAGCACTTTCCATCCACCAGGATCTTTACGGCTTGTTCTGTATCATCCATCCATAAGGCTTCCATCATCCATCGCATTCGGATATGGATCCATCACTCATCCACTCGCATCCACATCATAGCTTGGTCTTGTTTTCGTATCATGATCCCTCCTAGTACTACTCGGCCCATCCTCAAGGTTAGTTTGTCCTACCTTTATTGGAGTAGTCTATTGCATCACGCTAGGGGCATGTTCTCATCGGATCGGATTCGTGTATATCCTTAAAGTCCAAAAACATCAGATAATCCAAAAACATCAAAAATCAGAAAATCCAAAAACATCAAAAATCAGAAAATCCAAAAACATGAAAAAATAGAAAATCCAAAAACATCAAAACATCAGAAAATCCAAAAACATCAAAACATTAAAAAATCCAAAAACATTCAAAACATATCAAAATCCCAAAACAGGTAAAAAAGTCAGTCAAAAAGTTAAAAAAAAAGTCGTCTTGTCGAACTACGGGTCTCTGAGCCTTGAACGTAGGCAAGGTTGATCTTTGATCATCCCTCGAGACGCTTAGGTCAATCCTTTAGGAGTCTATCATAATAAATTGATGTCTCATCATGTATATCGTCATCTGTAAATTGGTCAACTCATCAGTCAAAGTACGTGGTGCCTACGTGTATAACGTAGGAAAGGATAATCTGTTGATCAGCCCCCGAGGCCACTAGGATAGGTCTTTAGGATAGTCTCTTGGTCAAAATCTCAAAAAACCCCAAAACATTGGAAAATCAAAAATCAAAACATTTGAAAATCTCCAAAAATACCAAAAACAACCTCAAAACATCTCAAAAAGATCAAAAACATCCAAAATATTGGAAAAAATCCATTTGTCTCATCTCGCTTTCACCCGCAATAACATCACTCATAATAAATGATCGTCATCCTCAATCTTTGGTAAGACAAGCAGAAACAAGTCTAGCAGGTCAAAAGAAAAAACTCAAAACGTCAAGTCTTAGGTCTAAGTCAGTGCGTAAACAAGTTGGTCAACTCTTTGTGTCGATAACACATCATCCAATTGGTCCCATATCAATCATTTGAAAGAACACTTTGGATAAACGAAATGACGTGCCACCATCCACTAACATGTCCTAGGATGAATCCTTCCTACAATGGGCATTATCTTTTGGCAATAGTTTCGGTTCTTATCCTTAAAAAAAAAACATATCCCCTTTTGGTTAGCGGTATTGAAGAACATCAACTTGTTGGTTTACTTTGTCTTTATCTTTTGACTTATCTTATTGCGCTCATTCCAAGGGATTCTCGATGATATCCAAATAGAGGATTTAGAGAAATAGGAATGGGGCAATGATCATTATATTTTGTCTACTGTGCTTGTTGGACGTTCTTGTAATATAACCTTGGTGAATACTTGCTTTGTTAGGTATGTATGGAGGAGGTTTTGGGCAACTTGTTGAGTATTGCATTGATAGGTTATACCTTTCCGTGTTTTGGTCTAAGATGTTTGAAACTTCTAAAGTGCATCCTAGCAAGGTTTTCGTATGTCAGGTGCAAACAAGGATACTCCTATTTGTTTATCAAGTCAAAGTCCATCACACTAGGTACAATGCCATCCTGGTTTCCTATACCTTGATGCATCGTACCATGTGTGTCATCAAACATAAGGAAATTGACCCTTTGAAAATCCCAATTCCTCAGCAAGAAATCATCATCATTTTGCATATTCGTCATCTTGTGTCTTGTTGAAATGACTTCTTCTCTTCTTGCTCATCACACTAGCAAGGGACTATGACAGTTAGTCATCATCGTCATCGATACTGCATCCACAAATCATTTGCATATTGCATCAACATATCATATAGGAAACACATGCATTGCATTTTTCATCATCATATGAACATGGTATTATAAGCATTTTCACATCCCGCTCTCATTACATTGCATTCATTTTTTGCATCACATTGCATTTATCACATAAATCATTGCATAACATTCATTTGCATAAACATTTCATAACCATTTCACATTTACCACCTACAGCATAATCATACATAATATGTACATAAGAATTATAGATAATCCATTGCATACATACTCACATAACATCATAAAGTCATCTCCCACATTACGTTCATTTTTGTATAAAACATCATTATATTATTGCATATAGTACATCACATTAAAATGCATCACATGCATACATTTAACATGTTTAGGATAATATAGATTTGTTATTCTAATCATCTTAGAAAATCATGTCATTTTGCATCATCATATAAAACACAACCATTGCATTCACATTACATTATATTGTCCATTAATCATCCATATCATCTCATAAATAGCATCACAATCATTTTTACATTTCATTGCATCAATATTTCCACATCATTATAAGCATAAATAGAAACATAAAAATCCATTATATGCAAAATGTACATCCATCCATAAACATTTTATAAGCATAGTTCACATATCATTTCGCATGTGCACCATAGATCATTTCCATATCATTTTGCATATCATAATATCATATCATTTCAAATCATCATATAGACTGCAACATTATTATGCATCACATAAATACATCTACATATCATAGGTCAACATAATATAGATCTGTTAGTCATAATCATTACATAATGCATATACCATCGGAAATAAATACATCCATAAATACATCGGATAACACCATAACATCATTGCACAACATATAGAAGTGGAATCATCCATGCATGCATAAATAAATGGTACACATCGCATCATATCAAAATCATTGATATCTCATATATATATCATCAATAATGTAACTGTCATAGTACAAAATAATCGGATCACTGTACATGTATGTCAATAAGTACAAAAAGGCCCATCAGGCTATCAAAAAGGAGACCATAAGGCACAAAAAAAGTATCATCTCAATCAAGGTCTACCCCCTATATGCTGCCCTCGCCTCTGTCACCGTGACCCTCTGTTGGTCTGTGGCTGGTCCGCTGCGAGTACTCTAGGACCTATGCTGCTCTAGGTATAGCCTCATGATAATGCATCTGGTAATACTCGGCCTCTCAGACGACATCCTTGTAGGATCAAATGGACACTGTAACCTGAGAGGAGGAGGCTACCATGCTCTCCAACTGCTGTCTCCAACCTAGCTTTGTGGTTGCCTGTAACTCTGGAGCCTGTCTCTGTACTATGGCCTGATCCCTCTCGGCCCTGATCTGATCTCTCTCAGTCCTAGCCTGATCTCTCTCCCCTGTCAAAGTCTGCACCTGAGCCTACAACTATGCAATCAAATTATCTCAGGGATCCACCTGCCTTGCTAGCTGCACTAGCTATGCCCATGGAGGCTGTACCTAAAGCTAACCCTCACCCCCAGCACGTGGTGGTGCACCTTCCAGCATCTGCTGCTAGTCCTACATCTGTACATCGCCTTGATCTAGCTGAACTAGAGGCCCGACCGGCTGGTCCTATCATGCACCATCCCTCTGTCCTTGTCCTCCCCCTTTGCCTCTCACCCTCCACCAATTTGGGACTGCTCCTGGAATAGTCAAATGAAGGGGAGGCCAGAACCAATCCCTGTATGCTTGTGTCATGCCTAGATCTCTAGGCCCTTGATCATAAGCCCACGACCGAGCCACCAACTATTTGAAACTGTCGACGGCCTCTGAGGCAGGACTGTATCACCCCCATGAAACCTATGACATGGTGTGGGCAAAGACGACCACATAATCATCGTCTGGCCAATCCTGGGGCTCACCAAAATGACGTTACACGTGCTCGGGCATATATCTATCGATCATAGTGTGCTCTCGCCCCTGCATGAAGCGGTCCTGGCGGGCGTAGAAAATCTGATGAGCATTGTCAGCCCATCTGGGCTAACCAAGGTATAGATGCCATATGAATACCTGCATCTCATCTAGGACTCTCCTCCAATAGGGAATCCTGTGCTCGCCCATGTGTGTGAAGGACACACCACCTCTATAGCGCCATACGAGGCAATCATCAACCCCCATCAGAACTATAACAATCCATGGACAAAGGACAACAATGTTCTCCCACACCCATACATGAAGAAGAGTCACGCCTGCTCCGAGTGCTCTACTGTCGAGGTAGACGTACTCATGGAGATCTTTGTATAAGGATGCAAGAAGAACCAACCCCCAAGAAAAATGGACTGGTATATTGTGAACCATGCATTCCCAGCTAAGTCCCCAACAAGGACTGAAATACCGGTCTCGTCTATCTGGGGCAACGAGACCTAAAATAACCACTGCAACAACCAAGCGGAAGGGAGGTGCTAGGGTCCTGTGTCACTCGAGCTCAATCTGCCCCTTGCAAATGATAATTTCCTCTGTGGTGAGGACTTTGTGGCAGGCATTCCGCCCCTGATCAATATAAAAAATGACACGTCGACTATGAATCGACAATCACAGGATATGCCAAACGTCCTCCAAGGTGACGCTGGCCTCGCTAGTGGGAAGGTGGAACGAAGAGGTCTCATTGTGCCATCTCTCGGCAAGCACGAACATCATCCCGAGGTGTGTGCAGATGGGCGCTGCATAGGCGATGAACCACAACCCCATGTCCTGGAGTTGATCCTGATCCCTATCGCTCAGGTCTCGCAAATAGTCAAACAGATCTCGTGACCTGTGCTCTCAAGAGTAGAGCTCCCTTGCTGCATCCTGCATCAAGAAGGGTCATCATGTTAAAAAATTTGAAGAATCTTTTGTCGGGCATCCAATAAACCACTCTAATGTTGCAATCCGTGAAGGCTTTGCAGTTTGATTTTTAATCAAACTCTAACGCTAGGGCATAAAAGGCCGAAAGTGCACCACCACGGTGCAATTTCCTTCCCAGCGACATAGTTTGCAAAGATAAAGTACCACCACGTCGCAGTTTAGAAATCACCCTGCCGGCCATGAGCTCAGCAGTGAAGTTTGGAATTTGTTTTCAAACTCCAAATTCCACCGCTGCGGCGCAATTTAATATTGAGGGGCATAGTTTGATTTTTTATCGGTGCTATATAACACTGTTGCAGAAGGACTGACTTTGAAAGCATTAAATGAAGGCTAAAAAAAAAAAAAAAAGCTTAAGGATCACTTACCGATGCCCCAATGCCGAATGGCTGCTGGTATGTCTGGACTCGATCAAAAATGTGCATCAAAAGCTGTCATTGTGCCATATCATTAGGATGTTAGAGCTCAAATCTCAAGGTTGCTAGATGGCTGTGTGAAATGAATTGAAAGTGACCCCTCAGAGCCTTTTTAAGCTTGAAAATTAGGGTTTTTTCACCCTGATTGGCTATCCTACTAGGGTTTTGGACCCTTGAAGTTGTTTTTGTCCAGTTGAGGCCTATTTTACATCATTTTATTGCATTTAGACACGCTTTTGGCCTCTTGGAGCCTTTTCGGACATGTTAGGCACGTTGTCCTTTTTTTTGCGAGATCACCCAAAAATTGAAATTTTTGTCCAATCTCTCGAGGGGGCAATATATTGGAATGTTTTCTCTCGCCAGTCAGTAGTGAGGCAAGTTTTTAAAAGAATTTTTTTTTGGCTTTGATCAAGATCGTTTATTCTTTGAACCAACGCAACAAGTGCATTGCTTCAAAGAGGCACAAAATGTAGACACGTAAAATGTACCGATTGACATTGTGCATCTGATCCCGACTACTAACATTGTTTCACCCTGGATCATCCTTCAGTCTAACCATTTAATCAAATCCCCCTATCTAATTAAATTCATCAATATTCATCTCTTAATTAAATAAGCCAATTATCTAATTAAGTCACCTATTCTCGATAATTAAATTAATCATCTTGATCTAATTATCCCTATTTAATTAAATAATCAATTTTATTTGATTAAATCTCTAAAGTCTATCTATTAAATTAAATAAATTAAAACCTTATTTAATTTAATCTAACATCATCTCTTTTAATTAAATAAATCAAAATCTTTATTTAATTAATCTCTTATCAAATTCCTCTCATATTTGATTTAAATAAATCCACAAATCTAAGTCAAATTTGTCACATCAACTAATCTCTCATTAAATTAATTAACTTTGATTAATTTAATCTCCAATCATGTCTCATCCTCCAGCTTTTATCACTTGCACATGAAAATAGATTTAATTAATTTATTAAATCTCTATTTTCCTCAACAAGGCATCTTTTTGGAATATTCTCCAAGTTTGAATTCAAAAAATCCAAGTTGACATGTACATCCAACAAGGCATTTACTCTCTCTTACATGTTCTTTGCCTTGAGCCAAGTGGCATTTAATGCATTTTCCCTTGCCTCTTGCATGCCATTTCAACAAAATTCAAATTCAAAAATAGGCATTTATTGGCACAATCCTCAAAACTTGCACATCCTCCATCCACTCATAGGTTGACAAGTGGCATCTTACCATTGGATGAGTGTTAGTCCAACATTGCTCAAATTTGGACATTCATCCATCAATCTCATCTATAAATAAGAGGCTTCATTCCTCATTTGATTATCCACAAATTATGCAAAGTTACTATGCTAAAATATTTAGCCATTTCCATCCAATATCATTGAATCATAGCTAGGTTATGCAGGCTTTTCCATTGCAACACTCATCAACATTCATCAACACACATCAATCTTGCATCATAGGAATTGGGAAAGGGCCAATTTTCACATCAAATTTGCACCAATTCCCCCATGGGATCATGAGTTTTCTAGTTTAATTAGGATTCAATCTCAATTTTGTTGTTTTTATTGTGTTTTTCATTATTTATTTTCTTAATTTGAACTTGGTAAATGGATTTCATGGGGAATCTTTGTTCTTACTTGCACTCTAACATCTACTGTGTTTGTTCTTATTGTTTTGCAAGTATTAGGATTGGGGTTCACACACCTCTTACATGTCCTTGTGCATTGAGCCAAGTGGCATTTAATTCATTTTCATCCCCTCAAACATGTCATTTCACTATTTTGAAATTCCACCTAATTGCATTTATGGGCACATTCATCAAAATGTGCACATCCTTTGCCCATTCACCTCTTGACAAGTGGCACTTTCCCATTGGTTGAAGATTAGTCCCACATTCATCCATTTTGGGCATTCTTCCATCTTTTCTTTCTATAAATAAGAGACTTCTTCCCTCATTTCATCATCCACAATTTGAGTAAGTCTACTATACACGATTTCATCCTCAAGCATATCTATTCTCATCCATTTTATCAAGATCTTAGCTAGGTTATGCAGATTTTTCATCATGGAGCTCAATTGAATCTTCAGCCAAGTGGATCACTCATCAACATTGCATCATAGGAGTTGGGAAAGGGCCAATTTCCACATCAAATTGGCACCAACTCCCCCATGGGATCAAGAGTTTGCTTTATATTGAATAGGATTTGATAGCTTTTGTTTATGTTTTCTTATGCTCTGCATCTCATTTCTTGTTCTTTTCAATTTAAATGGATTTCATGGGGAATCTTGATTCTCACTTGCATTTGATCTAAAAACTATGTTTGTTTCTTGTTTTTGTGTAGGTTTAGGATTGGGGTTCTACAACTTCAACTAAGTATGAACAAGAATGAACCAAATTTAGAAAATCTCAAATATCTAAACCCACCGAGTTTTAGAATAGGTTGTGACAATGAAGAAGAGAAAAAAATTGCAAATATATTAATCATGAAATCACCTGTCTAACAAAAGGCTACAACTAAAAAAAAATATAGTAAGCAATATGGCGAAGAAAAATAAGAAATTTGGCAAGAAAGTGTATGCACTATCAAAACCAAGTTTTGTAATGAAAGATCAATGAAGGTAGTATAGAGTGATAAGTAATTTAGGGTGCCTAAGCCAAAATCAAATATTGTTTCTCTTACCTACAATTTTTTAAGCATCTTACACTACATAGTCATTCAAATCCACCCCACCCTCATATGATTTCCAAGGATGATTTTATTATTGGCATCTTAGATGAAGATGATCTCCTTGTGGAAGAAGATTATTCAAGTCTAATAAGTTGAGATCTTTTGTATTTCTTCAATGCTTTTATTTGATGAAATAAAACCATATGTTAGTATCAAAGTAAAAAAATATAACCTACCCTTAAAAATTGTAGGTGGAATGGAAATTCCCCAAAACTAACCAAACAAACCAAGCTAGAAAATAAAGTATTAAGTGGCCCCAAAAAGGAAAAAACTATCTACAACATCATAAGTTCAAATTTTATAACAAAAATAAATAAAATTATGTAACTAAAGATATAAAAATTTCTTTGGGAGGGGGATCTTGATCATTAGGGATAGCTCACCCCCCATTAGGTAGGTATTTTACTTCTTCCACTAGCTCCCAATTGGTGAGAGTGGTGTCCTCTCCCTCCTTGGGTCCTTCTTACAACTATGAATCCTTAACAATAGGTAGAATTTAAGAACTCATTGGTGGTGAAATTGTGATTTCTAGGTGAGTAAGCTTTCCTTAATCATTAGGGGGGGCACCCATGCCATTGAGAGTGTAGGAGAGAAGTAACTAGAAAATGACCAACCAACATAACAAATAGTAGGAAAATCCTATCTAGAAGATTGCTCAATGAACAACAAACAAAAACCTCCTTGATGAGTATGAGAGTAGTTTTGGGAGGACTCTACACAATCATATTGCTACCCATACTAAAGGGATATATCATGTGAAAGTGAAGAGGGTGGGACCATGACACTAGTGTAGGAGATTCCCCTAGTGATCTAGAAGGGTCTAGAAATGTTTAAGCTCAAGGGCCACCTTTATTGGCCTAAATTTGAATATGCATGGGCACATTAGAAACCAATTGCAATTTGGAATGAATACAAAAATTGGAATCTAAAACAAATTTAGCAAATATACAACAATTCTATATTTGTAGATTAAAAAAAAGCTATAACTCAAAACTATGCCATATGTAGAGGAGGGATTTGCTACCCTCAAGATGACGATATCTCAAGGAGAAAATTGTCTCTCCACTACCTCAACTAACATGAATCAAGTGAACTAGAAATGGAGGAGTGTGAGACTTAAAAAAATATAGAAATTATCTAGACCTTTCAAACATTAGAAATTGAAAGTGCAGGGTACAGAGGTATTTTGGACAGCTTGGAAAGCTCTCTATCCAGGATGGATGCATGACTGTCGGATGATAGTGCACCATGATGGTGTCCTATATAGACAGAGAAAAAAATTTGTCACAAAAATATTCAAGGTAATTTACACAGGTTCCCAAACATGAAAGGGGTGCTAAATACTAATGAACAACGAACATGAAATGTGAGAAATAAGATTTTGAGTGAAGAATAGATGAAAATGAAAAGGAGAGGTTGAAGAAATTACTAAAAGTATTTTACAAGGCCTGAGATTTATTCAATTTGTTCTTCCACTTGCACCTACACACTCAAGACAAAAGAGAAAGGTTTGGGTGGTTGTATAGGAATTTTCCTTAGTCAAACCCCTGTATTGGTGTTTCCACCTCCACGAACAACCTTATATGAGATAATGAAAATAGACATCAAATGATAAAGAAAATAATATGCTTGAAAAATAAAGATAATATGTTTAAATAAAAGGATTGAATAGCTACCACATGGAAGCTATGTAGCTTGCTGGTTTAGTAAGGAAATGATAAGAAACTCCAAGATGGTAATGGCCTCTTTGCAAGATGAGCTCATGTTTGCAACAATGGAGTTTAATCTGAAAGCTGTAGAAGAGGTTTTTGGAAGATATGCGTATAGAAAATATCAAGAATTCTACTAGCGAGAGAGGTTTTGTAGAATGGTGAAGAATCAGAGAAGAATATAGATGTCTATTTTTTCAAGAGAGAAAGATTGAAGAATTATTGAAGAATGAACCAATCCTCTTCAAGAAAGAGGGACCTTTTTGGTTCAAATGGCATGCTTGAGTGACTCTTGACAAGGTTGCAAGTTGGCAGAGGTGTTATGCTGCTAAAATGTGACAGGTGTAATGTCTCAACGACCAACTTAGTCACAATTTTTTTGCGGGATGCTAGCGTGGCTCATAAATGTCCTCACAATACACATAGGTCTATGCAAAAATTGAACTCAACAGTAGAGAAGCTAGGAATTCCAAATGTAGAGAGATGGTTTTAGGTTGAGAGAAAGCATAATTATCTTAGTTTACCTAAAGAGGAAAGTGTATGTGACGTGAAATTGCATAGGATACAATTTACAACATTACATTTTTCCCCCACTTTAGTGAGCATATGTGTTCAAGAGAATGTGAGATAAATTAAAAGGAGGAGAGTATTTTACCCAAGATGTGAAGGGGAAGCAGATTATTCTATCCATGTGGAGTTTCCTCTAAGGAAGAGCCTACACAAAATAGTTAAGATGCATTACCACAAATATGTTAGCTTTAGACAAACAAGTTCTGTGAAAAACAAAAATTTAGACATAAAGGATTATTATATAGAAAAAAGATGGTGTTGATATGTATGGGTAGTAAGTTGTGTTATGCTAGGGACTATATGACAATCCAATTGGCCTATGACTACTACAAAGTGCATTATAGGATAACCACATAAAAGAGACATAGACAATCATAAAGAAAAAGTCTAGTGGGTTGCCCATGTGCTAGACAATAGATAAGACAATTAGATGTAGACATATTTCATAAAGAGTCATAAGTCAAGAGATTTTTAATAGTGATAGTCCCTGCCTTTAGAATAGTTTGTTCTATGCAAAGGAGCACAAGTTATTCAAGGTACTATTATAGAAGAAGCATAAAAGAGAGATATGGGGATCTTAGTATTTGGGGTTAATTTGATTCATATCTACAACATCTATATATAAATGTGTATGAATCATCATCATGTCCCCAAATATTTTAGATTGTGAAAAAGGAACACATGAAGAAAAAGTTAAAATAAAAATTTGGGTCAACATGTAAGAAGGCCTAAATTCCCCCAATTCTTTACATCATCTCCAAATGTTGAAAGTCAAAGTATGACAAAAAGAAGAATGATGATACAAATAGAAGAAGTGTATGAAAAAATTTATTCCATGTATCCAAGTACCTATGAGGGTATCTCGAGTCCTCCAAGAGAGACCAAAAACATATACAAGCAAGTTTGGGGGAACACAAATAAGAAATCAAACTCTAATCTAAAGAAATGAGGGGTATTGATCTAATTGATTATGTCTAGAAATTCATCCTCCTCCCAATCTAGATCGTAGGGGGAAGGAGGGCGAGCTCACAATGGAACACTGACTAGGGAGGTACTAGGTGTCTCGCCTATAGCAAGGGCTAGAGATGTGGTTGCTTCAATATCCCCATCTACTAGTTCTTGTGAGTCGAGTGTCAACAACTTTGTAAAATTAGTTGACAAGGTCGGATTTTCCTCCTGAGATTCAAACATACACTTCTCTAGGGAGGAGTGTGGTGACTCAATTGTAGGTTGTGGAAGAGTAGGAGCCTCAATGCGAACCTTCAAAAGAGGAGAAACAACGAACTTCGTTGAAGAAGGGATATCTTCAATGATAAGGATAGAAGAAGAAAGAGAAGTGGACAGATCAAACTTCTTGTGGTAGTATTTAGGGACATGTCTTGCTTAAGCTTATGCTTGGATAGAAGGCTAGACTGTTGAGAGGTAGGAGAAGCAGACATGGCCACACTAGGCATGACCTTTCTATGGGGCATGTCTATGGGCTGCACAATTCAAGGAACAATAGGCAGAGAAGTGATGAGAGGCGGTTCCAAAGAAGGTGCAATGAACACCTATACCCTCTTGGGGTGAGGTTCATCCACATCTCTTGAAGGGGCTAGAAGTAAGAAAGAAATAGGAGTGGAAAGAGAAGAAGATCAAGGAGATGAAATGAAAGATTTATCCTTGACCTTCTATGTGGCATCACGTTCCCTCACCATCGCACATCGATGATGATTACTCTCATGCACAAGTTTGTTTCAATGAAGATATGGACCAAGAACAGGGGCCTAAGAAGACATCAGGATGACAGGTGAAGGTGTCTTCACAGCCATTAATGATGAAAGCCGTGGGAAACTTTCCTCCTCATGCTTTTTGGGAAAGGGGATGAATAAGAGGAACACTCATGGGTCAAGATGTTGGAGCCACATGCGAAGGACCAATCAAAGAAAACTACCCACCCTTACTATATAGTAGGATGAGAGATTTTAGAAATAATTGGAATTTTGAAGACATGGGGATTTGACTTTGTTAATGTGGGGACCTTCCTTTCCCTATGTTGGGCATAATAAAAGGAACATAAGGAATTGCTAGAGGTTGCAAGGTATTAGAAGAATGGGGAGGTCTACTCAAGGGAGCATGCTTGTCTTTAGCCCTTGATGAAGAAGGACTAAAAGATGAAGCTCATTGTTGCACAGAGTAGGTTGACAGGGGATTATAGAAGAAGTGGAAGGAGGAGGGATTGAATTATATGGTAAGCCCCCAATCTTGTATTTATAATATTCTTTATATAACAATTCACCATGGGGTAGCATGGGTCTCATCAGAGTAGGCCAAAAATGGTCATGAGAGAAGCCCCCACATGAAACTAGCAGCTTGTACCCAATATGTTGGATAATTTGTACCATTCCCTCATGAGGGAATTTTAGACACTTATGGATGACATAAGAAACTGTATTCATAGAAACCAAACAAGTAATACCTAGTTTCACTTTGAACAAGTCAATGGTATCACAACAAATGTCATGGAAATAGATTTAGGTCCCATAAGGACTGACAAAGAAATGGATCCCAAAGTGGAGAGAGAAATTCCATCATGTGTGCAGATGGTGGCCTTGCAATCGTCATATCTCACCCTACATAGACCATTGATGTAGAGTGTCTCCTTAGTTATAACATTGACCTTGCTAGCAGGGTCAACCATAACGCCAATAACGACATTACCATTGACTTGAGAAAGAATATAGAGAGGAGAGTACTCTCCATGGTAGGGAAAGTCATTAGGTATAAAATATATTTCGGGTGTCTTGGCCTTCTAACTCAGATGGGAGATCTAAGGGATAAAAACTATATTCACATATGTGACATCATCAGATGACATAGAAGTAGTAAGAAAGCTGGAAGAGTGAGGTGGGAAGGGATCCATGTAGATTTTCAATTGGCTATTTACTTTAGCAAAAAAAATTGTGAGAATTTTTCTTTTTGGTATCAAGGCAGATGTTTTTGATAATATAAGTTGTATTTACAAGGTGCATAACCTTTAACCTGAAGATATTGTCGTAGATGTTAAGGAATATGTTACTGCTATCTATGTGGTCCTAAATTACATGCCTTAGACACACACAATGTTCAGTGTCATGTTTGGTCATTCGATGTTATTGACAAAATTTAGAAGTGTCATATCAACTAGGGTATGTCTTGTTATCAGGAAGTGGTCTAATTTCTGGAAGGGTGATTAAGTTATCTTTTAATAATTTTTGAAGTAAACTTGATTAAGAATCAAATAATTTCATAAAGACCTAATTACGTTGTGACCCAAGTGTATTGTTTTCATTTGTTTGAGGGGAAAATACCACATTAGCTATTGCTTTATTTCTCTTTGACCCTCCGAAAGAAGGCACAAAACTATGAGGACGTGAGGATGAGGCAAAAGCCCCATATTGAGCTAACATTTTTTGATAGTCTCATAGCGTAGTACACATGAGAAAAAGAAGGGTATTTCATTGATGAGACTTATTCCCTTAATTTCAGATGGAGACTTCCCATGAACATCCTCTAGATGTCATGGTTAGGTAGGGTATAGGGGATTGCAAGGAGATAGATTGGTAGTGAGAAATGAAATTAGTTAACTTATCATTTGGTTGTTGATTACAATGGAAAAGGTCAGCAATAGTGACCTTGGAGCCAATATTCAATTAGAACCATTGTAAGAAATGATTCATAAGTTGATTGAAATAAAATATGGAATTATCAGGCAGTGAGAAAAACCACTCCAACACAATCTCCTTAAGGGATCACGACAATAATTTTGCTAGAAAATGATCTTGATGTAAAGAGTCACTACACAAAGCAATAAAGGAATTTACATGTTTCTATGGGTCTCCCTTACCATTATACTTATGGAATTTTAGTACCTCAATCCCTTGGGGTATGGGAACGCTTAAGATGTTCAAAGTGAGAGGGATACACTGATAGTACAAATTAAGAGTGGATTATGTGGCAATGTTAGTTAGGTTGGAGAGATGAGATTGTATTTGACCAATATTTTGCAAGAGGGTGTTCAAGATGGGATTAGATGGTGGGGGAGGTGGATTGGCCATCACGGTAGAGACTTACACTATAGGAGTTTAGAGTACAAAACTAGGAAGAGCAATGTGATACCCCAAAGGATTTTGAGGTACATTAACCCCAAGACTAACGAGAGGCAGATACACAAAATTTGTGTTGTTAGTAGAAGAAATAGTGGGACTATAGGATTGACATCTTTCATATGCACGACAACCTCATGACAGAAGATTCAACTGAGTGCCAATGATATTTGATTGAGCATCTTGAGGCCGACTCATGATGTGTACAAAGGTACATGAGTCTCGACTATATTGGTTAGCACATGAAGCAACTCAAGGCCCTTGTGATCTAAGATGAGTAGGTTGATTAGATTACCAAAAATAGGATCAACTTGACCAAACAAGCTATCATGGTTAAAAAAATCTTCAAATTGCTTTAGGTTCTCTTCCAATGATTGGACTTGCTTAAAGGGGACCCTAAGAGAAGTCTCATAATTTGTAGAAGACGAAGACCTTGGAGGAGAACTTGGTTCAGAGTTTGAAGGAGAAGAGTTCCCAAAGGCTGGTTAGGGGCCAAAGGGATTGGGAGTTTTGAAAAACATTGGGTCGGGTCTAGTAGGACTATACTAGTTTGGAGGTACGGTAGCTCTCAAACTTCTCCTAACTACATATCCATAGGTTGTGGACTAGTTCGTGAAGATAGTAGAGGAGTATTCACAACACACAACCTTACAAAGTATATGAAACAAGAGAAGGAAATGAAAGATGGGATAGAAATAATTTAATTGATGTTTGGAAATTTATTTTGCAAAAAGGTGGGTTCACTTTGAGTTCACCAAAATATAGAGGGAATTTGATACCCTCAAGATGATGAAATATCTAGGAGAAAACTATCTCTCCACTACCTTAGTTGACATGACTCAAGTGAACTAGAAATGGAGTGTGAGATTTAACAAATTAAAAAAATTATATGGACCTTTCAGGCATCAAAAAATGAAAGTGTAGGGTATAGAAGTCTTCTGAATAGCTTGGCAAGCTCTATGTCTAGGATGGACATGCAACTATCAGATGATAACACACCACGCTAGTGTCCGATACGGATAGAGAACATATTTTTTCATAGAAAGACTCAAGGTACTTTACACATGTTTCCAAATGTGAAATGGGTACTAAACACTAATGAAAAATAAACATGAAACAACAAAAATAAATATGCTAAGTAAAAACTAGATGAAAATGACAAGGAGAGGTTGAAGACATTACTGAAAGTATTTGACAAGGCCTAAGCTTTCTTCAAATTGTTCTTCCACTTGCACCTACACACACAAGACCAAAGAGAAAGGTTTGGGTGGCTGTATAGGATTTTTCCTTAGTCAAACCCCCATATTGGTGTTTCCACCTCCATGAACAACCTTAGACGAGACAATGAAAATAAGTGTGAAATGATAAAGAAAACAATATGCTTGAAAAATAAAGATATTGTGTTTGAATAAAAGGCTTGAATACTTACCACATGAAAGCTGTGTAGCTTGATAGTACAATAAGGAAATGACAAGAAACTCCAAGATGACAATGGCCTCTTCACAAGATGAGCTCATGTTTGCAACAATGGAATTTACTCTTAAAGCTATAGAAAAGGTTTTTTGAAGATATGTGTATAGAAAATATGGAGAATGGTACGAGTGAGAGAAGTGTTGTAGAATGGTGAAAAATGAGAGAGAAGAAGAGATATTTCTAGTTTTTCAAGAGAGAAAATTTGAAGAATTATTGAAGAATGAATCAATCCTCTTCAAGAAAGAGGGACTTTTTTGGTTCAAATGGCCTGCCTGAGCGACTCCCAGTGAGGTTGCAGGTTGGTAGAGGCATTAAGTTTCCAAAATGTGATAGGTGTAATGTCTCAATGGAAAAATTAGTCATGTATTTTTGTGGGATGCTAGCATGGATCACGAATTCTCATGACGTGCATAGGTCTGAGTGAAAATCAGACTCAACAGTTGAGAAGCTAAGTATGCTAGATGGCGAGAGATGGTTTTAGGTTGAGATAAAGCATAATTATCTTAGTTTACCTAAATAGGAAGGTGTATGTGATGTAAAATTGTATAGGATGCAATTTATGGCATTACACCATAGTTAGGAGAATTTGATTAGAAATGCATTTCCTAACAAAAAATGTGCCCAATAAAATGATCTATCTAAGGAGGCTGAAAAAAATCTTGAATCAACCACTAGGTCATTTGCGCATAAGTATAAAACCAAATTAAATGTGAAATAGTTTTAGATTGACCATAAAATAGGAATTTTGGGTTATAAACACCAAGATGTGTTAGAAAATTTCCAATATGAAGACATTCGTAAACAAAACACTAGGAAAAATTTGTAATCTTGGACTCCATGATTGATTTTCAAATCATCTGGAAGTGTGTATCCCTAATAAAATATGGAGACAAAAGAGATCGTCTAGAATTCAGTTTATAAACCATAAGAAAATGCATTGAAAACCATTTGTATCCTTTTCTTGGGGTATAATTATGGAAGGGAGCATCCACATACCACTTCTAGTCCTTCCACCAAGGCTTACTAGAACACACAAAAAATTGTGCAAGTGTACAACTTCAATTATTATTTAGATGGTTTCTTTGTTACAATAGAATCAAACTCAAAGAAAATAATGATACAAGAAGTAGATTTACATCTCATAATTTAAACATAGAAAGTAAAAACATGGGATTACCCCTGCTTTAACCTTTAATAAATAAAAGGGTGAATCCATGCTAGGACTATCCTACTCATTCCCAAGAAACTAAGCAAGAAGTAGGTACTTCATTTCATGATGTGGATTCATCTACCTAGTCAGAGTATGACCATAAATTAGATTAGGAAACTAATATAATTAAAAAAACCCATAAAAAAAAAGAAATGATGGTATACATTAAAAAATAACAAGAGATTGCTCAAAATGTATATATCATAAATCAAAATCAAAATATTCCTTAACAACAAAATATATATCAAAATGAATAGAATGTGTAGCACAACCGACCTATTTTCAATCAATAGTATGTGATAGAACAATAGGGATCATTCTAGGAGAGAAGCTCAAATATTTCTATCAATTAGACAACCTCTTGGGATTGATCGATATAGGAAATTGGATTTCTCTAGTATCCCTGATTATCCAAACCCTATTCTGATGAATTTTTTTCATATACCCTTAAGGAGAGTGCAAAGGAATGATGCAAAAGTCTCTTAGATGATATTATTAACAAATGGGATGAATTCATTAGATTCTTTAGATTATAATATGGAGATAGAGTTGATCCCAAGTTTGTTATCCATGAAATTGCAACCATCAAGAAAGGAGTAAATTAAATGATGGTGGATTTTAATACCAAGTTTATAATGAAATGAGGAAGGTTCCACCACATTTAACACCTAAATACTCCATGTTTTTTATTTTATACTATGTTTCATTTGATGCCAAGATTAGGTATTTCCTCAGAGATCAAAATCTACACTCTTAGGGAAGTGTATTGTATTGCCATTAATATTGAAAGCAATATGAGTGGATCTAAAAAAAATCAAGGGAGTTAATTTCAATCTAGCTCAACCTAAGAATAGGATTCAAATGAATCCCCTAACTATTAAAGAAAAACTTGACAAACTAATGAGTGTTGTGAAGGATCTATCATACAGAGTTGCTGGCAATGACAAGGGGTTTGCACCTCCCAATGTTGCAACCCATTTCAATGAGGCTCAACATTTATATAATAGGCCTTATTATTATGTTTGTTCCAAAAGACCGTACTATCATGATAGACATAATTCTTAACGACCAAGGTATTTCAAACAAAAAAGTGGGGTAAGTTCAGATCCTCTAAGAAGAGATCATGTATATTTTTAGGACTCTTCTTTATGGTGTGAAATTTTCTACCTTCTCCATGATCTAGTGAATTATGTAGATACTATGAAAGAGAATAATGAAGGATTTCCCTATGAAGATGAAAATGCATGGTAGTATGATAAATATGTTAATCTATTAGATGTGTTTTATTATTATTTTACTAATGAAGGAAATTCATGTTTTGATCATGAAGATGTTGAGAAAACATTCTAAAATGATCATATTATTGATTAAAAAAAATGAAGTGCATCTTCACGATTTTAAACATCTCAAAGATATGATGAGACAATATATTAAAGATACCATCATTTGAAGATAGGGAAATACTAGCTAATTCTGCATTGATACATGCATTAAATGTTTATCAATTCAGGAGCCAAAATATTTCTCCATTTAGGAGAAAAATAATGTCTAGGTGCCATGGGTAGATGAACCTAGTTTAGGAAAAGAAAGGCATATTACAAAGAAAAATATTAGGAATGTTGATCCCAAAGAGACAACAAAAAAGAAGGGGGGAGATCTAATATAGTAGCCCTCAAACATAAAGGTTCATCACTAAAGGAAACATAATTGAGATGCCTATAGTTGTAAAGAATGATTCAAAAGGAAAATACACTATCATGAAGCAACAACACAGTCCATCCCAAATGATCGATGGAGTTGGAAACAAAGGGAAAAACAAAGAAATCAAAGGTAAAAACCCTATACCCTATGGTTTTCTAATGCATTTAGTTCCTCAAGGTATTTATATAACTATCCAACAAGATACACCTTTACCTTTGTACAACCCTATAGATATGGCCCATTTACTAAGCCAAATTAGAATAATTATACCTATAAGTGTACTACATAGGATCCCTAAATATAGGAATATGTTTTTATCATTTTGTTCAATTGTAAAGGAAAATGATTAGCTTGTTGCAAACCCTAATTCTATTGATGTTCCAAAAGAGAAAGAAGAAACCATAGAAGTATATTTAGGGAGCTCTTTATTAGAGAATTATCTTAATGTTGACCCCTTCTACATCATATTGTTGATAAATAATTTCCTTGTTCGCAACTATATGTTAGATTCACATGCCTTAAGAAATGTAATTCCCTTCGAATCCATTTAGGTTTAAAAGTCTTTAAATCCTCTCGAAAATATTTGTTCATGGATTCTTGAGATGTCAATGTGGTAGGTGTTGTCAATAATGTAGATGTTCAATTGGCTACATACCCTAAGAAGTATTTTTTAATGGAAATAATCATTGTGGATTGTCCAACCAAGTGGGCTATGCTTCATCTAGAAAATGGGTTGCTTCCATGGGTGGTATTGTGAGATATTTTTCTTATGCTATTATCCTATTATAAGGAGAGATTGTTAAATTACATAGATAAAGTAAAGTGCAAGATATAGTTGAGGATAAATATAGATCCTCTAATGAAGCACATTACATAGATACATAGTATGATCACTTTATCAGGTATTATGATGAAGAAAGAATGCATATGATAGAACCTATTTCTATTTTCAGCCTTATTGAAAGTATAAATGATGTTTCGACCATGTCATTTGATGGTGCATGTTTTAGAGAAGGTTCAGGGATAGGTGTTTTATTTGTCCCACCTAATGATGACATATTCAAGTATACTTTCAAGCTAACATTTAAGTGTATAAATAATATTGTAGAATATGAAGTAATAATGCTTAGCTTGAAATATACCATCCATTATACTAAAAATACATTTTTTTCAGATTATTTTTTCAATTTATTAAGTGTTCATTCATTTGTATACTCAAGTACGTCTATCCATACAAGATAGGAATCCATCCATAAAGAATAGACAATCATCTATCCATTTGGGATGGGCATCTACCCAAATGGGGTAGGCATCTATCCATAAAGGATAGGAATATGCTTTGGACAAAGACATGGTATCATTGAGACCATCCAAGTACTGAGTCACCCTCTAAATACTACACTCCTCTATTGGAAGTGCATCGAGGTCATTGTCTTTAGGAGTATATAATATAAAATAAAATAAAGACTTGAATCCTACATTGGAATTTAGCCTAAAGCCTCGCAGATCCAAGCAATCCATCCATTGGATTATTCTAAGTATATAAAGAATTTATTTTATCTTATTAATTATATTATATATTTTATCTCCCCCCTAAATCGAATATTTATCCTTAGCGACTAATATTTTATTATTAATTGAATTGAAAAAATATTTCTTGTACACTCCCTACCCTCACACTTGATTTTCTACATATTGGGAACCTCCTTTGTTCACCAAACTTTCTATATATATTGCTTCCAAATGGGATCAAGGAGTATATATGTAGTTATAGTTTTTAATCTATGTTTCATGTAATTGTGTGAGTGGGTAAGCAACTTTTTTTATGGTCCAATTTCCCCAAATAATTTTTAGTTGATAGCCACCCACTCAAGTGGAGCAAGAAAAAAAACCTAGTTAATAATCTACTTTACAAACACATTCCAGAGAGGTGTTTGGTGTTAAATTTTGATTATAAATATTTCATGTTTACCTATAAACTATTTTTTTCTTATTCTAAAAAGGATTTTTTTGTTTGCGTATTGGGTACCTAATACCCAATACCTAAGGAGTTTTCATCAAAATAATGCAACATCATTTCAGTAATTACTTTACTCACAATAATCCATATTCTTATCACAAATTTATATAAAGCAAGTTAAAAAACCATAATAGATACTCATACATGGTCAAAATAACAATTGCTCAAATCTATTCAATTGATCTTAATGCATCGTGATAATATCATACAAACTAACCTTTGATTGAGGGCGATCCAAAAGAATCAAAATTCATTAGTAAACCATATCATTCTCAGATGAAAACAACTTCCTAACTATTCTCATTCTCTTAACTTATGTAATAATTAAGATATATTATTCTCAACTAAAATTTTAAGCAACAAGGAAAATATTTTGTACTCTATCTTATAAAAGAAACATAATCAAAATCCATCTTAAATCCACTTAGAAGGACTATGTAAAGTAATCAAATCTTATAGCCAAGATACAAATATAGTTTTTTTATCTCTATAGACATAATATATTTTAAGAGAATTAAATAAAACATGAACATTCCTAAGTTAGTCTTTATGAAATTCTCATAAAAGTGAATTCATCTATTTGGATTGATAAAGTATCTAAAATATAGTTATTTTTTTTAAACTGTGCTTAGAGATCCTTTACTATTTTCTTATCACTGATTACAAAATTAAAAAAGCATTCTACAAATACCACTGAAGAATCACTAGGAATACATATGTACAACCGTTACTATCATATCAATCTCTATAATCTTATATTGCTAATGTTTAATAAATAAATCACTATATCATGAAATTCTTATGCAAAACTATAGAGTAATGACTAGATAACTATTAAATTTCAATGAACAACAAATTAAAACTAATTTAATACTAAGTATCAATTTCTTACTATTTTTAGACATGCAATACTAATAAAATCAAAACTAAAAAATCAAGCAATAACTATACAAATCAATGAATATCCAATTGATAATTATTAATTAACAATTTTATGACTAATGATATCAAGACTCATACTGGACTACCTAATATCTATGAAACATGGTTCACCAAAATTTTTAATAACATAATAGAAATTAAATGAAATCACTAATTAAGATTATTCAAATAACAACTTGTTAACTAGGTAAAAGAAGAAGAAGAATAACAATTTAGTAACTTAATGTCAATGGTAACTAGGATTTTTTCAAACATAAAGTTATTCTATAATTGAATGAAATGATGACAACTAAACGAATCAATAGCTAATATTATTGTAAATGGTAACTGAATAAAATGATAATATCAACAATACAAATGATATTAATAATTATTCATTCATTAACTATGATTCTCAACCATTGACCTTGCAATATTATAAAATATTAAACTTATATCTATTATAACTAAATGCTAGATCATAATTATGAAATCTATTGACTTAACAATTTGATAATCAATGATGCTAAAGCATGTACTTAAAATATAATAACTATGATAATAACTTAACAAACATTAACCAAGAACTATAATAATTAATAAAAAGATGATTAGGTAACAACAATAACCATGATTATCCAAAATATTAATAACATGATATCAATCAGTTCTATTAAAATATAATAAATCACTAGCCAAAATAATTTCCAACAAGATAACTAGGAAATCACTAATAAGCAAGGTTATCAATATCAACATATCTAAGATTATCTATAATGTTAACAAGTTGATCACTATAAAATGATAATCTAAATTTTACATGATAATAATCTAGACAAGAGTGATAACTAAAATGAATACATATTGATAGTATAACCCCCTTCCTACTAAGTTGGGATGATACTACCAACCCTAGGCCTTTCCCATTCAAATATGAGGTTATGTGGGCCACTCACCTTGGGTTTAAAGATAGTATATCCAATTGGTGGAACATCCCTATCCAGGGATCTATAATATTTCGAGTGAGCTGAAACTAAAAAATATTTAAAATAAGTTGAAAAGATGGAACAAGTGGATTTTTGGGGATGTTTTCCATTGTAAGTGTGACATTACTGCTAAACTCAAGGATATTTAGACCAAACCAAATGAAGGAGATGTGAGTGAGGTAACCTACCAGTTTGAGAAGGAGATCCACCTTGACTGGACTAAAGTGCTAAAGAAAGAAGAAATATTTTGGAAACAAATCCAAAATCCAATAGATAAAAGAAGGTGATCAACTCTGCTTTCTTCCACCTCTCTTCCCAAAAACATAGGAAAAGGAATATGATCACAAAGCTCATAGATGAGAATGGGATAGAAGCTACTATGAAGGAACAACTGGGAGAATAGCTTCGAGATATTTTCAACTCATTGACGGAATCTATTATCAACCCCACTACAGAGTTGGAAGAACAACTATTGGATATCACCCAGGTGTTGCTATAAATAAAAATGATAACATTTTCATCCTAAGGAATGTCACTCATGAAGATGTTAGGATTGCAACTTTCAATATGGCAGAATTTAAAGCTTCTACCCTGGATAGTTTCTCCCCAGCTTTCTTCCAAGAGTTATGGGATATTGTTGGGGATGATATCTTCCTAGCTACTAAATATTTCTTTAAATTTGGAAAGCTATTGAAGTCATTAAATAACACCTCCATTGCTCTCATTCCTATTTTTTTATTATCCTATAACCATGGATGGCTTTAGACCCATAAGCTTATGCAATACTATTTATAAGATCTCCAAATTGTTGGTCAATAGGCTTAAACCCCTTTTAGAGAAAATTATTAACCCTTGTTAGAAAGGCTTTGTACCAAGGTATCCAAACTTGTATGTTGTTGTCTCCACACATGAAATATTACATTCAATGGATAGGAGTAACACCTTTGCTATGGCCTTTAAGCTAGATATATCCATGTAGTGTAAAAAATTGTACTCCTTTCTAAGAGAAAGTATAATTTTACACTTAATTTGGACCTATTTTAGTGACCTCTCATTTATGCATTCTTAAACCTCATAAATGGGCCCCTAATACCCTTTTTTATGCATCCCAAGGCCTATTTTATTTATTTCCTTACAGTATAATCCACATTGAATAAATGCTATCAATCAATTTAATGCCCGGAAATAAATTAGGTCCTAAACTTTTAGGTTAGGACCCATTCACCCATGGGAAAATGGGTCCCCTTTAAGTTCAAAAATTCAAATTTAAACATGTTTTTGGCAGAATTTCAAGGGCCTAAATTCAAATTCTAAGTGTCGGATTTCAGGATCTAATAAACAAAAAATTAGAAAGGAATCATTTTCACTAGATAAGCAAGAGATTCACATGAGATCACAAGGATTTTCATTCAAGAGAAAGTATAAATAAATCAAGCATTCAAATTTGAAGTCTTGGAGCAACATTCTATTTATTTTTGCAGTTCTTCAAGCTCATTTTGTCAACAAGATCAAGCATTTTCAAAGATTGATGATAGATGCCTATGGAGGATCATGATGGATTCTAGGTTTTTGGAGATGCACCAAGCCATTCAACCAAGCCTAATGAATTGTTTCCTAGGTGGTTCCATCTTCTATTATCATTCTACTTTCTGCCTAAAGGAAGGTATATTCAGATTTGTGATCTATTAGGGTGATTTGATATCTCCCAATCTAGGTCTTTGTCACTATTCATTATTTCATTTAGGGATCCTATTATAACACATTTGAGTAGGGTTTCTTTGCATTTAAGCACTTATAATATTAGATAGACTTACTTTATTATGGCTTACACACACTTTCATGTTTCAGATTTGTTCTTTCATCAAGGTTTAATTACCAGACTAGGGGTTTGACCAAGGCAAACCCCCATCCACAACCAAATATCATTTTTTGTTTTACAGATTTGCCATAGATTCAAATCCATGTGTGAAGGTTTAGAGTTACAGTAAAGAAGTGTAGGTTTCAAAATCAAATCTTAGATTCAGATATTTCCAGAACATGAAACCTAGACCCATTCACCCATGGGTGAATGAGTTTTTGACAAGCTTGAAAAAACTACTTTTTATGACAAATGCACAGTGTTATTCCATCTAAGATTTACCAGAATATTTGTTGTTTCTCTCAGTTTTATGCTTAATCTTCAAGATCCAAGTGGTAGATTACATTTTGGAGTTGATTTGTTATTTTTAGTTTTTCTCCCCAAAGTGATGCTTGACCTTGACCCTCGTCCTTCAAGCATAAGGAAATATGAAGATTCTCACTTTGGGTTGATTCACCTAAGGGTTGATAATCAATTGATTGTGAGGATCACATTTCCTAATGAATGTAGGAAGATAGGGTCTATTTCCACCCTTTGGATTTACCTTTACATTTTGGGAAAAGCCCCTATTTTCTTTCATTTCAATCCAAAGCCTATGACAAGGTGTCATGGAAGTTTCTCCTGAAAGTTCTAAAAAATTTTGGCTTCAACATGATGATTGTAAATCTCATCAAAGAATGTATATACACAATAAAATATTTTTTCCTTGTTAATGGTGTGCCCCACAACTTCTTTAGTGTTGGAAAGGGGATTAGACAAGGTGACCTCCTATCCCCATATCTTTTCATAATGGTTTTAGGTGTTTTGAGAAAGAATGTTTTTAAATTTCTTCAAAAAGGTGCTATCAAGGGGGTCAAACCAACTACTTCTTTGGATCCCTCTGCAATCTAGCAATTTGTGGATGATACAATTTTGTTTCAAAAAGCTTTGTTTTTTGAAGCTAGGAAATGAAAGATATTCCTCAATAAATATGCCACCATCTCTGGCCAATGCATTAATCACAAGAAAAGAAAGAAATATTTCTTTAATACCACTCAAGTATTATTGGAAAAAGTGACTTCTATTCTAGGTTGTGACAACACTCCTCTTCCTGATGTCTATCTAGGAATTCCTTTCACAATCAAAGAGGTTAACCCTTATTTGTATAATTTTGTGCTAGAAAGGTTGTATAAAAAAATTTCTAGATGAAAAGGTACAATTCTCAGTCATGTAGGAAAATTGCAACTTATTGCTACTGCTCTTCAAGGTATACCTATATATTTCCTTTCTTTATTCAAAATTCTTAGATACATTGCTGAAAATTTTGAAACAATCCAAAGGAATTGATTTTGATTTCGTATGGAGGAAAATAAAAAGATGGATCTTCTCAATTGGGATATGGCCTGCCTTCCTAAATCCTATGGTGGTCTTAGAATTAGGAAAATACAATCTACTAGTAAAGATATATTAGCTAAGATTGGTTGGGCCCTACTACATAATGAAAAGGATTGGTGTGTTATCATAAAATCTAAATGCTTAAGTAACATTCCATTTATTAGGAGCATATCCAATATTGAACACCCTCGTCGGTATTTAATCTAGAGCAATGCTCTCAAGTCAAAATAGTTGCTTCAAGGAGGTATAAGATGGAATCTGGCGAATGGTTTTAGGTTTAAATTTTAGGAATATCCTTGGATCATGAGTCAACCATTAAATCAAACAGTGTTTAAGGACCTTTAGGGACCTACTTTAAACTTCTTTCGAAGGAGTGAAGTTGACAACCTTAATGGATTCCTAGGATCTTAGAAATGGAAAGATATTGAGAGTTGTTACAATAATCAAAAGTTAAGACAAAAATCTAAAACCCTCCAAAAAGATCTTTCCTTAACAAGAATCCCTATGTTCTAGAATAAGGATAGATTATTCTATGCTAAAGAGAGTAAATGAAATCTCACTACCAAGTATGACTATAGTCTACTTTCAGAGCATGAACATTGTGGAGGGCTATGGAAAAAAATATGGAATCGACACCTAATACCCAAGATCAACTTCTTTTGGTGGACCACTACCCACAACAAAATCCTAACCTAGGATAACTTAAGAAAGAGAGGCTTCCAAATTCCTAATAGATATACCTTGTGTAAAATGGATGAAGAATTTGTCCCATTTATTGTTACAATGCTCATTCTTTGAAGAGATTTGGGGCTATGCCCTCCAAAATTTGGGAATCTATTGGTCTATGAATGAAAATATCAAAAGTCTGATGGAAGCTTAGATTTTCCCTTTGTAGACATGAAAAATGTACCAATTGATCTTACACACTTGATCCTAATTTACTAACATTGCTTCATCCTAAATCATCTCCTTCGCTAGTCATTTAATCAAATAATCTTTATTTGATTAAATTCATCACATTTCATCTCTTAATTAAATAAATCAAATTTATCTGATTAAGTCATTCTATGTTATTAATTAAATAAATCATTTTTTTTAATTAATCCTAACGTCTTCTTGTGATTGAATAATTAACCTTATTTGATTAAATCATCATGGTCTCTCTGTTAATTAAATAAATCAATTTTATTTAATTAATCTCTAAAGTCTTTTTATTAAATTGAATAAATTAATCCTTTATTTGATTTAATCTAACATCACTTCTTTTTAATTAAATAAATCAAATTATTTATTTAATTAAGTCTTTATCATATTCTTCTTATTTTGATTTAAAATAACCCAAAAGCCTAAGTCAAAAAGGTCAAATCAGCTAATCTCCCTCTTAAATTAATCAAATTATGATTAATCTTAATCTCACCCATCACATCCTCTAGCTTTTGCAACTTGCACAAGTAAATAATTTAATTGATTTAATAAATTTGCTAATTTCTCACAACATGGCATCAAAAGGGAATATTCCTCCAAATTTGAAAATCCCTCCAAGTGGATTTTTCCTTCCAAAAAAGCATTTAACTCCTCTTACATGTCCTTTTGCATTGAGCCAAGTGGCATTCAATTCATTTTCATCCCCCTCAAACAAGTCATTTCATGAATTTAAAATTCCACCTAATGTCATTTATTGGCACATTCATCAAAATGTGCTCAACCTTCCTCCATTCACATCTTGACGAGTCGCACTTGGCCATTGGATGTTGAATGATCCCACATTCATCCATTTTTCCTCACTCTTCAACATTCTCATCTATAAATATGAGGCCTTTCTTCTCATTTTGGATCCACAAGTTATGCATTTTGAATCCAAAACTTAGAGAAAAGTTACTATATTCATATTTAGAGCAAAGTCATCCATTTCCATAGCATTTGTCCATCATCATAGTTAGATTATTGCAGATTTCATCAAGGAGCTCATTGTTCTTCATCATCAAGTGGATCAATCTTCATCAAAGCTTGCAAAGGGATTGGGAAAGGGCCAATTTCCACATCAAATTGGAACCAATTCCCCCATGGGATTGAGATTTTGCATGCTTAAATAGGATTTAATTGATTTTCTTGTTTTTTTCTTCATTTCTTTCCTATTTTGAGCATTGTAGATGAATTTCATGGGGAATATTAGTTCTAACTTGCATATGGATCTAACAGTGTGTTTGTTTTCTATATTTGTGTAGGTCTAGGATTGGGGTTCACACCCTTCACTCACCCTCTGGTTGTAGAGATTTGGAGATAGATTCCCCCCAACATATGTTGGGGAATCTAGAAGGAAAGGAACAACATAATATTTTATAATGAAGAAACGAGTGCCAAGGAGATCTTTGGTTCTTGTTCCAGGTTGTTAATTGAGAATGTCTCTTTGTACAATTGGAAAATTTCATACATGCCCCCTACTGAAGTAGATTCAAATATTTCTTGTAGATGGGGTTTATAGTTAGACCTGTACTCCTTTGAAAATTCTAAAATTCTGATGAGACATAATACCAAATGGAAACCACTCCCTTTGGTTTGGTCAAAACTCAACTTTGATGGGGTTGCCAAAGGAAACCCATACTTATCTAGTGTAGGTGGCATTATCATAAATTTTGATGGAAAATATATTGCTAGATTTGTTGGGGGGCTAGAGGAACAATCTTCTATTGTGGTTGAAGTAATGACTATGTTAGGGGGAATCAGGATTTCTTTGTCTTTAAGGATAGAAAGACTACAGGTGGAAGGTGACTCAAACTATTATAGATGTAGTTAAAGGTAAAGGGATGATAGAATAAATCTGACATTATATATGATATTTAGAACCTCCTAATAGGATTTGATAGCCTCAATACTTCTCATATTTACAGAGAAGGAAATCGGGTGGTTGATGCTGTGAAAAACATGGGGATTACTTTAGAATCCACTAGATGTTGGAGGGAGAGTTTATGTCTCCAAACAAATGTTAGAGGTTTAGTCCTTGAAGAACGACATACTAACATTTAAAATGTGGAAAGATCAAACTAAAATATTATGGGTTGTCTTTATACTCTTATTTATCCCTACTACAATTCCCCTCTCTAACATAATGGGTGGGTTGTTGTCGAGTTGGATTTTGGATGATAGTATGTTAGGTTGATAATGAGATTAAATTATCATGAGAAAAAAAGGGAAGGCCAAGTCATGAGGTTAATTATGATTCATAATTCAAAAATTGATTGTTGGTTCATGATTGATATCCCGCCACCCAAGATGGATTTCATGAATCCAAAAAAGTGTTACTACAACTTCAAGCATAAGATAAGGTTTGTTGGCACGAGGGTGCATGTTACCTAGCTTAAAAATAATATCAAAAGGAAAATTCTAACAAAAATTTGGATAGATCAGAAAATCCCATGGATTTCTCATATCTTGGACATGACTTACCAACTAATGCTCATTCATTCACACTACTTGGCTTATTTTAAATTATTTGAGAAAATACCCCACCTCATTTCCAAAAGATCTTTTTGCCTCTATTGCCTAAGTCATCACAAAGATAACCTTATTCAAGGTCGCCAACTTTACTTGCAACAAACAATGGTGGTGAAAGGGTGAGAATGGAGCTAGGATCTTGTGAATAATTCCAAAAGGATGGTTTTCTTTGACATATTTGCATGGAGGGGGGCTTGTACCACCAATGAATTGTTTAAGAGGACATGATGAAAATATTTTAATTCACTTTTCCAATGAATGGAACCATCGACATGTCAAGGTTGGTGATATTTCTTTTGAGGTCAATGAAGAGATCATTACACAAGCCACATGCTTATCATGCAATGGGTAGAAACTAAAGAAACATACAAAGGTGAAAGACATAAACAATATGAACTAGTTATTCAAAAAATATAAAAACCCAGTTAAGTAGCATGCAGGTTATGACCATGGTAAACTCCCCAAATCATCCAGGACTAGGTATGCCTTGTGAATGAAATACACTAATCTTAAGGGCAGGTGTAAATGCAAATAATTCTATCACATGTCATTGTTAAATCATTTTAGGAATCAATTGTTGATTAGTTTTCTCTTTTACCTACTATCTTCTCTTGAAATTTATGTTAAAGAGGCCACTGAGATGTCTGCCAAGAACTCGAACAAGCCCCTTGTTCTAGTCCACCATGGGCTCATCCTCATGTTATACCTGTGACCTATGGAGTACGGGTTAACCACACTTGATCCATGAGGAATCGAAGTGCTATTTATCCACTAAACATTAGTCCCAATAAAATCATTCAATGTAAATCGAAGTGGAAACCATTAAAGCTTAACATGTTAAACTACAATAGCTTTTGAAATACCTACTCTAATCCATTGAAACTTATCCTATTGGGGGATTGGTGTTGTTTTGATGTGAAACGATGACCCTTTCCCAATCATGTGATTAGTGAGCCTATTTCAGTTGGTTCTATGGAAGAGAATCGATGAAACCATTGTGATAAGTGAATGAAAACTTAGTTATGCTAAAAAGGAACATGATGCAAGCTAAGTTACCATGATTTTATGCTAAGATGAACTGATTATGCTATTGTTAAGCTAATATAAGCTAATTCTAAGCCAAAATATTCAAACCCTAATTTATAAACAAGCTAAGATGGATGCATGGAAGCCATTAATGGAAGCCTGAAGCTAGTATGCAACTAAAAATGAACTAAAATATGATAAATGTGAGTAAAGTATGAGTGATTTTAACATCATGAGTTTGAAATTGAAATATGGATGTATGAGTTTCAACAACATAAGTTTTCTCTGAAAAAGATGGATCCATTTGTCTCCAAATAGTGACCTATTTATAGGAAAGGAAATGAGGAATGAAGGGTTGGGATAAAAAAGATGAATCAACGGTCCAAGATGAAGAAGATGAGAGGCATGGATCATGGATTCTCATCAATGGATGAGAATGCATGATGGGATTTTAATCAAGGGTTCACACTTGCCTCAAACAAACACACTTTTGACCTGCTCACATAGGTCAAAGGTGACTTGTTCAAAAGGTTGAAGGTTAAAACTTGCTTAAGAAGCCAAGTGAAAATATTCCTTTTTTAAATGATGAAGGAATAAGAATATTCTTTTGGAATATTCTCATGGGTGAGGAAAAAGGAAATTTGCAAATTAAAACAAAGTTTTAATTGTGCAAAAAAAGGGGATAAGGAATATTCTATGGGAATATTCCCTTTGCTTAGAGGAAAGTTAGTTTAATTTATAATTAAACAAGGTTTAATCATGCAATTAGGGGATTTGGAGGAATTAAAGTGAAATTCATTAAATTAAATGAATGGGGGAGAGATGGAATGATATTTAATTAAATAACTTAGGTTTATTTATTTAAATAAGATGACTTAGGAAATTAAATTAAATATTTTGATTTATTTAATTTAATGAGATGAAACATTAGCATGAAAATGGATGAATTAACCCGATTAAATTAATTAGGTTAATGGATGAAAATGATGCAATTAATTAATTAGCTAGGATAATTTAATCAATGAAGTGAAAAGAAGATGGTTTTAAAGAGGAAATGATGTTAGTTAGCCAATGTGATCCATCGAGACATTTTTCAATGTCTACAATACCATTTCCACCTTGTGCTTTGTCTCTACAAGCCAATCAGAGCTAGCTTGGTGGAAGAACCTTCTATTGTCCCTCCTCCCCATGAAAGCCCACAACCCTCACAATGAGGATTTTTTCAAACCTACTCCTAAAAGAAATTTGACTCTACTTGCTAAACAAGGTACTCTCAATCCTGATCCAAAACCCCCAACCAAGAAACCCAAAAAGGATAAAACCCATAAAAACCTAAGCCATAAATTTGTGGCTTTTGGGCTATGTGGACTTAAAAACAAACCTCCCAAAAAGATTGGAAAAATACCTAATTCTATTGTGACAGAGACTCCTAACAAAAATAATAAGAAAACCACTATAAACTTCTATGTGGAAGAAGAAACTTTAGATGAGGAGATTGAGGTTAAGAATAAAAACATGAATAAATATAAGAATACAAGAGATAGTGATCCAACTACGAATGTTGAGAACCCTAGTGTGCAAAGATCCCATAGATTATTGGTAAGTAGGCCCCTGATACTACAGTTGATGAGATTTCCAGTGATTCTAAATAGGGTAAGAGGGATGACAAGAGCAACAATGATGATGATGCAAAGGAAGAGGAGGAATGTGTTGATGGTCCTAGTTTGTTTCTTTAATTCAATGTTATGCTTAATGAACCGAAGGGTTCCACCCCCAAAAAAGAACACAAGGAGGATAATTTCCTCAATTGCAAGAAGATTTTCCAAGACTGCATGAATCTTATGACTAGGGTTGATAATTTGGAAAGGAGGCTCAATTTCCTCTCCTATTACACCCCCAAAGTCATACACCATTTTGTTGTTACTCTTGCCTATGTGCTACAAGAAAAGATAAAGAATAATGAAAAGACAACAGACCCCAACTTGAGCCAGTAGAAGCAAGATGTCTTCAAGTTCCTAATGAACGAGTGGGAAAATCTTCCCAAGTAGGGTTTCTTTCTTGTTAGTTTTAATTTTGGACTTTACTATGTTGTAATTTTATTGTCTTTTTGTTGTCACTGGTTGGTTTATGGCCTATGACCCTAGTTTTATTTACTCTGTAAACTCTCTACCCTTGGGGCCTTTTTTGTTTGGGTACAACACCCTATAAATTTTTCTTATCTTATACAAAATAATTATATTTTCATAATGATAATAACCAACCAAAAATTATAACAACTAGATACTAGAAAAATGATAACTATATTTTCAAAGGATAATAACCAAAAATTGATAACAAGTTGATACTATAATAATGATAATCTATATTTCTTAGATAACATCATGACTAAGAATGATAAGTTATATAGATTTTGAATCAATCACTATACAGTACCAATTTATTTCAATTTAATAACTACATGGCATACTAATGGGTAACAAAATGATAACCATGAAATACCTCTATACAATTAGTAACTATAGCATGTAATATTATTAACTAGGAATCAAACCTTAGTGTGCAATGGGTATGTCAAAGATGCGTGGAAGATCAATTAGAGAAAATTTTGGTTTATTTTTTCTATACATATGTGGAATATACATGAGGTCAATTGGTAGGACATTTAGAAAATAATGGTGTTTGTGCAACAAAGGTCTCAATGGAGAAGTGATAACTTCAAATAAATTATGCATCCACTTAAAGGGATCCAAACACAACAAAAACCTACAAATTAGGAAGATAGTCAAGCTCCATTACCAACAAGCTCATGTTATGTTTGCAATAGGGAGATTATGAGAGACAAGGAGAGATAGTGATGGAAAGAGGGAAAGATAGTGGGAGCGAGAGAGAGAGAGATAGAGGGGTAAGGAGATAGAGATAGAAATAAAAATAGAGATATAGATAGAAATATAAATGGATATGGAGATGGAGAGGATGGATATAGAGAGGAGATGGAGATTTAAAGAGAGAGAGGATAGAAAGATTTATAGAGATGGAGGAAAAATATATAGAGATAGAGAAAGAGGGATAGAGAGGGATAGATAAAAATATAAATATGGAGATAAGAAGTGATATAGAAAGAGAAGTAGAGATGGAAAGATATCGGAGTGGAGAGAGATGAAGATATAATGAGATAGAGATTGAGAGAGTGATGGAAGGAGAAATATGGAGAGATATAAATAGAGAGGTGAATAGTTAGATATAGAGATAGGGGTAGAGATAGGGAGGGAGAAACAAGGAGTGTGTGTATATGAGTAAGAGAGAGAGACATGAAGAGAGAGAGAGAGGGAGATGTGTGTGTGTGTGTGTGTGTATAGGAAAGGAGAGGAGGGAGAGAAACAAAGGAAAGAGGAGAGAGGAGAAGAATTAGATGGATATAGAAAGAGGGAGTGATAGGGAGAGAGGGAGAGAGGGAGAGATATATATAGATATAACTTGGGAAAGATAGAGGGGGTGAGAGAGAGAGAGAGAAAGAAAAAGACATAGAGAGATATAAATATACATAGAGAGATGAAAGGAGAGACAAAGAGGGAGAGGGATAAATAGAGATAAAAAAAGGGAAACAATGAAAGAGGGGGAGTTGGAGAGAGAAAGATAAAGATATAGGAAGTGATATAGAGAGAGTTAGAGCATATATATATATAATCTATATATAGAGAGAGAGAGAGGTAGGGAGGGAGGTAGAAATATCGAGTGTGTGTGAGGGAGAGATATATATAGAGATAGAGATAGGGAGGGAGAAATGGGGATATATATCTTTGTATCCTATTTTTCTTTATTTGTCTATCTCCCTCTCTCTATGTGACTATATTTCTATTTCTCTCTTCTCTCTTTTCCTCTCCATCTCTCATTATCTCTCTTCTTATTTCTATCTCTTTGTCTCTCCCTCTTTATTCCTCTATATCTCTACCTCTATATTTGTATAACTTTCAATTTAGATTGTATGTTTGAAATTCATTATATTATATAAATTAAAATAGAAAACTTAAAATAGAATTATTCTATAATAATTAAAATTTAATAAGACAAATAATTATAAATTAAATTGGGAGTGAATGGAGCGAAATTTTGCAGACAGTGTGAATAGGAAGAAGAAGAAGGTGGCAAAAATGAGGTGTCGACGTAATGCACGAATTCATGCCATGGGGATTTCTAGGTGATAGATTTAACACTGGAAGAAAAGGAGGATGTGAAAATGTTGGACGATCTGGCGATCATCTATAGGGTCATTGGCCCAAGAACTGGCAGGGATGAAATTCGATCCTGGCTGGTGGAAAATTGCAAATCAATGGCTATTGTTAAATTCCTACCAAAGGAATTTTTTGTGGCAATCTTTATATCCCTATACGAGAGGGAGAAGATTTTACAAGGTGGTTTTGGGAAGTTGAAGAATCACCCTATGTACATGCAAAATTTGGAGCCCAATTTTGATTCGATGAAGCTTGACCCATACAATAAGCCAATGTGGATCCATCTCTACAACTTACCTCTGGAATATTGGGTTGATGAGGCTATCAAAAAAATTGGAAGATCCTTGGGAACCCTAACTAATGTGGATGCAAAGATCATAGAGGGTGATTCATACTTGTTTCTAAGAATCTAGGTCGCAACTATTCAAACTATTCCAAAGGAGATCTTGTTGTGCTCGAATGGGAAACATAGAGTGGTGTTAGTGGATGTCGAGGAGGAAAAGATGTTTTGTCTACGATGCAAATCTTGTGTACATATGGAGAAGGTATGCACCATTAAACCTATAATGAAAAGGATGTGGTGCCTGAAGAGAGTCAAAGAAATGGAACCTCAAAAGGTGGCGGAACCAACGAAGGGGGACAGTTCCAAAATTCCTACCCTTGAGATTCCTAACTACATGGAGACAAAGAGGTCAACTTCTCTTATTGTTGTGGTACTAGATCAGACAGAAAAGGATGCTAATCTAGGGTTAGGTAAGAAAAGCTCAAATTTGATCGACGTTGAAGGTCATGAGGGGAGAGAAGTGGGAAGGTCTCCTACTCGCTTTACACAATCGGGTGAGGATCTAGATAGGATGCATGCACCCATGTTGGAGGATCTGAGTGAACAAGGATTTGATTTGGACAGATATGAGGAGGATGAATTGGACATAGTTGATATGAGGTGTATTAGTCAGTCAACGACTAAATTTATGGGTAAGGCCAAGAAGGGGAAAGATAGGAAGTCAAGGAAACAAAAGAGGGAAGAAGCGGCAGAAGAGTTCGGTTTACATAACATCAAAGAATTTTTGAAAACCAAGGCAGTTGATGCCTCCCTTTGGAAGCCATGAAGATCATTACATGGAATTTTAGGGGCCTGTTGGCCCCTAAAAAATGATGGTTGATTAAGCGTCATGTAGATAAATTGTTGGTGGATATAGTAATCTTACAAGAAACAAAAATCAACGTTGAGGGGGGAAATTTCTTAAGTATTGTAGGTGGTTTGGTTTCTTCCTAAGTTCCTTAGGGGATGCAGGAGGTTTGGGTGTGTTGTGGTTGGCCAATTCGGTGGATGTAGTGATTCAGGATAATCAATTTCATTGGATCTAGTGTTTAGTGAAAAGTAGGCAAGTTAATTGTGCTTTTCCTCTATTCAATGTGCATGATCCTATCAGGACGATTGACAAGGAGGCAGTTTGGTATCAGATAAAAGAAAAGGCAGAGGATGTGGGCAGTAATTTATTAGTGGTAGGGGGTGACTTTAATTCCATTTTAGACCTCAAGGAGAAGAGTGGTGATCTATCGAAGGAGAAAAAATTCATGGTTGAATTTCAGGAATTCATTTCCTCACTGGACTTGGTGGATAGTATTTCAAGGAACAGATCATTCACTTTGACTAATAAAAGATCATACTTCAAAAATATTGTAGAGTGCTGAGATAGATTCTTCATTGGTGGGGGGTGGTTGGAAGAGACTTTTCATTGCAGTTCTTGTATTCTGCCAATATTGGTTTCTAATCATTTTCCAGTGCAACTCGACATTAATTTGAGTGAGAGACTGGTGAAAGGTTACTTCAAGTTTGAGTCGATGTGGTGGTGTGATCAAAAGATGGTAGAATATTTGGAAGATTGGTGGCGGGAGGGAGACATATTCGAGGGGACAATGAATTTCTTGTTTTCATCAAAGATTAGCCTTCGTCAAAGAAAAATTGAAAACATGGAACAAAGAAAGATTTAAGGATATTTTTTAGGAGGAGCGGGTTGAATGCGAGCTAGCCAAGTTGAATGAAACTGTGATCCGTTCGGGTATGATGATTGTTGAATTTTAGAAGGAGAAGGATTTAAAGGCTTTGTATTTGGAACTCCTAGCCAGGGAGGAAATGTTCTAGAGAGACAAGGCTAGGGAATTATGGCTTAAGGAAGGAGATTCCAACACAAAATATTTTCACAAATCGCATAAGGCCAAGAGGGATAGGAATAGAATAGATCAAATTAATTTCCTGGATGGATCACTGGCCTAGGATCGCTCAAAAATAGAGGTTGAGTCCATTAGCTATTTCAAATCTCTACTAGCATCACAGATGGTGAGAAAGGATGGTAAATATTGACAGTTATTGGATTGCATACCATGATGCATCGGGGAAGAGGAAAATAAGATGCTAGGTGAACTGTTCTCATTGGAGGATGTCCATGCGACAATGTTCAGTCTCCATCCAGACAAAGCTCCCGGCCCAGATGGGATTATGATGAAATTCTACCAAAAATGTTAGCATTTCATGGGAACATACATTTGGAGGCTTTTAGAAGATTTTAGTAAGAAGAAGAAATTTGTAAAGGACCTAAACAATATGACTATTTCTCTTATACCAAAGAAAGCAGAATTCCAATTTTTCACTATCGCCTAATTTCATTATTGAACTCAATATACAAGATATTGGAAAAAGTGTTGGTGAACATACTTAAGATGGTAATGGGGTTAGTGATTTTAGAAGAACAAAATGGTTTTACTCCTGGTCGAGAGATAATTGACAACATTATCTCCACCTCTAAGATACTTCACACAATCACATCTGAGCATAAGAAAGGTGTGTTAATCAAACTAGATGTTAGTAAAGCATACGATCATGTCAATTGGTATTTTTTAATGATTTTTATTGTTGAAAGGTGCAAGACAACTGAGAGGGGGGGTGAATCAATTGTCACCAAAATCAATCTCAAATCTCAAACACTTATCAACTTCACAACCACTTTATTTTGTTATTAAGTGTGAACATGAAATGCAAATAACAGAAAGCAAAATCAACACAATAAACACCAGATTTACGTGGAAAACACAATAAGGGAAAAAACAAAATGAGGATTAACTCACAATATAAAGTAATTCCAAAACTGAATACAAAAAGGCTCATTGCCCAGATACAAGGCTCACTATCTATAGAAAGGACTCATTGTCCAACAAGGAGGCTAATTGCCTACAAAAATATTACAATACAAAAGTGGCTTCACAGCTAGAATGAAGTGATAAGAGTACACCTAACAAGTGCAAATTCAATTCCGGTAATGCTCAATAAATAGACTTGATGCACTTCATCTTCACATCTCACGCACAATACTGCTTCCACTTCATCCTATCCACACACATACCTCGAGCTCAAAATTATCCAATATATATATATATGATTCATCTGCAAGCATCAAGTAGGTCGACCTAATTAGATGCAATATTTATTTACCAAAAAGACTATCTGTCAGCTTCAAGTATTTACAAAATACTTTCCAAAATAGTTCAAACATGTAGCACACTACATCATGTTGGCATATACCTAAGATAGGTCACACATTTATCTGCAACACAAATTAATCCATTACAATATTAACTATTTGTTAGGTTGGCTAGGGATAGACCTAATAACAAAATGCAATCAATAGAATAATGCCAACTTGTCGTATGAGCACCTGTGTACATGAGATTTTGAATATACACGCTTCCAACATCCATGAACCATTTCCGAAAACCACAAGCAGAAACAATCAACTGTAGAGGATTGCAGACCAAAATACCAGAGGATGATAACTACATACTGGTTCAAAATACCAAATCAAACTTGAACTTAACCAATATGGTGACATCAATAACACAAAGCTGCAAAAATAGGACATTCTTCTTCATTCTTCCAACAATCTCCCCCTTTGTCATTGATGGCAACATGTGCCAAAGTGTACAAACTTCCTATTACAACACTTCTCCTATCACAACATTCTCTCCCCCTATCACCAGTATTCTCTCTTCCTTTGACATCAAGTACAAAGGGCGACCAAAAAATAGGTTGTAAACGTATGTACATGGTGACAATTTATATACAAAGGAATTCTAACTCCCCATTTCAAAAATTCAAGTGAAAATCACACTTTTTACATGAAAATTTTTCTTGTACCTTTCTCTTATGATTAGAAGAATCCTCTTCCAAGAAAACACTGCCAAACCCATTCTAGTACTCATACTCTCCAATAAAGAAAACAACGCAAATGAGGATGTCTGGTTTGAGGTTAGGCATTTTCATTCACAATCTTCTTCATCAGAAAGTATTCTGGAGAGATGATCCAACCGGACCTCAACAATTCCTTTAACCAACTAAAAAATTTTAACCAAGTCTTCCTTTTGTCTCTAAGCAATCAGCAACTCTACTTTCAATTCACCAACTCTTATTCTTTGTTTCCCATTTTTTTCTTTGAAGAAATCAAAACTCTTTCCAATACTATTTATCTCAGATTCAATAGCTTCAATTCTGCTTCTAAAATTATCAACAGTCGCAGGCCACTGAAGACAATACTTGTAGATGCCAAACATTTCCTTAATGCATTCTCTTGTCTCATCAATGTGTTTGGATAACTTTTGTTTGGCTTTGGAACATCTTCTCTTAATCATAGCTTCAAAATTATGTCCTTCAGGTCCTTCCAACAATATTATTTCTTCAATAACTTCTACTAAATCATCTGGTAATGAGTCAGACACATCTAAAACTGTAATACCCTTTTTGAGCAAATAATCAATCAACACATCATCAATTTTAAGTCTTTTTATCGGAGAGTGGCCACACCACATTTCACCAACCTTCTTCATATCACCATTATCTAACATCGTCTGAATGTCCTCTAGATCAGATTCAAGCATAGATTCTTCTTCATTCTTCTCTTCTTCCAAGATAGTGATGACATCTAAATTGTGATATTTTTTCTCCTTTTAGATTCCAGAGGGGAACTACCAATAACAACTTCCAATTCTTTCTTACCATAAGAGGAACCCTCTTCAAACTGACTAGACACTAACACACTGGAGCACATATTCATCTATAGGGATGATAAATAGATTTTGCATGCACTTGACTTATCTTCCATACACCAAATACATGTAAACTTGCTTTCTAACTGGGATGTTAGATTCCCACTTAACATTATCTCTTCTCGGTAGCGAACTAAGAAAGTAAAATACCAAACATATGAGCAAAGACCCAAACTGAAACAGATAACCCTCGACCAAAGACATTCTAACATTCTCAATTAGGTTTTCCATAATTAGGCTACTCAAATCAAATTGCTTGTTTTCCTTCACCATTCTATGTGCAAGATATACGGCAATAGCTGAAGTATAACCTTCACAATTTCTAAAATAGACTTTATAAGTGATGTCGTAGGCGACATACCTTACTGTATGATCAACAATAGTATTTATCAGTAAATATCGGGGGTCTTTTTCAATTCCATTAAGTTCCTCCACGTCTCTATATTTTACTATTTTCTTCCCAAGGAGGTCACCAACACAACACAAACCAGTAATAGCTTCAATTTCCTCCGTCGTGATTAGATAGGGTTTGTCCAAAATAATCTTGCCATCCTTGAATTGACTTAACTGGAACAAGAGAGATTCTTTGTCTACAAACCAGGGAAATTCTCCCCATAAATCCATACCCAGCGTTCTTACATCCTGCAATTCATTTGACTTCAACCCTAGTTCCATTTCTTTCATCTTACGATGATCAAACTCTTCCAACTCAACTCCCTTCAGCCTTAGCGGAATATCGCCACTCGATCTTCCGTCAATAGATTCCATCATCACGCTTAACTTCTTCAAAAAAATTCTTGCTCAACGAAAATTTTTATTTTTCCCCCTTTTTTGTAAACTGAGAGAGATGATTTTGAAATTTTTTTCTTTTATTCTTAAATATTCAAACAATTTTTTCTAGATTGCCTCTGAATCACTCCAAATCGCTTCAAGATCACTTCAAGATTGCTCCAAATCATTCTTCAAACTCTTCAATTGCACAAGTGAATAAAAATGACTTGCGAATTTTCTCTTTATACACCATCATGCTACCCTAATTTGCATTAAATGCGGTAGGTTTCAAAAAGTTGATAAAAACCCTTCTTCACTGCACTGTGAAACCCTAATTTGCTCCGCAAATGAGCATGCCAACACATTTTCTTTCGATTCCTTTTGTATAACCTCTTCCTACTCATTCTCTACACCATATCCTAATGCCAACATCTGACACACCATATATTCAGAGGGTTCAAAAAAACTTATGTTAATGCTCCCCCTAAGACCATGCTAGGTCTAATTCCTGGAGGAACTGTCTGCACCGGATGAGGGAACAGACACATCTTTCGTCTCTGGCTCTTCTTTCTTCCTCCATATCTTGTTCATTTCTTGCTTAACCTCATTCTTGTCAATTTTCTTCACTGGTTCATTCTTCTTTACCAGAGCAGACTACTTTCCCTTTTTTACTTCTGCAAACTCTTGAAATATGTCCTGGTTTATTGCAATTGTAGTAGACAACACTTCTCTGATTTGTTTGACCTCCATTAACCCTTGATCTGCATTGATTTTCTTTGTGTCCAAACTTGTTACATGTATAGTAGTAGACAGTAAAATATTGATTCATTCTACCTCCATTAAACCTATTCATCATCACCTGACTAATCACCCTTATCTGAGATTTGCATTCAGTAGCTCTATGTCCAAATTTATTGCATGCTAAACATTGTCCAAAGAAGGAACTAGCAAACTGATTCATCTTACTCCTACACTCTGTTGCCCTATGACCAAATTTATTACATGAAAATAAAACACCATTGAAAGATGGGTACCTTTGAGCATTTGGTTGTCTAACAGGCGGTCTCCTAGCAAAGTTTCTTGTATTTATTTTTTGCTTCCCTTTATCTTGAGTCTTCTGATTTTCCACTGTGTTCTGCATAGTCTTAGAACATTCACTTTCTTCATTTCCCAAACCACCTTTGTCTTTAGAAGGTCTCTGCCCTACAATCAACTCATCAAGCTTGGTGGAGCTTGTCTTGAAATTATCTTCACAGAGTTTTGCTTTCTCTAGTTTTGCATTCAAATTCACCACTTCTTGTTCAAGCCTAGTGCATTCACTAGTCTTGCTTTGCACCACTGCATTCAGACATTCTTCAATTCTTTTCTTTTCCTCCACTTGCACCTTCAATCTGGTAACCTCTTCATTGGCTTTTTTCAATTGATCACTTAATTCTCTATGTATTTATTTGAACTTCTTCAATTTCTGGACACATTCATTTGCCTCATCAATATTTTCTTTCAAATCTTTGTTTTCACTTTTAGTCATGTCAAGATCTTCAAGTGCAGCCCAAAGTTCATCTTTATCATCCATTTGATCAATCTTTAGGATCTTCCTCAAGTTGTTAGGCTTCTCTAGAGGAACCAAGGCTCTGATACCAATTGTTGAAAGGCGCAAGACAACTGAGGGGGGGTGAATCAATTGTCACCAAACTCAATCTCAAATCTCAAACACTTATCAACTTCACAACCACTTTATTCTGTTATTAAGTGTGAACATGAAATGTAAATAATAGAAGCAAAATCAACAAAATAAACACCAGATTTACGTGGAAAACCCAATAAGGGAAAAACCACAGTGAGGATTAACTCACAATATAAAGTTATTCCAAAACCGAATACGAAGAGGCTCACTGCCAAGGGCTCACATCCTAGATACAAGGCTAGCTTCCTACAGAAAGGAATCACTGTCCAACAAGGAGGCTCACTTCCTACAAAAAAATTACAATACAAAAGTGGCTTCATAGCCAGAATGAACTAATAAGAGTACACCTAACAAGTGCAAATTTAGTTCTGGTAATGCTCAGTAAATAGACTTGATGCACTTCATCTTCGCATCTTGCGCACAATATTTCTTTCACTTCATCATGTGAATGCTCTTCCTAGACCTGCTCAAACATGAAAAAACAAGTGATCATTAGTCAATAAACAAGTAGAAATTAAGCATTCCCTATGAAATGCATTTGAACATAAGAACATGAAAACAAAGAAAAATATCAAATAAACTACTAATGAAATACTGTTCTAAATGCTCAAACTGGCATCCCATAGGGGGATTGGTGCTTCTTTGATGTGGAAAGAAGCCCTTTCCAAATCCCTTGATAAGCTTGATGATGGATGTGTGATGAACAAAATGGCAAGAACCTAGCTATGATGGAGAAATTCTATGCTAACTTGGATGATATTGTGAATAATAACCTTACACGAAATTGTCAATCCTCAATCAATAGAGAAGGCCTCTATTTATAAGGAAGAAGGGTTGAATAGTGAAGAACAGGGAGAATGTGGGATTAAAAATTGGACCAATGGCATTGTGCCACTTGTCAACATGCTAATGAATCTTAGAGGAGATGTGTAAGAGGAATGAATGCCAAGAGGTGGCTTGTGTAAGAGGAGGTGTAAGAGCCTTCAATGCAAAGGTGGCTTAAAAAAGAGGACAAAAGTCTTTTGGGAGGGAAAAGTCAAGTGGGTGGAATATTCAAAGAATATAGCATTTTTGAATGAAAATAGGGTAATTTAGTAAATCAAATAAATTGATTTACATGTGCAACTTGGTTAGTTGACCAAGGTTGACTTACCCTAGTGTGGAGTTAAAAGCTAGAGGAATAGGGGATTAGTGTTAGGGGTTAATTAATCTAGGATTAATTAACTAAGGTGAAATTAGTTGATTTATGACATTTGATCTAAATGTCTGAGTTTATTTAAATCAAATGAGAGGATGTTAGAACTTTAGGATTCTAATCAAATAAATTGATTTATTTAATTAAAGGAAGAACATTAGGATTTTAATTAAATATATTGGTTTATTTAATTAAAGGAAGAACATTAGGATTGACGAAGATGAAATAATATGATAAAGTTCATTATCTGATTTAAGAGGAAATTTAATGAATTTAATTAATTAAATAAAGATTATTCAATTAATAGGTTAGTGTGGAAGTGATTAAGAATCGGTGTTAGCTAATCAGAATCAAGTGCATGATGTTGATCAGGATATTTTGAGTGTCTACATTTTTCCCCTCTTTGAAGCAATGTAATCGTTGCTTTGGTTCAAAGAATGATGTTATCGAGATTGAAATTCAAAAAAAATCTAACTTTTTCATATGGCCCACTGTTGCCCTAGCAAGAATAATTATGCTGGTACATTGGCCCCTCAAGAGATCGGACGAAAATTTGGATTTTTGGGTGATTTCATGAAAAATATGCTCTATGGATGTATGAATGTATGATGATGATGCAAATGAGATGGATTAATATGCTTAGAATAAAAAATATATATTATCCTAAACAAATTAAATAATAATGCAATGCATGTGAGATGGATGATGTTTCCTATTGTGATGGTATGTATGATTATGTAGGATGAGTATGCTAAAGTTTTATGAATGCGAGATGGATCCATTTCATGATAGCATGTTAGCATGAAAGGGGATAGAATAATGAGAGGGATCAACCATTGATTCTAGGAAGATGTAGAAGTCCAATAAGTCCATGAGTTGTTGAGACTTTATTAGATATGGTGATGAGTGATGATGATTTTCTTATCTAGGGATTGGGACACGAACGACACAACTTTCCTTATGTTTGATAAAATACATAGATATGATGCATCAAGGTATAGACAACCAGGGTGGAACGGTATCTAGTGCCATGGACTTTGACTCGACAAATAGATAGGAGTATTCGTGTTCACACCTGACATACGAAAACTTTGCTAGGATGCACTTCAGAAGTTTCAAACATCTCAGACCAAAACACGGAAAGGTATAACCTATCAATGCAATAGTCAACAAGCTACCCAAAACACCTTCCATACATACCTAACAAAGAAAGTATTCACCACGTTATATTACAAGAACGTCCAACAAGCACAACAAATGAAAGATAATGATCAATGCCCCATTCCTTTTTCTCTAAATCATTTTTATAGACATCATCGAGAGGTCATTGGAATGAGCACAATAAGATAAATCAAAGAAAAGATCAAGTGAACAAACAAGCCAATGTTCTTCATACCTCTAGCCAAGGGGATGTATTTTGTTTAGGATATGTATCCAAATTTTTTTTCCAAAGATAATGCCCATTGTAGGAAGGATGCATCCTAGGACATGTTAGTGGATGGTGGCAAGTTGATAGGTTATTCAAAAGGCTATTGATATAAGATTGACTGACATGTTTGCGAATGATCAAGAGTTTGATTTTGCATTTAAAAGTTTTGTTGTTTCGATTTTGATTTTTTGTTTGAAGTTTTCTTTTACTGATTGTTGTGGTTGTTTATGTTTATATTGCCAAAGGATGAAAGTAACAATTTGTTTATTATGGATGAGATTATTGCGGGTGAAAGTGAAATGGGATGGATGGATTTTTTTAAATATTTGGATGTTTTTGATGTTTTTGAAATGTTATGAGGCTATTTTTGGGTTTTTGGGTTATTTAAATGTTTTTGTGTCTCGGGGGCTCATCAAAGATTATCCTTGCCTATATTTAAGCTTAGAGACGACGTAGTTCAGACTGACACAAACTCGTTTATTGATGAGAAATGAACAAATGGATTGTCAGTTTATTATGATGGACACCTAAAGGACCTAAACTAGGGGCCTTGGGGGATGATCGAAGATAAACCTTGCCTACGTTATACACGCAGAAGCCTCATAGTTCGACACGATGACTCTATTTTTTCTTTACTTTTTTCTGACTTTTTGACCTGCTTTTGGATTTTTGACATGTTTTGAATGTTTTTGGGTTTTTTGATTTTATGAATGTTTTTGCATTTTTTGATTTTATGATGTTTTTGTATTTTTTGATTTTATGATGTTTTTTTATTTTTTGATTTTAAGGAAGATTTCAAGAATATACACAAATCTGATCCAATGTAGGTATAGGAACATGCCCCCAACATGGTGCGATAGACTACTCCGATATAGGTAGGAAAAACTGACCTTTAGAATGTGCCAAGTAGTACTAGGAGGGATCATGATACAAACACATGATCAAGCTATGATGCAAATGCAGATGGGTGTCAGAAGGATTAATGGAATGCAATGGATGAATGATGCACCTGCGAAGTTGGTATTTTCACTAGAGGATGATTTTTTTTCTTTACTATTTTCAATCCTTTTTTTTATTTTTTTTGGATTTTTTATATTTTATATTTTTTGGATTTTTTGGATTTACACCTTGCAATTTTAGGCATAATTTTTTTTGAGATGGGAGCTATTGATAGGCTCCTACAAAGGATCACCTTCAAGTGTTGACAACTAATATGCTCTTGATTTGTAGCTTGTTGTGATGATGAAGGGTCCCACCCAATTGGGTTCAAATTTTCCCTTGTTGTCTAGATTTGGTACATTTTTTTGGTTTTCTTTTAGCACAAGCTCTCCCACTTGAAAGGACCAACTCCTGATCTTCTTATTGTAGCTCTTTTTTAGATGATTCTAGTAGACTTGTATATGGTTCAAGGAATCTATGCGTTGTTCATCCAATAGCTCCAGCTTGTTCAACCGTGATACCTAATATTCTTCATCTATAGTGAGGTTTTGCAGTGATATCCTTAAGGATGGGAGCTCAATCTCGATAGGAAGTATAGCTTTGATCTATAGACTAGGGATAATGGGGTTGCACCTATTGGTGTGTAGATGCTTGTTCGATAAGCCCATAGGGTGGGGTTCAACTATAGGTGCCAGTCATGACCAAGTTCATTGACTATTTTCTTTAGAATTTTTAGAATGGTTTTATTCATAGCCTCAGCTTGGTCATTACCTTGGGGATAGTATGGAGTGGAGAAGCGATGTTGGATATTGAATTTTTGGCATAGTTCTTGAACATCTTGGTTTTTGAAAGGTGTCTTGTTATCTGAGATAAGGGCTTGTAGAACACCATAACAGAAAATGAGGTAGTTCAGGATGAAATTGGAAATCTACTTCCCTATGATGTAGGTCATTGGGATGGCCTATACCCACTTCGGGAAGTACTCAGTGGCGGTGATAATGAACTTGTGTCTATTGGATGAAGTGGGTGTGATTTTACCAATGAGATTGAGCCCCCATTGTGAAAAGGGCCAAGGTGTTATGATCGGTTGGAGCTCCTGAGCTGGTGCATGGATGAGGTCCCCATACTATTGACATTGCAAGCACCTTCAAACATAGTCATGAGCTTCTCTTTCCATCGTAGGCCAGTAGTACCCAGTCCTCAATAGTTTTTTATCCAAGGTCATACCTCGAATGTGATCCACAAATGCCATTGTGTACCTCGGTTAAAGCAGTCAAAGCTTCTTCAGGATTAACGTATTGCAACAAGGTTCCTTCGATACTCCTATGGTATAGGATGTCTCCTAAGATAACAAAGCAAGATGACTTCTTGAAAAATATTATTTTAAGGTTCAAGGTGATATCAATAGGGAGGACTCATATTTTCAAGTAGGTGTAAATGTCATGATACCAAGGGTCACTAGGACCAACAATTTCACACACGAATTCAAATTTTGGTACCTTGAAAAATGGTATGAGAAGCTGCTCTACAAGGAATTCTTGCTTAGGGATGTTGCATGGGATATCTAGTAGTGATCTGATTATTGTCATAGCATCCACTGCTCTATTGTTTTCCTTGGGTATTTGTTCAAACGTGATATCAATGAAGAACTCTTTGAGGTTTTCCACCAGTTTCTTGTATGGAGTCAATTTATCATCTTTCATTTGGTATTCATCATTGACATTTTTGATGATAAGTTATGAGTCTCCATAGACCTTGAGTGCCATGATCTACCATTTTACTACAATTTTGAGTCCTATAACAAGAGCCTCATATTCTGCAATGTTATTTGTGCAAGGAAAAGATAGCTTGTATGACTTTGGCATGCAATCTCCTTGTGGTGTAATGAAGAAGACCCCAACTCCTGACCCATGTTGTGTGTAGGATCCAGCAAAATATACTTTACAATGATCTACCACACTTAGGTTAATGATTGACTCATCGAGAAATTCTGATACCAATGGGTTCTCTGAATACATCAGTGCTTCTACCAGCTGATCTACAATTACTTGTCCTTTAATGGCCTTCCATTCTACATACTCAATGTCATGTTTTGTCAGGATCATGACCCATTTAGATGTTTTCCCTATGAGTGTTGCTTTAGAAAGAAAATACTTGAGAGGATCTATCTTGGCAATGAGTTTTATCTGATGTGCCAACATATAGTGTCTAAATTTTTGTGTGGTGACCACTACTGCTAGGCAAGCCTTCTCAATGGATGTATAATTTAGCTCATGTCCTACCATGGTTCTACTGATGTAGTAAATAGCTCTCTCTTTCCCATTTTCATCATGTTGTGCTAAGAGAGCGCCAAGGGTTGTTGTTATTGCCAATATATACAGGATCAAGGGCTTGTTCAGAATTGGTGGCATAAGAATTGGTGGTGTGAGCCAATACTCCTTGATTTTATTGAAAACCTGATCACATTTATCATCCCATTTGTATGCTACCCCTTGTGGAGTAGATGATAATATGGGATAGCCTTATCTACTAACTGTGCTATAAATGAACAAATGGATTGGAGTCTTCCTTGCAATCCCCTTAACTACTTTAATGTTCTTGGTGCTTCCATCTCGAGAATTTCTTTTACCTTAGCAGGGTCTATGCCAATTCCCCTCATAGATACAATATACCCGAGGAGCTTTCCTGACTGTACACTGAAGACACACTTCTTTGGATTGAGTCAGACCTTTTATTCTTCTAGTTTGTCAAAGATGGAGTTTAGAGTTGGTATGCGATCCCAACACTTTCTTAATTTAGCTAATATGTCATCCACATAGTGTTCCACAGTTTTGTGAATCATGTCGTGGAAGATTAGCATCATAGCTCTCTGATAGGTAGTTCCTACATTTTTCAACCCAAATGGCATCATATTCCAAATGTAAGTTCCCCATGGGTAGGTGAAAGTTGTTTTGTGTTGATCATCCTTAGCTATCATGATTTGATTATACCCTAAAAAATATATCCATTAGTGATAGCATTTCATGTCCTGCCATCATATCCACAATCATGTCTATATTTTGGAGAGGGAAATCATCTTTAGGACATGCTTTGTTTAGGTCTTTGAAGTCAGTGCAGATGCAGATTCCCCCAATGGGCTTAGAGACAGGTACAAGGTTTGAAATCCATTCTGGATAATCAATTGGCCATATGAAGCCAATATCAAGGAGCTTCTGCAATTCAAGTTTGACCAGTAATGCTATTTGTGGATGCATCTTTCTCAACTTTTGTCTTACTGGTTTTGCTTCTAGATAGACGACTAGATGGTGAACCACAACTTTTGGATCAAGAACAAGCATGTCAACATAGGTCCATGCAAAGTTTACCTTTATTTCTTTCAGAAATGCAACTAAAATTTCATGTTCTTCTATCAAGAGTGATTCTGCATAGAATGTGATGTGTGGTGTTTCTTCAGTTCCTAGGTTGACCGGATTGCACTTTTCTACCAAGACTGCTGACTTTTCCTAATGAATATAACTAAGGGGAAGATTGAATCCTTCATCCTCTGGTGCCTTAGAGAGGCTTTAACCATTGGATATGTCCTTTTTTTTTACTATTTTTGGGTCAAAAAGTGCCACAGTGTGGTTTTCACTTAAAGACCTAGATAATACTCTTAAATTTTCAATTTTGCGACTGAAGGATTCAATCGTTTCCCCATAGTAGGCATGTGTTTCTAACTCAATTTCAAGCCTAGCTTTATGATATCCACATGGTATTGTATCCCGTAGTCCCATGAATTATGAGAGAGCCTCATCATTTTTGAACATGTCGAAGATTGGTGGTCCTCGTTGGTCATAATCGATGAGTTAGGGGTAGACAAGTTTTAGATCATTGGTCTGGTTACTTGGCTTGAAAGATAGGGTACTAATAATGAGGAGGGAGGAATCCTTGAATAACATAGGTAGGTCAATGATGGGGTCCTCGAAAGGATAAGTAATTGGTACAAGAACTGAGGGGGGAGCTTTGACTGTTTTAACTAGGGCACCTTTTCCACATATGATTAATTTTGGAGGGGTACATCCAAGGCCAAGATTTTTTATACGCTTCTCAAGAATAATGGGTTCTAGTAGGTTGTTATCATTTATCCCTAGCTTTTCATTTTTGTTATAGCCTCATCCTTTCATTAATTGAAATCCTTTGTTGTCATTGTCCATGGGAAGATTAGGTACGGGCCTTTCATCTTGATACAATAAGCTTGATATATCTCTTTCATCTACCACTTCCTGACTTAGGTTCCCCCACCTTTTGAATCTAGATGGGTTTTCTTTGAAGGTTTGAGTTGATGTGTCAATCGGTTGAAGTTTCCCATGAGATCAAGGAGATTGAGGTAACTATCCTATTACAAAGACACTCTTTTTCATTTTGTAGTCCCGACACCCATTATCCTGGATAATGACTTTAATATCAAAGATGTCTGGAATGGAAGGTGTCCTTGTCTCAGAAGTGGAGGTGAGGTAGATGGGTCTATATATGGAAACGTGGGTCCCTCATCACTCTTTGGTACTTGGGGGATCTTGTAGTACTTGGCTTCCAAATTCTTACAATAATAAAATGGTTCAGGATCTCCATGGACTGTGACCTCTTGGTTCTAATAGGGAAACTTGACACATTGATGGAATGTGGATGCGACATCTTGCATCCCATGGATCCATGGGTGCCCTAGGAGGATATTGTAAGGTAATTCAAGATCAAGGACTTGGCATGTAGTTTCCATGATAGCTGTCCCTACTTGAATAGGGAGTTGAATGGTGCCTTGAGACACCTATTCTTGATCATCATATTCCTTGATAGTAATACCCTAACCTTTCTCAATGATGTCTTCAAAGAACCCCATATTCTTTATTAGCTTGAGAGTATAAATATTTAGACCCACGCTTCCATCCACCAAGACTCTTTTGACTTTATTCTTATGGACTAGTACTTCGAGATGGAGTGTGTGGTTATGAGATGGTTGCATTGGGAAGTCTTGATTAGAAAATGTTAGGAGATGTGGCATGGTGATATGTCAGACCATAGATTGGAACTAGTTTATGTCAAGATCTGTTGGGATGATGTGGCCAATGCTTCTTGTAGGATTTTCCTATGTGCATGTGATATTTTCAATAATTCCATGATGGAGATTTGGGCAGGGGTCTTTTTCAATTGATCTAGGATATTATAACCACTAGGTACTAACTTCAGATTGGTGGCGGATGCACTTGGTGGTTGGAATTGTCCTGCAATGGTAATTCTGCCACCACATGTGGTGACTCCACAGTTAGCTTTGGATCCTGTGATATTGACAACGGTAACCCACTCATCAAGGGTGAAACAACATCTAAGGATGCAACAATATAGTCATAAACATGGTTTACATTGTTATATTTTGCCTTACCATTGTTGTTTCCTTTATTGTGACCTAGCATCAGATTCGTGCATATTTTAAGATCTTGATTTCATGTGGGTTGGTCAATGGTTATGGTTTTGTCATTGATAATGTCCTAACTAATATTTTTGAGTCTCATGCAACTGGCCATTGTGTGTCCCTTAATTTTATGAAAACTGTAGAGATGTTTCTTTTTATACCATGGTGGTCTAACTTGAGGTTCTTAATAATTGTCATAAATAAGGATCTTGATGAGTTTTTCTTGTACCAACTACTGCAGGACAGACTCAATTGGTTCCCCAAGCGGTGTTTATTTCCGTTTAAGAGGATTCCTATTCCTTGGAGGTGTTCCACCTTGATTATTCAAGTTATTAACTACTTGATTGTTGGGTTGTTGTGATGTGTTGGTTTGTGTGTTGTTTCGATTGTTGACTTGCAGTTGTTGATATGATTGTGTGTTTTTCCTTGGGGCACTGATAATAACTTTGGCATAAACCACACCATCGTTAGTAATGTTCTTGTTCTTTTCCCATGTGTGAGGTTTTTTTGTTCTAACTGGTGGATGGACGGTTGTCTTGATAAGTAGGTGTACCCCCTTGTGCAATAAGGGCTCTTTCAATGTTGAGTGCCTTGGGGATCAACTGGTCATATGTGGTGATGCATTGAATTTTTAGATAGAAGGACAAGGTCCCTTCAAGATTGGTGATGATGGCACTAATTTTTTGTTCTTATGGCATGGTCCACTTGCTCCTATTGGCCTTGGATCACCATCGTTGCAAGAAGGATTTGAAATTTTCCCCCTTGGCTTGTTTTAGAGTAGATAGTTCTTCTAGACTCACATCCATGCCTATGTTGAATGATTAGTTATGTATGAATAAGTCCACAATTTCTTGGAACTTCTTGATTTCAAGAGGAAGGTGAGAGAACCATTCCATTGTTGGGCTAGCCAAACTTTGAGGGAAGAGTTGCATTAGATACGAGTCGTCAAAGGCCACTTCCATACAATGCACATGGAATTCCCTAATGTGATCCTTAGGATTACCCGTCCCACGATATTTTTCAAATTTAGGGATTTTGAATCCTTGTGGGAATGGAACCATCACAATGCTTCTATCGAACGGATAAGGGCATAAATTCCCTTGTGTTTTTGTTGTCTTTCCCGATTGTAGGTCTAGCACTTGTTGTGAGAGCAATTTTATTTCTGCAGACACATCATTTTGTAGATCGAGTGGTGGGATGAATGTGTTTCAAGGTGGTTTGATTGTTTGAGTGATAGGTGGGTTGTTTTGTGTGTTTGTGGGAGGCTATTACAATTTTTTTTGTGTCACCAATGCTTGTTGGTATGCCTACAATTGTTGTTGTCCCAACAATTCTTGTTGTTGGGCTTGTATCTAAGTTGCTTGTTGTTGTGCTTGGTATTGTTGTAAAGCTTTTTGATAATCTTGTTGTTGTAACACAGCTTGCGCTTGAGCTTGTTGATCTTGATATTGAGCTTGTGCTTGAGCTTGAGCTTGTTGGGCGGCCTAGTCAGCATGTGCAGCTTGTGCGGCTTGTGTTGCTTGCACAACTTGGGTGGCTTGTTGTTGTTGCAATAAAGCTTGAGCTTATGCTTGGGCAGCCTATTGTGCTTATTGTGCAACCTACTGTGCATGTGCTTGTTGAGTAGCTTTTTGTGTAGCTTGCGAGGCTTGTTGAGCTTGAAATTGTTGGAATGCTTTTTGATAGGATTGCTGGGAAAATTGCAATGTGATGTATTGATTTTCCATGTTTGGATTCGGTGGTGGAGGTGGAGGACTCATAATGGTGTGATATGTTGTGATGACAGTTTGTTGAGGTGGTTGTTGAGGTGTTGTTGGATTGATGATGGAAGATTGTGTGGTAAATGGTGCAGTTGATATGCTAGGTCCTTGGGAGACTGTTTATAGATGGTGCACCAATTTATTGTGTTGTTTGGATTGGTGCCATCTGGTGTTGCGATATCAGTGGCATGCTTGGAGGATTTGGTATGTTGATTTGATTCATGATTGGCAGATTGTTTTGATTTGGTTGATTGAGGATTGGTGTGGAATAGAAGAGGTGGAAATGGTGGGAAGATTGGAGGTGTGTTTCCTTGAGCAAGTGATGATGAGGGATCAAAGATTCCCCCTTGTCCAAATAGTCCCCCTTGTTTTTATGAAGTCATGGGAAGAGAGACTTGTGTGTCAAGAGAATATGTCGGTGATGCAGCGAAGGTGGATGGATTATTGGTGTCATGAAAGATGAGTGGGATGTATGGATGTTTTGGGTCTTGAGGAATGGTATTTGGCTGACCCAGGATGGTATTTGCGTCTAAGTCTTAGTTATTTACAAGGGGATGTGTTTGAAGAGCATGAAATAATGAACTCCCCTTGGTAACCATGGGTTCACTTGGAGCATGAGATGAGGTCGGTTGTGGGATGGGTTGAATGATGTTTTGGAAGGAAGGTATGAATGGTATTGGTGGCATAATCCCAAGAGGTTTCTCCACAATACTACTCACATCATAATTAGAAGGGAGTTCAGCCCCTTCCTTTTCCAATTCTAACATGTATAGTGAAGGATTAAGTCTCATCATTGTGTTGACAATTTTGTGATTTTCAGGATTTTGGACCATTTCCATGATTTCATCTTGAGTCATTCCTAGGACATTGTTGGTAATATCCTCCACTTGGCAACCTCCCTCTTGAAGGTCTTGTGGTAGTTGAGGAAGGTTGAGTGGGGGATTGCTAGATTCAATGGGGTTGATTTCAGGTGCAATTTGACTCAAGTCACTTAAGTGGATGTTTTTTTGTTTGTTTCCATTTTTTTCTTTTGTTGAGATCTAGTTTGGACCATAAAATAAGGATCAACTTTCAAGAATATGGGAGGTAAACCTCTAACTCCTTAGGTTGTTCCAAACTTTAGGTACAAAAAAAGAAAATCCAAGATGTTAAGGATCAAAGGATGGTGATGAGATAATGAAAGATGAGCGATGTGAATGACTGAACTCTCAAGGAACCTTGGAGGGATACTAGAATTTAGGACTTTTGGATTTTTGATTTTGGATTTGATTTGGATTTGATAATTAACTTATAAACTCCAAGATGTTAGATGTTACCTTAGAATAAACTTGTTCACAAGGTGATAATTTAACTAAGTCTATGAAGAAGGATGCATCCAACCACACTTAGTCAAACAAGATGATTTTGATTTGATTTAAAGGATTTTCCAAAAGTGTAGTATGAAGGATTTTTTCCAAGATTCTAAGAGTTGTTTGTGAGATGCGATTTGATTGATGTTTTGGGATGGATGAAAGTGTTCATTTTGATCCTAAGTGAACTTAGAAAGACTTTTGTTTACAAGACCTAGGTATTGAAGAACATGCTATATGTCCAAGAACTTGTCAACCCTACAAAGTGAAATACTCAAAACGTTGGAAGAGAGTTGGATTTTGACAATAATAAAATGAGTACAAGTTCGCGTTGTCTTTTGATGCACGTTTGTAAAATTTATAGAGCAGCCTATCTCTAACTTGATAAAGCATAGACTGATGTTTCTTGAGATTGCTTGGACTAAGACATTTGAGACGATTGATGGATTTTGGTTTTGGGACTTTGATCTTGTGGGAAATCATTTGAGAAAACACATGCCTAGGGTTCAATTTGTCTTTTATCTTTGCTTAATGGATTCTTTTTTTACCACAAACACTTTCTTGCTTATCTTTTTTAGATTGAATTTCTATGTCTCATTTCCTTTTCATACCACAAGCTCCATTATGTGGAAATCAAGGAAAGCAAGGCAATATTTCCCAAATGTTGAATTTAGAGAGAGAAAATTGAGATATAGGCCCAAATATTTAGAAGCCTCTAAGGATAAATCCCTAGGGACAAGCAGTAATACTTGGAATTTTCAAGGGTATTTTCCTTCTTCTAAAGGGTTTGAAACTTGATGACCTTGTTGAATGTTTGTTTTCAAGATTTTGGATCCAAGCAATGTGTTTAATTGACTCAAATATTGCACAACCCTAGGATGGAAAAGAAAATATTTTTTGAATTCCCACTTGGATTTCTCCAACTACGCCTATTCAAAGTGGATGATTAGAAGCTTGACCACACTGGCTCTCCTCCACGACACTCACTTCTACGGGTCAGCCAAGCTTCAGTTCTCATGAATCTCCCATGACAAACTTTTCATCTCTACAAAGAACCACAAATATGTGGGACTGCTCTGGAGGTTCAACCTCCTGACGCCAACAAATATTGGGATTTTGGATTCTAAACAAAGGTTCATAATAAGGGCATCCAGTTTAGGGGGTGCAATGATAAACTCCTTGTGAGAGATCTCCCAATGCTTAGAACAAGGGTTTTATGCATCATAAAGACACTGGGGGAGAGTTATCATGTACCGCTTCCCATTGTTTACAATTTTCATCGTAACCACAAATTTATATAGTGGTTTGGAAGAGCTTGGCTTATGCTTGTTACCGCTTAGGTCATTCCCTTGGGGTGAGTACTTTTTCCCACCAAGGTAGGCCCTCTAAAGGTGAACAAAAGAGAGTAAGTACATCCATAGTTTGATCAATCTTTGTTTGCGTGAACAAAGAGAGAACATGTGCAATGTCTTTTCTCACACTAGCAAGATTTGTTCAATTTTCAAAAACCCAAATTTGAAATGTGGAGGCAATATTTTAGACAATCTAATGCCACTAAAATTCTTTTGATTCTCAAGATCATTGTGAAGCGCGAGAGAACTGCATATGCATTTTAATGACACTAGTTTGTAGATAAGATTACAAAACAAAACAAACATGAATTATTTTTAGACCTCAAAAGCAGTAATGAGTTCTTTTTATAGCACCAAATTTGAGTGTGAAGTTGATTGTTCAATTTTTAAGACCCAAAATCAAATCTAGTGAGTTTCTAATGTTCTTTTTAACCCTTTGTGTGTTATTTTTAAAACCCAAACAAGATGTAGTTGAGTCCTAAAGTGAAAGATAACAAGATTCTAAATATTGGGTTATAGGTGTCCCCAAAGTGTTAAAAAACACTTATTACAATCATGAAATAGTATCATAAGAAACCTTCTCCTTGTTTCCTCTTCTTCTTTGTCACCTAACGTGCAAAAATTGATTAGCCTACAAAAAAAACAAAGCCAGAAAATAGGTCAATGGTAAAAGGAGATCAATTTATAAAGCACATGTTAAAAACAAATTTGAAAACTGATCTTTTACCCAGACCCAGCATCGCTTTCCACAGTTGCATCACTATTTGAGGATTTTAGCGTCTCTCTGCTAAATCCAGTGTCACTCTGTGGAAAAATAGAGACCGCTTTTGCATTGCTATATTCACCAATGTCTCTCTTTGGAGTTTGATCAACTCAACTTCAAGAAAATCAACACAGCATCGCCTTTTCATCATAGAGGAAGTGTCGCTATATAGCGACGCTGAAATGATTTGTGTTGTTGTTTGTCTTTTCAGCATCGTTGTGTCCTGGAAAGATAGAAAAGAGGAAAAACGATGGAAATGGAAAAAAAATGTGTTAATTTCAAGATTTGTGCTCTCCTTCTAGCGCCAAAATGTGAATGCTCTTCCTAGACCTGCTCAAACATGAACAAACAAGTGATCATTAGTCAACAAACAAGTAGAAATTAAGCATTCCCTATGAAATTCATTTGAACATAAGAACATGGAAACAAAGAAAAATATCAAATAAACTACTGATGAAATACTGTTCTAAATGCTCAAACTAGCATCCCATAGGGAGATTGGTGCTTCTTTGATGTGGAAAGAATCCCTTTCCAAATCCCTTGATAAGCTTGATGATGGATGTGTGATGAACAAAATGGAACGAACCTAGCTATGATGGAGAAATTCTATGCTAACTTGGATGATATTGTGAATAATAACCTTACATGAAATTGTCGATCCTCAATCAATAGAGAAGGCCTCTATTTATAAGGAAGAAGGGTTGAATAGTGAAGAATGGGGAGAATGTGGGATTAAAAATTGGACCAATGGAATTGTGCCACTTGTCAACATGCTAATGAATCTTAGAGGAGATGTGTAAGAGGAATGAATGCCAAGAGGTGGCTTGTGTAAGAGGAAGTGTAAGAGCCTTCAATGCAAAGGTGGCTCAAAAAAGAGGACATGTAAGAGCCTTCAATGCAAAGGTGGCTCAAAAAAGAGGACAAAAGTCCTTTGGGAGGGAAAAGTCAAGTGGGTGGAATATTCAAAGAATATGCCATTTTTGAATGAAAATAGGGTAATTTAGTAAATCAAATAAATTTATTTACATGTGCAACTTGGTTAGTTGACCAAGGTTGACTTACCCTAGGGTGGAGTTAAAAGCTAGAGGAATAGGGGATTAGTGTTAGGAGTTAATTAATTTAGGATTAATTAACTAAGGTGAAATTAGTTGATTTATGACATTTGATTTAAATGTTTGGGTTTATTTAAATCAAATGAGAGGATGTTAGAACTTTAGGATTTTAATCAAATAAATTGATTTATTTAATTAAAGGAAGAGCATTAAGATTTTAATTAAATATATTGGTTTATTTAATTAAAGGAAGAACATTAGGATTTTAATTAAACATATTGGTTTATTTAATTAAAGGAAGAACATTAGGATTGGCAATGATGAAATAATCTAATAAAGTTCATTATCTGATTTAAGGAGGAAATTTAATGAATTTAATTAATTAAATAAAGATTATTCAATTAATTGGTTAGTGTGGAAGTGATTAAGGAAGAATCAGTGTTAGCTAATCAAAATCAAGTGCATGATGTCGATCAGGATGTTGTAAGTGTCTACACATCCTATCCACACACACACCTTGATCTCAAAATTATCCAATATATATATCTGATTCATCCGCAAGCATCAAGTAGGTCAGCCTAATTAGATGAAATATGTATTTACCAAAAAGACTAACTGTCGGCTTCAAGCATTTACAAAATCCTTTCCAAAACAATTCAAACATGTAGCACACTACATCATATCGGCACAGACCTAAGATAGGTCACACATATATCCGCAACATAAATTAATCCATTACAATATCAACTATTCGTGAGGTCGGCTAGGGATAGACCTAATAACAAAATGCAATAAAAAAAATAATGCCAACTCATCGTACGAGCACCTGTGTATATGAGATTTTGAATATACATGCTTCCAACATGAATAAACCATTTGCCAAAATTGAAAGTAGCAACAATTAGCTGCGGAGGATTGCGGACCAAAATACCGAAGTATGATAATTGCATACCGGTTCAGAATACTAGAATATTGGATCAAACTTGAACTTAACCAACATGGTGACATCAATGACAACACAAAGCTATAAAAATAGGATGTTCTTCTTCATTCTTCCAACAGTTATGGCTAGATTTGGTTTCTCAAACATTGGTTGGAAATTATTGGTATGTGTATCTCTTCGCCACATTATTCAATATTGATGAATGGTTCTCTGTGCGGTTTCTTTGGAGCCACAAATGGGCTAAGACAAGGTGACCTACTATCACCATTTCTATTTGCAATTATGGCTGAAGTTATGGGAAAACTTATCAGGAATCTGAGGGTGGCGAGAGTTTGGAAGGGAATTTCATTGGCTAATGATTTGGATCTAATGACTCACTCACAATTCGTAGACTACAATATGCTATTTGGTGAAGCAACGGTAAGAGAGGCCACTGTAATTAGGGATGCTCTATAGGTATATGTTGGTGCATCTCGATAAATCATAAATAAGGAAAAGTCAAAAATATACTTCTTTAATATGAAAGGACCTATGCATAGGAAGATTGCAAGTCTCCTTAGATTCTCTATAGTCGAGCTCCCGTCTAGACACTTGGGGGCCCCATTATTCTAGGGGATGTGTAGAACTGACCAATGGATTGACGCCATCCCTGGTAGTAGGGGGAAGGCATAGACATGGAAAAACAAATGGCTTATGCTAGTTGGTAGAATTATAATGATCAAGGTGGTTCTTTTGCTTGTTCTTGTATTCATGCGATGTCCTACTTCAGATTCGCCCACAAGGAATTTGAAAACTTGGAAAGCTTCATGAAGATATTTTTGTCAGAAGGTGCAAAAGAGACCAAGAGAATACCTTTAGTAAGTTGGGATACAATTTGTTTGGCAAAAATAGAGGGTGGTGCGGGCCTGTGAAAGATGGACTTGCAAAACAAGGCGCTAAGGGATAAGCTCTATTGAAAATGTATAGGGAGATTGTTGGTGTGTGTTTTATGCACCTTCTCAACATAGGCAGTGCATAGGCACACTACCTCTCTTGAAAGGTAATCTCCAGCAACAAGTTGCTGAAAATCACCCCAAGGTCTCTCGGGTGTCAGGTCATGACATGCATGGAACTTCTCAGTTGATTTTGATGTGATTTTGCTGGTAATCACAAGGCAGACTTACGGAGTTAAGCTAGAGGCAAGGTGAATCTTAAAATGGATTTCCTCTTAATGGGAAGTTAGTGTGCAATTTGCTACAGGTTCAAACAACAATCTTAAACTCCTATTTTATCTTAAGATTTGTCTTTACAATGTGCAATGAACCTTAGCATACTACTTACTAAAAAATGGAAAAAGGCAGGGAAGAGAAGAGGTTCTTGGATCTGAAACTAGCAATGAACAATGATCATGGAGGGTTCTATTGTGGACAACTTTCTTAAAACAAAATTTCACTTAACCAGAATAACTCACAGTATCATGAAACGTGTGCAAGCTTCTAAGGACTGCAAATATTCAACCATTCATTCACCATAAACATGCATGAACAAAAGATAGAAGTTTGGAGCAGCTTTCAGTTTATGCCAAAACTAACTTTACACAACTATCTACCATCAGTAAACAACAAAAAGTATGGACAAGAATTTAGCATCAACACAACAAAAATCTACACAACCATTGAACAACATTAACTAGTCTATCAAAGTAATCTAAAACATGAAGAACAACAAAAAAAATATATCTAAATCAACTAACTATGGGAGATGAACCATGTAACATGAAATAGAAACTCAACAGTCCACCAAAGCCAATGAACTTCTATTAAATTTTTTGTAGCATGCCTTTACAACAAGTCAACTCTCATTTGAAAATGAGAGGAGACCCCCTATTTATAGTGTTCAAAAATAAAAATGAATGGCCAAGATTGATTTGCATTGTGTGGAAAAGATTCACTACAAACTAGGGTTTCACCTACCCCCAAATATATTACAATTTAAAATACATCTTTGTCCTTTTCCCTATTTTGTCCCCTTATGACAACATTGTAGCACTTTTGTCTTTTGTTGATTTCCTTTGTTGCAACTATTCTGTGAGGAGATTTTCATCAATGACTAGGTTTCCTTCCTGCTTCTTCAAAGCGGCATACTCTATGAACTTGCTAATTAATTCCTAGATCTTATCAATCTCCATTATATTAGATTGAAGCACTTGGTAGTTCCATTGCTTGGATCGTCCTATGAGTGTATCCCAATCTTCATCACACTTAGCTATGTTGTCCCTAACTTGTTCAAATTGGGTGAAAGCCTGAGCAGAAAAACTCATAAAATATGTGGTAAGCTCTCCCGACATCCCGTCTTCCATCTTCTTATGCAAATAAGGCTTTATCTTTTCCAGATCAATCTCGACGGTGGGCATATCATATCCTATCATTAATATTAGATACTCAATATAGTTTTCCCCGACGTCCTTGGCCCAGTCAATGTCATGCTCCACCTTACAGAGCACTTGCTCTAGTTTCTCTTTCTTATGATTGAAGTCCAGCTTCCACATATCCACTAGCCAATGATCGTCCTCTGTCAATGCAAGCTCCTCTTCCCATGTTTTGTGAGGCAGCTTGAGGATGGCCTTAATTTTAGGATAAGTGGACTCGTATATCTTTGGGAAGTCAGTGCAGAACTTCCTCGTACCCTCAAGGTAGTTTTGTACTTCTAAGAACTTATTTTTTGTTCTCACAACACGATTGATGCCCATGTTTCCAGCATACAGGACCTATTGGAACCAATCCTCCATAGTTCTAGTCCAATTCTTTATTTTCTTGAGCTTGTCAATGTGGTCCTTGGACAATATTTTTGGCAGCGTCGAGGATGTGGTGGGGAGCTCTTCCACTGACGACCATTGTTGGATATAGTCAATCAAATCAGCCAGTTGTGCCTTGAGTTCCTCCTTGGAGACCTTGTCCTTCTGCATCTAATGTACCACTATGGAAATAGACTTTTGGAGATTATCTAATTTCTACTCTTTGGAAGTTGTCACCAAGTTGATGGTGGAGATTTTGTAGCTTATTCCTTCTTCTCCCACCACCGGTGTGGATACTTGCAAGGGTTTGGATCTAGAGGTGTCTATTGTCACCTTGGATCTTATTTTGGACTTCTTTTCTTTCTTTGTGTTGATCTGAGCTCAAGCCAAGATGGCCTTCAATATTGCTTTGGATCCCTTAAGGTAGGGGTCCTCTTTTCCAATTATTTCTCAAGCCACTCAAGGACTTGAGATTCTCCTTCTAGTGACTCCTGACCACCTTCTTTTCTGATTTTAATCTCTATGTCAACTGGAGATTCCTACTCTATCCTTATGTCTTCTTCTTCTTCATCAGAGTCCCAGATGAACACCATGTGTTTGATGGGGGACTTGGTGAGCATACGTTCCTTGGGGTTGTCCTCTCCTTTAGTATCCTTTTTTTCTTCTTCAACTTTATTCTCTTTAGGTTGCTCCATTTCTTGGTTCTCATAGGTTTCAGCCTCTTCTTGGGGTTTATCTTCTTCTTTCTTTTCTTCTTCCTCATGTTGAGGTGGAAAATTTTCTTGTTCTTTCTTTGCTCATCATGCTCTTCTGAGAGAGGCATTTCTTCATCGTTTTCAGGGTCTTTATCATGCTCCCTAGTTGGAAGTTCAGTGTCCTCCCCCATATTACCACTTGATTCCTTTTCCTCCTCAGAAGGTGGCCTTTCTACCTCTTCTCCATCATCCTTCAACTGTCGAGCCAAATCCTCCTGAAGGTTTGCGTCAAAGGTCTCCATAATGTATTTGGTGCTAACATCTTCTTCATCACTCTCAGAAGACTCTATTTCTTCTCCCTTGTAGACCACCTTATCAATTTGAAAATTTTGGTGCTCTAGGTGCTCATGGTAATCACCCGCTTCCTCCTTGATCACTTTTGTGGCTTCTTTTTGTTGTCGCTCCATTCTTCAGATATTTTCATTGTAGCTTTCATTTTTGGTGGTTCTGTTGGAGGAGTTGAGGCCGGAATATTGGAAAGAATCTGTGCCAAGGCATCCTGAATAGTCAGGTTCGTCAGTACTCTAGAAATATTTGGTGGAACATTTTGCATATGTCAGGAGAAGGCCTCTAGAAGCGAGAGAGATAGAGCATTGGTATTGTTGTTGTTGCTAATGGAATAGACATAGTCAGAGACATGGAAGCAAAGGAAAGCAGAGAGGTGGTGGCAAAGCAAGAGTCAATCATTACAACATTCCTGGTAGGTGGAGAAGAGGCAAGGTGGATCGATATGTCCATTGTAGGTGGGGAAGTAGCAACCATCACCCATGAGGAAGGTAGAGGGGAAACAACAATAGAGGTAGCAGGTGGAGATTTTGGTTGCTCAACCTCTTTTTCTTCTCCCTCATGGAGCAGATCTTCTTGAATGGTAGGCATCTCTATGAAATTGCCTAATCTTTTGTGTTTCTTAGAAGGTTCATCTTCCGAAGCCTTTCTAGCATACACCTTGCAATCGGTTGTTGTTCTACAGCCTCCTTTCTCTTCCTTGACCTGGTGTTCAAAGTAGATGTTGAAGTTTCACCTGATGGGGCAGCAATTGTCCCACTGCATGTTTCACTTGTTGGCTCATTCCCGAGTCCCTCATAGGTCAAAGTGACCCCTTGCTACTTCAGTTGGGAAACTTTCCCATCAATCCATTCCTTTTTTTTAGCCTCAATGGGCTTCATCAGAATATCGAGGTCATAGACCTCTTGCTCATCCCAATCAATTAGGGGCAACAACAGGTTGGCAACTGCATTGTACCGGGGATCTATTACTGTGTTTTCATCTTCCACCACTTGATCTAGTATGAGGAACAGATTGACCCTCTTTATGAAATATGCATTCATTCACATATAGTGCATCATTCACACTTCATTATCATCTCTGCAATTGGCCCAAAAATCCTCAACACTATGCAAGTGGGCGTAATCAACCATGACCATCTTCTTCAATTTATCCATTCACGGTCTAGCTGTATGGAACCTCAGATGATATTCCATGAGCTCCTTATTTGAGTTGTTTGCACATTGGGAAGTGTGGAATTTGTATTGCCCTTGGCCGAATGAGAGGGGATAATGAATCCCTTCCTTATGCTTGTCACTCAGAAGGGCGTGTGCTCACTACAACTGTCGAGAGAGCTCTAACAAAATTATCTGGTCATTGGGATACCGGGGTAGCTTGTATGGTTTTTCTAAAAATCCTTCAACTCGAATGTAGATAAACTTTGGATATTGGATGAAAAAGAAGGAAAAATGTTGAAGGAAGGAATAGGCACTATGGGAGACTCTTCTCTCAAAATCACCCCCAAGCAGTCTAATGATATGACCTATGAAAGCGTCATTGACCCTGCAATACTCCCTCTTGAAGTTTCTAAATTGTAGTTGAGGGTACTTATCATAAACTTTTAGCTCCCTGCTTGGTTCCTCATTTGGAGCTCTAAAGAAGCCTCTGTATTGCATCCTCTTGGCCAATGAATAGAATAAGTAAGAAGTCATGTAAAATCTAGAGGTTGTCTTAACAGCCATAAATTTCTCATGGAAGCAATCACTAATTATCCCTGCCCAATAGAACATGGCCTCGCCTCAGAGGATCTCCTCTACGAATTAGAGAATCCACTCTTGGAAGTAGGCGGCAGTAGGAAGGCCCATTACTCTACTTAACAAGGTTACCAAGTCATGATAATCTTCATAAAAGTCACTTTGAAATAACTCTTGGGGAACCTTGGCAGCATTGCCCCTCTTCTCTTTTAACCAGTGCTGATTTATAAGCCTTTTGCATTTGAGGGGGTCTTTGTCCCACATAGCCTTGTAATCATCTATGGTTGGCACTTCCATCTCCTCGAAGGTAGGGATATGAAAATTCTTTGTTATTTCCTTGGCAGACATGTCAGCCAAAATGTTTCCATCTCTTTCCACTATGGTTCTAGTCTCGAGCATATATGCCTCGCTACAAGCCATCACGAGCTCATGGGCAATAAGAGTGGGAGGGAAGCCTGTAGCTTTGGCCAGCTCACTACTTTTTATTAATCTTGCATTTTCTATTGTAGGGTTGATTCAGACTCTCTGTTTGAATTCATCGACGTCTATATGTATGATGTTTGTGTTAGAGACCTACTTCCATGCTGTGGTGACTTTGGAGTTCAGAGATTCCCCCTAGAACTTATACTTCATTTGATCCTTATCATCCTTTCCATGGGGTGCCTTGCCTGTTTTCTTTCCTTTATCTTTCTCCATGACCTCTCCTAAGGGTCTTGCACCTGATTCCATATGTCCTACGAGCAAAAGAGAGGTGAGCATATTTGAGCATGAAAACATGGAGATGTTAGCCAAATCCCTACAAAACAGAGTTAGATTGGATAATTGAGCATCTAACAATCTTAACATTTCCTTCACTTTGTCATTAGCATTTTGTAGGAGGGAGTTTGAATAGTTTAGGCCCCAGGGGTCAAAATTCACTGGCCTGATGACTGTTTTGGAGGAGCTACAAGAGGGTTGGAAATCAAGGCACGACAGCCTGCCCGTCCCGACCCGCCTTCAAACTTGGTCACTTTGAAGGGTCCATTAAGGAAAATGCCCTATTTTAACATGTGGGTCAAGGTCAGTTTGGTTATTGGAGGGCATTGAGATCCTCATTTTGGAAATCAAAACCAGAAAGGATCCTTTCTGTTTGGAGTCTACCATTCAAAACGGCTCTGGAGAGATGGCATTCCGGGGGCGGCGTTCCACCGGGCGGGACCCATGGCTCTGGAGGGTGGTCAACATCATACTTTGGTGTTTGGGCATTTTGGGCCAGAGAGGGCAGAAATTCGATAGGTGATTGTCATTTGAAATGGCAGATAGCATGTAGAGGTTCGATGGGAGCCATCTAAGGGATTGGGTTTGAATGGGGATGCAACTGTCACGCTTACTTTGTTTGAAAGTGGGGTGGCTAAGACGAAGTTGGGTTTCAGAGGCTGGAAGGATAGAGATATTTCTCCCTTTCGTAATGGTCAAGACAGGACGGAGTCCTGACAACAGAGGTCCATGAGGAAAGACCCGCCGAACGTTGATCACTTAGCACTTTGACATTTTCATTTGACGGCCGCGAGGGAGTTGGGAGCCGGAGGGCGGAGGGTAGTTGTTCAAGAGCCATATGAAATGGCATTGTCACCGTGGCAGCCTATGGGATGGAACCCAAAAAGGCATTGGGTGGTCGGTCATTTGTTCGTAAAGTCAACGGGTAGAGGAGTCGAGGTCCGAAGACCAGAAAGTTGGGATTAGAATGTCATCTAGAACAACGGACCATGAGCGGCGCCCCAGGGATGGAGTCTCGCAGGTGAGGACCCAGGTAGTGTGTTGAACTTCATTTTAGTTTGAAATATTTTCGTCAAGTGTCAATGGCGAGAGGGTAGAGTCCTCCTGCAATGGCGGACCCGATAGAGAGGTTCGCCGTCTAGAGGTTATCTTTTGTTTTCAAGTGTTGGCAACGGCGATGAAGAGGCTTGGGCCCGCAAAGTGTGAATGCTCTGGTTGAAGAATGGTGTCGAGAGGACAAAATTCTGCGGGTGATGTTTGGGTTGATTCTAAAAGTTTTTAAACTTTTCATCATATGGGTTTTGGGCGCCCTATTTTTCTCTATCTAGTTTATGTGTTCTTTCTCTTTCTAATTCATCATTTTAGCAAAATCAAGGAAAGAACATGACACGAGGTGCAGGCTGCAAACTAACCTCAAGACTCTGATGAAGGAGGTACTCGAATTGACTAGCAAGCACGTTGGATCGATGGCGGCACTCGTCGGGCTTGAAAGCGGTGATCGCGAGGTAGCTTTGACTCACTCTAAACAAACTGACAGTTGAAAATGACAACACAAACTCGCCTGTTTATAGAAGTTAAGGCATTGAATACCAACAATAAACACACGTGTGTTGGACCAAAAGTTGGTAACCTGCAATTTGAAAATGTCTATAGGAGCACCGGGGTCTGACAGTCAGAAGGCCGTCATGGGACAACCGTTGGATTACTTATCAAGAAATGGGCGATGCTAGAGGGATTGGGTCCCGACCAGCGGAAATTCGTTGGTCGTTGGACACTTGGAATTTTAGCGCTAATCAAATGTCGCCTAGGATGTTGGGTTTCAATGGGCGAAAGGCTGTTGGAGGATGACCGTTGGGAGCAAAAAAAAGGTGATGGAAGTCTGGGAGGGGCAGGCCCGACGAGCTCCATGAATGCCACCTTAAAAGGGCTAAGGCAGAGAGCCAACTGGATTCTGCAAGGACTAAGGACCTTGAAAATTTGAGGGGGTGAAACATGGTCGACTCAAGATGAACTCTTTAGGATTCACTGACCATTTTGAACACCAAATAGAGGGCACATAAAATGAGGTGGCAACAAAAGCGACCTGGCGAGGTGAAGGAAAGAGAGGGTCCCCGTTTCGAATGGGGTGTGTGTGTTGAGGGCACAATAGAGCCCAATAGGTTGTGGTGTAAAATAGTTTAGTGGAAATATTTGGACTGTCTAGATTCAAGCAGAATTTTGATGATGGCCAATTTGGTTGGGGGCTCCCCAATATGGAAATTCATATGGGACTGTCATCCCTTGATCACGGACCACCTCACATGGCATATTGAAGATGGGAAGAGTGTGGACTTTTGGCTCGATTCATGGGATGACTACCCCTTGGTCAAAGAATTAGACATTGACAATGGATTGGGTGACGTGGTGAGAAGGAATTATCGTGTGGTGGTAGATTATGTCGTTTCGGTGAATAGTGTGTGTGGCGTTGACTATAGGTGGAAGTTTGTAGAAGCATTGGAGACTGTTCGCTAATCTCTAAGGAATCTCCTTATTGTTTGTAAGATTAATTTATTGCCAAGTCCTGATGAAATAATTTGGTGTGAATCAAAATCTAGAGAATATTCAATCAAACTGGGTTATGAACTTCAACGGGTGGTTTCCTGGGAAGTAAGTTGGTTGGTATTTGTTTGTTGGAAGAATGGGATCCTCCCAAAGGCTAGCACCTTTTTATGGACTGTGTTGCATCGAAGAATTTTGACTGGTGATAGGCTGGGGGTGTACGGTGTTCAGGGTCCATCCATGTGCGTGATGTGTAGGAATAACAGGGAAGATACCAATCATCTACTACTGACTTGTCCATTTGCAATCGAGTATTGGGATTGGTTACTGGGCTTGCTAGGTTGGTCAACACTAAGACAAGCAGACCTATTGGAGTTTTTACGGGGATGACCAAGTTGGAATAGGCAGAATGTGTGGGTTCTAGCATGGCTTGTGGCACCATCAATGCTCGTATGATAGGTTTGGAAGAAACATAACCATCACATTTTCAGGGACGAGCATTTATCGATGAACAAGGTAATCCACAAGATTGAGCAAGTAATAGCAGAGGTGCTCAACTCTAATAACTTAAAAAGAAGGGAAACGATCTTTTCATAATGGGATAGCAGGTTACAAAATTTGTTTCTAGCATTGAAGCCCCCAAGTTTTCTCGCATCAAGTAGGAAGAATAAGAGATTGGAGGCGAAATGGGTTCCCCCAAGGATGATATATTATAAACTTAATTTAGACAGTTCTTCAAAAGGTAATATGGGTGCTTCGAGGGATGGATGCATAATTTGAGACTGTTCTAGTAAATACATCTTTGCTTTAGCTTGAAAGATTGGATTGGCAACTAATAATAAGGCGGAGATTGAGGCACTAGCATGAGGTCTATGGTTATGTTTGGAGAAGGGAATTAGGGTGGTGGAGATTGAAGGCGAATCACTCCTATGTATTAATGTTGTGACAAAATTGGCCACCCCTAACTAAAAAATTAAACCTTGGGTGGCAAAGGTTAGGAGTGCATTGGAATGACTTGAGAGTTATTCTTTGAAGCATGTGTACAAGGAAGCAAATGTAGTTGCGGATTGGTTGGCCAACCTGGGGGTGTCACAAGATTGTGTGGATGCCATGATGGGCATGGACTCTCTTCCTTTTGATCTGTTGGCATTGCTAGAAAGAGATAGGGGTGCTATAAGTGCCTAGGTGGTTGTGGTGGCCTAGTGTTCGGTGTCCGGTTGTCTTTTCAGTCACAGGGTGATCATGGGATTCATTCAACTTTGATGGTTTCAGAAGGGTTCTGCTGCGATATCTAGATGACTCCTTTACCTCGGGATTGGGTGTGTGGTTTTTGAAGTCACAACTGGCCAGGTTAGTTTTTTGGGGTGGATAGGTTGGCCTATCTGTATCTAATGGCAAGATCTTGTGTGGACGGAGGTTTGTACCGGATCAGGTTGGCCAGCGCTGATATGAAAATTCTTTTTTTGGCACATGAAGTAGGATGGATGGGCTGGAGTGGCTATGGAGAAGATCTATTTAAGGTTGTGGTGGTGGTTCTTTAGTATCAGCATTTGAGGTGAGTGGTGAGGGAGGTATGGTGATTGCGTTTGGGATAGAGTGTCAATGCAATTTGGAGGAAGGAGGGATCCCTCGACAAGAGACCAATGTTGATCGGATTACCTATCTGTTCTAGAAGGCTAATGAAGGTGAACACAAAGCAGTGATGAAGGTGGTCAGGGCCGACTTCTAGGTGGGAGGACATGCCCATGATGGCCTATTGTTGAGGCATTTCTTCACCATCTATAGTCAGGTCATAGGCTATTTCGTGAATGGCACACAAATAGTGTAGAGGTTGATGAGGTATGATCTTGCAGATAACGTGGCTTGGGTTATGGAGACAGTCGAGGGTATTCCTTAGTCGGGTCTGGTGGTGGGGATGCTGAATCTCAACGCCGAGAAGAAGATCAAACTAAGTGTGGAACCTGTTCACAAGGGAGTGGAAGAGAAGAACGATGTTACAGGTTTCCTCACCTTTTTGGAAGCCAATCTGGGCCTAATCTAGGAAGAGGATGTAATCAAACTGGTGGAAATAGTAGAAGGTGTTGGTCACCTATATCAGAACTTTTTGTAACAATTTACTTTGAATACATAAAGGGATCCACCCCCTTAGGTGGAAGCTTACCTAAAAAATATATATATAAATTAAATTAATTTTAACATTTTATTATTATTATTTGTAATTTCATAAAAATACTTAAATAATAAAAAATAAAAAAACTTAAATATAAATTAAAAAAATAAAATAAAAAATTTAACAAAATCCAAATATTAATAAATATAATAATTTAAAAAAATTAATAATAAATAATAAACTTTTTTAAGTTAATAAATGATAGGCAAGAGGTCACGAGGTCTAGTCTCCCCCCAAACCTATTGTACCGGAGGGCATGTTGCACTAGCACAACCAGTCATGTGAATTTTTTTTACCAAGCGCACTATAGTTTATATGGGGATGGATACCTAACCAGTTCCTACAATCTAAAAAAAAGAGTTAATAAATGATTAAATAAAAAGTAAAACTATTTTTTTAATTTATTATAATTGAAATATTAAAATAAAATGTACCTAAAAATATAAGTTTAATATATTATTATAAAAAAAATTATAGAATTGAGTGTAAATATAATTAAATTATTAAATAAATTGAATTTTAAAAATTAAAATTGTATTTCAAAAAATATTAAAAATAAAAATAAACAATATTAAAATTGTTAAAGCTATATTTTTTTTACTTTTATATTGAAATTACAAGTAATACCAAACTTAAAAAGTCAATTCACAATTTATTGATTTATTTAATTCAACCAACACACATGAAAAATAATAATTATTAATATTATTTGAAAAAATAATTATATTTAAAAAAAACGTATTATTATTTATCTATATATTTTTTTAAAGTTAATTAACAATATTATTAAAAAATTTAAATATATATGTGGGTGGTTGGGAGGATAAATCTCCATAAACGAAGTTAAGGAGAGTTAGTGTCGATATGGCAGACCTCTTACATGACATGCTGCCAAATAGACCTTCTTTCTGCACTGTTGGATAAAGGTTCAGGGTGGCTACATGGTGGGGTCACTTGGTAATATGGAGACAATCAATTTGAAATCATTCTTTTAAGTGTCATTGTCTTTTCACGTGAACAAATTACATGCACAAAGATTTGAGAATTAGGAAGGAAGCACCTTTGGCCATTGTGGCTCTCACATAATAATGACAAGTTGTTCCTTCCATAGGCCAAGGGCATGTAGCGAGCTGGCACTCTGACATTCACCTTGGGTTTCACAAGTTCTATTGTGGGATGAAATGTAGCTAAATTGGTTTTCATTCTTCATGGCGATGTTCATTATTCAAGTCTTTGATAGTGGTCTGGTTTATGGAGGCATGGACACTCCGATGTAGCTATGGAGCAACAAGTGGAAAATGGCATTCAAGGGTCCTGTGACAATGTTGAGAATGTGGCGTATCATCTGCCACCTAGACTTCCTCATGTTTGCGATGATAAAATTCATTGTTGGAAAGGGTTTCATGGATGGTAGCGAGGGTTACAGGTTGGATACGAACATCTCTTCCCATGTTCTAGCAAGGCTTTTGGATATGGGCGTCCCTAAGCATGAAGTTAAAGCCATAATGCAGTGGTTATTCAAATAGGATATGCTTGTGGGTTTGGAGGAGACTCTGGTTGCGGCCACACCCGGTGTCGAAATCCCACGATCACAAGATCTAAGTCTATTAGAGGTGCATGGGGAAATAGTGAAATATTGCCCCTTTCTTCTGGATATCCAAGGGTTGGAGTTGATTGAACATTGAAGGCTTGCGTCTGTGGGGGTTGAATACCTCACACATAATTTTCATCTCATAGCAGTGCAAAATGCCTCAAGGCAGTTCGACTTTAGGGTTTTTTCCCATAACAACTTATGGGGTAATAGGTAATGGTGTATGTTTTGTGTTGCCTCGGTTCTACTAGTTTAATATATGTTGTATTGTCATAAAAGTATAGGCTAGATTGGTTTTGTGTTACAAATTTTGTCTCAACCATGCGTGGTCATGTGGTATTATAGGGTGGAATTTTGGGTTTTGTTAGGTTTGTGGGGTGGTCTCTGGTTCAAACTATATGTCTTCACAACATCCACACTACATTGTAATGTCTTTTTTACAGTTTAATATAAATCTCATCTTACCTATAAAAAATAAAAAATCATATATATATATATATATATATATATATCAATTATGTATATATATTGATTATTAAAATAAAATAAATTTTAAATTTTGAAAAAAAATAAACATATAATTTATTATTTATATGTTATATTTATTATATATTATAATATAATAATTATTAAAATCTTATAAATAAAAACCCTAAAGTTGATTGGTAACAAATTAGGAACCTTTGTCAAAGCAGATGAAGCCATAGCAAATAAAGACTATAACATGTATGCTCACATTTGTATTCGATGGCAAGCGATTCACCCTCCCCCAGCAATGGTGAAACTAAAAACAGGGGAGGGAATCTGGAAGTAGATGATAGAAGATGAGGAAATGGTTGAAGTGTGCTCTACATGCAAAGGGGTAGGAGATCCTGCAGGGAATGTAGGCATTTAGAGAAAGGCAAAGGTTTGGAGCAGAATGTGCTAACCGATTTACTATTGACAAAAGAAAGTGTTTTTCAAGCTGAGGATAGTAGCTTTCTGGAAGCTATGTTGATCAAGTGGGATCAATGTGAAGGGGAAGTTTGGGGATTGAGTAACTATGAAATGGCCCTAGGTCTGTGGACAAGTTCTCAAGAAGAGGAAAGGCCTAAAGAAATTAAATGGTGTGAAGTTGAAGGTAAGTTGTGGCCGAGTGCTACAGAGTCAGAAGTAATACCCAATGATGTAAGTAAGGAATCACCTAAAGGGAGAGAAGGTAGCTAGATGGAAGCTTCTACATTGGAGGAAAGTAAAACGATTGAGCAGGAAGCTGTTTTAAGGGAGGACGATCTCAAGGATGTAACAGATACATATCTGGTTTTATTTTCAGGAAAGGCAGACATTGCTCCAGTAAAGCATACAGAAGCACAAAAATTGATGGTTCAGAAGGTAACATCTGAAAAAAGTCCCTCAACTCATCCAACAAAATCTGAAAGTGCAACCAAAGACCTTCTAGACAAATCGAGTGGGGAAAAACCAAGTGACGAGGTGGTGGAAAGTATGAACACTCATGAAAAATCACCTTGAGCTAGAAATCAACTTGTAGACGAAAGCATTGAAGCTAAGGAACCCTTTTTTAAAGACATAAAAATCTCTCCAATTAGAAATATGGAGAGTTATTTTGAAGATGCTAGAGAGGAAGGAAGCCTCTTTAAAGATCTGGATTCAAAATCCCCAATGGATGAAGAGCGAGGTGGTGAGGATGACTTGGGATTAAGCTTGGAAGTGGGGATTCTGGAGAAAAGAACTCTGGAGAAAACTATGGTAAAAAAAAAAAAAGGTGAAGGTGAGTGAAAAGAAGAAGTGAGGACCAAAATCTATAAGGGTTAAGTTGGAAATTGCGGGTAGTGCCACGGGACAAAAAAATTTGAGATCGGAAAAAGGCTACACCTTTTCCTGGGAGAAATGAAGGTCCTTTCATGGAATGTCAGGGGCTACAATGCCCCTGACAAGATTTGTTTGATCAAGAGATGTCTTGATCAAACAAGACTAGACATTGTTTTGTTACAAGAGCTGAAGCTAAGTGGGTTTGAAGTTGATTCCTTTAGAAAGTGTTTTAGTAGTTGGAAATGTCTTGTTGTGGATGTTATCGGTGCCTCTGGAGGTCTAGGGATTCTATACAAAGAGGCGGTCATGGAGGTCCAGGTTCTTAAATCAAAAAAGTCTTGCCAGTGGGTAAATGTTACTTCCAAGTAGTTACTTTCAAGTTTCTTTTTAATAAATTTGTATGGACCAAATAATATCCTTGAAATGAGAGATGTGTGGGGAGCCATCTCAGAGGTGATGGCAACTAATGGAGATAGAATTTTCCTTTTGGGTGGTGATTTTAATGCAATTCTAAGGTCATCTGATAAGAAAGGGGGTCTTGGCTGGCTAAATAAAAAACAAAGATATTTTAGCGACTCTGTGACTACCAATGGTTTATTTGAAATTCAGTTTAAAAGTGGGGATTTTACCTAGACAAATAGAAGAACTGAATTTTTAAATATTGCAAAAAAATTAGATAGATTCTTCATTGCAAGGAATTAAGTAGAATTCTAGTGGACTTTTCAAGCTGACATCCTCCCCATTACATTCTCGGATCATTATCCGATTAGTGTAAGAATTCAAGAGGATGAAGTACCTGACCGTTGCTCGTTTAAATTTGAAAAAATGTGGCTAAGAGAAGATGGTTTTTTGGAGTTGGTGGCTAGATGGTGGTCAAATGTGTCGCCACGACAGGGAAACAAAGCCTTTGTCTTTTTCAAGAAGTTGCAATATGTCAAGGAGCAGATGAAGAAATGGAATAGAGAGGTGTTTAAGAACATCTTCTTGGAAAAGCTCAAACTTGAACAAGAATTGGGGGAGCTACATTCAAAATTTATTGAAGAATGTGTTGAGTGATGATGATTTCCAACTAGAAAAAGAGCTAAATAAATAGTATGCAGAGGTTTTAGCAAGAGAAAAAAAAATTTGGAGACAAAAATCAAGGGAGACATGGCTTAAGGAGGGAGGTCGTAACACGAAGTTTTTTCATAATGCGGTTAAGGTCAGGAGATCCTATAATAAAATTCTCTCAATATAGGACAAGCATGGATCTACCCTCATGGAAAATGATGACATCTGCAAGGAAGGTGTGCGTTTCTTTTCTAAAGCTTTTCAAAACAATCAGGTTGATATTTCTCAGGAGAATGAAGTGTTGGATGTTATCCCCCCATGTGTCTCAAAAGCACATAATGCAGCGCTAACAAAGGCAGTCACTTTGGAAGAAGTCAAAACCACTCTTTTCAGTATTGGAGGACACAAAGCACCTGGACCTAATGGATTTTCAGCGCTCTTTTTCTAGAAAATGTGGGATGTCTTGGCACATGATTTTTGGGAGGTGGTAGAGGAATCAAGAGTGGGTGGTTATGTGTTGAAATATTTCAACAATACATTTATTTCTCTAGTCCCCAAGAAAGAGGAAGTGTTGTCTTTCATTGATTTCAGACCGATTGCTCTCTACAATATTGTTTACAAGGTTATCTCGAAGGTGATGGCAAATAGGCTAAAGGGTGTTCTTGATACCGTGATATCTCCAGAACAGAGTGGTTTCTCACCAAACTGTTCCATCTATGAAGGAATTATTATTGCGCATGAAGTAATACACTCCATATGGATAGCACGAACTGAAAGAATGTTGGTAAAGCTGGATATTAGGAAGGTGTATGATGAAGTGAATATAAGATTTCTCTTAAAGGTGCTTAGGAGGTTTGGCTTTTGTGAGGCATGGGTCAAAAGGGTTGAGAGTTGTATAAATACCCCCCAATTTTTGGTCCTAATTAATGGTAGCCTGTAAGGATTTTTTGATTCTGAGAAGGGAATAAGGCGGGGGGACCGAATCTCACCTTTTCTATTTATAATAATGGTAGAAGCTCTGGGAAGATTAATTTCAAAAAAAAGGGAAGAAGGGATTTGGAGGGTTGTTTGAGTGGCAGAGGGTGTAGACTCTCTATCCCACTTACAGTTCATCGATGATACTCTGCTTATGGGAGAAGCCTCTTTTAGGGAAGCCAGGATGATGAAAGGTGTTCTTGATAAGTATAGAAAAGCTTCTGGGTAGTGCATAAACTGGAGAAAATCTAAAATTTTCTTTTTTAACACTTGTGGTCAGAAGAAAAGGGAAATATACTCAATTTTGGGCATGAGATTGTGATCTCTTCTTGGAAGATATATGGGCATCCCTTTATTCGGGGGAGCAACAAGTCTTACAACATGGAAGGATTTGGTAGATTGTTGTTTGAAGCATATCGACTGTTGGAAAAGTAGGTAGCTAACTTCGGCTAAAAGGATTTTAATGTCAAAGTCTATCATCTCAATTATTCCTATTTTCTCAATGATGTGTCTTAAAATTCCAAAAATAATCATTTAGGTAGTTGGGCAGCGAATGAGAAATTTTTGTTTGGAATGGGGCTAATGATCAAGATAAAATTCCTCTTCTTTTGTGGGAAAAGATCTGTATGGTGAAAGGGAAAGGGGGTGCGGGGCTGAGAGATTGGAGTATTATGAATGAGGCTTTAGGAGAAAAATTGGTGTGGAATATATATTCCCAACCCTCTCAGTTATGGGTCTGGATCTTAAAAGAAAAGTATTTGCACTCGATGGAGGACAACATAATTTTTACTATGCGCAATCCCCCTTCTGGTTCAACAATTTGGAACTTTGTGATCTGTTGTTGTCAGGTAATAGTTGATCACATCACCTGGTAGATTGGGAATGGAGAGAAGGCGAAGTTCTGGGAAGATTTGTGGGGGGGATTTCCAGTGTTGAAAGAGAATGGTGAATTGCAAGACTTAAGACTTTGGTTCATGCAACATTGGGGGGAAAAGGTAAGTGATTACTTGGAGTTCAGGGGTGATGCTTTGGGTGGTGATTGGGGTTGGAAATCTCTCTGGGATGTTGAGTTATCAGAATGCCAGAGGGCTCTCATGCAGGAGGTCTTTAGGTCTAGAAATATTATGAGGTCTAATAAGGATGATAAGGTGGTGTGGTGTGGTATGGTGGATGGGAAGTATTCAATAAAAAATGGTTACCAATTTTTGGATACAGAAGCAGAGAACGAGAGTTGGCTGACTAGTTTATGCTGGGGGAAAGAATTCCTTCCCAAAGCAGGGGCCTTTGCATGGTTAGAAATTAGGGGTCGCATTCTGACAAGAGAAAGAAGGAAACGTTTTCATTTTTGTGGACCGACTAAGTGTGTGATGTGTGCAGGTGCGGAGGAGACTGGTGACCATTTACTGCTTCATTGCAGAATGGCTACATCATGTTGGGAAATGCTGAGGCAAGCTTTGGGATGGCAAGGCCCTATCTCGGATACACTTAAGAAGGTTTTTGAAGGATGGCCAATACCAAGAAAAAATACAACATTTTCGTGCATTTGGAAGGTCAGTCTGTCTCTAGTGTTGAGGGAAATTTGGAAAGAAAGAAATAGGAGAATATTTCTTGACAAGGAAGAGGCATTAGAAAGGTTACAATGGATAATTAATCATGCCATAGAGGAAGTGGTTGGAGTGGTAGCCTCACAGTATTTCAACCCAGGGGTCCCCTTTAATCTGGAGGATAATCATATTTAGATGCAATGGTTGCGTATTCACCTGCGACCTATTAAAGGGCCAGGTTGGGTTCAACCAGCTGCAAAGGAGTCTAGGGAGGTTTCATGGGAAAATCCAATGGAAGGCTGGTGGAAAATAAACTTTGATGGTGCATCAAAAGGGAACCCTGGACCATCAGGGGCAGGTTTCATTATTCAAAACTGGAAAGGGGATGTATTAGCCTTGGGAGTGAAAAGGTTGGAGGATGGAACAAATAATGCAGCAAAAGCCTCAGCAGCCTTAACGGCGATTGAAGTTGGAAAAAATCTGGGAGCTATAAAAATTCATTTAGAAGGGGACTCACTAATAATCGTACAAGCAGTGGTGAAGGTTACTATTAGTGTGTGACACCTTCAGAACGTAATTGAGAAAATTAGAGAAGAATTAGCTTCATGCAAAAAAAAATTAGTGAGTCACATTAGAAGACTGGGTAATGTTGAAGCCAAAATCCTCTCTAAATGGGCTTTAAAATTTAGAGAAGTGGGAGAATTGAAATTTGAAGATTTTAGGAACGTGGATTTAGCAGAATAATCTAAAGAAGTTGGTGAATACACTACATTTAATGGGAAAAATGGTGGGTAGTTGGAAGTAGTTTTGACAGGATAGGAGGAATGTTGGGAAGGTTGGCGGTGGCATGATCCCCAAGACGAGCGGCATTTAAATCGAAGTGCGTTAATCAAGAAGATTAAAATCCCACATCCCTCAAGTTTTGATGAATTAATTTGTGTTTGGCATGGTGAAGAAGGCTCTGTGAAGGAGCACTTTGTGGTGGCGGCACTGCTGGCACAGAGCTCTAATGGAGGAGAACTTCACTCTTCTCTCAAGGAGACGAATAAGCCTGTTTTATTGTGACACGTCCAAGAAGAGATTAATGGGTATGTTTCTCTTGAATGATGGGTGTTTGGTGCAGTGTGTGAGGATGATCCTAGGTAGGGACTTTGGCATTTTAAGACACAGATACAGGACAAACATGGACATGTACTCTCTGATAGTAGCATGGGGACTGAACCTAGGTGAGAAAGTAGAGACAATTAGAGAAGTGATGGAAACAATTGTACATGTAGATTTCTTGGACGGTTTGGAGACAATATTGGAATGGGTAGTTCCAGGTGTAGGGCTAGACATTAGTGAGGGATTTGATATGGAAGATTTTGAATAATTTGAGGGATGCATAACATTTGTTTGCTAGCCAGAGGGGAACTTTAAAGAGCGTTGTAGAGAAGAAGTGAAACTAGGTTGGAAGGCATTGAAACTCTTTGTCGAACTAATGAAAGTTGAAGAGGTAATTGCCCGGGCGAAGGCGAAAGCAGAGCGAATGGAAAGAGATGGGAAGGCAAAAGCAGAGCAAAGAGAAGTGGAGTGAATGGTAAAATATGGGAAGCGCCAACGGAAGAGAGACGAAAATGGTCTGCAAGATCAAAATGGAGTCGGGTAACTCAAGCTGAAAGGAAAGATTTCCTGTGTTTTTTGCATGAATTTGTAATGCTGCTACTTTAATCTATGTTTTTTGATGAAGGATAAATTTTATATGGGAGGAATGGTGAAACTACCATTTAGGGTTGGGCAACTAGTTTTAGGGACAATGGAGTTAAAAGTATGATAACTCAAACATTTTTTATTTGTTGTAGGGGAACAAGGGTATAAAGTATGTTTTCCAACATGTTAATATGCTTTCTAGTTAAAACTTACTAGTTGTAGTTGGGGGGTGAAGCCACAATAGTGGTTTACAATTCAAGTGAGGAAGGAAAACTCACAAAAAATGACCCCAAGGAAAAAAATGTGATTTTGGGGGTTCGTATGAACCTACTGGTTCAACCAAACCCATAAGGGGTTCACTCGAACTAGGGTTCAAGCGAACCCCTTTGAATCTTGGGTGCCAAAAAAAAAAAAACATTGGCAAAGGGTTTGAGTGAACCCCTTTGAAGGGGTTCATATGAACCCCCCTTATCTCTCATCCCACCTAAGACAAAAAAAACCTAAAATTTGGCACCGAGCTTGGGTTGAGGATGAAAATGGAGGAATCTTCACAAACCCAACTATCAGGTAGTCCTTGGACGAGCTATCAACGAATATAATTTTAATATGTTTTGGTTTTATTATGTATTTGTTTTTTTAGTTTTATTAAACATAGGTTTTTCATCGAAAATGAAGGTCTATGTTCTGCACATGTGGAAAAATAGCAGATTATCAAAAAAAAGTTTAAAAATATGAGTGCACCAGATATTGAAGTCCTTGATCCAACAAAAAAAATGAATTTGATATATACAAAAAGTTACTGCTATACAATCGCATATGCCTAAATTGCAATTGGTTTGACTTTGAAAATTAAAGAAAAATATTCAATAAAAATTATCTAACCAAGTGGAAGCACTAGATATCGGAGTTACAAATCTAAATTAAAGAATTAGAATTTTATCCTTCATGGAAAAATTTATGTGTTATACGATGTGCATCACTTTTAAAATGTTGTTTTCGAAAAAAAACCCTTTTGGAGATGGAAAATAAGTGCAATCTGATTCCAAAAATTGAAAAAATATTTTTAGAATCTATAGACAAAATGTGACGAGACTCTAGTTTGCATCATCTTCAAATTCCTCATGGTTTAGCCGCTATAGGTGCCCGAATGTGAAGATTTAGTTAAAAATAATAATTTCAGTGCCTAGTTTGGCCAAAAATTGTAAACCACTATTGTGGGATCACCCTGGGGTTTTCGGGTGTTTGGTGAACTACTGAAACTAATGATGTAACTTTTTTTTCAAAGCAATACAAACTTCTATTAGCGAGCAAAAAAAATAAAAAAATCTTATAAATAAAAACAATATTTAAAAACTTTTCAATTTATAATTAATTATTTATACTTTATTTTATTATTTTTATATGTTATAATTAAAAGAAATCTTCTACATTTATATAATAATTATCAAAAATAGGCGCCCTCTGCTCTGAAATCTTTCGTAACTGCGACCTCCGAGCAGGATTTCTGTGTGTGCTCCTCAGTGACGAACCTTGGCTTGGAGGGTGATGGGTATGCGAAGTTGGTTTTGACAAGCCCTAAAGCAAATACAGAGACATTTGTGCGTGGGAATTCACAGGTGGGGAGCGGTGGCCTCCATTTTTCTACTCTCATGTTGGATAGCTCACGGAGTGTGAGCGATGGTGGTCTGGGATTGGAAAACGGCAAAATGAGACCTGTCGATAGTGTTTCTCACATAGCGATGGCTGGCAATTTGAATTTGGGCGTTGTTGGTGGCAAGAAAATTTTTGTGGATTCCCTAGCCGTGCATTCGCATTCTCCGTGCAATATTCGCCATGAGGTGAGGGGAAACCCTAGCTTGCAGGAAACTGGCTTTACCACGCATAATTATGATCCCCAATTGTCTCAAGACAGTGCCCCTTTGAGTCCTCCTTTTGTTGTTCGACACTCAGCCTCTGCTCTGGAGATTTATTTCAACGACTTTGCCTGCAATAGGGAAGATTATTTGGTGGAGCATGCTCTGATATGTCGGTTCACAAAGGTTTGGCCTAAACTCTATGATCTCCATTCATGGATTGATGCAAACTTAAAGGATTATCTAGAAGATGAAATCAATATCTATCCATGTGCAAAAGGGTTCTTCATCTTAGAATTCGAATCTATGGAAGACAAAGAAATGGTGCTCAAAACTGATCCGTGGTTTTTGCAAGGGAATTTTTTATGCATGAAACCTTGGTTCCCCTCATTCAATCCATGCACAGAGACTTTTTCAACGAAATTCTTGTGGATTCGTCTACCCTACCTCCCTTTACAGTTCTAGGAAGTTGGTTGTCTGAAAGCAATCGACAACGGTCTGGGGAAATATTTTTGTCTCTCCAAGGAGACAATCAACTACGAAAACTCAACTTTTGCACACTTATGTGTTGAGATGGATGTCTCAAAGGGTCTTCCTGCAGAAATTTTTCTTAAAGTTGGTAAGAGACGATGGTGTCAGCCAGTAGATTATGAAAAGATTGCATTTAGATGCTGAATTTGTTTTGCCACAGACCATGGTACCGCTCAGTGTAAAAGAAGATGGTGTGGGGAGCATGCCAATTTAGCTCCTAATTACAAACCCTCATGGTGGGAAGGGGCCGAATCTTGCCACTGTGCAATTTCTCCTTCTTCAAAGCTTGCAACTCCTTCCTCCCCCATGTTTTAGAGCCCGACTCCTAACTTGTCCTCCTTGGTAAATGGTAACATTCTTGAGACAAAGTCAGATTCAAAATCAAATGATGTTCGTACTATTGCCTCGTCTCCACCCTTGGAGGTTGCCAACACTTTGTCATCCTCTCCTCCTGCCATTTTGCAAGGAAAATGTTTTGTTACAAGCACTACAAAAGCCTCCTCATTTGCTTCAGGGATTACACAGTTGGTGACCCATGAAAGTGTTGAAGTCTCCCTTACATCTCCAGCAGCCATACACAACGAGGAAGAAAAGAATAGGGTGGGGTGTACTGACTCAGTCTCCGCCTCTGAGACAGATTTGGATTGGACTGAAGTCAAGCGGAAGAAATCTCTTTCCTCTATCCGAATGTCATTAAGTTCTTTGAAGAAAAGGATTCAATGATTATTTTGTAAGCAGTAGTTTTGGACTGTCCGATGTGGGTAGCCATAGGTTGCACCCCTGATGACAAGGGCATGCATCTGTTCTCTCTTTTGATGGGAGTTGTCCCCTTGACAACACTTACCTATAAAAAAAAAAAAATTTATCAAAAATAATTAAAATTAATTTTTTTTAAAAATAAACATATAACTTATTATTTATATATTATATTTATTATATTATAATATAATAATTATTAAAATCTTTAAAATAAAAATTATATTTAAAATTTTATAAATATATAATTATCTATTTATATAATATATTTATTATTTATATATGTCAATAATTAAAAAAAATCTTAAAATTTAAGTTTAAGCAATTTAGAGAAATAAATTATTTATATATTATATTATATTTATTATTTATCCTTATTTTCTTTTTCTTTTTTATCAAATTGTTGGATTTTTTTTTTGAAAAACTTCCACTTCATATAAGAAACCCATGGACATAAATATCAACATAATAACTAGACTAAAATAGTGACTATGCAATTGCAACTGCCCTGATAGACATTCAAGCAAACAAGAGGAATTTAATCAAAGCTAAAGAACTATATGACAAAATACCTTGACAAAAATGACCTTATGGATTTGTGATGTTTGCAGGATAAAAGCCACTTTACATATGTTGCAGTCTTCCAAAAATTTCAACCACAAGTAACTGTTAGACCCTATCTGTCATGTCAAAATGGTAGTGTTGGGTTTAAAAATTTGGGAATCATAAAATTTTAGAGAAAGAGCAATTTAGAATAGATTTTAAGTTGAAGACATTGAAGCAAACATGCATGCAGAATGTGGAAGCATATACAAGGCACTGGAACTGTTTAACAAATACATTAAGGAAAAATGGTCCCATGGGATGCCATGGTTGCAGGATATCAACAAAAATAGATTTGTCGAAAATGCTCAAGAAACTTTTCATGCAAACGTGATTGGCAGGTGTAGAGCATACCTCCAACAACTTCCCTGCCTACGCCAAAATAGGAGCTTTGGAACAGAGCATGGACATTCATCAAAGCATTAAAGAAAGGAGATTTTTAAGATTTGAAACTACCCTGGTGGGCATTTATGCAAAATGTGGGAATATAGACAAGGCGCGTGAACTGTTTGACATAATGCCTGAAAGAGGTGATCTCAGGCGCAGTAATCATTACAGAACATGCTTAAAAACATATTGTTAAAACGGCTATAGAAACTTTTAAACAATGGCTGTAGGACTTTTGGGATGGGGTATGGACATCTAACAAAACATACAGGATAGAGAAATTTACAGTTGCGACTGCTCTGGTAGACATGTAAACACAATGAGGGAGCAAAGATAAGGTTCGCAAACTGTTTGACATAATGCCTCAAAGAAACATGGTCTCATGGACTGCAATGATGGATGGATCTGCACAGAATGGATTCGACCACAACCCATATGATAAGCTTGGTAGACATGCATACAAAGAATGGAAGCATAGACTGAGTATCATATCTCCTCCAAATAGTGTGGTTTCGTGGAAGGCAAGGATAATAGATTATGCAGAAAATGGATTATTAAAAGGCTACAGAAACTTTCATGCAAATGCAATTGGAGTTGTAAAGTCGAACTCCTTGACGTTGATTAGCCCACCCAGCTTAAAGTATATTATGGTCATCCATCAAAGTAAAAGGATAGAGAAATATGTCAATAATTGAAGTCTGATTGCTTTATGCAAAGTTTGGAAGCACAGACAAATTGCACGAACTATTCGACACAATGGCTCAAGGAGGGCATTATCTCATGGAATGCATGCAAAATGTATAGGTGCGAAAAGGCATGCGAACTGTTTGACACAATGTCTCATGGTTTCCAATGATAAAATGGGTTTATTTTAAAGGCTTTAGAAACTTTCAAAAAGAGAGCAACAAACACACCAAAAAAATCATTAAAATTTCTATATTTATTGAATGAAATTTCTTGTGGAAAGAAAATATGATTTTGATGTTTTTGTATGGACTCACTAGCAACTACATTATCGGATGTGTGACTGCAATGAATATATGTGAATATAGTAAAATATCTCTTACAATTGTTAAAAATTTGAAATAGATGAATAATCAAGATCTTTCTATAAGAAATAAGCTATAAAACTGTAAATAAAATAATACTTGATACATACCCGAAATTTCAAGAGATGTGCAAATGTTAAGATGACAAAATTGCATTAGGAACTCAAAGCAAATATGCAAAATAATGACTGCATGCATCAAAATACATGTATGCCAAAGCATGCAACAATGAATATCAAAATACAAGCCAGGTAGTTTGTTTATATAGAACTAAGGAGATAATGGAGGTGACAAATCGGAACCAATAGAAATTAACCACCAAAAGTGGTAAATGTTCCACCCTTCAAAGATGGGGACAACTCATCACCATATCTCCTAGTTATTAAATGATAAACTCATTTTATTATCTTAAGTGAGCTTAATAAAAGTGTAGGAAAAACCTAGGACTAAGGGAAAATAAATTAATCCACTAAGAAAATAAAAACCTACACCAACAACAATAAGTGTAGAGAAATCTATAAAGAAACATGCAAGATCACACATTGTATGGACATTCATCTTAGCATAAAGAATAGAGGAATTTTGTCAAATATCGTAGTTGTGATAGTCTTGGTAGACTAATTAAGAAAAATACAATAGGAAGGGATGAGGCGAGTGAAATGTTTAACAAAATGTATGAAAGAAATGTGGATTATGGACCATAGGATATGTGCAAAAATGGATTTTGTTGAAAAGGCTTTAGAAACATTCAAACAAATGCAAGTAGCGGGTGACTCAATAGAAATATCTAGATCTCCCTAGTGTGTGAAGAGGTTGAAAAAAAATGATCCAAGTGATTAAAATTCATACATCATCCCACCAAATAATACCAAAAGAAAATCAATTATTGGCTGATGAAATAAGACAAGTATGCTCATTGTAGTGAAGCTTCAATTACATGTATCTGTTGTCTAAAATAGCTTTCCTTTTTAGATGTTGCATCATTCAATGCTCAAATCAAGCATAGGTGAACCAAACTCACTAATGGACCATCTTCCTTAATCCTTACTAAATATTGAAAAACTTCAATTATTTAAGACTCCATTAAATTGTATCTTACATAAACACGGGGAGGGTTACATGCAAAATGTGGAAACAGAGATAGGCATGTGAAATGTTAACCAAACTAACAGTAATGAATGAACAAATATAAAATGCAGACAAGTCGTGCTACAAGAAGTGCACCACTAAGAGAGGGTGGATAAATGCAAAAATTTATAAATATACAATAACAAAAAACATAAACATACCAATATTGAAAGAACTACTAGTTTGATGCCTCTCTTAACCTTGAAAGAACTTCATTCCCTATTCTCCTCTCTCTCTTCCTTTTCTCCATCTACATTTTTCGTTGAATGCCTTATTAGCATCTTTGTATCATGTTTTCTAGCTCCTCCCTCCCTCCATTCCCCCCTCCTAAAGTAGTAGTTCCACCTTTGTTGATTATGTCTAAAGAGGGCAAGATGGTGAAGTCATAGTCTCCCCCTTTTTAGTGCCCCCATTGCATGTAAATTCATGCAACTCCTAAACCTTGGCTAATCACTCACTCTCGCGTTGGTTTAACTCTCGCCACATCTAGAAAACTAGTATAAGTTAAATTGTTAAAAAATAATTTGTTTTATTATAAAAATAGAAAAAATCATGTTTTTATCATTATTATTAATGATTATTATCTTTGTTGTGACACTAAAGGTATACAAGGAAGATCTTTTCCTACATACAATACCTCTGCAACTAGATGCAAATTCATCAAAAATAAAGACCTATCAACCCCAATCTCACCCTCAAGATGCAATAAAAATTAATGAAATTGAGGGTAAATGTAGGAAAATGGGGAACCAAAAAGGGGTCTTAATTGGTCACTTTTTTTTGAAATCAAGAAAGATCAATCATGGATAAGAAATTGAAGATAGTTATGCTCAAAACTTGAATTTTTATTTTTTTTAAATGGTTGAGGTTAAGGGGTTCAAAAAGGGGGAGCACACAAAGTGCACATCTTTTTGTTAAAAAAACATAACATAACATAACAATTGTTGTGTTACCCCTAAAATGCTGTCCTTCTTTTAGTACTTAAAAAATTTGCTTCAGTGAGAGATTTGCTAAAACTACATAGTTTATGCTTGATTTTTGTGCTAATTTTATAATGAATATATAATTTTTTAATAATTTTCAAGGTGGAAACATCCTGAAAAAAATTGAGTGTGCTCCGTCCAAATTTTATAGGAAACTAATCGAAAATCAAATAACTTTTTTGACTATGTATAGAATTGAGTTTAGTTTCTAAAATTGTAATTTATTTGAAATTTCGATAAATGGCTAAAAAATGAAGCCAAGAGGTTTTGGACAAAAAATGGAGACACTAGCAAAAGAAATTAAAGATCAAAACTTTTAACATATTTGAAATGTGAAAAACATTACATGGTTAGAAAGCTAAGAGAGAGCTCAACGTTACTATGCCATTTTTAGTCTTAACATTGAAACACGTGCAAACTTGATGGAGAGCACACTCGAGATTATGTCATTTTTTTACAATTTGAAAAACCATGTCTTTGGATGTTGAAATGTTGAGCTCTAGACCTATCTTTCTACCTCTCCCTTCCTCTCTCTTTTTGTCCCTCTTTAGATCTCCATATCTCACAAGACCTATCTCTCCACCTATTCCTCCCTCCTTCCCTCTATATTTCTCTTTGTCTCACCTCTCTCTCTCCCTATCTTCTCTCACATCTTTATCTCTCTCCCTACGATACCTCCCTCTCTCCCTTGCTCTCTCTCTCTCTCTCTCTCTCTCTCTCTCTCTCTCTCTCTCTCTCTCTCTCTCTCTCTCTCTCTCTCTCTCTCTCTCTCTCTCTCTCTCTCTCTCTCTCTCTCTCTCTACCTCTCCTCCCCTCACTCTCTCTACCTCTCCCTCCCTCCATCACTCCCTCTCTTCTCTCTCTCTCCCTCTCTTGCTCACTCTCTCTCCCTTCATCACTCCCTCTCTCCCTCTTGTGCTCACTCTCTCTCCCTCCCTCCCTCTATCGCTCCCTTTATCCCTCTCTCTCCCTCTCCCTATTTAACATATAGCGTTTAGATATTAGGACTTAAGGTTTAGGGTTTAGAGTTTTGGGAATAGGGTTTAGGGTTTACAATTAATGATGGTGGGTTGAGGGTGGCACCTATCTCTCTCTCACCCCTTTCTACCTTTCCATCCCTACCTCCCTCCCTCCCTACCTCTCCCCCCTCTCTCCCTACCTCTCTCCATGTCTTCTCTCTCTCTCACCTCTCTATCGTTCTCCGCTCACTACCTCCCTTCCCTGCCTCTCCCTCCCTCTCTAAATTATTCATGGTTTAGGGTTTATGATGGAGGGTTTAAAGATTAATTTTATTTTTTAGGTTTTAGTGTTAAATTATTCATGCTAGGTTTTAGAGTTTAGCGAATAGTGTTTAGGTTTTATGATGGAGGGTTTAGAGATTAAAAATAATTTATAGGTTTTAATGTAAATTATTAATGTTAGGTTTAGGGTTTAGGGCTTAGGGTTTACAATTTACAGTTTAGGGTTTGATGGAAGGTTCAACGTTGAGGGTTTAGGGATTAAATTTATTTTTTAAGGTTTTAGTATTAAAAATTATTAATGGTGGGTTTTAGGGTTTAGGGATTAAATTTAATTTTAAAGGTTTTAGTATTAAAAAATATTAATGTTAGGTTTTAGGGTTTACAGTTTAGGGTTTGGCATATAGTGTTTATTATTTGGGGCTTAATGTTTAGGTTTTAAGGTTCATGATGGAGGGTTGAGGGTATGCATGCCTCTCACCTCTCTTCCTCTCGCTCCCTCTCTCCCTTCTTCCCTCTCTACCTCTCCTTCCCTCCCTACCCCTCTCTCCCTCTCTTTTTCTCTCTCACCTCTCTACCTCCCTCATCTCTCTCTACCTCTCCCTCCCTCACTCTCTCTCTACATCTCCCTCCCTCCATTGCGCTCTCTCCCTCTTCCTCTCTCACCTCTCTCTCTCTTTCTCCCCCCCTCTCTCTAGATTACTTATGGTTTAGGTTTGGGGCCTAGGGTTTAGGGTCTATTATGGAAGGTTTAGAGATTAAGTTTTTTTTTTTAAGTTTTAGTGTTAAATTATTAATGTTAAGTTTTAGGGTTTAGTGAATAGTGTTTAGGGTGTAGGGCTTAGGGTTTAGGATTTATGATATAGGGTTCAATGTTGAGGGTTTAGGGATTAAATTAAGTTTTTAAGGTTTCAATGTTAACAATTATTAGTGTTAGGTTTTATGGTTTAGGGCTTAGTGTTTAGGGACTATGGTTTAAGGTTTAGAGCCCAAGGTTTAGGGTATTCAGTTTAAGGTTTATGGTGGAGGTTTCAACATTGACTGTTTAAGGATTAAATTAATTTTTTAAGGTTTTAGTGTTAATATTATTAATGTTATATTTTAGGGTTTAGGGCCTAGGATTTAGGGTTTACGATTTAAGGTTTACATAGTGTTTAAAATTTGGGGCTTAATGTTTAGGGTTTAGGATTCATGATGGTGGAGGTTTGAGGGTCTACCTACCTCTCTCTCACCTCTCTTCATCTCTTTCTCTCCCTCCTTCCCTCTCTACCTCTCCTTCCCTCCTCTACCCTTCTCTATCTCCCTCTCTTCTTCTCTCTTTGTCTTTCCTCACTACCTCTCCCTTCAACCCTCACTCTCTACCTCTCCCTCCCTCCATCACTCTCTCCCTCTCTTCCTCTCTATCTCACCTATCTCTCTTTCTCTCCCTCTCTAGACTATTCATAGTTTACGGTTTAGGGTTTATGATGGAGAAGTAGAATATTCATAATTTAGGGTTTAAAATGTAACTATGGCCATCAAATATAGATACATATGCTCATATCATCATTTAGAATAAATATTTTTGAAGTGCATTTTTCAACAACTTATTAAAATTAACATATATTCCCATTCATTTAAAACTAAATGATATTTTAAATATTTTTGAGCAATCATACCTGATACGCATTCATATTCATTAAATTATTTTATTTGAGAAATAATTTTAATATTTTCAACCATACATGATACGCATTCATACTCCTTAAATTTACTTTATTTGAAAAATATTTTTTCTTTACAATCATTCGACATTAATAAGTTGGATTTTGAAAAGCACAAAAGTAAGATGCAGGACTACTGGATCCTCTCCCCTGGTTTTTAATTTCTAACAAAGTATGATCATTTTGCAATAAAACACTGGTCGGTTGTTTTCCTTACAAAATCAATACGTGTAAGACGACGTACAATATACATATCCACTTCCTCGCTCAGAATGAAAAATATCTATGCCCGTCACGGGACGGTAGAAAACGTGGTACAGTTTAGTGAATTGTGTATTACTTATATTGGTTGTCGGGGAGGAATGGTTGGTGGGCATATTAAATTCTTCCACTTTCGCACTGAAAGACAATTAACTGTTGACTCCACGCACAATATCTGTCTAATGGTCGCAAGAAAGGACGCAAGACAGACGGCCGGAAAAGTTTGCTTAATGGCCGGAAAAGTTCGCTTAATTTCCCCTGCAACCCACAGATCTCTATAAATGTATCTTTTTGTGCACAGACATTGCTACAGACCAGCAAAGATGGCAGCATATTCAGCCTTCAAATCTTTCAGTAGTTCGTGCTTTCAGAAGAGCGCAGCCTTTCTTGCAAATTCAATATACCAAGTGTTCAGACGTTTTGTAATATGGATTGTTTCGGCGGGCTCTGTTCCAAAGCATGTTGCGATCATAATGGATGGCAATAGGAGATACGCAAACAAAAGAAATGTGAAGAATTTGAAGGGCCATGAATTTGGGTATAACAGCCTGATGCATACTCTGAGGGACTGTTATGAATTGGGGATAAAATATGTAAGTGTTTATGCTTTCAGTATTGAGAATTTCAGGCGGTCAGAGGAGGAAGTTGAGACGCTCATGAATTTGATGCAGGAGAAGCTGGAGCTGCTCATTGAAAAGGAGAGCATAGTTAACAAATATGGAATTCGTGTGCAAATTATAGGAGATCTGGGCCTTTTTCCCCAGCGAGTTAGAGAAGCTGCAGACAGAGCCATGGCTTTCTCTAGAAATAATGACAAGGCCGTTCTAAATATCTGTGCTCCTTATACTGGCACACAGGAGATTGTCCAGGCTGTTGAAGGTGTTATTAAGGCAGGGGATTTAGCTGAAAACCAGATCAGTACAGACGACATAGAGCGCCATCTGTATACATCAGATTGCCCAGAGCCAGAGCTTTTGGTTAGGACTTCAGGGGAGACCAGGCTTAGCAACTTTTTTCTCTGGCAAACTTCCTTTTCTTTGCTCTATGCTACTCCAATTCTCTGGCCTGAGTTTTCCTTCAGGCACCTCATCAGGGCTGTTTTAGAATATCAGAGATCTTACCAATTTGTGGAGAAGCAAAAAGATCAACTGCCAATGCTTGTTCCTCATCAACACCATGACTAACTGTATTAGTTTTAGAGTTAAATAAATTGTTTTTGTAACCAGTTCTAGTAATTTATGTTACTGAACAATTGTATTTTAAATGCATATCTCTAATGAATAATTTTCTTTTTGAAAGTTTAGCTCTCCATTTTTATATTTAATGTCACAAAATTCACCTCAAATTTAAAGGATTGTATTAAGAGCAATTGTTCCAGATGAATTGTATACAAATTTTTGGTGTATTAGTAAAGAGTGGATGTGTTGGAGTCAGGACTGGTTGTTATTTGAGGAGTCAATGTACTAGCTGTTTATTTGTGAGACCTGTAATTGTTTTAAGCTTTTTGAATTTTCTATTTGTGGGACCTGTAATTGTTTTAAGCTTTTGAATTTTCTGTTTGTGGGACCTATAATTGTTTTAAGCTTTTGAATTTTCTATTTGTGGGACCTGTAATTGTTTTAAGCCTTTTAAATTTTCAGCATAACTTTTTATATGTAAACAGTGGGTGCAGAAACTCTTAAAAGACGAATGTTGTTTAAGCTCTTCCAATTTTTATTTGACTATAATCATATTCCAAATCTGAATCTTCTCTATTTTTAATAAAATAAATAATATAAAAAATTACAGAATGATATTGAATGTAGATGATAAGGAAATAATTCGTTGAAAAGTTTCCTTAAGATATAAATATTGAAAGAAATTTAATTAACAATCAAATTACGTTGTCAATTAAAATCTTCTCTGATAGATTGATTGATTTATATAGTAGAATATTTATAAAAAAATTATAAAAGATATTTTGAATCAAAATTTAGATACAGCTGTGAAGAAGATCCTTTCTGAACCAAAAACAGTGAAGCAACAAGTAAACTTTTGCTTACACCCACTTCTAAATGTCCTGGCAATTGTAAGTTGGTCTCCTCCTAGACTGGTCCACAAAGACTCACTAATAAAAAAAAATAGTTTAAATGACAAGTTTTGTTGAACCTCGCCGACTCCACACTTTATATTTAAAATGGATACTGTATCTGGCTTTCTAGATATTTTAATTTTACCATTATCTTTCTGTCACTTATGCCCATATCTCGTCTTCAAAAGCAGGGACTAAATTATCAGTAACATTTTCGACTCTCAGACAGTTGTAAGAAGTCTTCCATGGCTCCATTCCCAATTTTTTTATAAAAACCTTTTGACAATAAGCTAGGGTTGGTACAATTTTGTTTCGGCTTCATAAAAGAATTCAATTCCTTAAGACTTTGTCAACTTTATTGTAACATTTACATTTCCTTTTATTAATTTGTTACAGGTAAACAAACTAATAGTACTTCTCTTGTGATGTGTCAAATAAGGTACTTCCGAACAACTTAGATAAAAGTGCAATGTAGAGTTAATTTAGGTTTACTGAAATTGACTCTTTCCCACAAAATCTATCTTTTACTTCTTTTTTTAATTCAGAAATTGTTTTTCCTATCTATTTGGACCTATAATAAGTGACTTAACAATGTTGATAAACATCTTTGAGTAACCTACTCAGAAAGGGTCATATCATATTCTCTTTAATCAAACTCCTGTAGGTTGATCCAAAGTTTTATGAACAAAAATAAAAGATAACAAGCAACCCTGTAATATGTCTATTTAAGGTTTGTTGGACGCATAAAAGTGTCACTTTTTTTTATCTAAGTAGGTCACTCAAACTCAAATCAAATTTTCATTTTCCAATTATTATATTATAACGAACCGACCATCATGAATTTAAAGAGAATATAAAGTAATGATTTGTGAAGTTTTATATATATTAAAAATTATCATTTTTACAATTTGTAAATAAATTATTTCTTATACTTTCTAATATTTTTTATGAATAATGTGTTTGTGCAAAATCTAGTGACGTGACTACTTCATTTGACCATGAATAATGTGACTTGAATCAACATTTTTTCTCCAACATAAAATAAACATGTAGAATTGTAATTACCTCAAAAAAATTTAATAACAAATTATCTACCACTTTCTCATCATCAAAGTCCAACGAGGATGAGGTGAGAGAATACAATGATTATTCAACACTTTCTAATTACTCAAATCTCATGAGAGCATACGATGGTGTTTGTGTGCACGTGCGTGCGCATGTGCATATAATGATTAAAATAGTGAAGCTTCAAATGAACAACACACAATTTTGAACATGCTTCCTCCACACAATATATTTTTGTTTCAAATGATTAAAAATATTTGGTCCTAGTTTATTGATGCTTCTAGTATTACAAGTCTATTGTAAAGACATATATTATGAAGATGCCTACATATTGTAATATTCAAAATGTATGTTAAAATCCTCCAAACTTGAAGTGTAAATGCAATCTCCATATTAAGCTAGCCTTAAAAATTGAAAGGATTTTTATCCTCCAAACTTTACGAAACCAAGGATTTCATTCATTGATCTCAAGAATCCAAGGATTTTTATCCTCAAATTCAATAATGAACAGAAGGATCATTTTTTATAGAGTTTTGTTTTAAGAAGCATAGATGATCCAATATGAAGAAATGGCTTGACATTTATATAACCCTCAATCCTTAGCTCTCAATCAATGAAGTTTTAGCCAAGGGCTTGTGCTCCCATATCGAGAAACTAACCAATTATGTGGGTTTGATATATAACCCTCCAATAAAAGATATCTTTTGCACCATTTAAATTGTCATAAAAAAATAATGAATATTAACTCCTCATGAAATACCACTTTCATGCATGCCAATAACCCCACAATAAATATTACTAGGTATTGTTGCTTATGAAATAACAAGTCTATTGTAATTACAAATATATTATGAAAATACCCAAAATGCTGTAATATTCATAATGAATGCCAAAATCCTCCAAACTTAAAGTGCAAATGCAACCTCTATATTAAGTTAGTCTCAAAAATTCAAAGGCTTTTCATCCTCCAAACTCCAAGAAACCAATAGAACTTTATTCAACAAATCTCTAAAATTCAAGGGTTTTTATCCTCAAATTCAATAAAGAACGCAAGACTCATTTTTATAGAGCTTTCTTTTAAGAAGCAAAGATGATCCAATATTAAAAATGACTTGACTTTTATAAACATCAAAGGGCCTAAAGTAGGGGGCACAAATTCCCATGCCATCCTTTACTTAAATAGAAAAACATTAATTTTATCATATTCTTATCTCAAAATTGGCCCATAAAAAATGTTGTTAATTGGTCAATTAAAAACATATAGTGAAGTTAAATGGTAATGAATGAGCTCACCAAAGATCAAGTCTTGCTAGGTACAAACCCCTTACATCATATGAAAAGACACCAAAATTGTGCTCTAAGTTACTTGAACAAAATGGATAACCCTTAATCATTACCTCTCAATCAATCAAATTTCATATAAGACTTATACTCTCATATCAAATAACTAATTAATTATGTAGACTTAATATTAAACCCTCCAACAAAATAAATCTTTTACACTTGCTTAAATTGTCATAAATAATCAATAAATATTAACTCATGCATGCCAATAGCCCCACAATAAGATTACTATAATATGTCATAAAACTTGAAGTCATGTGTCTTAACTCCATTCTCCCAAAATCCCATACCCCACATTGAAAATTTTACTAATAAATAATCTTAAATTATTTATTTTTTCCAATTAATAAATGTACTAAAAAATTAATAATTTTATGGTCCTCATATTAAAAACTGTATGCTTGTGAAAAAACCGTTTAATATTCACTCCACCCATAGGTGTCGGTGGGCCCTTTAAAATAATTCCACCTATAATAAAAACGTGACAGGTACGCCAAGGCAAATAGTGTTGGTATGGGAAAACCGTAAAAAAGTTCCCTGCGCCCATAATTTTGTTCCCTCAGATCTTTATTTGTCTCTCTGCAAAGAAATTGCTGCAGACCAGAAAAGATGGCAGCATTTTCAGCCCTCAAATCCTTCATTAATTCATGCGAGAGCGCTACCTTCCTAATTGGGATTTCTGTATGTCAAATATTCAGACGTTTTGTAATATGGATTGTTTCAGCGGGCTCTGTTCCAAAGCATGTTGCGATCATAATGGACGGCAATAGGAGATACGCAACGAAAAGAAATATGAAGAAATTGAAGGGCCACGAATATGGATATAACAGCCTGATGCATACTCTGAAGGACTGTTATACATTGGGGATAAAATACGTGAGTGTTTATGCTTTCAGTATTGAGAACTTCAGGCGGTCAAAGGAGGAAGTTGAGGCACTCATGGATTTGATGCAGGAGAAGCTGGAGCTGCTAATTGAAAAGAAGAGCATGGTTAACACATATGGAATTCGTGTGCAAATATTAGGAGATTTGAGCCTTTTTCCCCAGCAAGTAAGAGAAGCTGCAGACAGAGCCATGGTTTTCTCTAGAAATAATGACACGGCCGTTTTAAACATCTGCGCTCCTTATACTGGCACACAGGATATTGTCCAGGCCGTTGAAGGCGTTATTAAGGCCCGGAACTTACCTGAAAAGCAGATTAGTGCAGAGGACATAGAGCGCCGTCTGTATACATCGAATTGCCCAGAGCCAGAGCTTTTGATTAGGACTTCTGGGGAGACCAGGCTTAGCAACTTTCTTCTCTGGCAAACTTCCTTTTCTTTGCTCTATGCTACTCCAATTCTCTGGCCCGAGTTTTCCTTCAGGCACCTCGTCAGGGCTGTTTTGGAATATCAGAAAGCTTACCCATTTATACAGAAGCGAAAAGCTCAACAGCTAACGGTTGTTCCTGATCAGCACCATGACTAATTGCATTGGTTTTAGAGTTGGAACTCATGTAAACAGTTCCAGTCATTTCTCTTATGTAAAATTGCATTGTCAAATGCATTTTTCTATTGAATAATTTTCTTCTTGAAAATTTAGCTCTTTCTTTTTATGTTTTATGTCACGCCATTCGCACAAAATATGAAGGATTGTATTATGAGCAATTTTACAGATAGGTTGTACATAAATTTTGGGTGCCTTCGGTAAAGTGTAGGTGTATTGGAGTCACTTTACTGGCTGTTTATTTGTGGGACACTTGTGTGGTTGTTTACGCAGAAGCTCGTCAAATTCTTAGTGTGGCTTTCTATATGTGAACAACAGTGCATTAACTCGTTCTACTCTTGAGTACTCCCTGACTAAAATCATGTTCCAATTCTAGATCTTCTATCATATATATTGGATGTATATAGGAAAGAATTTGTTTAAGAACTTATTAATAAATAAATAGTGGATAAGAAATCTGGTTAACAATCAGGTTGCCTTATTAATAGAAATATCTCTGTAGAAAGACTGGCTTAAATTGAGTGAAAGAATTAGAGTACTCCAGAGAAAATGATGTGAGAATTTTGGAATCAAATTTTGCATCACACTCAATTAAATAGCTTAAAAACAATCTTATAAAAATTAGAACTAAGAATTTTTCTTTAAAACAAAAATATTACCTTGTTAACAAATGATCATTTTATCAAAACCATTGATCATAGGATCCATTTTTTGATTTGATTTAATTGTTTAATTAATAAACCTTCTAATTGTAATAATTTAAAAAACCAAAAATTGCTTTAAGCCTTTTAATTTTAGGTAATAATAGACACACCTTCTAAACGAGACCATCTCCATGACAAAATCAAATAATTGGATAGTAAACTACTTTATGCATTATAAATTTGTGCAATGGATAAAATCAGGTGTATTAATCTTTCCACTTTTCAAGAAGATTAGATACGCCTGTAAAAGAGATTCTCTGTGTCAGAAAAGAAAGTAACTTTAGCTTACACCTACTTCTCAAGTGTCCTGGCAATTGTAAGTCAGTCTTCTCTCTCCTAGACCAAGTCCACAAGGATTTACTAATAACAAATTAGTTTTGATGACCAGTTATTATTGAGCTTCTCACCAACTCCACACTTAATTAAGGTGGGCACTGTATCTGGTTTTCTAGGAAGTTTAACATTATTTTTTTGCCACATTTCCTCGGTATACCCCTATCTTGCTTTCAAAAGCAGGGACTAAACTAACCATCGCACTTTTATGTGCAATGGGTACATCAATAGCCTCTTCTTGTTGAATATAATTTATTTTTTATAAAGACATTAAAATTAGTTTTATTGTTCATACAAATTAGTATGATCAGGACGAAGACAGCAAGGTGCACACACCTGAAGATGAAAATGTTAAGGATGTTTATGTAGCTATATTGTTACCGTCGGCATGTCCTCTTGTTCTTATATCCCTAGGGATCAATAGTAGTTTAGGTTATTACATCGTATTGGTTTTGGCAGGCATAAGACATTTAGAATAGAGTAACAAATTTATAGTTTTCACATGAACCATATGTTATAAGTATAACAATGTCCTCTGAAAGTTTAAATATAATTATTTCAATAGCAATTACAACTCCTACTACTTAATGATAAGTACATCGGGGCTGGGGTGTGATGTCCTATTTACTGTGTCATATCCCAGAGCACTTATTTGATCATCTAAGTGCTGCAGGCAGAAGCTTAAGTCAGAACTTCAAGTTGCAAGCACCGCTGAGTTTTTTTTAATCATATGCATAGTGGGTTTTCATTTCTATCAATACCCATCTTAAGTTTAGTTCCGACAGTTCTTTTGTACAGCATAGAAAACATGGCAGAGGCTCTCTCCTTGTGCAACATTGTAATATTTTTGTGGAGGTATGTCTGTTTTTTTATTTTTCAGCCCTCAAGTTAAAGAGGGCTCTAAATTCCATTAGTAGCATTTTTTTATGAAGAAATAATGATGAATTTGACTAGTTTTGGGTGGTTGGAATTAGCATTTTCCAGTAGTGGGGGACTAAACTTTTTGTTACTATGAATCATAGGAATTCATGTTAGACTAGTCCCTCTGTGTAAGTGGGGATCTCCTTACTGTGGGGTTTCTGATGCATTTAGATGAGAGAAGTCCAAGGTTTAATATCTCATATTCCATAATAGATCCAGAATGAAAGCCATTCCTGGCTCTTCTTTACTTTTATTTTGTTGTCTATATTGTAGTGCCGTGGAATAATACACTCTGGTATCAATAAATCCATTTAATATAAAAATACAAGGGGTCAGTTAAGGTGCTGGAAGGCAAAAATGATTTGTGAGAAATCATCTCTTTAGATAGTTCAAAAACAGCAAAAATGAAAAAAAAAAAAATACAGATGTTGGGCAAGAAACATCCAATAATGAGACTCTACGCATGAAATCTTTAGTTGAAGATGCAAGTGGTGCTCAGCGCAAAGTAGCAATATTGGGATTCTCTATGACACCAAAAAGAACAAGAAAATCATACATTGTATTCTGAAACCGGTTAAATCTAATTAAATTGTCTTAATCTTGGGTATTTATATTAGTTTGACTACTGCACACCTTCGCTCTGCTGCAATTATGTCCACTATATGTCTGGTATTTTTTGTGGCAGTTCTGTCCTGCTGTGTGTTGTGATCTGCTGTTCTTAACTAAGCTTAATTTGACATACAAAAGAATATTTGGCCCACTGTCAATGGCCATCCTCATTGTTTGAAATCATTCCTATCCTTGCAGAAGCCAGTACAATGAAGTGCACTAAAGTTGCCTTTGACGATACAGAAGTAAAACATGTGTTAAACTTTGGGGGATCTTAAAACCATTTCACAGAGAATTGCAGCCAACTGCTAATATCTAGATTTTCAAAGCATGAACATGTTGACAGCTTATAAGATTTTGGGAGAAAGCATGTTTAACACTTCAATCCTTGGTACATTAGATTCAGGGGCTTCTGTCACATGAAATGCTGATTAGCCAAGTAAGCAAGCAGTGGCAGATACTAACCAAATGTGAACGGAATTGAAAATAGCTTCTAGAAGCATAATGTAGTCCAAACACAGGAGATGCAACAGATTTCAGAGTCTAAAAAGTTAAAATTTAGAAAACTGAATTAGGATATAATATGGAAACCAAAAAACTGCCTCAAAACTTCATGAACAAATCACCAAGGCTACCAGACTAATTACTAAAGGCCTGTTTGGCAAATGAATACAGAACAATGTTGAAAATCACACAATAGTCTGATAAGCCAGTGTAAAGAGCCTAAGCAGTTCAAATTCACACAGTAATAAAATTACTCAGGATAATTTGCCCTCCAGATTAATACAACTATTAACAATGAATTTCAGACTGATTCAAATGGCTCAACACAGAACATTGCATGAACAGAATCATAAGAATGAACAAAACGGCTCAGAAATCAGATAACTCAATTATTACACAGAGCGGAACTCCCACAATGAGTTGATCGATTCAAAGAACTGAAGCAGAGTTTAATAATAGTTCGAGTCTTGATATGGCAGACGCTGATAGGAGAACATGAACATTGGATCCAAAAAGAGCACTCACGATACAACAGATGACCTTGCTGTTACAGCGTATGGGGGCTGGACACGAATGGTAGCGAGTTTTGAGCAAGTGTGTCCCACTTCGAATCTGTCACAGCTGGGAATGATATCTGAATGTTGCTAGCCATCACAGCGATACTCCTCCTGAATCACCCGTGAGGAAGAACAATGAAAGGCGTAATAGCACAGGTCAGCAAATGGCCGGAGTCTGGGCTCAATCCCGTAGCCACAACAGGAATCTTTTCCACGATCGCGGGTCTTCAGAATATGACCGTCACTTCTATCGCATGATCTCCACACTGCAATCCTGGCAAATGATGGTGTCTAGCCTGTCTTGTTCCCTTGGCGAATGAAGGTGGCCCAGACACAATAGTGATCCCTTGTCAATGAACTGCGAAAACCTTCAAAACCTCCACTTGTGTCAATGGCTATACGCAAGGGAGTAAGCGATCCCGAATATGTCTTTGGCCAGAGCCTAAGCTCGGCCAAAGTAGTTGATCGCCTCTTTCGCCAACCTCCATCAAAGGATTTGAGACACACGGAAGTCAATTAGAGAGTATGCGAATTGAGGATTCAAACACGAAATGCAAGAGGAGAGGGTGTGTTCTCAACCTGATGTGAACTGCAAGGGGTTTCATCGCTTCTCAGTTCGCCATGATATTTGCATATCCAATTTCGTGATGATTAGATCAAAGCAGAGAACTAGCATATATACTTGATCACAACAGCCTTCCAACGAGGAAGCCACAAATGAGCAATAAAATTTAAATATTATTTTTTAATAATTTAAATTTATTATATAATATTATTTTAAATTTTCAAATGTTCACCTAGTGTTGAAAAACACTCTTTTTCCCGCCGAAAGAAAGCTGGGACCTAATTTAGGACGGGCACATGACAGTCCTCCCCGCCTGGATGGTGCTTGCCCTCAAGCAACTTCAGATTTGGGTGTTCAAAAATCTCCACGCCTTCCCACATTGCATCCTCGATAGGGAGATTCTTCCATTTCACTAAGTACTCAGGTATAACCTTGTTTCTCAGGCTTTTCTCTCTCACATCCAACACAGCCTCTGGCTCGAGTATCAATTTGCCTTCGTCATCAAGTGGAGGCAGCTCAACGAAAGGTGAAATCTGCTGTCCAAGCACCCTTTTTAGGCATGACACATGGAAGATGTTATGTATTTTGTTGCTCTAGGGCAATTCAAGCTCATATGCAACCTCCCCAATCCTCTTGATCCAATAGGGGCCATAGAATTGTGGCTTCAACTTTTTTGCACCATTTCCCTTGAGGGTAGACTGTCTATAAGGCTGCAACCTCAAATAAACCATGTCATCAACCTCAAAAACCCTCTCTGTCCTACATTGATTTGCATGCAATTTTTGCTGATTTTGGGCTCACTGTAAATTTTCTTTAAGTGCATTCAAGATATCAACATTTTGTTGCACCATGTCTCTAGTACCCGGTACTCTACTATCTGCAAGAATCAAATTCGTGAAAGAAGTAGCATCATATCCATAGAGAGCTTTGAAAGGAGACATACCAATAGACATATGATGAGTGGTATTGTAGCAAAATCCCCCGAGGTGTAGCCACTTCACCTGAGCTGATTGCTGCCCCGTAACATAGTTTCTTAGGTATCCCTCAATCCATTTATTCACTATTTCAGTCTGTCCATCTATTTGGGGATGGTAGCTAGTGTTGGGGGTTAACTCTGTGTGAGCCAAACGAAAGAGTTCTTGCCAAAATAAGTTGATAAACCTATTGTCCCTATCACTCACAATGTTCTTGGGCAATCCATGGAGTCTAAATATCTCTTTAAAAAACAAATCAGCAACGTGTGGGGCCTTGAATTCTGAAGAAATGGCATGAAAGTGAGCATATTTTGTAAGCCTATCAGCCACCACATAAATACAATCCTTACCTTGCACCTTAGGCAACCTTGTAACGAAGTCCATAGAGATGCTCTCCCATTTATGATTTGGAATGGATAGGGGCTGCAACAAACCAGCTGAAAAAAAATGCTCAGTCTTGTTCTATTGACACACCAAACACTCTCTAACATGCTGCAACACATCATTCTTTAGCCCTTTCCATGAGAAACGTTCCCTTATTTGCTTGTATGTCTTGTACAAACCGGGGTGACCAGCGAGAGGTGTGTCATAACATGCCTTCATAATCTTCTCCCTAACCTTCAATTTGAGCACAAGATAAACACGGTCCTTGTAGAGGATGAGATCTTCAACTACCTTGTATCTATCATCAAGCACCTTCCCCTCTAAAATATCAGTAGCAACGAAATCTTTGGCATATTCAGCTATTGTTGCAACCTTCCAATCGACAAATATATCAAACATGGAGCAGAAATGAAGCTTCCTAGAGAGTGCATCAGCCACTACATTGTCCTTACCCTTCACATACTCAATATCAATATCATAAGCTTGCAGTTTTCTTACCAATTTTGTTGTTTATCATTCAAATCATGCTGATTGAGGAAGAATTTGAGGCTATTATGATCCGTCTTTACCACAAACTTGCCACAAACCAAGTACTGTCTGAATTTGGCAAGGGCATGCATGATAGCTAGCATTTCCTTGTCATTAATAGAGAAGACTTTCTTTGAATCTTTGAGCTTCCTGCTCTCAAATGCTATAGGGTGTTTATTCTGCATCAAAACTGCTCCAATACCCTCTCCTGAAGCATCACACTCAAGCACAAAAGGAAGTGAGAAATCAAGAATAGCCAAAACAAGACATGAGCTCATCACCTCAAGCTTATCAAAGGCTTGTTGCGTTGTAGGGCTCCAAGAGAATGCTCCTTTCTTTGTCAAATTAGTCAAGGGGGCTGCAAGTTGTGAGAAACCCTTTACAAACGTCTTGTAATAGCTGCATAGGCCCACGAATCCTCTCAATTGTGATAAGTTCTTGGGTCTAGGCTAGTCCTAAATTGCCTAATCTTCTCTTCATCAACACTAACCCCTTGAGCACTAATCTTATGCCCCAAATACAGAATTTCAGTCATCCCAAACTCACACATTGACATTTTGTCATAAAATGAATGACGCTCAAGTATATCAAGCACCTCCTCTATATGCTTCAAGTGATCCTCCCATGTCTTACTATAGATCAAGATGTCATCAAAGAAAACCAAAACAAATTTCCTCAATTGTAGAATGAATACCTGATTCATACAAGACTAGAAGGTAGTGGGGGCATTAGTCAACCCAAATGTCATGACCAAGAACTCATAGTGCCCATAGTGACACTTGAAAGCCGTCTAATGCACATCCTCCTCCTTACTTTGATTTGGTGACATCTTGGGCGCATATCAATCTTGGTGAAATACACTGCACCATAGAGCTCATCTATCAACTCATTGATCCTGGGAATGGGATAACGGTTCTTGATTGTCTTCTTGTTGAGTGCTCTATAATCAATGCACATACTCAATGTCCCATCCTTCATCTTAACCAACACCACAAATGAAGCAAAAGGACTAGAGCTCGAACAGATGTGTCCCATATCCAACAACACCTTGATCACCTTCTCAATTTCCTTTTTGTACATCCTGGGATGCCTATAGGGAGTGGTGAGAGGTTTGGCTCCCTCCTCAAGCTCAATCACATGCTAGAATACTCTATCAGGAGGCAACCCAGAAGGGATCTCTTGAAATACCTTGCACTTCTTGTCTAAGATGTACTGGATGTTGATGGGGTAGGTTCTTCCTTCCTTTGGGGGACTAGTATATGTGATCCAACACTCTACTGCCCAAGCCACCTCATCTCTACGGAAAGACCTCTCCATCCTCTTAGCTGAAACTACCATCGGACCACCCTTGGATAGGCCTTGAAGAACAACCTCTTTCCCATCATGCTTGAACTTCAACTCCATAGTTTGGTAGTTGGTCGTGTACTCCCCAAGCGAATGTAACCATTGTACTCCCAAGACCACATCTGTATCACCAATGTCAACTACGTAGAAATCATCTCGCACCCTGTGTCCCCCTAGGATCAACTCCATTTGTTGAATTTGACTAGTGCAAGAAAGGATGTTGCCACCTGCGGCTAAAACATCAAATCCCTCAAAGTTTTCTGCCTTCAAACCCATCTTGGCTACGGTCCTCTTGTCGATGAAATTATGAGTGGCTCCACTGCCTATCAATACTGTTACTCTCTATCCTTGTAGAACCCCTCTCACACTGAGAGAATGGTATCGTGGTGCTGCTGAAAGTGTTGCAAGAGTGCCTCCCATATGTTCTCCTTCCATGCTTATCTCTTGCTCATCTTCCTTAGTAGCTTCCTCAAAATTATCCTCTTTAACTTCCACTTCATCATTGGAGACTACCTCGATGTAGTGAATTTGGCCTTTCCCCAAACATTTGTGGCTTCGAGCCCAAGGCTCCTTGTAATGGAAACATAAGCCTTTTCGACGGAGCTCATTCTTAGATATGTCTATTCCCTTAGGCCTTGGAGGAAGTATCTTAGGTGGATGAGTAGCATTAGGGAAAGGTTTTCTTTGCTGCCTTGTCGATGTGCCTTTGATCATGGGTTTATCCTTCTTGGTGGAGTCCTCAAGGTTTAAGGCTCTTCGAATCACTTCTTCCAATGATGTTGGCTCTAAAGCACTTACCAAGCCGCGGAAGGAATTTGATAGCCCCTCAATGAAAAGGAACGTGAGTCTCTTATCTAAAACATCTAGAACCATAATAGCTAGCCTTTGGAATTCTGACACATAATCATCCATTGTCCCAAGCTGCTTTACCCTTGTCAGCTCTTGGAAGTACACCTCTGGATCCCTTGTATCAAACCTCTCCATAAGATTTTGTGTGAAATCAGCATATGTAGTAACAAGGTCAAACCCTTGAGCCACAATACCATGGTGCCACCATTCGTGAGCTATACCTTCCAAGTGCGGAATGGCAAACTTGACAGCTTCATCTTCAGTCATAGGGCTGAGAGAGAAGTATGTATCCAGCTTTTGCACCCATGCATGTGCAGTAACTTTCCCTAAGCCATCAAATGTGGGGAGTGAAAGCTTGATGACTTTGTACTGGAGATCTTTATTAGCTCGCTGTGAATGTTTCCTTCCATCACTTCTAAATCCCTTCCTAGCATTGTTGAACTAATCAAAAGGGATCTTTGCTCGGTTGATGGCGTCAAGTTTCATATAATCATCCAAAATGCTATTAAAGTCGGGTTGATTTTGTCCTTCTCCTTCAAGTGGTTCCTCTATTCTAGGCAAAAAAGTTGGCTGGGAAGGTCTGAGAGTCGATCCATTTGATGTTCTACTATGATAACCTCCTCCAGATCGCTTAGAATTGCCTTCATCAACATTGTTAGGTCCTAATTTGTTGTTGGTGACAGCAGTAGTGAGGGCCTGCATCATCTGCAAGAGCGTTTGGTTTTCAGTTGATCTTGTTTTTGCAAGAAGGATTTGATCTCATCATTCTGATCTGCCATCTTCTTCTTACCTCTGCCTCCTATTCCATTGCCACTGGTCTGAGAGGATGCTTCAAACTTCTTCCTCTCTCTCTCAATAGCTCTCAAATCCCTTTGATTCAATTGCATAAAAGATTGTCCATGGGCTAGCAGGGTTGTCACTCTGATACAACTATAAAGAGCCTAAGCAGTTCAAACTCACACAGTAATAAAATTACTCAGGATAATTTGCCCTCCAAATTAATACAACTATTAACAATGAATTTCAAACTGATTCAAATGGCTTAACACAAAACATTGCATGAACAGAATCATAAGAATGAAGAAAACGACTCAGAAATCAAATAACTCAATTATTACACAAAGTGGAACTCCCACAATGAGTTGGTCGATTCAAAGAATTGAAGCAGAGTTTAATAATAGTTCGAGTCTTGATATGGTAGACACTGATAGGAGAACATGAACATTGGATCCAAAAAGAGCACTCACGATATAACAGACGACCTTGCAGTTATAGCATATGGGGGCTGGGCATGAATGGTAGCGAGTTCTGAGCAAGTGCCTCCCACTTTGAATCTGTTGCAGCTGGGAATGATATCTAAATGTTGCTAGTCGTCATAGCAATACACCTCCTGAATCACCAGTGAGGAAGAACAGTGAAAGGCGTAATAGCACAGGTCAGCAAATGGCCGAAGTTTGGGCTCAATCCCATAGCCACAACAAGAATCTTTTCCGTGATTGCGGGTCTTCAAAATATGACCGTCACTTCCGTCGCACGATCTCCACACTGCAATCCTAGCAAACGATGGTGTCTAGCCTATCTTTTTCCCTTGGCGAATGAAGGTGGCCAAGATACGATAGTGATCCCTTGTCAATGAACTACACTAACCTTTAGAACCTTCGCTTGTGTCAATGGCTGTACGAAGGGGAGTAAGCGGGCCTCAATATGTCTTTGGCCAAAGCCTAAGCTCGGCCAAAGTAGTTGATCGCCTCTTTTGCCAACCTCCACCGAAGGATCTAAGACATACGGAAGTCAATTAGAGAGTATGCGGATTGAGGATTCAAACACGAAATGCAGGAGGAGAGGGTGCGTTCTCAACCTGATGTGAACTGCAGGGGGTTCTGTCCCTTCTCAGTTTGCCATGACATTTGCATATCCAATTTCATGATGATCAGATCACAGAAGAGAACTGGCATATATACTTGATCACAACAGCCTTCCAATGGGTCAGCCACAGATGGGCAATAAAATTTAAATATTATTTTTAATAATTTAAATTTATTATATAATATTATTTAATTATTATTTTAAATTTTCAAATGTTCACCTAGTGTTGAAAAACACTCTTTTTCCTGCAGAAAGAAAGCTGGGACCTAATTTAGGACGGGGACATGACAGCCAACCCAAAAGCTCCCTCATTTTTGGCTAGAAAAGGTTACAGTATATGTATTCATGGAAAATGATCATATGGAAGGTACTGCTTTCCATTTCAAAGCTCTGCCAGAGAAAAGACCCATTGGGTGTTTTCTTACAGAGAAGGCCTCAAAATTTATGCATGCATTCAAGGAATAACATCCGTGCACAGACTTTGTTTGTGTTTGACTCAATAGTTTGATTGCTCATTTACCATAGTTCAGCCACTTTAAAGTGGTATTCTGTGCCCTAGGGGTGATTTTGGGCTGGAAGTGGAAAGTAGTTTACTGCAGATTAGGAAAATACCAGGAAGTTCTTTATGTTAGCATCTGCAGGCCAGGAAATGATTTTGTCTTTATGATAAAAGTTTAGGTAAGGTTATGTTATAAACTTGAAAAGTCTCAACGTAGCCAGAATGCCAAATTGGCATATGATGCCCCTCTTGTAGAAACAGGAGTACTTTTCCATTTTACCCTATAAGTTGTACACAATGCACATTATGTAAGTTCAACCTCATGAACAAGGCCCATCTGATCAATCTACATACTAGCAGAGCCCCATCTTATGGTTTAAATCAGATCTCAAAAGAGGCATCCAAACAATTAGAGATGTTGATTCCTGCATTTTTTCAATCATGTAGTGTGATCATTTTGAAGATTGTGCTATCGCACTAATATGTTTAACCTGGGTGCATCATCAGCATCAACTGACTCCTATGTTTTAATTTGGTTGATAAAAGATGGACCTCTCGGTGCGAAGCAAGAATGCATATGGCAATTTGAGACTGGATTCACAGTCTAACAAAACCAGACTTTCCCAATTCATGGGCTCAGAGTGAGGATCAAATCACCTACCACAAACCTAACTGGATTTATTTAACATGTTATCAAGCTCGGGCCAAAACCCTACCACACTGTAACAAAAACATAGCCTGTCAATTGCTGCGCTCTTGTCATGAAACATACAGAATGGTAAACCTTACGTAGATATTGGAATAGGAATATGAGGAGCAGCACAGTCATAATCGCAGCACTTTGTCCTCTTTTAATGAGGTCTGTTATAACCAATGAGAACACCATCTACAGCTTCATAAATAATCGAAACTACAAGAAACCAGGTCTATTTAAATTTGATTTGAACAATAATGAATGAGTTTTCTTCAAAACCCCCAATAATCTTTGCAAACAGGCAAAAAGTTAAAATTGTAATATATATAAAAATAATCTGCAAAGTTTCTTTTACAAGCTTAACTATTTTCTACAAAATTATTTACAGTTTCACAAAATTTACATTTTAAATACATGCCTACCAAAGCCGCTGACAAAATTCTTTATCCTTGATGCTTTGTTGGATATCCATACCGTGTTCCGAAGTTCCGCTTTTGACACGAGCTGGAAGGATGCTGGCGAACTTTGCCGAGCCTGACGTCACACCTGCCCGATGGATTTGCCTGAAAGTTCATTCAGGAAATGGAAATATATAAATTTAAGAAAAAGAAAGATGGGTTCGGCCTCCTCTAAGAAATAGGGCGCAGGCCCTAATGGACCGCGACACTCCACGGCGAGCAGCCCACAAAGCGCGCCGGCACAGGAACCATCGTCTCTCCTTAGAGTCAGGGTTCGGCCCTGCGAAGTGCCTCCATACCTCCTTTCATCCATCGCCCTTCCAATCTTGCTGCCCCTCTAAACTTTGCATCGCCTCCTTGCTGACCGCCATTCTTGCAACTCTTTCGTGAACCCATCATCTATTGAGCATAAATTTTGAACAGTTGAAGTTTTCGAAGACCTAATGATACATTTTTTATGAAGCCTGCCGATGACATTACTTCTACGGTCTTGCAACCTGTACCATTGCTTCTGAGCTGTCGTTCCTCAAATTCCAGCAGCTCTTTCTTAGACTTCGACACACGGGTAAGTATTTACCTCATAAACTATTCAAACATTATCCCAACCTTGATGCATCATTTCATGCAATTTCCCAATGGTCATATAGAATTAAAAAACATTCACTTAACAATTTTATATTCTATAATTATTTTCTTTATTTAATAATTTTAAAAAATATTATTTATTTATTCTTATATTGATCACTTTTTTGGAAGTAATTATAACTAGTAATTGCACCTTGTGTGCAATGGGTACGCCGAAGATTTGTGGAGATCAGTTTTTTAATTTATGGTATTTTATTTGAAAGATAGAAATTGTAAAATGTGAAGTGTCAAACTTTTTTAAATAAATGAAGTTATGCATATATATTTTATTGTCATTTCATTTTAAGTAACAAAATATGATTTTGAACTACAAGTAGTAACTAGTATAAAGGCAAAAAATTGCAAGGAAATATTGTCTAAGATATAAGATGATCTGAGCTTTACTGTTCATTGCATTCAATGGTGCAGCAACATCTGCTATACAGTGAAGATTAAATAAGATTTGGTTTGTGTCGGGCCAGTCCCTTGGCTTTTGACATGTTGTCTTTAAAGTACAAGAACCAGTATAATTGGTATTTTTGAAAAGGACAATAACCAGTAAAGTGGTTGAAAATTGCGAGGAAATATTTACTATATAATTCATAAGGTTTGTAAAGAATGATTTATTAAGATTAACATATGAAGATGATTTGATCTGTACTGTAGCTATTGTGAAAATAGCTCTGCCAGTGTAGCTTCAGCAGCAGCTGCTATACATTCAATAGTAAATAATTTTGTGAGGAAATCTATCAGCAAAATAGCCTCAAGAAGAAGGAAAAGAAAGTTAGCCAAAAATTTATACTGTGAAATGAACATAAAATTAATGCCTTCATTTAGCAGATAACAACAAAATTGTAATAATGAAATAAAACACAACAAAACTGATATGGCCATGCAGAGATTCACATTAAAATTTTCACATAAATAATGGCAAGTGAGTTACCTCAAGTTGAGTTAGCAGGAAAGGTCTGGCAACCATTACATTTACAGGTGCTATACCATTCAATAGTAAAAGTTGTTGCCAGGAAAGTTGTAACAGTAGGTATTACAGTAGGATTCAATATTGAAAAATCCACAGATAAAACCACCTTCATTTAACAAAGCTGTAATAGTAAAATAAAACACAAGAAAAGTGAGATTCTCATAAAAAAATTGGCCAAAATAATTGCAAGTGAGTTACCTTAAGATTTAGCACACATTGTGTCGAGTTGTCAAGGATGCCAAAGAGAAAAATAGGCAAAGTTTGCAGGAAAAATCATCATGGTAGTCTTGAAAGGAGACTCCTAATAAAGTGTAGGTGAGTTGAAAATGAGTAGAAAAAAGAGTTTCGTAAAAGAGCAACACATGCTACATATGTATCTTCTAATATAAAGTATAATCAAGATATGTATTTTTCAGCATTTGCATATGAAAATAGAGAGAGGAAGAGATAGAGAGATAGAGAGGAAGAGAGTGAGGGAGAGACTAGGAGAGATATAAATGGTGACATAGAGTGATAGAGAGATAGATATATAAGAAGATATAGAGAGATAAAAAGGGAGATAAAGACAGAGAGACAAACAAACATAAAGAAGTAGAGAGAGACAAATAGAGAGGGAGAGAGGGAGAGATAGAGAGGGAGAGAGAAAGGATAGATAGAGATACATGGGAAGAGAAAGAGAGAGATAGAGATATGTGAGAAGAGAAAGGAAGAGATAGGTAGAGAGAGAGAGAGATAGGGTGATAGGGAGGGAGCAAGGGAGGGAAAGATGGGGAGAGATAAAGATAGGGGAGATAGAGAGAGGGAGGGATCGTATTAAACTAAAGTTGAGGTCCACTATTAGAGTTTATTTCAATTAGAAACAATGTTCAATGAACTTTTTCTTCTTTTTGCAACTAAAATCGATATCATTCATTTATATCAAATCTTTTATGGTTTTTTAAATGTCTATTTTAATTGAAAGGTTTTTATTGAATGGATTTTAAAATGTTATATGTAAGCAGTTGAGAAGTAAGAGATACTAGATTAAAATAAATAATTGGATATGTCTTTTGGTGGAAAAGTCTAATGATTGTCTAGAGTAAATAATAATTTCCAAATTAATATGGTTATATTATATAGTATAACCATATCATATCATATATTATGAAGTTGAAAATGAGAGTGGTTTGGACAATCAGCTCCCTCATTGTTGCTTCTGCAAGGCATTATCTTCTTCAGCATATTATAACAGAGCACCCCACTTTGGAAACTCTTGTTCTTACCTCCTCTAATCAACAGGGAGTATTGTGCATGTACAAAAACCAAGTGAAAGAATTTTGAGAAAAACTTCTTATCGTGTCTGCTTCATCCAACAGAACCCAAATTCTTGCAGTCAACATGAAACATTCATTTTCCCCGTCTCTTGAGCTCCCATGTGGACTGAATTTTCAGAGCTTTGGTCATGACAAAGAGTGATTAAACATGTTTATGAAAATAAACAGATGAGTTTGCTTCATTAGCGATGATTCACAAATGTCATATCTTACCACCCACCCCATCTTTATCTCTCACCAAACCATACTTTTATTCCCACCACCATGAAAGCATTTGGTTATCTTGACATATTTTCCTTATTCAATTTTTTCAATTTTGATTCATAGGAGTGTAATTGTAAAGATTTTATATGTATATGTATATGTATATATTTTTATTTTAATAAAGTGTGTAATTGTTAGATTATAGAAAGTGAAGTGATTTGAAAAGTTTGATGAGCAGCTATATATAATTCAATATAACATTATTTAATGTTAATGAAGTTATATTATAACAGAAATATTTTTCATATTAATCAATAGGCTATATATGATGTGAGGTTTCAGTCTCTATTTGCATTGAAACTCTCTTTGCATATTTGTAATTAAATCTTGGTTGTTCATTTATTATGTCGGTTTCTTGTTGTTTCTATCTACTGACAATCTATAACTTGTACAAAAAAAAATTGGTCTCCTTCAAGGCTATTTCAACATACAAGCTATTTTTATGACAGTTTTCCTCATAGTATATTACATTTCACTTGCCATGTAAATGCAATCATTGCCAGAGCTTCTTTCACATACTGAACAATACATATTAGAATATCTTTAATGTTACACTTGATACATTCTTCATTACAGAGCTTTTCCATTATACAATAGATATTTCCTCAGTTTTCTGCCACTATACTTATGCTTGTACTTTTAAGACCAAATGAATGTATGGCACATTTTGCTAAACCTGTAAATGCAATGGTTTCCATAGCTATTTTCAAAGACATAATAGTATAGATTGGATCAGGTTCATATGTTAATAGATTCCTCTTTACAAAGCTTCATCTATTTTCGTCAATTCTCAGTTGTTTTTAGTTTACTTATATATGCAATGGGTTTATAACTATAAAAATTAAGCCAAGTTAGTTACAATTCAATCCATAATCTGCAATTTATACTGCAATTGCTTAAACTTCATTAAAAAAGAAACATATTATTGTCCATAGACAAATGCATAACATTTTCGAAATTAGTTTATGTCATTTATGATGCTAACAAATTCCTTAAATTTGTTCACTTATGACGGACTTTGTGAAGTGACCATAGATGTGAGTTTATAATTCTCAAACAACTTGAGGGATAAGTTTTGGATTCATTTAAATGTTAATTATTGGAAATTTTGTGCACTTTTCTGTACACTATTATGCCACACTCTACTATATTTAATGAATTCTTACAGAAGAAATAAACACACATCTTCAATTATTTAAATACAACCACACTTCACATTTTCCAATTTGTATCTATGAGATAGGTAGAGAGGGAGAGAAAGAAGAGGGGGTAAGAGAGGGAGAGGTAGCTCAATATATAGAAAGGAAGAGGGAGAGGGAGAGAGAGATATAGAGGGAGATAGAGATAATGAGATATAGATAGAGAGGGGGAGGGAGAGATGAGAGAGATAGAGGGGGCAAGAAAGAGAGAAGTTGAAAAAGACAAGTGATAGAGAGATAATGTAGATAGAGATAGAGAGGGGGGATATAGAGAGATAGAGATAGAGATAGGGAGAGAAAAACAGGGAGTGTGTGTATATGATTGAGACAAAGAGAGATGTGGAGATCGATAGAGAGGGAGATAAATATATATATATATAGAGAGAGAGAGAGGGAGGGAGAAATAGAGGAGAGGATAATTATAGAGCTATAGAAACAGGGAGTGATAATGAGAGCGAAAGAGAGAGATAGGGATATAAAGAGGGAGATATACGGATAGAAAGGAGATATGGATAGATATTAATCATTCATTGGCATGCACAATGGGTATGCCAAAGAGATGTGGTAGGTCAATCATGAATTTTTTTTTTCTCCATTACCAATAGGCTCATTCTATGTTTACAATAAGGAAAGAGGGATAGATAGAGGGGGGAGAGCAAGAGAGAGGGATTAGGAGATAGATATAGCGGATAGAGATAGAGAGGAAGATAAAGGTAGAGATGGATATGGAGATGAAGAAGGAAAGGGATAGATAGAGATGAAATAGATTTAAATATATAGAAAGAGAGAGAAAGATAAATATAGAGGTAGAAAGTGATATATAGAGAGAGGTAGAGAGAGATGGATATATAATGAGATAGAGATATAGGGAGAGATGGAATAAAAATATGGAGATAGAGATAGAGAGGCAAAGAGATATCGATATAAAGGTCTAGGAAGAAGGAGAGAGAGAGAGAGAGAGAGAGAGAGAGAGAGAGAGAGAGAGAGAGGTGGGGGATATGGAAAGAGGGAGAGATAGATCAATAAATAGAGAGGGAGAGGGAGAGGGAGAGATGTAGATGGATAGAGAGGGATATGGAGAGAGAGAGAGAGAGGTATATAAATCTATGAATAGGAAGAGATGGGGAGATAAGATAGAGAGGTAGGGAGATAGAGGTAGAGGTAGATAAATATATGAATAGAAAGAGAGAGAAGTGAGATAGAAAAATAGAAATATAGATATAGAGTAGGAGAGATGGAGAGAGAGATGGACTCAATGAGAGATAGAGGCGACAAAGGAATATATTGATCTAGTGTATCCTCTTGCTTATTTCTCTTGTTTCCACCTGTTTCTCACCTTTGGGAGTCTTCAGTTAAACCATGTAGTCATTTTTGTTTTACTCATACTTCCTTTGGTTCAATTCCAAAGGCAACCTTATGTTCTTGAATGTTGATTCCCTTTGAAGTCAGTTCTTGGTAAATTCGATAAAGCTTTACACCCTTCTAATTGCATTTGTGAATAGATAATCAAATGCTAAAATGAATGTTCAAAGATATATTTTGACGTATTTTATATAGATTTATTGAAGATTTATAAAAATAAATGAGAATTGACATGGCTATGTTAATTTATTTCACATATCTTTCACCAATGACCAACTTAGATAAGAAATATAAAATTAAAAATTTATATGTATATATTTTATAAATTAAATTGATGTTATAATTATATTATTTGTTAAATGACCCCTCGCTAATTAATTCTTCTAACTTTGTATAGATTAATTAAAAATAATATCGTAATTTAATATATGTTAGATTAAATTAAATAATATATATTATACAATATAAAATAATAATTATAATTATAATACTAATTGATGTACAAATATATAATACATAATATTAAAATTGTATGAATGCTGATTATAGAATATAATAAATAAATAATTAAAGAGTAATTTAATATAATATCATAATTTAATATATTAGATTAAATTAAAAAATATATATAATTGTAATATTAATTATATAAAGTAAATCTATACTTAAAAAATAAATATAACTTAATATACAAAATATAATTTTAAACTTATTATATAATATATTAAATAGAATTATAATATGATTTTAAGAATAAATTTACAATGTAATATACAATTACTAGGTAAATAAAATTTATTGATTTTGTTAAAACTATTTAAAATTTTCTAAAACTACCTACAAAAGCTGAGGATTAAAAATGCGGAGTATGGGGGAAGTTGACGCTTGACAAAAAGTAGGAAAAGACCAGTTGTTAAAAGGAACTTTTTTCTTCGTAAAATGTATGACACGTAGCCTGTTCCAAAGCTCCCATGTTTGCACGCGTAGGTAGAATGGCCATAAAATGTATGAGATCTGGTTTTACACCTGCATTTGAGGCATGTTGTGAAAAATTTCAGTCCCTATTTCGTTTCAAATTTTCATCTCGGTGGTACAGCCTGTTAGTGATGCATTCTGCAAGAACTATGGTAAAGATAAGTTGATTTTGTCTACAATTTTGTCTGCTTGCCTACTAATTTTGTTTGTCCATAAAAACATTTGCAGTTTTTAAATACATTCAATAGTAAGTGAGTTATCCTATTTTTCACAAAAAGGTGTAAGTGATCTGTCAAGCAGAACAATGGTTGTATATGTGTAATTTGTTGTATCTAAACTTGTAGAAGCTATATGGGGAAGTATCATTGCAGTCCATGAGACCACATTTCTTTGAGACATTTTGTCAAACAGTTCACGTGTTTTGTCTATGTTCCCACATTTTGCATACATGTCTACCAGGGCAGTTGCCTCTACAACATCTGACAAAATTTCTCTATCCTTTATGATTTGATAGATTTCTATACCCTGTTGCAAAGCTCCCATTTTGGCACAGGCTGTGAGGATGATGGCAAAGGTTGTAGAATTTGGCTTTAGACCTGCCAATTGCATTTGCTTGAAAGTTTTGAAATCCCTTTCAACAAATCCATTTTGTGAATATTCTGCAATCATTGCATTCCATGAGATTACATCTCTTTGAGGCATTCTGTCAAATAGTTAACGAGCTTTTTCTATGCTTCCACATTTTGCATACATGTCTACCAGAGTATTTCCAACTATAGTATTGGACAAAAATCCCCATTTCATTATGCTTAGATAGAGGTCCATACCGTGTTCCCATGTTCCCATTTTGGTCCTCTTACATGAGTAAGAATGTAAATTTAAAACTTACCCTACACTTGTTATTGGGGGAATTAACCACGTTTCAAGCTAGTCCTTCTAGGTGCCACATTTAGAAGGCAAGTTTTTTCTGTATTGCTAACCCTAATCAAATGTCTTCTTGTTGATCTATTTTGTACCTAACTCCTGCAGCAATATGATAAGGAAGAAGGGCGACGACCTGGAAGTAACATTGGAGAGGGATGTAGCTCCTTTGTTGGTGTTCAATTCATATGTTTGGGCAAAATTAGTGTTGGAAAAGATAGAAGCGTCGTGAGGGCAACTTGAAGTTTCCCTTCACAGGCTTGTGCTAGCAGTAGTAGTAGGTTGCAAAGATGTGAAATTGAGAGCTAGACAATGCAGGAGAATGTTGCATGTGTAATGAATTGTTTTCTGGAGTCTACTTCTAATAACTCTGTTCTGCAGGGGCTATGTGAGACAGAGGTTGCAATCCACTCAAACAATCACTCATGGGACAATTACCATGTGATGTAAGCAATGAAGTTATGATGATGGTTGCCATTTTTCTGAAGTGGATTTTTTGTGACGATCAACGGTTGTGGATGGATGGAGAACCTTGGCAAGCGTGTTTGTGCTTTCCAACCGTCGATGGTTAAAAAGAGCGCTTCAAAATGAACGAATAAGATAGAAGGGAAGACGACAAGGAGTAATGAACGATCAAGATCTATTTTAAATGGTCTTGCATCATTTTTTAAACCGTCGATAGAGAAAATGGATTGGAAAACTCCATTGAGGGAATGCCTTCGGCGTAAAAATAAATTATTATTTTAAAAAAATTACATGTTGAATATATTCAATTCTATTATTGACTTGATTGACATAAGCATTATCATATACCTCATGATGGAAGGGTAAATAAATATGAAATTAAATTTCAGCTTTAATAAAATTACATTGTTGATTTATAATTATTTTTTATATGTTACTCTTTTTAATGACATTTTTAATTTCAGCTTTAGTGATAGTTACATCTTATAGCAGCTTTCACTAGGAAATTTGCATCACATCAAAAAGAGTAACATTCAAACAATTGAAACATTCTTCACCTCATGCTTGAAAATAAATTTTAACTTGCAACTAATATTTTCATTTAAAAGGTTGCAAAAATCTTGTCTTGAGCTCAATAATCTAGAACCTCTAAAACCCCAATATTTTTAGATCTACTTTTTATAACTATGAATAGATTGAAACAGTAGTTGTAGGGAGATTGGTTTTGGTTTGTCTCATTTTAAAAAAATTCTACATTGGTAGGGTTTTGTAATAGTGTTCCTACAACTTTGTTCTTTTTTCTCCACAACACAACACAATTTGTGCAAAGTCCTAAGGTGAGTCACTTGGTATGGCTTCAACAAGTTTTTTTGGGGGGGAATTTGTATGATGTCATATCATTTTTCTTTTGTTTTATTTCATTATAAAATAATTGTGTTGCTATCTAGTTAAATGAAGGTGTTTGATCTATGGATTTACATGGATATAAAATAATATAGTCACGAATCTCATAAATATAAAATTTATTGAAAATAATTTCCCTTAATCTTACCATACACGAGAAGGAGAAGCCAACATTTCATATAACCTAAGGGATGAACTTTAAAGGAATGATGTTGAAGATATTTTTTACTTGTGCACTAGAAGTCTACCCTTGAATCTACATATGACATAGTTTATTCAAAGGGTGTATCATGTAAACTCTTTGTAGCTTCTTAAATCTCTCCCTTACCTTATCAACAAAGTATGTATGAACATAGTAAAATAACCCAAAACTAAGATGGCTAAACAAGGAGAAAGTGTCAAAAGTGTTGATTTGGAGAGAAAAACAAACAGCACACACAAGCCTCCATGTTTGAGAGTATTCCTAGCCCTCTACAACCCACCACCATTTGCCCCCTCAAAATGGAAGTTATAAACATTAATGGCGGCGAAGGAGAAAACAATCATGGTTGTAATGGTGCCTTGGTTTGGTTGATATTTTTCATCTCCTTTAGATAATTATTCAACCTTCTAAAATAGTTTTATCTTTCATCCCTAAATCCCTATGCTCTTCTTCCATTGAATATTATTTTATAATTGTTATTTGAGGTGTTTGACTTCTTCTTGTGTGTTGTTCCAGTTAGAGACAAGATGATCTTTTTCCTTATAGAATCATGTTCTCACCCATCTACTTTTTCCTTGAGATCTGAGGATCTATATATGGTGTCATTGGGATAAGGGCATAACCACATGAATGGCCTTACCATACAATGCATCCATTAATCTCTTGCAACTTATTCATTACTTCACATCAGTTTCTAGTGCTAGATCAATCCTTGGGATTTCTCCCAGCTTATTCCAATCCTTAAGTTTGTTTGGAGCCTTGATTTTTCCACTTTGATAAACTATCTTATTAGATAATCTTGTTTTCTTTCTCTTTGAGCTCTCTTTTCATTTTGATGATGGATCACAAAGTGTGATCCAAAACGTTGATGTAAAAAAACTCACACAACCAAAATCCAGAAATAATTAAGCAACATTCTCTATGGATTGTGAAAATTTGTTATCACTTATAAATAGGCAGGAGCAAATGCAACTAAGAATAATTATATTATATGCCATTATAGGAAGATATTGGTGCTGCCATGAATATCAACTCACATAAAAAATCTTACGATTTCCAATGAAATCCATAGGGGACCTGCTTTTTCATTCTAGTCATTTTCCTTGGAATCCTAATGTGAAATTGTAATCTTTGTGTCTGTACTTATAATCTTAAGGAGTTTTGGTCATACATCGCCTTGTCTATAAATTATGATGTCATTACTCCTCGGTCACAAGTTCAACTCCTACATGGGGTAAGGTATGTACACCTTGTATTGTGGAGCACGAGTTAGGTGCCTCCCTCATATTGGGAGTACGAGGAGTCCCATATACGATAAGCCATCTGTAGACCCAAAAACAAACCGCCTGGTATTGTGGACTATAAAAGGATCTTTCCTTTCTTTCCTTAGCTCATTCAATGGCTTGATTGGATTAGTAGCCATCCATTTGATTGGCCTCTCTATATACTTATGTGTTGTACAGTGGAGTCCTCAATTCTACTCAAGTATGTATAGACTTGTTCTATCCACATGGTCGTCTTTCAATTGAGTTCATTTTTCAAAGAAATGTCATTAACCACCACCATAGAGTTACCCTCTATGCCAATGTGATTGTAATTATTTATCACTCATGCTTTAACACCTTCCGAGAGTGCAGCAGATTCAACCTCTCTATTGGTTCCATCTGGGAGCCTAATCATTCCAGCCTAACAGATTTCTCCGATGAACCCAACGCGGGTTATGTCATGAGGCACCATAAAAATTTAGTTTTAATCTATCTTACGAGGGCGATAACCATTTGACACATTCTCTTCTTGATTTATTTGGACCAATGTCGCTATTTCCAAATGGAGGCACCCTCAATTGTGGCCACTATATTTATATTTTATCATCCCATGCTGAGTAAAATTTCCTTAAATTCTTGGTTTTCACTTGGGCATTTTGGTGTTCACATATCCCATTATCAATTTTATTTATTATTGAAATTTCATTCCATACACCAACCCATTGCAATCCTTAACTTGGAGATGGCCAACCTCATAATAGATTTAAGATGTTTGGGAGGGGGCCTTGCCATCCAAGTATAGCTCACAGTTTTTTCCAACATTGTTGTGCATATTCACATTGTAACAATAAGTGATCCATTGATTCCTCTAAGGTCATGTGCATAGTGGACAATTGAAGGGTCCATGGAAACCAAGTTCCAATAGTCTATTCATGTGAGCATGCAATTGTGTAAAGTCATCCATGCAAAAGCTCATACCTTAGGAAGTACATTTGAGCCCCAACACAATGTGATCGGCTAGGGAGTATTAATGAGTTCTTTGTCTTGAATTTGGTATCCAATACTTGTGTATTTACTCAATTTATTCATACAACATAGAAGCTCATTGTTCATTCCATTCAATAGTAGCCTCCTTCATGATAGTTCCTTTTGTAGCTCATTTTAGTTGAATCAGGAGCATATCAAAGGCTTTCCATGTATATTTCACCCTTCCCTCATTCTATGTTATATGGAGGTAATCTTTGACTTTGTTTGGGTATGTGTTTGTTGTAATATGTATACATTCCTCAACACCCATGATCTCATTCATTGGAGCATAATAGTTATATGAATCCAACTAGAAATGTGTTGATTTGCCATTATTAATTTTCCATGTTAGATGCTCAATGATTACAGGGCAACATTTGATTATGAAGTTCCAAATCTGTGAGCTATTTGGGGGTTTTTAATTGTCATTATTCATTTGGGATCACCCTCATCTAAGTATTTAGCCCTAATATTTTTTCTCCACAAGGTATTTGGGCATTAATTCATCTTCCATGCAAGTTTAGCCCCTAGTTCAAGATTATTTTTTCAAATATCACATATGGCCGCACCTCCTACAACCTTTCTTTGTTTAACTTTGTCCCAAGCCACAAGTGGGATCTACTTGATGTCATTGGAACCTTCCCACATGAATTTTCGTTGTATACCATTGAATTCCTTTGCAATCTTTACATTTAGATCAATGGTGGCAATAATAACCTTGATCATGATTATTCTTCTTGCAAGAGTAAGCCACCGACCCTTCCAGTTTTCAGTCTTCCTTTTACATTTTTCCATGGTCTCTTCCCACAATTTTGATCTTATTACTCCATTGAAGAATGGTATGCCAAGGTAGGTGTTAGGCAAAGAGCCAATATTGAATCCCAAAGAAAAGACAATTCTTCTTTGTGTCACTCTCGTAGTGTTGAAGAAAAAAAGTTTGTAGCATAGAAAATTGTAATCCCTTGTAGGTGATAGTAAAATTTTACGCTTGGGTGTGTGCACCAATCTACGACACAAAAAAGGCACCACTTTTGTTTTTTTACTCGAAATAACCAATTGGCAAGTGCCAAATTTGGCGCTCTCCAAATGGCTCAGATGACCAAGCCTAAGGCTTGGTATGTCAAAATTCAAATAATTTTGGCACTCTTCATTTGGCGAGCACCAAATTTGGCACTCGCCAAATGAAGTGCTCCATTTGGCTAGCACCAAATTTGTCACTCGCCAAATGTGAAGCATGAATTTTTGCAAAGCATTTTTGGGAACTCTTTCTTTTTCTCTTTCTCTACCAAGGAAACTATATACATGTATATATTCATGGAGTTAAATAAACATTTGACATATCTCGACTTTGATTGATTTTTCCTTTCGACGATTGTCTGAGTTCGATCCTGATTACGTTCCAGATTGATTTGATCGCAGCGGATCTGATTTATCCAGCGTGATCTGATCTGAGCGATTCTGATTTCTGCGCCCGTCGATCTGATCTGAAACGAAGATCGACGCCAAACGGAAACGCCGGAAAAGATCTCGATCGCACCGGATTGATCGCCTGGCCTGATGTCTGATTTTGACTGATCTGACGCGTCGACGCCCGGATCGATCTTTTGATTTAAATGTTCTGGATTGACGCACCGTGATTTTTGTCTGACTGGTCTGATTCCTGATCGACGGGCGCCTGATTTTGCGCCCTGATCCGGCAGCGATTGATTGTTCCACTCTCTACTGATGGAACTTCAAATTTTTGCTCCTTGTTTTCCATTCCTGCCCTGCCTTATGTTACTAGTCCTTCATGGTGTCAGAATTTTCCTAGGGTTGGGGGTTTTAGCTTTATTTTCATGTAAAAATCTTATGTTTATTTTACACCTTGGTTGGGATCTTTTTCACTGTTACCTTTTTGAAGGGTTTTAAAATGACTTATGTCATATCGTTTCATCTAGGTTGGGTCCCTTTGGTCTTAACATTTTCATTCTTCTGTGGGATTTCATTTTCCTAAGTCTTGGTTGGCCCCATGTTTCATCGTTTAAAAAAAACTCATGTCATTGTTTACCATCCGCCTAGTGATGTCCCCTTGTCCTTTTAATAAATGTTTTATTTTGCAGAGGGATAAAATTTGCATGACCATTGATCAACTATCGTTTGATCTCAGTCGTTCCCCGCCATCCCGTGATGACCCCACCACACTGCTTTGGTTGATCGTGATATCACAGGCAGGTGCCATGTGTCCCATTTGGTGAGGCCGAAGAGGATAAGCTTGAGTGACCATCGATCAATTATTGTCAAATCTCAACGGTTGCTTGCCATCATGTGATCGGAAATTGCAAGGTTTTTATTGATCATGATATCACGGGTGGGCGCCACATGTCTCATCTTCCAAGGGAATAAGGAAAGCACCTTGGTGAATTAATCTGGTCTTAATACATTAGACGATGGATTACTAAAGTGTTCTTAAGATGCACATGTTTTAAATCAACGGGTATGTTATAATCTTGGTAGGAAAGCTGCTCGACAATTAATGATAAGGTTGGCAATTGTGTTGAAGGAACAAGATCACCGATGATCAAGATCTATGGTTGCCTGTCATCACGTGATCAGAAGTTGTAGGGTCTTTATTGATCGTGATATCGCGAACGACTGCCACATGGATTTCCTTGGCAACATATGGTATGGTGGGCCCTTTATTGCCATGTTGGTGATTGTGTCAGCTTGTTTTGAAGGCGGCCATTCGATGATTTGATCAAACTGAAGGATCGACGACTAGAATTTAAATCTGCATCAAATATGGTTAGATTCGTTCGTGCAGTGCACAAGTGAGCTTTAATGGTGGATGAGACACTTGCTGGCATGATTTGATTGAAATAAAATCAATTCTCCTGCTTTATTTGTATCACGAGGCATTCAAGTATTTTGCGAAGCAGTCTCAAAGCTGAAAGCAAAGTTGTGAGTCTTTGCAGCTAGAATTTGGGATTTCTGCAAGCACAAAGCCATGAGTTAATTTATGTATTTCCTGGTTACTTTGCACTTGAATTTGGGAAAAGATTTGTTGTACTTGTCATAGGAATTGTTGATAAACGTTTTAGGGCTATAGTTTAATTAAATTGTGAGAAATTGTAGTGTTGTGTAATTTCATATATCTGGTTAGTCCTAGTTGTTTGAAGTGTGAAATTGTAAAAAGACCCTAGTTTGTCCAAGATGGCACCACCAAAGCAACATTCTGGCCAAATTAACTATTTAAGAAGAAACATGTACGATGATTTCCTGGATCAATTGCCCTAGTCAACGAATGATAGAAAGAAGGGATTGGTTCCGATGCAAGGAAAAATCCTGGGGGAGGGGTTGGTATATAATTGCTCTAACATAGCCGATGCTAGGGTTCCTCTCATAGGATTGGAAATGTTCAGATTGTGGTATGGACAGAGGAATTTGCCTCACCCCTTTTCAAATGGTTGGATGTATGATTTGGGGAAGCTAGTGGTGCCAAACGTGTTCCTTGATATAGACTTGCTTAGAGCAGTGGCCGCAAGATATGACCCTATCACACAAGTAATCAGGGATAATGATGGAAGGGTTTTGTTAAGCATTAACAGAGATGAAGTCCAATAGGTTTTTGACTTGAGTGAACCGAGTGAATATTTGGTTCCTATTAATCTTGAGGAAATGAAGCAGGAATATGCAAAGTTGAAGTCTCTTTTCAGAGCTAAGTTGCTTCCACCTTATCTGGCTAGGGAAGGAGGTTCAAGATTTCATATTAGCCCCAGTGACCAAGAACCTTTCAGATTAAACTATTTTTCAAATCATTTCTTGGCCACTTTTTATTCATTATGCCAAATCTTGGGTTTCAGTCCTGGTATGGTGATGCCCATTGCATACATGTTCATGGGGGTGCAAATACAACACCCTAACTTCTTTGTGACTTATGACTTTGCTTCTTTCTTTGCTGAGAGGATACATGAAGGGTTGTCAAAATTGCAAAAAACTGATACCGACACACAATTATTTTGGTATTCTATGTTGATGTATATGTTCTTGTGTAGGAATGCTGATTTTTCTCTGAGAAGATGGAATTGAGGCAATCGGTTGATGGAGAAAGATTGCCAATACAATTATGGATTGCAAATTTATCTTGCAATAAGGAAAGCACCAGTTATGTGCAATTTGATTATTGCTTTGCTTCCAGATTGAGGGCTAGACTGATGGTAAATGTACCCGGGATCCCTGAGGAATTGCATGATTTCCTCAGACCAAAGGGGAGGAAGCCAGAACTGAAAGTCTGCCATAACTGGGGTGACATTATCCCATACCCAGTTAGCATTGTTTTGAGGGTATATGGTTTTCAAGGAACCCCCCATATACTATCATACAATGTGCCACCAAGAGTGGGGTTTGTAGAAGTTATGTGGAAAATAGGTTGTATCCATGAGGACAACCTCACTGGGAGGGGTAAGGGAACATTTTTCATAGATTATACAGTGGTGTTTGATTTTTCCTTTTCAAAAGGAGGCTGGGTACATTTTGGGAAATTCTTTGATGATTACCATTTGAGGTGTGGCCCAAAGTGGCAACATGATCTTGAGGGTTTCTTTTCCCTTTTTAGACAAAGAATAAAGGTTGGCAATTTTGTGCATGAGTTCAACTTTCCTGAGGACTTGATTAGAAACGAATTTGATCTAAATAGGCAGGAGTTAAATAAAGAGAAATGGATAGCTTATGATAAGCTATTAGATATTGTGCACAAAATGGATCTAAAGTATGATCCATTGTTGGAGTTCAGTCCATACCATAAGAAAATTGATTTTCTAGTGGAGAACTTCAAGGAAATTATGGGCACCTTGAGGACCAAAAAGATAAATTTAGAACTGAGTCTGGGTTTACAAGAACAAGGTGCCAGACCAATTGAAACAAGGCCAGCATATCATCCTACAGGAAGAAGGCCCATTTACAGGAGGAAAAGGGATGACAACAGTGATGAGGAAGAAGTGGATAGAAAGGGGAAGCAAATAATGAAATTGCCTTCACAGCCAAGCCCAAAATTCAAAGTGCCCAGGGCAATTAAAATCATTGATTTAGAATCATCACCAGAAGATAGTCCCTCATCACCACCATCTGAGCCAAGCCCTAAGAGGCAAAGAATTGATCAACCACAGGAGGATCTGATGGATGAAATTATTGTTATTGATCATGACATGTAGGTTGGTATGCCTTCCCCTCCTAGGCCAGTTGAATTGGTTCTATCTGATTTGGATATGAAAGGAAAATGTGTACAAGATGCAAGGATAGAAGCATGCAAGGAGTTTCTAGATGACAATGCATTTGTAAAGACTCCTATATTCTTGCAATTGGTATGGAAGATGAAGTTTGAAGAATATCAAGATAAATGTAAGAAGAGAAGAGAACTAAGACCTGACAGGTCAGACCAGAAGAATGATGAGGAAGTGAAAGTTGAATTAATGGAAGAATTCAAGAGCATCACTCTTGAGGAAGGAAGAAAACTAGTGAGTCAAGCTGGTGTAATGATTCTGCATGAATGGTACATTGCAAATGTAGTAGCCTTTAATGCTATTTTGAAGTCCAAGCATCCTTTGCAAGACTCTGAAGAAGAGGTCAAGGCAGCACTGCAAGACTCTGTCTTCAGTGAAGAATATGAAACCTTGGCAATTTGGACATTGGCCCCACAAGGGAGAAAGCCATATGTTTTTGATATCAACTCAAATTTAAGAGGAGGGCTAATAATAAAGAGAGCTTTAGAGACTTCAACCACCAAGGCCACTAATTTGATCGTGAATGTGGCTAAATTGGCCCAAAAGACTCTTGAAAGGGAGGAGACCGAAAAGAGGAGCCTAATGGAGAAGTATAACCTTTTGATTGAGGAATACAACAAGATGTAGCAGAAGAATGTTGAGCTACAGAATGAGGTGGAAAGGTTAAGGTATAAATAGATTGGGGAGACATCAAGTGCTTTGGGGACCAGTATATTGCCTTCCACATCAGGGCTAGTGCCTCTTGCTTCTCCAATTGTTTCCACACCAGGGTCTCCCAGTCAGAATCCTTCCTTCACCCCTTCTTTAGAGGAAATTGATGAAGAAATAGAATGCTCTATGGATCCTACAAAGAAGCAGCTCATGCACAAAATTGATGAATTACAGGCATCTTTGAAGGTGAGGAAGGATCTCTTTCAAAGAAAAAGGAGATTGTTACTGCTATCTTGAGACATTTAAATGAGAGGGTTGATAATAAATTGCCATCTATACATTCTTTATATTCTTTATTATTAGATGCAATAAAGAATATTGATAGGGATCAGGAGGTAGTGATACCATTGATTGAAAATTGGATCCCTAGGGCCAGTGATTTAGATGTAATGTATAAGGGCTCAAGGTTTGATACAAGTAATAGGCCCCAATCATTAAGGCCTACTCAAGTATTAGTTAAATCACTGCAAGGTTTTTAGACCCTACCAGATGATTTGAGTAGGAAGATCAGGGAATTTGTGAAGAATTTTAATGATTGGTGTAACACATTGTTATCTGATATAATTGATGAGTAGGGGAAAATCAGGTCACTCCAGCAATGGTAGGATCAAGCAAGTGAGGTATTAATGATCAAATTAAATTAATTTGTGATGACTCAGACTATGATTTTTTGGTGAGTTGTATGGATAAAATCATTAGTACCAGCTCATTTTTGGAATCTTTTGAAAGAGATGCAAATCAGGTAGTAGTAAAATACACACCTTATAGTACCAAGGTAAATGAGGTGATTAATTTTGATTGGCCGATTGATGAAGAATACCAGAAATGGGTAACTAAATATTTAACTAAGGAAGAGTAAAAAGAATGAGTTGCTAACGGGTGGTAGATTAGATGTTGCAGTTACAATAGTTTTTAGTCTTGCTTTGGTGGCAGTCTTGGTGTGGGATTCTTATGGTTTTTTGTTGCTGCATCAACTTTTATCAGCGGGCACGATGAACAAGAATATTCTCTAGGGTGATTGTTGTTGTAACAATTTTTGGAATATCACCAAGTGCTCCAATTGGCTGGTGACATGTGTACTTTTTGGCCCGATGCTTTTTTTCTCTTCATTTTCTATAAGAAGGATTTCAAGGGCAGAAGTATGGGTTAGCAAGTTAGATGATTTTGGGTCGAGTCTAGGTGAAGTTGCAGAGCAAATTGTAAAGTTTGATGGTTTTAGAGAGAAATGCAATTTAGGTTCTGAGTCATTTTGTAATAGGTTTTGAATTTATGGGGATTTAATGTTGTATAACAGTACTAGCATTTGAGTTGAAATGATAAATTCAAGCTCATGTCTCTCCATTGTACATGCATATCTAAACTTTGAATAAGATAACTAAAGGTTGTTTCATTCATCTCACTATTGTGGTGTGTATGATTCTATTTTAGCTTTAATTCAAGGAATTAATTAAAATGCTTGAATGGGATTATAGGAGGATATGTTATGTATAAGGATTTGATAAGTAGTATTGAGTTAGAATACATATTGATGAGATTACAATGCAATGTTGTCAAGGATTTTATATGTTATGTGTTAAATCTATCATAAACCCTTAGATGCTTATGAATTTGACTCCTACAATGCATATATGACACTGATCTAAGTTGTAATTATCTATATGATTCAATATTTGTTTGTCTTTGCTTAGAGCTTGCTACAAATTGCAAATCAATGACTATCTTATACTGTGGATTGTGTTGTCGTTATCTCATGCTCCAAAATAGTTGATATTATCGATGAACAACCAATTCTATTCGATATTATCCTATCGTGTTGAGCTATTAAGTGAGATTATCTGTTATTGTTAATGTTGTTTATAATAATGGTGTAGAGGTTGTAGACACATTAAGGGATCACCCTCCTGGGTCTTGCAGAGCCTGAAGTGTAGGAGGCTTTTTTAAAGTCCTCATCAGTTGGTCCAAGTCCTTCAAGCTGCCCTTGATTAGAATTGGCAATTCCATAGGTAGATTAGAAGACCAACCTAGTTAGTAGTAAAAACAAACCAACACCTACCACTCTCTCTCTCTCCCTCCCCCCTCTTTCTCTCTTACTCTCTCCTTCCCTCTCTGCTCTCTCTCTCTCCCCCCTTCCCTCTCTACTCTCTTTTATCTCTCTCTCCCCTTCCTGTCTCCCCTCCTTTTCTCTCCTATCACTCTCTCTCTCTCTCTCACACACACACACACACACATGTACTCACCTCTATCTCCTCCTTACCTCTCCCTCCCTCCCCCATCTCTACTTCTCTCTATCTCTCCTCTCTCTCTACATCTCCTTCCCTCTCTACTTATCTTTATCTTAGCTCTCCCTCTCTTTACCTACCTCTCCCTCCATCACTCTGTATCTCACCTATGTCTTCCTCTCTACCTCTTTCTCTCTCTACTCTATATCTCTCCTCTCCCTCCCTCTACCTCTCTCTCCCTCTCTCCCCCCTCTTTCTCTCTCACTCTCTCCTCTCTAGCTCACAATTCTCTCTCTCCCTCCCTCTCACTTTCTCCTCTCTATCTCACCACTCTCTCTATCTCTCTCTCTCTCTCACACCTCTATCTCCCTCTGTAACTCTCCCTCCCTCCCTCCTTCCCTCTCTAAGTTTCTCTCTATCTCTCCTCTCCCTCCTCTCTACCTCACCCTCCCTCCCCTTCTTTCTATTTCTTGTCTCAGTCTCTCTCCCTTTTGTTCCTCCCTCCCTCCCCCCCTCTCTCTCAATCACTCCTTTTCTCTATCTCACCATTCTCTCTCTTTCACTCTCTCATGTACACACA